>CM028332.1:5632728-6261622 GCA_016647705.1 Eucommia ulmoides | reverse complement strand
ACTCTAACAGTTTTGAGATTAATGTACAGAAATATTATTGGTAACACATTTATATTTTCAAAATTTTGGGGGTATTCCCGAATTCCTTAAAAATTGGAAAAAAAAAATATTGATTCCTATTCACTCTAGAAAATTATTTTTGTTGATTCTAAAATTTTGATGAATTGAGTATTAATATTTTGGTGGAACTAATATTTTATTGAATGTTTCAGTGATTTAAAGCTTCAGTGATAAAGATGACAAATTAAATAAATGTTAAACGATGATGTTGAAAATATTGAAGATTTAAGAGTGTGAAGAAATTAGGAAAACAACTCAGGTAAATTTCAACTCTTAATATCCCATTTAGGACACACACATGATATAAAATGTATTTATTATTTTGTGTGTGTTTTAATTAAGTGAAATTATTTGCTCTTATATGAATTGAGAAGAAATAATTTTTGAATGACTAAAATGGAATATAAGATATTAGTGGAACTAATTAGAAGAGAAAAATGGTTAAAGGGGCGTAAACGTAAAAGAAAATGAGTTAAAAACGTATTCAGAGAAGAGATCCAGAAGACATCAGTCGACTGGTGAGTCGACTAGACCAAGAAGGTGAAAGATCATGTATCTTTAAGTCGACCGACAGGTCGACCGATCAAGGAAGCTGAACTCTCTGAATTTACAAGTCGACTGATAGGTCGACTGGTAAAGAAGTGCTGAACTCTCTGAATTTACAAGTCGACTGGCAGGTCGACCGATGAACGCAGCAACGATGGCTTAGCTACAACCTAAATTAGGCAGTCGACTGGTCAGGCAACCGGACACGCTATTTCAGGATACTGTTTTGTCCAAGATTATCCAAAAGTAGCCGTTTTTGGTTGGGACTTGAGAGAGATTTCGGGGATATTATCTATATTTAAGATATGATTCACATACTAATTAAATTCTATTGATTTGGTACATTAAATATTAATGTTTCTCTATTTGGTTCTTGAAATTGATCTTATTCTAATTTATTGAGATTGAGAAATATTTGAGAGGTTTAATTGAAATATTTGAAAGTTGTTTTTAAATGAAATTGAACCTAAATAAAGTCATTATGATATAAGAGATCTATAAGTGCTATTAATTGTCATGACACATGTAACTAGCTGTTAGAAGGCTTATTTAATATTCCTATATATAGACCTATAAATTTCATATATCATTAAGCAGTAAACAAGAGATAAATCATATCATATCATATTATATTATTTGTCAGCTTTTATAAGAGTCATCATTCTGAGATATTGTGAGATTTTCTGAAAGATGATCTTGAAGATCAACTACTGTTAATCTTTGTTGCTACAGGATCTAAGTTACATTGCTTTATCTAATTATTTGTGGATTCCAGGTGAGATATTTTCAATTAATTTTATTATACATTACTTGTTTATTATTGAAAATTGATCTTAGAAATTGTTTCTGATTTTTGAAGAAAATATTTTTACAAATAATTTCTTGAATCTGATTACGTACTCAAATTTGCTACCCATTGTTTAAATCAGATTTTCTATGCCACGTTTTTCTATCACTAGCTAGGATACTAATTGAGTTATTATTTATCTGGGGTAGTAGAAGCTCCGAGTAAGATTTTCTGCTTATAATTTTGGTGAGTAGCGTGATGGGTTAAATACCATTGGGAGTATTTAATCAAAGGTAGCCGAATTTCAGTCTCTTCTTGTAAAGAGATTGAGATAGTGATTCTTCCTGGATAGAATTGCGTTGTGAGTGATTTGTAAAGGTTCCATCCTTACCTAGGAAAATGATAGTTGGAGTGTTTTGTGAGGTTTTGATTCTTGAGCCTAAGGTATAAAAGAATTAGGTTAGTCTTTAACCTGTAAAAAATATAGGTTATTTTTGAGATTGTAAAAAGTAGAGGTTATTCCTTAGTCTGGAAAAGGGATTTTGTAAGGTTGATTCTAGCCTATAAAAAAATCATTGTGTGGATTTGGTTCCTACCTTTAAAGGAATCTTGAGAATTAGTGGGTGCGAATCTCTGTGGAGCTCGGAGGACTGGACTAGCCAAAAGTAGCTTGGTGAACCAGGATATATCTTGGTGTACTGCATTATTAATTTGTTTATTTTATTGTTTGGGTGTGCACTTAGATTGATTATATTATTCCGCTGTATTATAAATAATAATTAATTTAAACTTAAAATTAATTATTTGATTTATTGAATTTTATTCTGATAATTTTTTATTACCCAATTCACCCCCCTCTTAGGTATTCCACTGGGCTAACAATTCCTACCACCACTCCGTCAGGCACCATACATTTGAATAAATAAAAGAACAAACACTGCAACCAAATATGTTCCTTGTTTCTATTCTCATATATATATTTTTAAATTCTAATAATGGTCGCTACCAAACATGTTTCTATCCACGGAATACTACAGAACGGAAATAGAAATCCATCATTTTCTTTTTCCCTTCACAATTTTTCTATAAAAAAATCTACACACATATATTGTTGGTGTCAAATTTTGATTAACATCTCAAGTTGGTCCAGTAAAAAAGAACGTGGACTTTTCTTGTTAAGGTGGAGGTGATGTGTGCGGGAGATATAGATCGGAGATCGGTGAACTTTTCATGCTTCATGGTCTTGAGTTGCTTCTGTACAATCGGTTCATAGATTCCGAGCTTGTGCCTACACAAGGATCTACTGAGGTTGTGCCGGTGAAACCTCTCTGGCGTGAAACTAAGAGCTCACGGGAGAAGAAGGCTAAAAATGATTTCAATCAAATGAATTGCATTACCTGGGGCTTTGAATGCCTGGGCGTATATATAGGCGATGAGCTCAATCAACGCCGCAAGATTAAGGGCCTGAACTCGGTTAATTACTGTAACTCAGCGCGCGGACTAATGAGCGGGCAAGTAAAGAGATTAAGGTTTTGGGTTTGGCCTTCAGGCCTATCAAGGAGAACCCATGGGCTATCCTTACATGATTAAGGGGAACAGGCTCAGCCTATGGTAATGGCATCATTGTGATAAGTCGTTTACCCTCGGTATTGGTCTCAGGGGCGGAAATCTTCATTCGAAGGTCATACGGATGTTGAGAGGACTTGCCAAGAGGAGAATCTGAGTAGGGGGTGCTTGGAAAATGAAGGTCGTGCCCCCATGCTCAAAACTGGCCTTCAAAGGCCTCTAAGGGTACCTGGATTGAATAGGGAGCGTAGAGAGGACCCAACTCGGACAATAGGAGAAAGGTTTCCCATTTGACATTTATCGAGCAAAGGATGCTCGGAGGGCGAAGTGTGGATGGAGATCCAAGGTAACGGAACGGAGACACTATGTAGCTCCATGCTCGGACACCATGAAGAAACTTGCTCGGACAATTGGAAAAGGGTCTCCCATTTAACTTTTACCAAGCAAAGGGTGTTTGGAGGGCGATGCTCAGCGGATAGGCCTCCCACTTGGGAATTACCGAACAATGGTGTTTTAACGTCGGATCTGGCCGAGGGTTTACTATTTGGGGGGAAGGGGGCGAGCTTCTCCCATAATTCAGTGATTGAGCCTAGGTTCAACGATATGACAGTGACGAGGATACTTGACGTAGTCCCTCTGTCCAAGCTCATCCAGAGGTTGTTATTACCAATGTCGGGCTCGAGATTTTTCATGTAAAGGTCTCGGTCACGAGCCCAATCTGTTAAATCAAGTCCACCATGGCCGAGAAGGAGGTGCTAGATGCTCGTAGTAAATTTACCTTTCCGGACTTGGTGAAAACAATGGTTCCCGAACTCGAGCACCGAGCTTGTATGCCATTCATAGGCTACCTGATCATCTTTAAGGACTAGCTTGAAGTCGGTCTCCGAATCCTGATCGCGTCACATTTTGCATGATCTATTACTATTAATCTAAGTTTTTTTTTTTTAATCTCTTGAATTATTTCAATTAGTGTAATTGATTTAATTTATGTGCTTTTGTAGATTTTCATAAATTGTACAAAAATATGTTAATTGGGAGCAAAAAACGGAGTTGAAAAAAAAGACTAGAGATGAAAGGAAATAAGGTTTGACCCGCGAACTGGATCCGGCTCGAGCTGTAGACCCATTCATTAAGCCGCTTAGTTGTTACCATTTACAAAAAAGGTAATGGCCTATTATATGGCAACTTGATGGCCACAAGGAAAGATATTAATGACATTAAGGGAAAAAAAAATTAATGAGCATTAAGTGGAGGAATGTTAACATATTTTGATTCCATTTATTCCTCTTTTATTTTTTTGGTTTTGGACTTCTTGGTGGGGGATTTATTAGTCGGCAGTAGGGATAGGCAAGGAAATTCTTTCTTTTTTCATTTAGTAGAGGGAGCCGACAATAGGTTTTTCTTTCATTTTTTTCCTTCTTCTTGATAATTTTAGTTTTTCCTTTACTCTCATTTTTGGACTGCCGAATTCTTTTGGAGCTTTTTCATTTGAATTCTTGTTGAATATATTGAAGATTTAATGAAAATAAATCGATGAATGGCTATCTTCTCCTAACCGGATTAGGATTGTGGTATGTATTTTAGTTTATGCAATATTGTATTTTTAGATTAATTTTACTCTATGTGTAAACAATTATATCATGATGAATTATGTGTTTGAAATATAGTTTAAATCGTGATTGAATTTAATTTCGAGATGTTCTTGTGGAGATTTCGGTTTTAGAATCAATTGTTGTTAGAACGTTAGATCTCATACTTGCGGTCTAGATCTAGCGATTACATAATCGTATTCTTAGAATTTAATTATTTGTTTGGATGGTTTATATCTAGATTCACCCTAAATTAGAGTAACTTAGGAATTACATACCGAAGATTAAATCATGCCAAAGAATAATAATCTAATCTTTCTGAGTAGTTCCGACTTGTTGTTTGGAACGTTCGTGTACACGAATCTAAATTAAAAAGAAAATATGAAAAAAACATAATTCCAAATTAGGAAATCCACAATTCTTAATCCGGTTCCCTATATTCATTGTCTAGATTTACCATTTTATTTTCTTGCGTTAAAAACCAAAACTAAAAAAACCAAAACTCATTTTTATTAAAAAAAGAAAAATTATTTTTAAGGGTATTATTTTTTAGCGATCAGTTCCCCATCCACTGGTGGATCCAAGTTGTTTTGCATTGAGTGCGGGTTGTGTCTGTCACAGCTCGCTCCAAATAGCATGAGGGCAGTAATGGCAGCGTATATAATCCAAACCACCGCATAAAACGACAAGAAATCCAAAATGGTCGTCTCTGCAACCAACGACATTATCTCCCTCACCATCTCCTGAAACCTTTTTGCTTCCTCCATATTCAACATTTTTTCTCCGTAATACTTTTAACCATAATCATCCTTGTCACGACGTTAAATGTCAGCTCGAACAACGCCGACCTCATGTCAATTTGTTGATTTAGGGTTGAGTCGCCAGAAGAGTCGAATCAGAGTCCAGATCTTGTCGGCGTGGATGTGAGATAAGGACTGAATTCGATGAGATGAGAAGAGCTCCAGCGAGGCGATTCGGCGGAGATTCTGCCAGTGGTCATCGTAGGGAGCTAATGAAGGTGAATTTCCACTACTCCGCGTGTTATTTGAAAGTAGTAAGATGGGCAGGGCCCAACCAAGAGATATCTGGCCCAAACTGGATAGGACATGACCCATGGGAGAAAGGGGTGAACGAACTTACATAAGACAACCCAACAAACGAACCGGGTGAGTTACAACCCAAAAGACAAGACGCTGGAATACCCCAATATCAATAGGCCCAATGCATAAAGAAATCGCCCATAACACCATGATCAAATGGTTAAGGTAAAACGTGAAGCGGTTGGCAACTGAGAAACCAACTATGATGCCCACCAAGGAGGTGAGGTAAAGTGGCTCAGAATGTGGCAGTAGTGGCGATAAAAATGATAATCTAATAATATTTTTCTCTATATTTACAGGACCATGGATGACAAAAGAATTTAAGTTGAAATTTTCATTAAAAGACCTGATTGACTTATTCTCACACCAGAAGGCTATTGGCCGATACCACACCGGTATCCCAGATACTAATCCTAAGTTTTGCAGGTTAGCTTGGAGAATTCATACTCGGTACGACAGACAAATTTGGCCGTATCAGGAGTCCAAGCAATGTTGGTGTAGTTGTAGCCCAAGTTTTTCGATGAGAAACCGGGGGCGGTTGGCGAAGGTGATGTCGTTCTTGGTGAAACATTTAGTGATGACCGATGGGGAGGAGACAAGGAGTACGGGGTGCAACCAAAAGCGGAGGAAGACAACGAGGCCATATCGGCGGGAGATGGCGGCGAGGGAGCGGTGGAAGAGTTTTCCTCAGAAGATGGAAGTGGCCGATTTGAGAGAATACGTCTTTCAAATTGTCCAAGGAAGTAATTAGTCATCGTGCGCATAAGCTGGTTTAGACACACCTTACTATAAAACCAAATATATATATATATATATATATTGATGGGCTAATATAATAAGATTATATTTGTGAATTGTTAAATAACTAGGTTAGTTGTCACCCTCTCACTTTCTCAAAGTCAATATGGGTGCCTCTAAATGCAAGAGAGAACTGTTAATTCAATGTACATTGAATTCAATAAGGTCAAACTTTGCCAAAACTCACTCATATCTAAACTCTACTAATTCTAAAACCGGAAGTGTAAAGACAACAAACCCAACTACGTATGGATTGTGTTCTTCGAAGATACACTGTAACTAACGATCTAATAATTTTTAGGGACAGTTACCAAGAAGTCCTCATATGAGAATAAAACTACTAAATACATATTTTTTTTAAAACATGGTACAAAATAGTTATTTTGTCTTGTTGAATATAACACGAGGTCATGTTGCATTCCAATTTTTTCATTCAAATTGATAATTCCTCTATCCTATATTCGTGTTACATTCAACACGATCTCATGTTAAATATAACACGAGGCCGTGTTACATTTCAATTTTTTCCATTCAAATTGATAATTCTTTCATCTTACATTCATATACTTGATTTTTATTAATAAAAACCAAATCAATTCAACCAAATGAACCCTAAATTTCATTCAAATCAACCGAATCAATCCAAATAATTCTATTCAACACAATCCAAATAAATCAACCCATTTAATACAAACCCTAGAAAATATCACCTCAATCAATCAAATTAATACAGATAACCCTAAATTCCACATACATCCATCCATATATATATGCAAAGAACAAGAGAGAAATTAATTTGATCGTTGATTCTTGTTCCTGATATTTTGCAAAGAACAAGAGAAAGAATGCGCGGGGGAGATGAAAAGAATGACGATCGTAAACCCTAGAAGAAGTGCCATCAATCGAAGAGACGCTCCACTGAAGATCCAAAGCTCTTCAAGCCCAAGATGACTTGACTTGGCTCTTTCTGCTCCTCACCTTCCAAATCCCCAAACCTTTGTTCTTCAAATTCTCGGAACCACCGTTCGTTTCCTCCGATTTCTCAGAAGGCGCCTCCTCGTCGCCTCTCTCTCTCCCGCGCTTCGAAAATCGAACCAGTCGCTGGGCTTGGTCACTGACTGGGCTTCATCGTCGAACTTAGGGTTTGTCACCGCTGAAACCCTCTTCATCGTTGTACCAGGTGTGAGACTTGGGAGTGAAAAGGAAGGGAGAAAAAAGGAGGTGCAGAAAGGGCAACGTTGTCATTTTAAAAAATTTAGGATCATTTTGTGCAAACTAACGTTTTTTGAAGGACTATCTTGTGCAAAAAATAGTAATAGGACTATTTTGTAAATTTAGCCTTCTAAGATGATTATTTGGTATTTTTCTCTAATTTTTATGTATTGTAAAAATTT
The DNA here is from genome assembly GCA_016647705.1 of Eucommia ulmoides. Taxonomy (NCBI): domain Eukaryota; kingdom Viridiplantae; phylum Streptophyta; class Magnoliopsida; order Garryales; family Eucommiaceae; genus Eucommia; species Eucommia ulmoides. The sequence continues at coordinate 6,253,782 of CM028332.1, read as the reverse complement.
TGAACTCTTATAGAATTATTAAATTTCTTAAAAAAAAATTAAATTAGGTGAAACAATGGGTCGTAAAATTTAAATTTAAAGAACTTATTCTTCTTATTATTATACAATAAGATATGTCCGGATTAGTTAGTATGCACTCATTATCCTAGGCTCCTTATCAGCCTAATTCATTCATGATTAAATTCATGATTTAATTTATATATTAGAAGTCAACCATACTACAATATTGTTGTGTTCAAAATATATCTATTATAGTTGACATATTCCTACAACATATATGGATCAATATAGCAAGCATAGTACAAGAAATGGCGTAATTCCTTAAAAAAAAAAAATAATAATAATAATCATTGGTTCAATTTTGAGAGAGAAGATCAAGAAGTATAGGACGAGGGCGACACATGGCCAACAAGGGTTGGGCCTTGGGCAAAGTAAGCCCAGCCCCTTCCGTCATATCTATTGGGCCTCGGCCCACTTTTTCCCATTCAAAACACTGCACAAGCGAGCCTAAAGCAAGCCTAACCATTCTCAAAGCCAACCCCTCCCCGGGGCAACCCCTCCTACCTGACCCGAACGGCATCAGCTTGAACCCGTCTCTCACCCCTTCGAAGCCCTCGAACCTCTCGGGTTGAAATTTTTTCGGGTCGACCCATATCTTCGGGTCGTTCTGTATGGCCCAGAGGTTTACCAATAGCATGGTGCCACGTGGGATGCGGTAATTGCCAACAACGCAATTATCGGACGATTCGTGGGGGACGAGGAGTGGGCCCGCGGGATACATCCGTAGTGTTTCGTTGATGATGCAGTGAAGGTAGGGGAGGTTGACCAAATCGGATTCGTCGATCAGCCGGCGTTGACCGGTGAGATTGTCGATTTCGGCCTTTGCTTTCTCTAGAACATGGGGGTGATTCAGTAGGAGAGATAATGCCCATTCTAGGGTTCCGGCGGATGTATCTGTTCCGGCAGCTAACATTGCCTGCACACGTGAATTAATCCGGCACTCCGGTTATGAAAAAACACGTTAAAATTATGATAAAATTGATGATGGTTGAATTTTCTTACAATCACGAGGCCTCTGATGATTTGATCTGTGTAATATTCCGGTTCCTTTTCTTGGAGAGACAGCAAAACTTCAATCATCGTCTTCTTCTTTTCTCCGGCGACCTCCGGAATACTTTCTCCTTCTCTAGATATCGTCGCCATGTTTCTTCGGTGTTCTTCGATCAGTTCTTGCATTAGCTTATCTCTCTTCTTGTGCAGCACCACCAGTCTTTTTTCCATGCCTCCGGCCCCCACCCACCTCATCACCGGCAAGAAATCGGCCATATTCGTCGCACCTGCCACACGGAAAGTTTCCACTACTATTTCTCGGAACTCACGCGCCGCCTCTGCCTCCGCCGAATTCTCCCCGTAGTATCTTTTCCCGGCTATCATCCTCATCATCACGTTCAGCGTTAGCTCGAAGAACACCGCCTTCATCTCCACCGTCCGGTCGCCTCCGGAGTCGGCGAACAGCCTACGGATCATGAACTTGACCTCGTCGGCGCGTATGGCGTGGAGAAGTTGGAGGCGGTGGGAAGACAGCACTTCGATGGACGCGATCCGGCGGAGATTCCGCCAGTGATCGCCGTAGGGCGCCCAGAGTATGGTGGTGTGGTTGTAGCCCAGGTGTTTGCCGACGAGAAGGCGGGGGCGGTTCGCAAAGACGACATCGTTCTTTGTCAAACATTCTTTCCGCCGCCGACGGGGAGGAGACGACGAGGACACGGCGGGCGCCAAACTGGAGGAGAAAAACAGGGCCGTAGCGGTCGGAGATCTTGGATAAGGTCCGGTGGAGAGGTTTCTTCAAGAGATAGAGATGGCCGATGAGGGGTAAAGTTGGAAATGGGCTCAGTGGACGGTTCTGGATCTTGTGGAGGAAATGCTTTGTGAAAGTGTATAATGCTAAAATGAGCAGAGGGTATAGGAAAAGGGAGTCCATGGCAATTTCTTAGATTTAAAAATTTTGTCGATACTTCCTCTTTTATATCTATTCTAAGAGTTCTTTGCCCCTTATAAGATTTTTTTTTAAAAAAAATCTACTCAAATAGTATTATTTTGAACTTATTTACAAAATTAATATCACCCAAGGATGTGATCCTCGCGTTTGTGGGCCTGGTCGTATACGTTGGGTTCAAAATCCAATTTTCGACAACTTTAAATTGATTAACAATGGTCTATCGATATTTTAAATAAATCTAATTTTTTTTGTGCATAAATTATGTTCAAAACACTCCATAATACTTTTGACAACATTAAAAACAGATAAATGGATGAATTTTAAAAAATCGTCAAAGTTGACCAGATAAGTTGTTTCGATGAACATAACTTTGCACTTGGTGGTCCATTGGGGGCGATTTTTTTTTTGAAAGTTGGATCTGATCTGAGTCATCACTCTGACTTTTGAATATTTCAATTTTACTGACGGGACAAGACGCACGCTCGCGACAAAGCTTATGAATTTAGTCACCCAACACTTCAAATTCAAAATTGAAGGTGAAAACGAGCTTTATTTGAAAAATACTCAGCCAAAGTGCCTATCACTATTTGTCACGCCTAGATCTCGAAACAATACCTGAAACAAAAAAAAAAAAAAAATCACCCAAAATAGACCGCTGAGCATAAAGTTATGTTCATTCAAACTTTTTCTATTATCTTACATAAGTTTTCTCTTTTCTCAACACCATATATTCTCTTATCCGTTTTTGGTGTTTTCGATTTTATTATTTAGCATTATGAACGTAATTTGTATGCAAAAAAATCAAGTTCATTTATGTTACAGATAGACGACCATTTTTTGTTAACTCAAAATTTTCAAAAAAACTGCGTTAACGATTATTTAAAAATTATTCAGTAGTTCGTTTTTAGTATTATAAGTTTTGTTATGTAGTGTTATGAACATATTTTATATACAAAAAATTGGTTCATTTCTATTACGGACATTCAATCTTTTGTTAATTCCAAATTGCCGAAAAAAATTATGTAGTTATCGAAACAGCTCATCTGGTCAGCTTTGACGATTTTTTAAAATTCATTCATTTGTCCATTTTTAGTGTTGTAAAAAATATTATGGAGTCTTTTGAACGTAATTTATTCAAAAAAAAAAAGAAGATTTATTTAAAATATTGATAGACCACCGTTAATCAATTCAAAATTGTCGAAAATTTTAAAAATTTCTTGAGCAAAAACGTTAAATTTTTATTTTTTTTGGGCGGGGGTAAACCCGGGGTTCAGTACCCCCGATTCTAATTAGAACCCAGGGTACTGAACCCCGGGTATACCCCCCTCCCCCCCCAAAAAAAAAAGTTGTATACCCGAGGTTCTGAACCCTAGGTATACGGCCAAGCCCACGAACTCGGGGATCACATCCCTGGGTGACATTAGTTTCATAAATAAGTTCAAAATAATACTATTTCAGTAATTTAAAAAAAAAAATATTAGAAGGCTCAAGAACTCTCTATTCTAATTCTTATCGCATGGCCCGAGGATAATTTTTAAGAGTTGACTTATGACCGCACCCACAAAAATCACTAAAAATAACATTTGAAAGTTTGAAATTAAAATGAGAAACAATTTATTTTTAAATTGGAACAATTTTTTTTAAACATGTTTTCGTAAGGGTTTACTAAAAGTGTGTTTGGGTAGTGTTGCTATTGGTATGTTTTTACTTATGTTGATGTCGAAAATTGGTTCAACCAACAGTATGGTCCGGACACCTTCAGATTAAGGAGAAATGATATGGTAATTGATCTTCCTCGTGTACTACAGTCGGGCTTGACAGGTTTGATCCGGCCTGCGTCTGAGCCCAGGTGTTCTTTTCCTGGCATGCTCCTAGCCGTTGTCCGGGCCGAGCTCCAATCTATCACCTACACGCAGGACAGACCCGGTTTTTCCCTGCGTGTCCCATCCGGTGTGAGAGTAAGAGCCCGGGGTAGAAAGATAGATTGGAAAATTACTGTTATCTCGACCTGTCTGAGCAACCTATCATGGAGTTTCTCTATCTAGAAATGCCCTCTCATCCCCCAAAAGTGTTGGGGAAGCCTTCTATTTATAGGCGGAAGTGTGATTAGTGTAAACAAGATTAAGGCCTTAAGCTCAGATTACCGATAAGCAACCAGACGCGTGGGCGGCACAGCGGATTAGAGACATGGGCTTGGGCTTGGGCCCTTCACTGTAGATGTTTGGGACCAAGGTCCGACCTGTCGTGAAGGCAGGTCAGATCGATCAAGGGGCGCAGGTCGGTTTGGGCCTGCCGACCTTCCATCGAATACTGATTCTTCACAAGGCTTCTAGAGGAGGTCCTTGTATGCTCCTGGCCGATCGACCTAGAAGGCCATCCAGGCTGTCTATACACCGGGTTGATTGAGGTCGTCGATGACGTGAAATCGGTGACGTGGTAGATCTTATCCAGGTGGCTGATAGGTGGAAAGAGCCCGATTTTACTTACATCAGTTGCCTCCCAAGCCTTAGCGTTGAAATGGGACATGAGATGCTGAGGATTCAGTGGTTGGACCTCTGGGAACGGTCAGTTGAGCTGATGGAGAGAGGGGGTAAAAGGAACGAGATGACATAGGCCGACAAGGTGGGCCCTTTGGCTTTCCCAGGAAGTTTGACTGTCAGCCCGATCGGATTTGCGACACGTGGTTGAAGGCGCAGAGATCGAAGCCCTACAAACCATTCGATGTGATGCAACGGTTCGACTTCTCAGTAACCTATAAATGCGCATTCCATTTCCCAAATTTTTTCACCAGAGCATCGCGAAAGCTCTTCCTGACCTCCGAGCACGGTACTCTTCTGTCATTTTCTTCTCTTCTTTCTTTTTTTCTTCTTCATGTCTTCTGTCTACGAGTCTGGCTCGTCAGGGAGCAGCGCATCCGGAATAGATGAGATTGCGGCCAACTCTCCGGCCGTCCAGATTGAGCTTAGCTCGTCCGTAATGGAGTCTGACGAGGCGGGCGTCCCCTTGGCCGCTAAGCCGGCAGGCAAGCAAAAGATCGTCGTCCAGTAGATGTCTTTTTTTGAGGAGTCCTAGGGGGAGATCGAAGTAGGGGCACTCCCTGTGCTCGGTGCCCCCGTGGGTGTCTAAGGAGGACGAAAAGCTAGACGGGCTCCACCGGGGGCCCAGCGGCCTCCGAACCATCAACGTCCGACCATCCTCCCCGGGCGAGCTCGACCTCCGGTCAGCCAGCCTACGAGGTTCCCCTAGACGCTTAGGTTTGGAGGATGGAGTCCAATCTATCGGAAAAAATATTCAGGAACTGCGCTCCTCATACGCAATTCCGAGCTCGGTCAAGTTACGCGTTCCCGGGAAGGACGACCGAGCATGTGAGCCACCCGAGGGGTTCATCATGGTCTACAACCAGCAGTTGTTGGTCGGGCTGCGATTCCCCATCCACCCCTAGGTGAGGGAGGTCTGTTGGGACTTAGGTCTGTGTCCGATACAGCTCTCTCCCAACAGTATACACATGATCGCGTTCTTCCACGTTATCTGCCTGGCCGAAGGGATAACGCTATCCCTTGAGCTGTTCTATACGCTATTCTTGGAGAAATCCATACCCGGTGGGAAAGGTTGGTGTTACCCCTTGGCCCGGCAAAAATTCCTCAAGGGCTACCCCGATCCATCAAGGACTGGAAGTCGGGGTTCTTCTTCTTAGGCAGTACCGGGTAGGAGGCCGATGAGGCGTCGATATTTGATTTTCAAATCCAGAGGCATTAGGGAGACTTGAGTAAGTTTTTCAACTCGGAGCTTGTCCTTCCTCACCCCGGTTTTCTATTCTGACATGTTTCCTTTTCAGTGACGAAGAAGCGCAAGGCCAGCCCAAAGATCCTCGCAGAAAAAGAGACGATTCTCCAAACCCCATACATTCACGTCGGCTCGCTACTCACGTCATGCCTCTACGACATATATTTTTGGAGTGACCCGTCTCTGCTCGTGCCAACTTTAAACAAGAATTCTCAGAACGGTAAGCATCTCGAGCTCGGCCCGGTCTTTTTATTTCACTTAGAGAATAATTTTTCTTCGCTGACTGACGACCTTTCAATTTTATTTTATTTTTATTAGAGATGGACATGGCAGCGATAGCCCGGATGGCAAAAAAAAGAGTGACGGCAAGCAAGGTTGCCCAAGGCACTTAGACTAGTCAGAAGACCGAGAAGGTGAGACCTGCTGGCCAGGCAAGGCCTGCCCCTACTCCAAGAAGGCTGGGGACCCCAGCCATCACTAAGACTGGACAAACGGAGGTCATCGAGGAAGATCCCTCCCCTTCCACCAAGAGGGACAAGGGAAAAAGTAAGGTGGGAGTGTCCGATGCGCCGACCAGGCATCACAAGAAAAGCCGACAAGCGGGGGCGTAAGAAAGAAGGGGCGAGGAGTCTGAGGTGTTCATCCCCAGGACCGGGCTCCGTGTCAATGCGGAGGCCACTAAGAACCCGAACGTGCTGATAGACTTCTCTCAACGGATCATGCCACAGGCGGATAAAGCCAGATTTGCCGAGAAGTCCGATGCCCGGCTATGCGCTGACATGAATTGGTTCCTGCTTTCGGTAAGGTTTTCTCCTCGGACAGCTTTTGGTATTTTGTTTTCGAACTCAATTGATGTCTTAATGACTCCGGCTGTCGACCCGACATTGTGGGGGTTATTCTCTTCGCTAGAAACCGGGGTTCACTTACACCAGGCCAACTAGGCACTTGAGGAGCTAACCAAGCAAAGGGAAGAGGACATCATCCTTCTGGAAGAGTATCACGAGGAGGTGGAGCGAATCTGTGCTGAGAAGAAGGCAGTGGCTAAGAAGGCCGAGGAATTTAGGCGATTCGAGCACCTCGTCGTCTCCTGGCTAGTAGGGGTGTGCACGGGTCGAAACCCGCTGGTATAGCACTGACCCGCCACCCGACCCGACCTTGTCGGGTGGAAAAAGCTGTGACCCGCCGGCCGACCGTCGGACAGCAAAATCCGGTCATTTTCGGGTTCGACGGGTGTCGGGCGGTTACGGACGGGTGGAAGGTCGGGTTTAGGCTAATCAATAGATTCAATACAGAAATCAAAGCAGAATCAGAAACGAAATCAAAAACGTTTCTGCTAATCATCAACCTCAAAGAACAAATAGAACTCACCGTTGGTCCATGATTGTCGTCGCCGTTTCCGTCTCTCATCGTCACAGACGAAATAGAAACAAAAGCCCCGTCATCGATCGATTGTCGCCGCCGTTACTGTTTCCGTCTCTCACCGTCGGTCCATCAATTTTTCGAAAAGAGAAACGAAATGAAGAAGAAAGGAAATCGAGATGAAGAGGAAAAGAAATAAACGGCGAAATCAAGACGAAACAAAGAAGGAAATGATCGTCATCCATGGATTTGCAGTTGCCGCTCTATGAAAACAATAAACCCTAAAACAAGAGGAATAGCACAGACCATTTATCGCGTTGTTCCTTCGGGTCGGGTGTTATGCGGGTAATGGACGGCCAAATCCGACCACCGACCGTGAGTTTCGCCGGTTCGGATCGGGTATTACCCGATATGAACAAAATGGTTCAAAGGCCCGAAATTTTGGGCCGGGCCCGGTCGGTTTGTTCGGCCGGGCCGGCGGTTTATTTGCACGGCCCTACTGGCTAGAGGAGCTCCAACTGAACCAAATGCCCGAGATGGAGAAGGCCTGAGCTGATGCGGTGGAGAAATATAAGAAGAGTGAAAAATTCACTGAGCTTCGAGATTGAATTGCCATCAGCGTGATCTAACATGGTTTTAAGGGGGCGGTCAACTCTGTCCGGCACCTGTTCCCGGAGGTCAATTATACGACGATAGACCTCGAGATTTTCGACCAGGACGTCGCCAAGGCTCAGGCCAAGTAGGACGCGGGCATGGACAAGCCGAGCACTGAGCCGACCATTCAAGAAGTTGGGTCGAGCCGGCCATTGAGGAGCCATGACCAGGCCAGTGCAGAGGAGGCCGGTAGCGAGTAGATTGGTCTTAACGCGTTCCAACAGTAGCCCCAGCCCTCAGCCCAATCAAGGAAACACACTTTGTTTTAGTTTTTAGTTTAGTTTTTCTTCTTTTTGTTCGACCCAGCTAGTAGCGGGCTTGTATATCACGGGCAGGAGTCTTGTTTTTTCTTCTCGTAATCCATTTTGACTGTTTAATGGAACTCCCATTTTGCTAATTGCATGTCCCTTGTCTTTATTTTTCTAATTTTGCTTTATTGGATTTTTGTTGCTCAGCTAAAACATGTAAGCCTTTTTTTTCTTTTTTTTTTAAGTCCACAAGATTTGCCGACCCGAAGTAATCCTTTTATACCCGGTCGGCTGTGTAACTTGAGCAGTGCACACCTTGCCCCCAAGGCGACCATAAGTGTCACGACCCATCCCGAAATCCCGACATTCCGGGCTGGCGTGACGACATCATGACATCACTGAAAAAAACCAACCAACCATCTATTACACGACAATATGCATATATATAAATAAACCATCATCTATATGAAGCTATACATATTTCTGTTATGGGAACACATCCGTTCCCCAAACATACTAACAGCAAAATATAATACCATGAACCCCTCACAGGTTCGCCTCAGAAAGCTCATCTCAACCCTCCACACGACTCCATCGTAAGACTCTACCTAGCGCCAGTAGGGGACTGACTCCTAGCTGCTTCACTTGCGAGTGTACTGTATTCTCAGTAAAAATATCTTTAATAATAAAGACTCATTCTACAACATTTAAATGGATCAAACGTAAGTTTATAAATACCACATAACTTGTAAAATCCCCAGTATAAAAGTAGGGAAAATAAAACGACATAATTAAGTTCCATTCAAATCCAACTAATATAAAAATCATACTAATCACCATGATAATAAATATCAAAATCAGCCAATATACGTAAAACATCACAACTTAAGCACACATCTCAAACACACTTTTTAAGTACACAACTCAAACACACACCTCAAACACACACTGGCAAGCCCTAGTGATCGTTTTAACCTCACGATCGGGAGTTACAACGGTACCGTACCACCCGTAGGATTTGCCTTCCTAACGGACACCCATCACTCCGCCGAAGCGGATAATCACTGCGCAGTATAAACGTCTAATATCACTCTGTCGAAGCAGATAAATATCACTCTACCGAAGTGGATAAATACTATGACATCGTCAAATCAATAACATCGTCAAATCAATACCATCACTCTGCCGAAGCAGATAATCATCACTTTACCGACGCAGATAAATACTATAGTATGGTGAAATCAATAACATCTTCAAATTACGAATCAATAGCATCGTCTAATCAACAACATCGTCAAATTAATAACATCATCATCAAATCACAATGTAATGATATCGTCTAATCAATATCGTCAGATCACACATCCACCTCTCTTTTCCAAAAACTGACTTTTTATCAAAAAATCATATTTCTCACTTTCTTTTAAAAGAAAACGTCTGATTTTTTGCTAAATCACTTTTCCACTCTTTATTTTTAAAAAAACCAAATATTTTTCACTCTCTTTTAAAACAACCGAATCTAACGAAAATCATTTTCAACTTTCTTTTAAAATTAACATAATTCGACAAAAATTCATTTCACCAATTCACCCAAAAACCTGCTTGATCCACATAATTTTAAAACCATCCAATTTAAGTAAAACCATTTTACACGCAGATATATATATATTAAAAATAGTTTGGCAAGAAGACAGTACACTCACCTGACTATCCGGTCCACAAAACTTTCACCGACTACTCCCTACCGAGACTCCGATGCCTGCGAACCTAATAGTAACAGGGCCTAAATTAATATGTTTTGTAAAAATAACCTAATCATTTAATGCAGGCCCTAGTTCCGTAATTTTCCATTCCCCACATTTTATTTATAACAATTATTATTCGGTAAATTTTATTCCGTTAATTACTGCATAAAATTTAATAATACGACAGTCCCAAATTTATTATTTCAGTTACAAAATTTTGATACTAGAATTTGATTTAATAACTAAAATAAACTTAATGAAAAACGTTACCCGTTCCGAATCGTTCACGGGCCGCGAGATGGATTTTTGGTTTTTATCGGGGTTGTTTGTGAAATTTTTCTTTTTCTTCTTTTTTTTCTTTTCTTTTGCTTCTTTTTTTTTTTTTTTTCAGTTCTGTTTGGTTTCAGCTGCCGGTCGCCGACGACATTCACTCGCCACCAATCGACACACACACACTATCGTTTCTGCTTGAGCTAGTCCTATCACCGTCTCCCACCAACAGCCGGCGACCTCATATCCACACTTCGGCGTACAAACGCACATACCCAGACGAACATGCACTCACTGTTTACACACACACACACTCACTGAACGGCAACGATCACACGCCACGGATGGAACGAAACAAAACAGCGTACCTATACACGTTGATCACTCCCACTGGCGACACACACACACCGTCAACAGTTGTATGAGCACTGAACACACACATAGCACACGGATGATCAAAACAGAGCACACACATTCACACAGAGCAGCGACACCCGCACACACAGGTGTCGACGACACCAATCACCGATAACCATTAACGACAAACAAAACGCACACAGATACACACACACGATCGCCGTCGTCCGAACACACACACACACACACAATCAAATACAGCATACATACACACAATCTCAGAACACGCACATGCACATGACTACCTACACACACTCACCGAACGACGGCGACGATCCCACACCATCGACGATGAATCGAACTCACACACACATACCCATACCGATCGGCCGATCAAAATACCCCCGCTCACTGAACGAACGGAACACTCCCACAATCATCTCGGAGCACCACTGATCGAGCAACTACATATCGCCGGTGAACCGTAACACCAACGACGATGACGACATGATTAACCGATCGCCACACCGAATAAACACCCTGAACCCACGCACCACTCCGTCACACACATACTCCACCCAACCTCTGAACAAAACAACCCACAGCCATCCCCCCTGCATCCCACCGTCGACGCTGCACCCACTTTCTCTCTCTTCTCCGTTTCTTTTTTTTTTTCTTTTTTCTTTTTTTTTTTTCCCGGGTTCTAGAATGTATGTACCATGATTGTATTTATATGCATGAATTAAGTGGCTAGCTCTTGATCTCGCGACTTGCCACGTTGAATTTCTCTTCCGATTTTTGCGTGTCTTGGTCCCACTGTTGATTGAACACACAGGTGTATATATATGATTTTTTTTTCCAAATTACACAAGTCTCCCCTCAATTTCCTTTAGGTTATCATTTTAACCTAATTCAAGATATAATTTTTCTTAAAATTATAAATTTACCCCTAAAATTTTAATTTTATAAATAAATGACAAATTGAATCCCAAAGTGTAGAACAAATGTTTTTTAAATTTGCAAATTGACCCCTAAACTTTTAATTTGGATATTAAATAACACATTTCTACGCCGTATTTTTCTAAATGCTCTAAAATGCGACTAAAAATTATGTATGTGCTAAAGTTAGGGTCTTACAATAAGAGTTTGTGTCGAGCGAGCTGTTGTGGTCGTCTTCTGATGCCCGGCAGATTGTCATCACTTGTTATTATAAGGTACGCAGGTAAGTCGACGCGTTGTGGTCAGTCATTTTGCCCCCCCGGATGACCAAGGGAGCTCGGTTCCACCGAGCTTCCTGGGCGTTTTATAGGGTACAATATCGAGGTCACGCATCTCCGCCTTACCCTGTCGGCTTGCTAAATTGGCAGGTCGTTTTTCCCCCTAGACAATCTGTCGAGCTTGAATTTCCTGAGCTCTCTAATATTCTTTATGTGTGACCTGGTCTATTTTTCTTTATCCCCAAATCATCTCCGTGGATAGAGGGCTACCTCGGGCCAGACGGATGGCTGGAGCACGGCTCACCTGGGCCTTAGGCACGACGGGCTGCTCGCACCAGTCTCAATCAGGGAAAAGGGGCTGAAGGACGACTTACCCCGGCCTCTCGACACACAAAGGGTTGCCCTTCCCCACCTTTACACTTATACAACTTGCGGTTGGGCTGTTTTACCCCTAGACGATTTGTTGAGCTCGATTTTTCTGAGCTAGTCGATCTTCTCTAGGGTCCGGCCCCCAACGATTTTGCTTTATCCCCGGATCATCCCCAAGGCAAGAAGGATACCTCTACCCGGAGGAATGGCTGGAGCACAACTCACCCCGGCCCTTGGCACGACGGGTTGCTCACCTCCACTTCTGTAGGAAGAAGGGCTTGAGGATGGCTGACCTCGGCCTCTCGACACACAAAGGGCTATTCTTCCCCTTCCTTAGACTCAACTTTGGTTGGATCGTTTTTCCCCCTAGATGATCTGTTGAGTTTGGTTTTTTTGAGCTTGTCGATCTTCTGTAGGGCCCGATCCATAATTGTACTATTTAGCTGATTATGAAAACTGGAAACTTATTGAACCGAAAATGCCCATTTTCATTGACTTCAACTTTTCCATTACGATTCTCTGAAATCAAAATAAAAAAATCTTTGGCAAGCTTAGGGATTTTATTCATCACTTAGGTAGTAGCGTTTCAAATGCTTAGCGTTCCAGGGGTGCCTGAGCGGTACCCTTTCTTCGGTTTCCAAATTATAGGTTCCTGGTCGAGCTACGCGAGCCACACGATAAAGACCTTCCTAGCTCGGTGCTAACTTCCTGGCAATTTTCTCCTTCGTAGCTAGGGTGACCTTCCTTAGGACAAGGTCACCGACATCAAAAGATCGAGGGCGGATGCGACGATTATAGTATCAAGTCATCCTCTGTTGATAGGCGGCCTGGTGAACCTAAGCCCTTTCCCTCATCTCTTCGAGCAGGTTAAGGTTGAGAGCTAGGTGTACACGCGAATTTAATCGCTCACGTATGACTACTCGCAAGTATATGAGGTCAAGTTTTAGTATAGATCAATAGATTTAGGGTTATCGTGCCCACAAGGATTAGTTATGATTATTATCGATTACCGCGATTATCATAACTTAATTTTATTTAGGTGAAAATAAATGTGAATAAAATTAATATAAACTAATACAAAAATACTAATTTAACTAATCTAACTATACTAATATTATATTGAGATAGCTTTGAGGGAATAGATTGTCTAGGGATTAACTTCGTTTACGAATACGTGTTCGATCTCGTTTTAGTGTATGTTAACGAAGTTCGACTTATCCGACAATCTTAGTTCGTAAACTCCCTCGCCACCTCTCCCGAGTGTAAGACGAGAGAATATGCGACTTCGTGTCAACGAAGAAGTTCCCCTCAACATCTTACGACCCTAGGTCACATGAGTCTTGCCCCAACATCATCGATTGCAAACTTTTCAACTCCCTCCCAGGTTATTGGATCTTCGTGTTATGTTTAACCTAGTCTGAATCCGGGGTTACCTCTCCCAAATGTCAAATATCGTATTCTCAATATATCTATCTAAGCATATAATCATGACAATACGATAACCACAATCAAAATAACGAAGAACAACCGCTAACGAAACATAAACTCAAACAAACAACGAATTCATAAATATAGTGTTAATCCTTAAACAACATATGTTTAGTCAATGACCGTAACCATATATACAATGTAAAATGGACTAAATATACTCAACAACTACCGAAAGTAAGAAAATAAAGAAATGAAATGAAAGCACTTAGCCGATATCCGAAGATTTGGCGCTAAAACCATTGAACGATCACTTCCTTTTCATCTTCTTCCTCGGGTTGTGAGCTCTCCTTAAAAAATCTCTCAAACTCAGCCTACATCTATTCTAAGGGCCTTAGGGGGTGATTCCACCGGAAAAGAGGATGAGATGAGGGTATTTATAGGGCTCAAAATATCACAAAATATCTAATTATGTGTGCAGAGTGACCGCTTAGGCGATGGGATTCACCGTCTAGGTGGTGGGTAGGTCGGTTTGGGTTACGGCCTCGGCGGTGGAGTCAGCGTTGGAATCAGGGACCATCCTGCAGTTTTACCGCCACGGCAGTGGATATTACTGTTGCAGCAGTAGATGTCCAGCAAGATTAGGCCTTTCTCTGCATTTTCACCGTCGTGGCGGTAGGCTGTTGTTTTGAATATTATCTTCATGCTTGTTTTTCCACCGTTCTTGGTCCGAATTGATTGTTTACACTCCGTTTTCATATATTTTTACCCCACACACCTGATTTATATAAAAAGAATAAAAACTAATTAAAACGTAATAAAATACTATAAAAACAGTAGAAAATTAACTTAGTTCGGTTTGGAAATAAATAGGTAGATCACACCTATCACCAAGCCTATTTCGTTTTCAACTCGGTCAAAAGGTTGGGTTGTACGGAGGGAGAGTTTACCAACCTCCATCGAGATGATAGCTTCCGAACTGAATATCATTGCTAAAGGCGTCTCGCCGGTCGGCGTTCGGGTTGTTGTATGATAAGCCCACAATACGAGATACATGTCTTCCACCCATAACCCTTTTAATTTGTCAAACCTGGTTTTCAGGTTTTGTAAGATAGTCTGGTTGGTGACTTCGACCTAACCGTTAGCCTGAGGATGATCGGGGGAGGAGAAATTCATCCTGATCCCAAGCCCGCCATACAGCTTAATGAACAGGTTGTTGTTGAACTGTTTTCCATTGTCGGAGACGATAGCCTGAGGATAATCGGGGGAGGAGAAATTCGTCCTGATCCCAAGCCCGGCATACGGCTTAATGAACAGGTTGTTGTCGAACTGTTTTTCATTGTCGGAGACGATAGCCTTCGGGATGCCAAATTGGAAAATCATGCGCTTCCAAACAAAGTCTCGAATCCGTTGCTTGGTGATCATTGCGAGTGGCTCAGCTTCAACCCACTTAGTGAAGTAGTCGATGGTGACGACCAAGAATTTTCTCTGGCCAGTCTCCTGGGAGAACGGGCCGAGAAGATCGATACCACACTGGGTGAATGGCCACAAGCTGGACATTGGAACCAGCTCGGTCAGTGGGGCGTGAGGGTTCGAGGCAAATCACTGGCACTTGTCACACTTCTTCACGAATTTTCTCGCGTCCTCGAGCATCTTTGGCCAGTAATACCCATTTAGGAGTAACTTCCGAGCTAAGGACATACCCCTGAGTGATTTTCGCAAATCCCCTCATGGACCTCCCTCATAACGTAGTTGATTTCTTCAGGCCGGAGGCATTGGGAGTACGAACTGGATAAAGATTTTCGGTAAAGAATTCCATTGATGAGGACGTACCATGCCGCTTGGTACCATATTCTTCGGGAGTAAGCCTGATCTCTTGAAAGCGTCCCATCGGCGAAATAGCTCACGATGGGATCCATCCAGGTTGGCTCGGAATCCAGGGCACATATCATCGAGGTCTCATCCGAGGAGGCTGTGCTCGGCTCGACGAGAAATTCAACTGGGACCATCCTCTTGAGCATGTATTCCACCACCGAGGCCAGGTTAACCAAGTGATAGGTGTGAAAAACCTATCTATTTCTAAATCAAATTTGTTAGTTTTCAAGCGTATTAGTTATATTTAATTGTGTTTTAGTGTAAAACAGGTGAAGGGATGTAAAGGGCGATAAACAAGTGAAAACGGTGGAGAAACGGTGAACAAAATATGAAAAACAGGGTTTCAGTGAATGAAGACCACCGCCTAGGCGGAAAAGAGGCAGAATATTGGAGTGCTGAAGTGCTGAACCACAGCCTAGGCGAGAAAACCACCGCTTAGGCGAGAAAACGTCAGAATGTTATGCCAACAGCCACTGCCTAGGCGGAGAAACCACTGCCTAGGCGAAGATCCGACAGAAACTTAAACCGACTTAAGCCACCGCCTAAGCGGTGAACCACCGCTTAGGCGGTGACACTTTGCACAAAAATATCTGTTTTCAGATTTTTTGAAGATATTTTCTCAAATCCCTCTTTTTAACCCCTTTCTCCACCAAGCCCCTAGAACCCCTAAGACGTGAGAGGAGGCTTGGTTGACATTTTAAGAGCTCCTTCCACCTTAGTTAGGTTTAGATAATTTAGGAAGTAAATTAGATTAGTTTAGAGAGTGTTCTTGGCCATTTCTTAAAGAGCTAGACGAGGAAGTTCATCAATGGAGAAGAGGAAGCTCGGAAGGATTGTTCTTTGGCGAAAGTGGACTACTCCACTTTGAGATTTGATCTCTCTTCCCTTGTTTCCATCTTTGTAGTTAATGTTTATTGTTGATATTGATGATCTCCTCTTGATTTAATGTTGTATTGGCGAAGAACATGTTAGTTTAATTAGAGATTAGTTAGGGGAAGATGTAGTTGTGTAAATACTCGTTTGTTTTAATATACGTTTCTTTAACGGTTGTTGCTTTTAAGTCCGATTGTGTTTATCATTTGATGACGATCTTAGTATGCTTGTAATGGTATTATGGTTGGATTTGAGAATCTAGGGTTTGACACTCGGGAGAGATAACCCTGGATTCGGACTAGGGTAAACACATCGTTACGACCTAACGACCCGGGAGGGCGTTAGTTAGTGTGCAATCGATGACGTTGGGTAAAGACTCATGCGGCCTAGAGTTGTTAAGACATTGAGGGGGACCTCTTCGTCGACACGAAGTCGCAGATTCCCTCGTCTTACACTCGAAAGAGGTGGCGGAGGAGTTTACGAACCGAGATTGTCGGTGTCACACCCCACCCCGGGCGCCAGTCACCCATGGGGCCAGCGTGACGCTGACACGACAACCCCCGGCGACATCAACAAAACCAGAAAGCGACAGGAAGCATTCATCATTTTTTTTCTCTTTTTTTTTTTTTTCTTTTTTTTTTTTGTACAATCACAAAATCAGGTCATAAAGCGGTTTCTTCTACTAGGGACACACCCGTCCCTAAGATTCTAAATACAGCAAGAGGAAAAACGACAATGAACCTCTGCTAGGTTCGCTTTCGACCGCACCTCCAAAAATACCCCCAGTCTGCTAAACCGCCGATAGATTCTACCCAGTGCCAGCAGGGGACCGACTCCTAGCTACATCGCCTGCGAGTGTACTGCCTTCTTTTAGTAAAACATTCTCATATAATAATAATATACCGTAAAAAGAAAACATTTAAGCACAAACATCTAGATATATATATGGTGGAAATAAAGCAATTGTTTATAAGTTTCATTGCAGAATTACCCACCATAAATATCCTACTGACCATTATCATAAAGTAATAAAACATCCAGTACGAATAAATACCACATTCCAAACCACCACACACGCACACTGTCTAGCCATAGTGATCGTTTTAACCTCACGATCGGGAGTTGCAACGGTACCGTAACATTCATAGGAATGCCTTCCTACGAAATATCCACACCCCTTTTTGGGGAGAAATACAATCCACACCCCTTACGGGGAGAAATATAATCCACACCCCTTTCGGGGAGAAATATAATCCACACCCTTTTCGGGAAGAATATAATCCACACTCCTTTCGGGGAGAACAGCCATTACATCGTCAAAATCAAATACAATATCATCGAATCGCAACTCAATAAATATCACTTACTCAAAATCGTCAACCCACCATGTCTACCACTTTTCTCAAACCAGCTTTTAAATTAAAAAATCATACTTTGTATCTTCTTTTAAAAAAACCGTCTGATTTTATCAATTCCACTTTTTCACTATTTATTTTTTGAAAATCAGGCATTTTTAGAAAAATAGATGTTTCCTATTCTCTTTTGAAAAACCCCGTCTAATTTCACCAAATCCAGCGGAAATTCATTTTCAGCTCATTTTCGAAAACTATCGAAATTCAGTTTACCACCTTATTCAAATCGTGCGTGATCCACATCATTTATAAATTCATACAGTTTAAATATTCACATATTTCATCATATACATTCGTAGAAAAATAGTTTGGTAAGAAGACAGTACACTCACCTCTCTTCTTGTGCTATCGTAACTGCACCGTCCAAAACCTTCCGGGATGCTAGCGTTTGCGAACCTAGTAATGATAGGGTCTAAATTAATATTTTAAAATAACCTAACATACAATGCAGACCATTATTTCCATATTTCTCATTCCACGAATTAATTATACCAAACTGTTATCTATACCCCTTTTCCTGTATCTATATTAACTGTACGATATTACTAGGATTAGTGGTTACGAAATTATCGTAACGAATATAAAATTTACTGCCAACAATTTACTTAGATGGGGATAATAATTAATGATTTAAGATATTAATCCATGAAGTCATTATTTATTCCGAATCACTCACCGGTCCCTAATTGGGTTTCTGATTTTTTTGTGGGGTGGTTTGTGTAATTAGTTCTTTTTTTTTTCTTTTTTTTTTTTTTTTTTTTCTCTTCTTCTTCGTTCTCTCTCTCTTTTTTTCTTTTTTTTTTTTTTTTTTTTTTTTTTTTTTTTTTTTTTTTGTGCTCTGTTCCAGACTCCCCCCGTCCTCGCCGTCGAAGACACCGTCCCTGCCTCACCAGCCCCCTTCGCCGGCGACTCGCCATCCACAAACAGTGGATGGCCCACACACCCGAAGCCCCTACACCAACGGCGAACAGCCAAACCACTCGGCATGCACACACACACACACACACACACACAAAGTTCCGTCAATGTAACGTCGCCGCAGCTCCGGCCACCACTATCGTCTACAGCTGTCGCCGGCGACCCGAACAGACACGCACACACAGTCCCCTCCCGCACACACACACTCTGCCGGCGACCCAACAATGCCGCCGACGACCTTACATGTCTACCCACCTAATGGCCCATGCACCCCCTGCCCGTTTAACCTCTGTCGACCGGCAACCAAGGGCTGATCACCTACCGGAAAGAAATAGAAACAGAATACTTATAAGGACTTACCGAACGATGAAGCCGAACGGCGATCGGTCACGTCGTTGACGAACTCCCCCCTTCCCACGGCCGCCGCAACAAACCACTGGGAATTCCACGCGATCGTTCTCACAGCAGTGGCCACAGGAACATACCCAGGCCGTCACGGGACACACGCCCTGCCTTCTCGCCGGTGGCACGTCGATCACGGAGGTCCGACGTTTTCCTCCTCTCTCTCTCTCTAGATTTTCGAATTTTCCTTTCCCTTCTTCCCTGAATTCTCACCTCAGTAAACGAAAGGGGCAATTTAACGCATGGATCTAGTGGTTTAGACTGATTTGAGCCTGCCACGTTGCCCCTCGATCGTCGCTCCTTGCCGGTGAGTTACCGTCGATGTGCCGGGTGTTGGTGCACGTATATATATAAAAAAGTAAATAAAAATAAATTACACTCTCCTCCTCTTGTTTTTTTTTAGGATTTTCGGTTTAGTATATTTTGATTTAAAAAAAAATCCAAAATTATAATCCTTGCCCCTAACATTTTTGTTACATTTTCTTTTTCGTAATTTAATAATTTATTTACCCTAAAATTCTCTAACGTCCTGTAATGCAGTTATTTAGGACGTACGTTCTACAACTCGTGTTTTACAACTCTCCCCCCCTAAAAGGAATTTCGTCCCAAATTTTTATTTATTTATCATTATTTTATATATATATATACCTTAATCAAACAGATGCGGGTATTTGCTCCTCATTTCTTCTTCTCGTTCCCATGTCGCCTCTTCCACCGTATGACTGCGCCACAACACTTTGACTAACGGGATTGTCTTCGTTCGCAATACTTGATCTTTACGGCTTAGGATTTGGACCGGCTCCTCAACATAGGACAAATCAGCTTCCAATTCAATTGGTTGCGAGGTCAACACATGGGAAGGGTTCGGTACATATTTCCGGAGCATCGATACATGGAAGACATCGCGCAGTCGAGATAAATCTGGTGGCAACGCGAGTCTATACGCTGTCGTGCCAACCCGCTTTAGGATTTCATAGGGTCCGATGTATCTTGGACTCAACTTCTCTTTCTTTCCAAACCTTATTATGCCTTTCCATGGGGAGATACGTAAGAACACATGATCCCCTACCCCGAATTCCAACTCCCGCCGGCGCTTGTCTGCATAACTCTTTTGCCGACTTTGCGCGATTTTCAATTTTTCTCGAATCACTTCAACTTTGTCTGCGGTCAGTTGGGCTAGGTCCGACATCGACAACTTGCGGTCCCCTACCTCAGTCCAACAAACAGGGGTTCTACATCTCCTACCGTACAATGCCTCATACGGAGCCATCTCAATTACCGAGTAGTAGCTGTTGTTGTAAGCAAATTCTATCAACGGCAAGTGATCGTCCCAGCTTCCAGGAAATTCCAGAACACATCCTCTCAACATATCTTCCAACGTTTGAATCGTACGCTTTGATTGGCCGTCCGTCTGGGGATGGAAAGCGGTACTAAATTTCAGTTTGGTACCTAGAGCAGCTTGAAGCCTCGGCCAGAACCTCGAAGTAAATCTCGGATCTCTATCCGATACTATAGAAGCCGGTGCGCCATGTAATCTAACAATCTCATCGATATACAGCTGAGCATACCTTTCAAAAAAGAAAGTCATTTTTACGGTTAGGAAATGAGCGGACTTGGTAAGCCTATCAACAATCACCCAGATAGAATTATACCCTTTCTGGGTACGAGGTAATCCTGAAATAAAATCCATCGTGATGTGCTCCCACTTCCACTCTGGAATAGGTAGGGGTTGCAGCAACCCACCTGGATGCTGATGCTCGATCTTTACTTATTGACACACGAGGCACTTGGCCACAAATTCTGCGATCTCCCGTTTCATTCCGACCCACCAATAATGTTCACGCAAGTCCCGATACATTTTAGTACTTCCCGGATGCATTGCGTATGCGGAGCTATGTGCCTCTTCCAAGATATCTTTTTTCAAATTGACATCGTTGGGCACACACAGCCTATTTCCACACATCAAAGTTCCGTCCCTTTCCCTGATATGATGATCAGTTCTGTGGCCATTTTTTACCTCATCTCAGATCCTCTCCAAGTGAACGTCTGATTTTTGAGCTTCAGTAATGTGGTCAATCAATGTCGATCTCAAAGTCAAGGTTGCCAGCAGTGCTGCTGTCTGACCAACCACTAACTGAACTCGCATTGATCTTAATTCTGCATACAGGTTAGCATGAACAACACGAAGATGGGCAACCGAGCCTGTCGATTTTCGACTGAGAGCATCTGCTACAACATTAGCTTTTCCTGGATGGTAATGGATGGTGCAATCGTAGTCCTTAATCAACTCCATCCAACGCCTCTGCCTCAGATTTAATTCCTTCTGAGTAAACAAATACTTTAAACTCTGATGGTCAGTGTATATTTCACATGTCTCGCCATACAGGTAGTGCCTCCAAATCTTTAGGGCGAACACAATTGCAGCCAACTCCAAATCGTGCGTCGGGTAATTACGCTCATGGTTCTTTAATTGCCGAGATGCATATGCGATCACATGGCCATGCTGCATTAAAACACATCCCAGCCCTTGATGTGACGCATCACTATAGCTTACGAAACCACCTTCTTCCGACGGGAGGGACAGTATTGGTGCCGATATCAATCTATTCTTCAATTCTTGGAAACTTTGCTTACATTTGTCAGTCCACTCAAACTTGGATCCCTTCTGGGTCAATTGAGTCAAGGGGGCAGCTATAACGGAGAATCCTTGCACAAACTGTCGATAGTAACCCGCTAATCCTAGAAAGCTTCGAACTTCCGTCATATTTCTCGGTCTTTCCCACTGGACGACAGCTTCTACCTTCTTTGGGTCCACCTGGATACCTTCTCCTGAAACAACATGTCCCAAAAATACTATATGATCTAGCCAGAATTCACATTTGCTGAATTTCGCATATAACCGCTTCTCTCGCAATATCTGCAATACGAGTTGGAGATGCTTTGCATGCTCTTCCCTGTTTTGGGAATAGACCAAAATGTCGTCAATGAATACTATAATAAATTGGTCCAGGTAAGGCTGAAAAATACGGTTCATCAAGTCCATGAAAGCAGCAGGGGCGTTTGTCAAACCAAAGGGCATAACTAGAAATTCGTAGTGTCCATATCTCGTACGGAATGCCGTCTTTGCTACGTCCCCATCTCTGACTTTCAATTGGTGGTACCCTGATCGAAGGTCTATCTTGGAAAATACTTTAGCTTTCTGGAGCTGGTCAAACAAGTCATCAATCCTGGGTAACGGATATTTATTGCGAACCGTCACCCTATTCAGCTGCCGATAATCAATACACATTCGCAACGTGCCATCCTTCTTTTTCACGAACAGCACTGGGGCACCCCAGGGGGAGACACTGGGCCGAATAAACCCACGGTCTAATAAATCTTGTAACTGAACTTTCAATTCTTTCAACTCAGTGGGTGCCATCCGATAAGGTGGCATCGATATAGGGGTAGTGCCTGGGAGTAACTCGATCGTGAATTCCAATTCTCTGTCTACGGGCAACCCTGGCAGTTCTTCCAGAAATACGTCGGGAAAATCCCTAACTACTGGAATATCTGCCACCGGAATTTCCCTTCGACTAGTGTCAATCACATGTGCAAGATATCCTTGGAATCCTTTATTCAATAATTTCCTAGCTTCCAATACTGAAATTAAACTGACAGGGGTGATACTTCTATCTCCAGCAAATACAAACTCTGGCTCGCCTGAGATTCGGAATATCATTTCTTTCTTGAAACAGTCCACCGTGGCATGATATCCGGACAGCAAATCCATCCCCAGAAGTACATCAAAATCGTGAATATTCAAGGGTAATAGATCTGCCAATAACTCTTTATCACCAAGCCGAAGTGGATTGTCCTTATACACACTATCGATCCAGACCGACTCACCTACCGGGGTAGAAATAACAATACGATTTGACAAAGGAATGGGAAATCTGCCTACTTGCATCATGAAGGTTGCTGAAACAAATGAATGTGTGGAACCGGGATCAATAAGTACCCAAGCATTTCTAGCGTAGAAAGATATGATACCTGTGACCACATTTGGGGTAGCCTGAGCATCCTGTCGTGTAGTAGCAAACACACGGCCTCGCGTTGGAGGTCTACCAGCCGATCCTTTACTCCGCCTTGGGACGGTGCTAGGGCCCACACTACCCATACTGCTCGTAGAGGGCATCAACATAGAAGCAAGCTTCGGACAATACATAGATATGTGTCCCGGCTCATGACAGTGAAAACATATCAGTCTTCCCCTGGGACAATCTCTAGCCAAATGACCTGGTGCCTCACACTGATAACATCTGCTTCCTCTAGTTTGAGTAACCGGCTGACTTCGCCCATACCTTTGCGGACCCACACTCACTTCTGATGCACTTTATTGTTGCCTAGGGTATGATTGTCGAGGACCACAGCTTCTGACTGATTGGCCAAACGATGAGGCTCGAGCAACTGGCGGTCGAAATCCCGCCCCTCGTGAAGTGCCACCCGAAAATCTGCTAGGTGACTCGAATCGGCTTTTTTTTTAATTGCTCCCGACTCTCGACGGCTTCCTGCACATCTCTTTCGACTAGCTTTGCCGTATTCACCAACTCTGCATAATTCTTAATCTGTTTGCTGGTCAGCTTGGAACGTATCTCTAACTGAAGTCCCTTC
This sequence comes from Eucommia ulmoides, assembly GCA_016647705.1. Classification (NCBI taxonomy): domain Eukaryota; kingdom Viridiplantae; phylum Streptophyta; class Magnoliopsida; order Garryales; family Eucommiaceae; genus Eucommia; species Eucommia ulmoides. Next base: position 6,230,220 of record CM028332.1, on the reverse strand, counting down.
TGGAAACGTCTGCATCTTGCCTCTTCTGTCTTTACCAGGTCAGGGGCAAAGCGGGACAAGGAATTGAATTTGACTTCGTACTGCTGAACTGTCATCTCTCCCTGTTTCAACATGATAAATTCTTCCTCCATCTGGAATCGGTCAAACTCAGGAAGATATTTCTCGTTAAACACGACAATGAAACGACCCCACGTAATCTCCTCGCCAGAACCGGAAATCAACCTTTTCATCTCCTCCCACCAATGCTCGGCCTCCTCCCTTAGCTGGAAAGTAGCAAGGGAAACTCGACTATCGTCGACAATTCCCATCGCCTCGAATACATGACCCACACCTCTAATCCAATTCTCCGCGTCAGCCGGACCCGCCGTCCCGGTGAAAGTCGGTGGGTCTAACTCCTTGAACCTCTTCAGTCGTACCTCCCGAGATACGGAGCATCACTTTGGGCTTTTTGACTTTCCATAATCCTCGTTTGCTGCTCCGTCAGCCGGGCAGCGGCCTGCAAAATTCTTTCAACCGCGTCTAAGCTCCGTTGCAACCTATCACCCTGTGTGTGGGATTCCCCAATATGCAAACTTCCCCGGTCCCTATCTCTCCGTTCCGGAGGCTCTGCTTGCCTCGGGGATTCCGCCTGCCCCTGAGGTCTCACACTCCCGGAGGTTTCATCTCTCCCCTCCATACCTGTTATCAGCCATAAAATTTAATTTAACGACTAGCTAAATCAACCAGAGAAATGACAGTAATTTAGATACGCTGATTAACTATTACGCAAATATCAACAGCATCTACTGACACCCTATCTTAAGGTCCCCTACTGACTAGATGACCAACACGTCTCCCTATCCCCCAATTCTTTATACTACCAGCATTAGTAAGTCTACAGAATCTATAACCTAGGCTCTGATACCAAAATTGTCACACCCCACCCCGGGCGCCAGTCACCCATGGGGCCAGCGTGACGCTGACATGACAACCCCCGGCGACATCAACAAAACCAGAAAGCGACAGGAAGCATTCATCATTTTTTTTTCTTTTTTTTTTTTCTTTTTTTTTTGTACAATCACAAAATTAGGTCATAAAGCGGTTTCTTCTACTAGGGACACACCCGTCCCTGAGATTCTAAATACAGCAAAAGGAAAAACGACAATGAACCTCTGCTAGGTTCGCCTCCGACCGCACCTCCAAAAATACCCCCAGTCTGCTAAACCGCCGACAAATTATACCCAGTGCCAGCAGGGGACCGACTCCTAGCTACTTCGCCTGCGAGTGTACTGTCTTCTTTTAGTAAAACATTCTCATATAATAATAATATATCGTAAAAAAAAACATTTAAGCACAAACATCTAGATATATATATGGTGGAAATAAAGCAATTGTTTATAGGTTTCATTGCAGAATTACCCATCATAAATATCCTACTGACCATTATCATAAAGTAATAAAACATCCAGTACGAATAAATACCACATTCCAAACCACCACACACGTACACTGGCTAGCCATAGTGATCGTTTTAACCTCACGATCGGGAGTTGCAACGGTACCGTAACATTCATAGGAATGCCTTCCTACGAAATATCCACACCCCTTTTTGGGGAGAAATACAATCTACACCCCTTACGGGGAGAAATATAATCCACACCCCTTTCGGGGAGAAATATAATCCACACCCCTTTCGGGGAGAAATATAATCCACACCCCTTTCGGGGAGAATATAATCCACACCCCTTTCGGGGAGAACAGCCATGACATCGTCAAAATCAAATACAATATCATCGAATCGCAACTCAATAAATATCACTTACTCAAAATCGTCAACCCACCACGTCTACCACTTTTCTCAAACCAACTTTTAAATTCAAAAATCATACTTTATATCTTCTTTTAAAGAAATCGTCTGATTTTATCAATTCCACTTTTTCACCATTTATTTTTAGAAAATCAGACATTTTTAGAAAAATAGATGTTTCCTATTCTCTTTTGAAAAACGCCGTCTAATTTCACCAAATCCAGCTGAAATTCATTTTCAGCTCCTTTTCGAAAACCATCGAAATTCAGTTTACCACGTTATTCAAATCGTGCGTGATCCACATCATTTATAAATTTATACAGTTTAAATATTCACATATTTCATCATATACATTCGTAGAAAAATAGTTTGATAAGAAGACAGTACACTCACCTCTCTTCTTGTGCTATCGTAACTGCACCGTCCAAAACCTTCCGGGATGCTAGCGTTTGCGAACCTAGTAACGATAGAGTCTAAATTAATATTTTAAAATAACCTAACATACAATGCAGACCATTATTTCCATATTTCTCATTCCCCGAATTAATTATACCAAACTGTTATCTATACCCCTTTTCCTGTATCTATATTAACTGTACGATATTACTAGGATTAGTGGTTAGGAAATTATCGTAACGAATATAAAATTTACTGCCAACAATTTACTTAGATGGGGATAATAATTAATGATTTAAGATATTAATCCATGAAGTCATTATTTATTCCGAATCACTCACCGGTCCCTAATTGGGTTTCTGATTTTTCTGCTGGGGTGGTTTGTGTAATTAGTTCATCTTTTTTTCTTTTTCTTTTTCTTTTTTTTTTTTTTTTTTTTTTTTTTCGTTCTCTCTCTCTCTTCTTTTTTTTTTTTTTTTTTTTGTGCTCTATTCCAGACTACCCCCGTCCCCGCCGCCGACGACACCGTCCCTGCCTCACCAGCCCCCTTCGCCGGCGACTCGCCATCCACAAACAGTGGACGGCCCACACACCCGAAGCCCCTACACCAACGGCGAACGGCCAAACCACCTGGCATGCACACACACACACACACACACACACACACACACACACACACAGTTCCGTCAACGTAACGTCGCCACAGCTCCGGCCACCACTATCGTCTACAGCTGTCGCCGGCAACCCGAACAGACACGCACACACAGTCCTCTCCCGCACACACACACTCCGCCGGCGACCCAACAATGCCGCCGTCGACGACCCTACATGTCTACCCACCTAATGGCCCATGCACCCCCTGCCCGTTTAACCTTTGTCGACCGGCAACCAAGGGCCGATCACCTACCAGAAAGAAATAGAAACAGAATACTTATAAGGACTTATCGAACGATGAAGCCGAACGGCGATCGGTCACGCCGTTGACGAACTCCCCCCTTCCCACGGCCGCCGCAGCAAACCACCGGGAATTCCACACGATCGTTCTCACAGCAGTGGCCACAGGAACATACCCAGGCCGTCACGGGACACACGCCCTGCCTTCTCGCCGGCGGCACGTCGATCACGGAGGTCCGACGTTTTCCTCCTCTTTCTCTCTCTCTCTAGATTTTCGAATTTCCCTTTCCCTTCTTCCCTGAATTCTCACCTCAGCACACGAAAGGGGCAATTTAACGCATAGATCTAGTGGTTTAGACTGATTTGAGCCTGCCACGTTGCCCCTCGATCGTCGCTCCTTGCCGGTGAGTTGCCGTCGATGTGCCGGGTGTTGGTGCACGTATATATATAAAAAAATAAATAAAATAAATTACACTCTCCTCCCCTTGTTTTTTTAGGATTTTCGGTTTAGTATATTTTGATTTAAAAAAAAATCCAAAATTATAATCCTTGCCCCTAACATTTTTGTTACATTTTCTTTTTCGTAATTTAATAATTTATTTACCCTAAAATTCTCTAACGTCCTGTAATGCAGTTATTTATGACGTACGTTCTACAACTCGTGTTTTACAGTCGGATACCTAAACTCCGTTATTGTTAACTAAACGAAATCAAACATGTATTAAATGAACGAAATCAATCCCTAATTAATCAACTTAGTTAGGAATAACCCACTAATTGTAGTTTAGTTTAGTTTAATGTTTAATTCATTTATTTAATCGTCAGGATAACATAAGACTACGTAAATTGCGGTATTCAATTATTCACACTTTTCTCTGTGGGAACGATATCCGATCTTCAAGATCCACTATATTAAAACTTAGACCTCGTATACTTGCGAGAGTAAGTAGCGGCGTATTTTATGCCCTACCACCAAGGCGTCAGCGCGCCTGTTCTCTTCTCGGGGTATTTGTGTGACTTTCACTTTCTCAAAGAGTTTGGTCAAGTTTTTTACCCTCTCTAGGTAGGCCACCATGGTCAGGTCCTTCGCTAGGTAATCACCGTTAACCTGGTTAACAACGAGTTGGGAATCGCACGTTATCGAGAGGGTTCTTACGTTAAACTCCTGGGCTAACCGTAGCCCGGCCAACAGTGCTTCGTACTCGGCCTCATTATTTGTAACTCGGAATCCGAGCTTGAGGGCGTACTCGATTTCCTCTTTATCCAGGTCAACGAGGACCATCCCGGTACCCGAGCCGTTTTGGTTGGTCGTCTCTGCAACCAGCAACATTATCTCCCTCGCCATCTCCTGAAACTTTTTTGTTTCCTTCGTATTCAACACTTTTTCTCTGTAATACTTTTCAATCATAATCATCCTTGTCACGATGTTAAATGTCACCTCGAACAACGCCGACCTCATGTCAATTTGTTGATTTAGGGTTGGGGTCGCTGAAGGAGCTGAATCAGAGTCTGGATCTTGTTGACGCGGATGTGAGATAAGGACTGAATTCGATGAGATGAGAAGAGCTCTAGCAAGGCGATTCGGTGGAGATTTCGCCAGTGGTCGTCGTAGGGAGTTAATGAGGGTGAATTTCCACTACCCCGCGTGTTATTTGAAAGTAGTAAGATGGGCCCTGGTTAATGGGCAAGGCCCAACCAAGAAATATTTGGCCCAAACTGGATAGGACTTAACCCATGAGAGAAAGGGTGAATGGACTCACATAAGACAACCCAACAAACGAACTGAGTGAGTTATAGCCCAAAAGACAAGACATTGGAATACCCTAATATCAATAGGCCCAATGCATAAGAAATCGCCCATAACACCAAGATCATATGGTTAAGGTAAAACGTGAAGTGGTTGGCAACTGAGAAACCAACAATGATGCCCACCAAGGAGGTGAGGTAAAATAGCTCAGAAGGTGGGAGTAGTGGCAGTAAAAATGGTAATCAGATAATCTTTTTCTCTATATTTACAGACCATGGATGACAAAAGAATTTAAGTTGAAATTTTCTCTAAGAGACCTGATTGACTTATTCTCACGCTGGAAGGTTATTGACCGATACTACACTGGTATCCCAGATATTAATCCTAAGTTTTGCAGGTTAGCTTGGAGAATTCATACCCAGTACAACAAACGAAATTTGGCCATATCAGGAGCCCAAGCAATGCTGGTGTACTTGTAGCCCAAGTTTTTTCGATGAGAAACCGGGGGCGGTTGGCAAAGGCGATGTCGTTCTTGGTGAAACATTCCTCGACGACCGATGGGGAAGAGACAAGGAGTACGGGGTGCGACCCAAAGCGGAGGAAGACGACGAGGCCATACCGGCGGGAGATGGCAGCGAGGGAGCGTGGAAGAGTTTTCTCAAAAGATGGAAGTGGCCGATTTGAGAGAGTGCATCTTTAAAATTGTCCAATGAAGTAATTAGTCATCGTGCACGTAAGCTCTAGACACATCTTACTATAAAACTAAATATATATATACGTAGAAGTATATATGTATATTTATATTTATGGGCTAATATAATAAGATTATATTTGTGAATTGTTAAATAAACTAGGTAAGTTGTCACTCTCTCACTTTCTCAAAGTCAATATGGGAAGGATCCAAACCAATCCTAAAATTAATTTTTATAAGATTTTTTAATTTTTATAAGATTTTTCCTTGGAATAATTTGTTAAAAAAAAAGTCATTACCTGCTATTAGCATTTAATAGTTAAAATTAGGTAATAGATTTTTCAATAATTTAAATTTAAATAAAAAAGATTAATTTGTGTAATAATTGATTTTTAAAATGTAGCGATAAACTTCACATTGTATTTTAGAGTTTGATAAGTAATATTTTGATAATCCTGATTAAAATTACATATATAGAGCAAAAGCACGAGTAATACAAGATACTATAATTTGAAGACAAATCATAGGAATTTGAGGATATTAACCAAGATTCAACAACATGAGACAAAGGAATTAGGACATAACTAATCTTAAGACCTCAAATACCGATCACGACTTCAGTTTATCCGAGGATTCAGTCATACAAGATTGCCCAATCTCAGACCTATGAGAAACTAGGCATACATACCCATAGCTCGCGACATCACTCGGGACTAATTACAAAATATTAATATAAAAGAAAAAAAGATTTAATCACTCACTTAACAAGCATAAACCCCCCAATCCTACTTACCTCATGAGGATTAATTGAGATTGATCGAGATTGCGAAACAAATCTTCTCATGCATATAAATACAAGGAGAACTGTCAATTCAATGTACATTGAATTCAATAAGGGAAAACTTTGTCAAAACTCACTTATATCTAAACTCTACTAATTCTTAAATCGGAAGTGTAAATGCAATAAACCCAACTGCGTATAGATTGTGTTCTTCGAAGATACACCGTAACTAATGATCTAATAATTTTTATGTAATGTAAAAATTTTGAATTCTTATAGAATTATTAAATTTCTAAAAAAAATAAAATAAAATTAGGTGAAATGGTGGGTTGTAAAATTTAAATTTAAAAATCTTATTCTTCTTATTATTATACAACACCTTATCACCCTAGTTCATTCATCATTAAATTCATGATTTAATTTATATAGTACAAGTCAACCATACTACAATCTTGTTGTGTTCAAAATATATCTATTATAGTTGACATTTTCTTACAACATATATGGATCAATATAGCAAGCATACAAAATATAGTACAAGAAATGACGTAATACCTTAAAATAATAATTGGTTCAATTTTGAGAGAGAAGATCAAGAAGTATAGGACGAGGGCGACACTGGGCCAACAAGGATTGGGCCTTGGGCATACTAAGCCCAGCCCCTTCCGTCATATCTATTGGGCCTCGGCCCTCTTTTTCCCATTCAAAACATTGCACAAGCGAGCCCAAAGCAAGCCCAACCATTCTCAACGCCAACCCCTCCCCGGGGCAACCCCTCCTACCCGACCCGAACGGCATCAGCTTGAACCCGTCTCTGACCCCTTCGAAGCCCTCGAACCTCTCGGGTTGGAATTTTCTCGGGTCGACCCAAATCTTCGGGTCGTTCTGTATGGCCCAGAGGTTTACCAATAGCATGGTGCCACGTGGGATGCGGTAATTGGCAACAACGCAATTATCGGACGATTCGTGGGGGACGAGGAGTGGGCCCGCGGGATACATCCGTAGTGTTTCGTTGATGATGCAGTGAAGGTAGGGGAGGTTGACCAAATCGGATTCGTCGATCAGCCGGCGTTGACCGGTGAGATTGTCGATTTCGGCCTTTGCTTTCTCTAGAACATGGGGGTGATTCAGTAGGAGAGATAATGCCCATTCTAGGGTTCCGGCGGATGTATCTGTTCCGGCAGCTAACATTGCCTGCACATGTGAATTAATCCGGCACTCCGGTTATGAAAAAAACGTTTAATTATGATAAAATTGATGATGGTTGAATTTTCTTACAATCATGAGGCCTCTGATGATTTGATCTGTGTAATATTCCGGTTCCTTTTCTTGGAGAGACAGCAAAACTTCAATCATCGTCTTCTTCTTTTCTCCGGCGACCTCCGGAACACTTTCTCCCTCTCTAGATCTCGTCGCCATGTTTCTTCGGTGTTCTTCGATCAGTTCTTGCATTAGCTTATCTCTCTTCTTGTGCAGCACCACCAGTCTTTTTTCCATGCCTCCTGCCCCCACCCACCTTATCACCGGCAAGAAATCGGCCATATTCGTCGCACCTGCCACACGGAAAGTTTCCACTACTATTTCTCGGAACTCACGCGCCGCCTCTGCCTCTGCCTCTGCCTCCGCCGAATTCTCCCCGTAGTATCTTTTCCCGGCTATCATCCTCATCATCACGTTCAGCGTTAGCTCGAAGAACACCGCCTTCATCTCCACCGTCCTGTCGCCCCCGGAGTCGGCGAACAGCCTACGGATCATGAACTTGACCTCGTCGGCGCGTATGGCGTGGAGAAGTTGGAGGCGGTGGGAAGACAGCACTTCGATGGACGCGATCCGGCGGAGATTCCGCCAGTGGTCTCCGTAGGGCGCCCAGGGCATGGTGGTGTGGTTGTAGCCCAGGTGTTTGCCGACGAGAAGGCGGGGGCGGTTCGCAAAGACGACATCGTTCTTTGTAAAACATTCTTCCGCCGCCGACGGGGAGGAGACGACGAGGACACGGCGGGCGCCAAACTGGAGGAGTAAAACAGGGCCGTAGCGGTCGGAGATCTTGGATAAGGTCCGGTGGAGAGGTTTCTTCAAGAGATAGAGATGGCCGATGAAGGGTAAAGTTGGAAATGGGCTCGGTGGAAGGTTCTGGATCTTGTGGAGGAAATGCTTTGTGAAAGTGTATAATGCTAAAATGAGCAGAGGGTATAGGAAAAGGGTGTCCATGGCAATTTCTTAGATCTAAAAATTTTGTGGATACTTCCTCTGTTTATATCTTATCGCATGGCCCCAGGATGCTTTTTAAGAGTTGACTTACAACCCCCAACCTCAAAAACACTAAAAATAACATTTCAAATTAAAATTAGAAACAATCTATTATTTTTCAATCGGAACCATTTTTTTTAAACGTGTTCTCGTAAGGGTTTACTAAAATTGTGTTTGGTTGGATATGTTTTTACTTTAAATAAATTGGAATAAAAATTATATTTTACACTAAGTATTTTGAAAATAGAAATATATTTAGTAACTATCATTCTCTAGAAAGAATATTTTTTAATTTATGTGAACAGAAACAAGAAATATATATGGTTAAAATATTTGTTTTTTGGAAATGGATAGAAATCAACATTTTTTTTAATTTTCTCAAATTAAAAAATTATGGAAATACTTTCAAAATTTTAGAATGCTTAGGTCAAATAAGAAAATTAGAGTAGATTGGTCAATCAAAAGGGTTATTGGTTGACCGTTTAGACTCAACGGTCAATTTCTAATCATTTTCAAGTCAAATCGGTTCACTGGAATATTTGATCAGTTGATCGATTTTTTTTCTGTATTTGTTATTCAGTCGATTGAAATGGCTCGAAATTCAAATCTCTAAAACCTAAATTTGGAAGCGAAAAATGAAAACGGCAACCTTCAAATTTATAATTATTTTGTTGTCAAAGTACAGAAAATTCCCGCAGAATCGTGATTCATTTTGATAAATATTAATAAAATATATATGTTTCTGGAACCCTGGCGTATCAATCAAAATTGGATATTAATGTATGTTCCTTCCATGTGATCTGACCTACGCACAAAAATGGAATAGAAAAAGGTCGAATTGCAATTAGCACCCCTAATATTTGGGATATTGATAGTTTTTTGGCCCTAAACTTTATTTAATTCATTAACAATAATTACTCTAGCTGCGTTTGGTATACTAAAATAGAAAAGAATGACAATAAGATTGTAATTATTATGATAACAGAATAGAATGTTCATAATCATTTTTATGTTAAGTCACAAAAGGAAGTAAATGTGATATTGGAATGACAATTCTTCTTCCAATGTTTGATTAGTGTTGAGAATAAATCTAGAATGAAATACATTTATACAATAAAATCTCCACTTAATTTTTTTTTTTTTCTAAATAAAGAATATTCGAATATAAACCAAATGAAATTTCAAATAACATATACATGTGTGCGCGCGCGCGCACATGCGTCCATGTAGAAAAGAGAGAGAAATAGAGGACGAGGAGGAAGAGAAAGAAGGAAAAGAAGAGGGAGGCGGTGGACAGTAGGTGGGGGGCCGACGAATGGTGGGCGGTAGTGTTACTGGCAAGGGTCGAGTATTGGTACCAGTGGGGACTTGGGAGTTTAATGAGAGATTGGTACCAGTGGGGACTTGGGGGTTTAATGTGAGAGAGAGAGAGAGAGAGAGAGAGAGTGAGTTTGGAGCCGACTGCTGACATCGGATTTTCGTCGGAGAAAATGGTTTAGGTAGGAAGTAGTAGGGGGAGGGAAGTGTAATTTAAAAAAAAATAAAAATAATAAGTGATATATTTGTTAAAAAATGGTAAAATAATAATTTAATCAATTTTTCAAAGATTAATATAGGAATTTAATTAAATTTCATTCCAATTATAATATTTGGTTAGTGTATATAGCGTTTTATCGCCAATGAAAAATTAAAACCTAATTTCATATATTTAGGATTAACTAATATTAAGTTTGAGATTCAAAAATCCTTAATAATAAGAATGAAAATTAATCCCATATACTAAATATAAAAATAAAATGATCATTCCTATGACCGTTCCAATTTCACTCCATCAAGGCATCAACTGATAAAGTTCAAAAAGTGGATCAAAATGTGAAAAGAATTATAGATTAAGGGTCAAAGTTAGAAAAGGAAGAAGTAGTTGAATAATTGAGGGACTAAATTGGTAAACCACCCAAAAGTTGAAATGAAAATGTTATCGGTGACGATAGCTTGCATGATCCCAATCCAATTTGCATTTTTTAAGTGGCGCTCATGTGTGAAATATATAAAATTTTGTACTCTAATTTTTTATTCGATTTTTTAAATTTATAAATATAAAAATATAGTAAGTAAAAAAAAATTATTAATAAAATATATATTTAAAATTTGAATGATACAAAATATAATTTAAATTAATTATTTTAAAAGTGAAGATGTGAAATTTTTAAGTCTAAATTTTTTTATAATTTAATCTCATCCATCTAAATCTCTTCTAAAAATTTGTAACCTACTGATTTGATAGTGTGCCGTGAAAGATTTAGTGTTCAAAGTTCAAACGCTTTCATTCAATTATTTGTACTAAAAAACAATTTAAACATTTGTCATCACACACATCATCATCATCAAATTATTTATTTAAGAAAATATGAATTGAAGATATATTATCCAATAAAATTGGATAGTGGAAAATAATAAGTAATAGAATGCCTTTAGTGCCCTTTCGGTGTTAAAGTCAGCAGAATGCCTGACAAAGTCACAATTTTATTTTTTTTAAAGAAAAATAATTATTTTTCTTTGCTTAAAACTGTGTTCACATTGAAAAATAAAAATAGGGTTTTTGAAATAGTTTTCCGAATGCTATTCCATATTCTGTTTGAAATATAATTTTTCTCAATTTTTTTTACAAATAATTGTCAAAAAATGAGACAAGTGGAGAAATAAAAGGCCATTAGGCCCCCATTTGGTTACTGTTTCCATTCCTTGATTTCTATTCAACTCTCAAAATTTGGGATTAGTTTACAGAAATGTGTTTGGTCAACACGTTTATGTTCCAAAAATTTTGAGAGTATTTTTTGAATTCCTTAAAAATCTGAAAAATAAAAAAAATTGTCAATTCCTCTCACTTCCACAAAAAACAAATGTTTCAACCAAATATGTTTGTAATTTCTGTTCTCATAAATTAAAAGAAACAAGTCATAACAATGGTTATTACCAAACATGTTTCTAATCCCGGAATACTCCAAAATAGAAACAAAATTCTCATCCCAGTTTCATGGAAGTAGAAATAGAAAAGCAGAACCACTAACCAAATGTCACCTTAGGTATTGGCTTTACAGTTTACCCCTATTAGTCATCTTCGATTCATATCCCCATATTGAACTGGATTTCCCAATATCAATTTTTAAATTTATAAATATAAAAAATAAAAAATAATAAAAAATTAACTAATAAAGTACATGTGAAACTTGAAAGATACAAAATATAATTAAATTTAACTATTGTGGAAGTGAAAGTGTGAAATTTTTAAGCAAAATTTTTTTCCCAAATATTTTGTCTCTTCATCTCTGTCACTGATTCGTTCCAAATTAATTTAAGTGATTTGAGTGATATAGAGAACTTTAAAACTAGTGGATTGATAGGTTGCAAGTGTTCAATTTTAACCATTCATCATCTAAAACCATTGAAGATTAAATGCGAAGGATAGTGGTGCCCAAAGTCACATTTTTTTAGGAGTTTTGATACTTTGCACACCTTAAGTTTGACCATTATTTCACTTTGATCCCTATAGTTTTAATTTGAACACACAAAAATTTCAAATCAAGCTACATTATAATTTCGGATCGCAAACCGTCACTCGTCATGCATCCACTTATTTTTAAGAAGTTAAGGGAATTTTCAACATTATCTTTTGTCCTTTACAGTTTTCTATTAAAAAATAAACTTTACATATACAAAAATATGATACATCTATATTTCTCACGCCTTAGTATTTGAACAAGAAGGAGAATTGAAGGGACAAATAAGAGCTAAAAATGTCCATAAAACTCTTTAAAAACAATCACCATGTGCAACAACTGACTATTTTCTGAAGCTAGAAATTATTTTCAAGGAATTAATAATTTTCGGGTTTTATGAATGAGCCTCCGACATATTGGACATACTTTCTTCTCCGCATCCATGATCCTGCAATTTCCAGTTTTTCTCACTGCAGAATTCTTCAATTTAATTTAATTTAATTTTTATATTATTTCTGTAAAATATGTTACCTCTGAGCGCAGTCATGGCAGGTGGTGCAGTGGCCACAGGGAACAGGCAGCAGTTCCGAGGAAGATCGTAGCATATTACGCATATCTTGCCGTCGTATAAATCCTCCAATGAGCTCAGATTGCCGGAGCCACCGTCCTCTTCTCCCGTTCCGTACGGCAATCGGAATTGCTTCTCCGGCAGTAACGGACGGGTCTCCCTTACTTCCGGCGACCGCGGTTCCACTTCACGGCTTCTTCTTCCTCCGTGATCACACGCTCCAAGGCATTTCAGTATCAGAAGAATTGTAACCATAAACGACACTGCAATTTCAACCTGAATCATGAGATTTACCAGGTACCTAGAAAATTTGGATGGTAGGTTTCTAAAAGATATATTTTTGTCATTTTATCACTCTACTAAATTTAAGATATTTTCTTTAATCACGATTTATTTTTCTCTCTATCTCATTCTTCACGTCAATATCTCATTCTTCACATGAATTGACGTCAGGAAAAAATCAGAAAAAAATATATTTAAAGTGATTAAAATGATAAGAATATTTTTATTAAAAAATCATGTGCTTATCGCAGATAAAAATTTAATAATATTTTTAATTTTACAGGATTGAAACAAATATTAAATTGGATTTGAACAAATGTGCAATTAGGTATAATTCTATATAGACAATCATCCCATATTTTAGAAACCAAAAGTATAATTTTCTTATTTTTTTTTTCAAAATAAAAAAGAAATTACCTAAAATTGCAACGTAAGTAAACGCACGAACTACGAAAAAAAGCTCAATGTTCCATCCACCTAAATCCCTCTGCAAGTAGTTGATTCAATAATTAATAATGTTAAATACCCACAAAAAAAAAACAAAAAAAAAAAAAAAAAAAAAAATTCATAAATGCACATTAATTTAAAAAAAAAAAAAAAAACATACATTGTTGGGTGTAGCAACTACGATGAACTGGGTATTTGGGAAGACAACTTCGACCCGACACGAGCCATCCATGGTGGAACACATGCTCTTTGCCTTCTTCACATCGTACATAGTAGAAGAAACACTTGTGTTCATAACCATAATTATGCTTCTGGGTTTTGTGTTCTTGATTGCAACGTAGTACCTATCGTCCTCCTCGATCATGTACGTAGCTTCTCTCTCTACGCAAGATCATGATTCGGAGATTTCAAAAACGTTCCCAATTGAGAAACATTTTAGCCGAAAATGACTGTAATTTTATCAAACCTTCTATTGGTTCCTTGAGATGATTGGAAACAGAGGAATTTGTTGAAATCGGGAGCAGTGTCTCATATTTGCGTTCCCCTGTTTTAAGACAAAGAAAATACATTGATTTTAAAAGAAAAGACAAAAGCATATTTTATATTGTAAGGTGGTCCGGCTTTCCCTCACAGCTATAACTTGACCATTAACCCCCTCCAGATTCGATATGGAATAAACCTAACAATTTTTTTCTCACATTTCATGTCTTTGGTCGGCTAACTCTCTCCACCAGTTTTTCTGGACACTGATACTAGTATAAGGCGATTTTGGAATTGGGACTCTCTCAACCTCGAAAGCAACTCATGGTGTAAATCATCCCCTCCACGATAAACCCAACAGATATAAGAGAAATAGCGAGCAGAGATACCTTGAATTAGAGATACTTGAAGCTGATTTAAATTACTAGTCTGGGCTTCCCATCTCATCTGGATCCTTGAACCCTTGTTCAACCACAAGTAGAACCCCTAAAAAGGCATAAAAATGGGAATGTTTCAATATAGCATACTCCAAAAAAGGGGGAAATCACACACACACACATATATATTACCTTGCGACCATATGAACTAAGAATAAGGTAATCAGAAACGGTCCAATTGGTTTGCAAGCTCAATTCAGGCTTCTCAGAGAACCCATGGAGAAACACTGGTTTCTTGTGATCTTCTCTCACTTCGACCTGCTTTACGAACACTGAATTTACATTTGAATTTACATTGAACAGTCGCGATGAGCTAGGCCCAAGCACCATGCTATGGTTTCCGTAGTAGCCATACCTCAGGCTCACCGAAACTGCAAGAGGAAGAAGAAAGTGGGTTTCAGAAGAGGGAGAGAGTAATTAATGAAGTAAGAGAGATGAAATTGGACATACCGCATATCCATAGACTCAAAGGAGCGAGTAAACGGGCACACGTCTCTGGCCAGCCCTGACGCCGGTGATAATGGCTTAGCGGTAAGAGGGTGTCTCTATGCATAACTGATTCAGAGAAACGGTGGGAAAATTCCGGCACTACTTGAATTAGGCTTTATACATCACTAAGAATACTTGATTGACGGGAAAAAAAAGGGGGGATTTTATTATTTAGTTTTTTTTTGTAGATTAACTATTTAGGATTCTGACATACGGACCACTTTTCAGAACCCACGAATTGTTGAGAAAAAAATCCCTACATTTATGCTATTTTGTTCAGCAATATTTACGAATTACTATTTTATCCTATACAACAAGACAAAAATTAGATAGTAATGTATTAACGTTAACATAAATTGTTCAGACACTATATTATAAAAATTACATTTTGAATTCACGTAAACGTTGTTAAATTCATTTTTTTTTTTTTTTTTTAATGTCAATGCATATTCCCTAATCTATCTGTTTGTGTGTGTTATGTTAACGTTAATTCAATTTCACTATATGATGTATATTTGTTTTTTGTTTGAATATTTACCTTACTTTGTATGTGTTTACGTTAACACATCTTATTTATCTGTTTTGTATGTGTTATCTATGTTACAAAACTACGATTTGAATTTCACGTTAACGTTAACGCAATTTATTTATTTTTTGTCTATTATACGTTACCACATTTTTTTGCGTCTGTTTTGTGCATTAACGTTAACACATTTTTAACTATCGGATTGTGGTTTTATCATTAACATATTTTGTTTTTTTTTACTTAAATATTTAAACGTATTTTTTTTGAATATTTATGCTAACATCATACTTCATATTGTTATCTTGTGCGTTAACGTTAACTATCATATGTGGTATTTTGTCATTTTGACTTAACGTGTGTTTGAGTTGGATTTGCATTAACGTTAATGCACATTTTTTTGTTTTCGTTCTATGTTAAAACGTTAATTCACCGCTTATGATATTTGTCTTTTTTCTTAGCTGGGTATGCGTTAACATTAATGAACATTTTTTGAGTTTCTCTGTGTTAAATGTCAAAGTATTTTGGTTTACGTTAATGTTAACACATATTTTTCTGAGGCTCTTGTGTTAACATTAACTCATTCATATTGTCTGGAACCTCAAAAAATCTGAAAGATCAAAAAAAAAAAAACACTGACGTTAACGTTAAAAATGCACATTTTTGGGGTATCTTCTGTGTTGACGTTAAAACATTCATATTGTTCAGAAAAAATATGTGTGCAAAAATCACACAAATATTATGCATTCATGTTGTCTATAAAAACCCATATGTGACAAATGAAAAACAAAATACTGACGTTAACGTTAAAAATACACATTTTTTTGGGTCTCGTACGTGTTAACGTTAACACACCAAGCGTTGTCCAGCCGACCGGAAAAAATAGAAATGAGAACAGAAATCGGTATCTCCATTTGAAGGCAAGAGAAGCAGTGAAAACCTCATTTGGAAAACGCATTTGTTCAGAGAAAAAAATGAAGGAGATAAAATTTTCAGGTCGGTTGTTTCGGAAGGCATAGTGAGGGCTCTATATTAAAAACAAATCAAAATTTCAAAAACTCTTCCTAGTTATCTGGCTTCAACTACAACAAAATTCTGCAAGACAAATTACGAAGGAATTACTCAATTAGGCAACCCAAAAAAAGAGGGAAAAAAAAAGTTATTGCTCATAAAAATGCTTGACAAACAACAAGTAAAGCTCTCGTAGCCAGAGTTGCATTTATAAATATATGAATCCAGCTTTGGTAAAATTAGGAATAATAAGCTTGTCCTACTCCGCTAATAAGATCCATCTATGAAGGAATTTTAGATGGAAATAAACAAATTCACAAACCTTCAACACTTGACTATTAAATAAGCAGTTTCAAGTTTCTAATTATGCCTAACAATACACATCTTCGAAACAAATAAGAAGAAGAATTATGACAGATGCAAAAGGACATATATTCAAGCAGATCGAAAGCTCCAACTCATAATCGTTCTGAATCTTAAAAATTGACGATTTTGTCACAAAGTAAAAGTTGTTTAAATTTTGAAAGGTAGGAACAACCTTTGAATTTTAAACTCAACCGATCGAAGCGATCGAGGCCCCAAAACATCAAAGGAAACAGGAATTCAGCAAATTATGAACGCCAGCTCCGAAGACTAAAGAACTAAAGAACGATGGAAACACAGAGATGCAGATAGGGGGGGAGAAGAATTTAAGCAAGTGAAAAAAAAAAAAAAAGAGTGAAGATGTTAACATTAACACATACAAGAACAAAAAACCCAAAACACCCAAATTAGAGTTTTCAGCACCAATTCAAACACCCAAAACAAGAACAAAAAAAACGAAAAAAAAAAAAAATGAAAACTAAGATCTCTACCTTGAACAAGGAGGATAGAAGTCAGACCATGAACAAGAGGGAGATACAAAGAGAAATGATGGGAAGAAAAAACACGATTTACCCGAGCTCCGTCGCCGAAAACCATGGGTAGGGCTTAGAGAGAGACAGAGAGTGAACCCCAAAAACCACATCACCGGCGGTTCGCCGACCTCCGTCTTCGTTTCTGTCGACCTCATTGGCCAAGCCATCTCTAGGGTTTGGTGATAGTTATGTGTTTGAGGGATATTTCTATGATTTTGACGCGATTTGAAACGTATCTGTATGGTTTTGTCGTATTGTGAAAAATTTATTAGTTGACGTTGAATTTTGGTAAGATGTATTGACCGTTTATGAGATTATTGAAGTTATGTTGTAGATATTGAGGTTGATGATCGGTTGCGAGTATTGTGGGTTTAAATGTTGAATGGAGACATTGTTGTAAACTGGTTGCTTGGAATTGTTGGACAAAATGGATAAATATGGGTTATGGGGAATTACTGAGATCGTGGACCTATTGGAAATGAGATTCTTTGGCAACTGGTTGTCTATGTTAAGCGTTACCGACCAAAGTGCACTATGTTTGTTGGATATTGGATATAATATTAGCCACTGTGAATGAAAATGTTACGATGTTGGAACGAAAATTTACGGTTACGAATTAAGGGTGATTTTTTGTTATGGGACTCTACATAGAAAACAATTGTTCTAGAATCAAGTGTGATTAACGTGACCATGCGGTGCAGATCTGAAATATTATTGATTTAACTGAAATTTAAATTCCTATTGTTTTGACGAAAATTTTGGGACGAAGTTCTTTTAGGGGGGAAGGGTTGTAAAATCCTGATTTTTTTCTTATACGCACAATTTAAGTCGTATTTTAGAATATTTCAAAAATAACGGAGTGGGTGGTGTTATTTATTATTTAATTTAGGGGCGCTGACTGAACGATGCCAAATTGCGGCCAAAACTACCAAATAAACCCACTAATATTCATATGCACCCAGCAGTTTTTTTGCCATTTTTGTGACAGAAATACCCATTGCATTATATGCGGCAGTGTAGACTCTTTATATAGCGGAGTTAAATTTGGTAAATAATACTAATATTCATGTGCACAATTTGCTTCGTTTTTTCCTCAGATTTCCATGTGAAAAAAATAAAAATTGCAAAACAAAAATGTTCATTTTATTCTCTTTCAAATGAGATGTTAATAACATTTTTTGGACATGTTTAACATGATGCACACGAATATTACATGTAACATTAAAAAAAGTTATGATGAATTTCGTATCATTAATGTTACATGTAACATCAATGTTGTATGTAACATTAAAACCAACCCAACATCAAACCCCCTAAAAGAAGTTGGTATCTACACCTTGTTACATGTAACATTTAAAAATTCTGAAAATATCATTAATGTTAATGTTACACGTAACATCAATGTTGTATGTAATATTAAAACCAACCCAACATCAAATCCCCCCCAAAAAAGGTGGTAACTACACTTTGTTACATGTAAACATTCAAAAAATCTGGAAATATCATGTTACATGTAACATGAATGTGAAAACTGAAACTAGTTAATCATATTTTTTGGACATATTTAACATGATGCACACAAATGTTACATGTAACATTCAAAAATGTTATGATGAATTTCGTGTCAGTAATGTTACATGTAACATCAATGATGCATGTTACATTAAAACCAACCTAATATCAATCCCCCTCCAAAAAGTTGATAACTACACCTTGTTACATGTAACATTCAAAAATTCTGAAAATATCATGTTATATGTAACATGAATGTGAAAACTGAAAACTAATAAAAAAAAATAGTGAATTGGATATTATTTTGAAGATCTTGTTTAGACGAATCTGAATATATAATTAAATTGTAAAAAAAAATATGTACAATAATAGTTATTTTCATTTTAATAAAATGATTTTATCGAATATGGAAACTCTCAATTCTTATTAAGGAAACATTATTGCCACATATACTGTAAGGGTAAATTTGTCAATGGAAAGTGTACAGATCAGATTTTTGGGACTGTGTTGTGCAAATAATATGTAACTTGGAATTTCTTGGTTTATTATCTAATTAGTGGGTTTAACCGGTAATTTGATGGTATTTTTGGGTCCTCCCGGTATTTTTCCCTTTAATTTATTAATTGAAGGGTCAAATTGTAATTTTCAAAACAATTAAAATTAGATTTGAGTTTAATTAATATCCTAACAAAAATGGAAGAGAAGTAAGTGTAAATTAAATATTATATATATGTGTGTGTGTGTGTGTGTAAACCGTGAGATCAGCTGAACAATCGAGAACGAAGAAGGGGGGAACAGTAGGTCGGTGAGATTTGGGCCTCTTTTTCCAACTTATACACACACATACACACACACGCAAGAGAGAGGGAGCAAAAGAGAAAGCATATAAGAGAGAGAGGAAAGTGGGTTTCGGTCGGTGGTGAGTATCGTTGTTCGGCGGTGTGTATGTGTGTTCTTTTGTTTGATCCGGCATGCATGTGTGTGTTTCGTTATGCGTATGCAATCGGAGTATGCGTGTGTGTGTTGTCCGTCCGTTCGACGGTGTGGTTGTCACTCCGGTAAGTGTGTATATGTTCTGTTTGTGTCAGTGTATGTATGTGTATATTTTCTGTTTCCTTTTGGTGTGCCGTGTGTGTATGTGTGTGTTACGGCGGTTGGTAGTGGCGGTGGTGTGAGTTGGGCGTGCCGATAGTGAGACGTGTGTGTGTTCTGTTTTCTGCCAACTGTGTGTATCAGTGTGTATGTATGTTGATTTGGCCAGTGGGTGTGCGTTTACGTTGCCGTTGTGGTGTGGGTGTGATAGTGTGTCGTCGTTGGTTGGCTAAGAAGGAGTAGAAACATAAACGAAGAGAGAGAGAGAGGAGAGAGAGAGAGAGAGAGAGAGAGTAGTAGGTATATGTGTGTGTTCCCTATTTCCGATTGGTGCTGCTCTGTGTGTGTGCGCGCGCGCGCGCCTGCTGTGTATGTGGGTGTGTGGGTGTTATTACCTTGTGCATTTGGGTGTGTTGTGTGTGTATGGATGTTCAGAAGAGGGTGGTTGCCGGAGTTGGTGAAGAGCGAGAAAGTGGTCGGCGGGGAAAACTTCAAAACAGAGAAGAACAAGAAAGACGAGTTCTCGCCTAGGCAGTGAGGAGCTCGCCTCAGCGGTGAAGGATCAGGGAGCTTGTTCGCCTAGGCAGTGACTTCTTCGCCTAGGCAGAGGAGGAGCAATACGCAGATAAGAGAAAAATGAGGATGGTTTCGCCGCGGCGGTGGGCGTTCGCCGAGGTGGTGAATGCAAGAGCAGACATTAACAATTTTTAAGGGAAATCGACAACCATTTCGGAACGGGTAACGTTTCTCGTTAAATTTTATGATTTCTAAATTTAATTACTGACATCGAAAATATCGAAATGACGATAAGAAATAGTGAGACCGTTCACATGAATAAACTCAATATAGTAAACTGTAACGGAGCAATACTCGTTGAATAGTAATATTTTACAATAAAAGACGGGGAATAGGAAATTTCAGAAATTAGGGCCTGCATTGTATGGTTAGGATATTTTTACATAAAATATTAATTTAGGCCTTGTCACTATTAGATTCGTAGGTACCAGAGTACCGAGAGATGATTGTTGGTAAAAGTCTTCAAAGCGGATAACCAGGTGAGTATATTGTCTTCTAGTAAATTACAAAACGTATTTTCATATATAAGATGGAAAGATGTGTTTATTTAAAACTGGACGAGTTTTTAACTTATATAGATCAAGCGGTTCTGGGTGTTTTTGGAAATGGGGATAACGTTGGTTTTAAAGAGAGTGGAAATTGATTTGTTGAATCTAGTTAGTTACTAAAGAGGGTAGAAAAATGATATTTGGATTAAATCGATTTTGGAGATAGAAGTTGATGTTCTTAATTTGTAATTTGACGATGATGTTATTGATTTGACGATACTATTGATTTTATCTGCTTTGACAGAGCGTTAATTATCTATTGACTTGTAGTTTGATGATGATGTTATTGATTTGACGATGTTATTGATTGGACGATGCCATAGTATTTATCTGCTTCGGCAAAACGTTGATTATCTGCTTCGGCAGAGCGTTGATTATCTACTTCGACAGAGCGTTGTTATGTCCCGCTAGGAAGGCATATCCTACGGGTGGTACGGTACCGTTGCAACTCCCGATCGTGAGGTTAAAACGATCATATGGCTAGCCGGAGAGTGGTGTGGTGTTTTGTCGTATATGGTGATTGGGATGAGTAAATTATGTATATTATTTTCTACTAGATTGGCGTATTTACTTGTACTAGTATATCTATTGTTTTGATTTCATTACTCTATATGGTTAGCTGTATATTCTGGTTGATTTTCACTGCTTAGTTGGGTGTGATATATATATATATACACACACACACACGTTAATTCTGTGGTGACAGGAAAAATAAGTTTTCCTTATATGATGAAATATTTATATTATGAGAGTCTTTTTATATTATTGTCCCCTACTGGCACTAAGTAGAGTCCTGCGTTGGTGTCGTGTGGGAGTTTTGGACGAGCTATCTGAGGTGAGCCCGTGAGGGGTTTCGGGTTATTATATCTTTGTTGTTCTTATATTTGGGGACGGGTGTGTCCCCCATATGAGTGTATGTATATAGCCTGTATATGTCATTGTATATTTATGTATGCATATTGTTGTTTCCTAGTTGGTGGGATATCCAGGTGATGTCGTGTTGACGTCACGTCAGCTCCAAGGTGACGGGTGTCCGGGATGGGGTGTGACAACTTATTTATTATAATAGACTTCGAGGTTTACGAGTCATTTATTGTCTTAACAAACCACTTCTTCTTTATTTTTATTTATTTATTTATTTATTATTATCATTTAAATTCCAGGGTTAAGTTTTTCTTATGCCAAAACATAGCAACGCAACTCATGTAATAAATTTTAAATAAAAGAAAGTTGACATGTATGTAAGGGTTGAAAAATGTAACATTTTTAAAAATCAGTGCTATGCTCCAATGACTATTCAGCAAACTCAAGTTTATAGCCGACATACATGTTATCAACAAGTAGATTGACAAAATTAAGTGCGTAATAAAATCTCAGAATGAATACAAACATTGATCCCCCCCACCCCCCCAAAAAAAAAAACAAAAAAAAAACACTTAATTCTAGCATTGTCTTCAATGTAATGAATAATAAGATGCTGAATAAAGGAGCGGAATAAATTGATGTAGAGATCGGTTTGGACTTGATGTAGAGATTCCTTGAATTGCGTCCAACATGTGAAATGTGCATATAGGAAGACTGAAGGATCAAGCAGCATATGAATGTCCATTAGTTGCATAATACAAAAATTTTATTATATATATATATATATATTTGGTTATTATTATTATTATTTTGTTTTTGTTTGTTTTTATAGAGGTTGTATGAGAAGAGAACTATGCATGAATGGATTCACGTGATGAATGGGTTATTAATTAGAGAAAAGTCAACTAATCATGAAAATAAGATAAATGGGAGTTACAATACAAGAAATAAAAGTAACAAATATGATAAGAAGTAATAATAGTAAATATAAAATAACGTGATGCAAGAGTTATGGTCGGCCAATTAAGGTTAACTATGGATGGTGGACGAATGAGCGTACTCATGGGCTTGGCAAATCCATTTGTCGACATCATTAGGATACATGTGACGCACAAAATTTTCCAAGAGGTGGTGTTGGAATAACATTTCGGTTTGTAAGGTCTCCATCCAATCGGAAGGATTGACGTTGTTAAAGGTGGGGCTTATGGTAAAAATCGTGTCATGAACTCGAAGTGTGGCGTCCATTCTCTTGTCCTGAAAGTTGCATAGGAGTGAGATTGATCGGTTCGCTTGTTACGAAATGAAAACCATCGGTGGTACATCCATAATTTTCTACTGCACATCCAAAGTCTTTCTCCTGAAATAAAATATATTTGTCTATATGTGTACCTTTAGTCACCATACCAAATATATTCAATGATATAGATCAAGTATGAATGTGCAGTAGGAAATTACATGCAATGTAATATCAAACATGTCTATTTTCAACTGGTCTCTCTTTATTCCGTAGTGAAATCATTCATATCTTTGATAATGAAAAAACAAATTGGAGAAAAAAAAAAACAAAACATGTTTTGTATGGATGAAAAAAAAAAAAAAAAAGAAGGTGAAGAAGAATGAATAAAATAACAATTGTATTTGTGTTCTTGATAATAGATTTTTTTAATTCATTTTGATAATATATGCAGTTAAAATAGTAATTACATTAAAGTGAATTATTTTTCATCTTTTTATTTTTCTTTTCTAATTAAATGATATAAGAAAAAATAAATTTTCTTCCGCAATAAATAAAAATATTATCTTTTTATTTATTATTATTATTTTTTTGATTCTTCCAATTAAATGTACCCTTAAATAAAGGTTAGAAAAAGAAGTAGCACTCTAGAAGATAAGAAGGAAATAAAAGCGGTTGAATAATTGAGGGACTAAATTGGTAAACCACCCAAAGGTTGAAAATGTAATGGATGACGATTGTTTGCATGATCCCCGGTGCTCACCTGTGAAATGTATAAGTTGTATTTTAATTTTTTATTTAATTTTTATAAATATAAAAAAATTAAAAAATAAAATAAAATCTAATGATACAAAATATAACTTACATCTACCATTTAAAAAAATAGTGATGTGAAATTTTAAAATTATATATTTTTTTAGTACATATATATAGAGTTGAATTTTAGACATTTGACAAAGAAGATTAAATAAATATTTATTAAATTATAAGTTTTATATTTTTTTAAAAACAAAAATTTTTATTATCTAATCTAGAATTATCTCATCCATCAATCAACTCTAAATGTTATAAGAGAAAAATATCAAAAAGTCTAGATAATAGAGTAAATCTACAAGATGGTCCTATAATTTTTTGTTTACATAATAGTCCTCAATTTTTCGCTATTTATTACCAAAAAACCCAGGATGATTTTACCCTTCCACATCTGATTTTTCTCCTTCCACTCCACCAAACCACGACTACCAAAGGTAGAGACTCCAGTGCATCTGTTCCAAGCCTCTACCAGTCCACCATTCCAAGCCTCCACCGTTCTCACCTCTCACCGTTGCGAGCACGACCTCTATTGCGAGCACCTCTATCTACGGCGAGGACCGTCTTTCTCAAATCGACTTGTGTTGCAGGCAGTGTTTCCGCAGCTTCATGATAAACATTGCAAAAGTTATTTTTATGCAGGAGAGGACTTGGTGATAGTAAAATTAAGCTAATGTCCGATTTACCCTTTCAATTTTAGTTACTTTTTAAATTCTTGCTATGAATTGCTGGGTTGAGGAATATAGTACACTATATGTTCCTAGTTTTAATTTATCAATGAACACAAGTTGACGTTTTTCTTAAAAAAAAAAGAAAAAGAAAAAAAGAAAGATCAGAGGAGAGAGAAGAAAAAAAAAAAGGCCTGGAAGTGCCTTTGCGACGGAAGATAGGGATTGCCAACAAGCCCTGTTTCTGTAGCAGTAGAAATCCTAATTTGGTTTCCTAGATTTTCCGAAGGTATGGCGTTGTAAATTTTTGTCATCGCTTTTTGACATCAGGATAGTTTCTGATTTGGACCCAATTGTTAGCATTGGCTTGGTCTGAAGCAAAACTCTGGAGAACATCGTTTGGGACGATTGTGTAAAATTTAGTGGGCTGAGACACTAGTGGACACCGAAATTTGTGATTTTTGAACAAAAGCAGAATATAACACGATCTCGTGTTATATTCAACACGAGATTCTGTTAAATATTGCTCAAACTCGTGATGATATTTTTTAGATCAATATTGATATCTTGTGTTGGATTTGGTTATATGAATTCGATTTTGGCAGCGTAGTCGACGGTGCAGCGAGTTATATATGGTTGTTTTGGTGAGGTAGAATAGGTGGCGGTGCATTCGGCAGCAGCGCGGTGGAGTTGAACACGGTGAGAGGAATATAACACGAGATCGTGGTATATTCAACACGATCTCGTGTTGAATATAATTCGAGATAGTATTATATTCCAATATGCGGAGGGATAAAATCATCACAAAAAAAATTATTTTGTAACATGTATTTAAAAAATATGTATGAAGTCGTTTTATCTTATTCCGAGGATTTCTTGGTGACTATCTCAAATTATAATTTATGTGCTCGTTAAAAGGGTTGACTTTGATGGGAGAGAGAGGAAAGTTCGTCATCGCACACATCATCGTCAAAAAAAAAAATTATTGTCATTTATTTAAACAAACATAAATTGAAGATTTCGATTAGAATCGCAAAATACATTCATGCACCTTTATATTTTTTTAAATTATAAAAAAAAATTGGAAAATAGAGAATAAATGATAGAATGCCTTTGGTGCCCTTTCGGTGTCAAATTGTGTTGCACGTCGGCATAATGCCTCTCAATTTTATTTTATTTTTTAGAAAATTAATTATACTGTTTTACAAATAAAAGTCCAGAATAATATTTTTAATGTCAAAAAATGAGACAAAATAATGAAATAAAAGGCAATTTAGGTGTTGGCTTTACAGTTTACCCCTATTACTCACATTCAATTCTTATTCCGATATCAAATTGAATTTTTCGTATTTAAAGGTATTATATCAATTTATAAATATAAAATAATAAAAAATTAACTAATAAAGTACAAATATAAAACATGAATTAATACAAAAATTTTAAACGGTGCCCTCCCCCCCCCCCAAACAAATTATTTTCTTTTCATATCAGTTATTGAAAGATTGTACAAATTTAATTTCAACCATTTGAAAGTAGTACTGAACTGATAAAATATTTTCCACCCTGATTAATTGATCAAGAAGTGAAGGATAACACCCATAAAGTACACAATTTTTTTTTACGGGATTTTGATACTTTGGACACCATAAGTTTAACCAATATTTCACTTTGGACCCTATAATTTCAATTTGAACACACGACAGCTTCATAATGATCCCAATTCATTTCAAATCAAATTCCATTACAGTTTTGGATGACAAACAATCACTCGTTGTGCATCCACTTATTTTTAAGAGGAAATTAAGGACATTTACATTCTTTTCCTTGTCCTTTACAATTTTCCGACAAAAAATTTACATGCGAATACATATTATATAGGGTTAATAGCATTTTACCCCTTGTGGTTTCGGCAATTTGTACTTTATCCCTCTGTGGTTTGAAAATCACCACTTACTCTCTTGTGGTCAAATATTTGTTACACTTATCCCCTTATATCAGGGGTAAGTGGTTTGAAAATTTAACCACAAGGAGATAAGTGCAAATCGATCAAACCACATAGAAGTAAAATTTAATTAACCCTATTATATATATTATTATATATCTAAATTTCTCAAGCCTAAATATTTGAATGAGAAGAATGGAAGGGAAGGAGACACTAAAAATACCTCTAAAGCTTTCTAAAATCAGTTACATGTGGAACAAGTGACTATTTTCTATCGAAAATTAGAAAAGCCACAAAGCTAGACTTCAACTTTAAGGAATTAATAATTTCCGGGTTTTATGAATAAGCCTCCGACATATTGGACATACTTTCTTCTCCGCATCCATGATCCTGCAATTTCCAGTTTGCCTTATTGTAGAATTCTTTAATTTAATTTAATTTATTTCTGTAAAATATGGCGTATATATGTTACCTCTGAGCACAGTCATGGCAGGTGGTGCAGTGGCCACAGGGAACAAAGAAGCAGTTCCGAGGAAGATCGTAGCATATTACGCAAATCTTGCCATCATATAAATCCTCCGATGAGCTCAGATTGCCGGAGTCACCACCCTCTTCTCCCGTTCCATACGGCAATTGGAATTGCTTCTCCGACAATAACGGACGGGTTTCCCCTACTTCCGGCGACCGCGGTTCCACTTCACGGCTGCTTCCTCCGTGATCACACGCTCCAAGGAATTTCAGTATCAGAAGAATTATAACCATAAACGACACTGCAATTTCAGATAATAAATAATTAAGGCCCAATTCATCGGCAAAGCATTCTCTGTTTTCATTGAATTTCTATTTATTTTAGATGGATAAAATGGTATTTTATGGTACGTGAACAATGAGATTTGCCACACTCAAGTTGCATATCTCGTAAAATTGATAATATAGTTAATAAATTTGGAAGGAAAATAAATTGTGCTTAATGTCAAGGTCTAAATTTGTCCAATGCTTGTTTTCGCACCATTATTTCTTGTGAAATGACCACTAACCACATTATGTCCCCCGAGCATAATAATGTCTACTTATATCACTTTCATTTTTTTGCTTAAAATACTAAATGAGAAAACATGTCATTATAAACATTTTATACCTTGTAACTTTTGATATTAATAAAATTATTGTTATTTTTGTAATCGTATTCTCACTACATTATTTACAAGTACTCTTGTAGTAAACCCTGTTGCTATCAAATATTGTTGATTTCGTTGTTTTACATCATTTGATCTCCAAACTTACTACTAAACCGAAGTTCTAGTTAGCGTATCACGGTACGTTTTCTAGCCTTAGAGGCTAAGCTCATGACACTTAGGTTGTGTGTTCTTTTAATAAGGATATTTTTGTCATTTTATCACTTTATTAAATATAAAATTTTCCCCTAACGCCGGTTCATTTGAAAAGTCAAAAAAAAAAAGTCTTAAATTTAATAAAGTGATGAAATAACAAAAAATATCCCCTTTAGAAAGCCAAGTACTTAGTGTCATGCTCTTAACTTATCCAGTACTTGTTCTCGCACATGGCCGCTTGTCCATGACCCTTTTAATTTGTTTTCTAGGCTAGTTTAGTTTAGTTTAGTTTATTTCTTTAATTTCTTGTAGAATGACCCCATTATATCTCCTCGAGCATAATGATATTTATTATTGTCACTTATATTTTTTTGCTTAAAGTACTATGTGGAAGGACATGCTCTTGAAGTCATTCAAGTTTTTCACACTTTGTAACCTTTGATATTAATACAATTGTTATTGTTATTGTAATTGTATTCTTCTCTACATTAATGACATGTGTTGTTGTAGGGAAACTCATTGTTATTGAAAACTGCTTCCGCTATTTGATATTCTCTGATCTTTAGACTTGCTATTAGGCGATCCCCTAGTTAGCGCCGCATGGGCCGCTTTTCCAGCCTCGAAAAGCTCAGATCATGACAGTTGGTACTCAGAGTTGCGTTACTGAAAACCATGTCGATGAAAGATTGTCTCGACGCGCTTGAACAAAGTGTTTCCCGCAATGACGCTGCTATAACTCTTTTGCGAAGCCTCGATGCTAATAGGGAGGGGACATCTCAGAACCCCCAAATCGATCACTTGATTGAACGGATGGGCCTAATTATCGCGACATCCGCTGGCCATCATGCTCAGATGGAACAGTCAGTCCTTGATCTCCAAAGCGAGTTGGATGGCTTGAAGAACATTGTGTATCGAGGTCTTGCTAGAGACTCCAGGCAACCTACTTTGAGGGTTCGCATTCTCAAATTTCAATCCTATGGCGGTTCAAGAGACGCCAATGAGCTTGAAAACTTCCTCTTTGATGTGGAGCAATACTTTCGGGCTACCGGAGTAACATCCGAGGAAGAAAATGTGACAAAAACTTTCATGTATCTTAGTAGTGATGCTAAATTATGGTGGGAAGTTGCACTATCAATACCTGGGAAGACCTTAAAGGTGAACTCAAGGTACAATTCCTTCCGGAAAATGTTGAGTATACGGCTCGACGACGACTGAGAGAGCTGAAACAGACCGGATACGTCCGAAACTATGTTAAGAAGTTTATGGCTTTCATGCTTGACATTCGTACAATGTTCAAAGAGGATAAGTTGTTTTGGTTCTTATATGACTTGAAAGATTGGGTACGTCAGGAAATACAAAGACAACGTCTTACT
This sequence comes from Eucommia ulmoides, assembly GCA_016647705.1. NCBI lineage: Eukaryota > Viridiplantae > Streptophyta > Magnoliopsida > Garryales > Eucommiaceae > Eucommia > Eucommia ulmoides. The sequence goes on along the minus strand of CM028332.1, from coordinate 6,201,098 downwards.
GATTTATTTGTTGCCGCAGAAAGAGTAACTGATTACTCTCCTGAACCTACCACTAACCATGATTAGAGGAAAGACAACAATGTCTCCTATTATGATGGAAGTGGAGGCCAATCATCTCGGGGAAGCCCGCCAAGACGTCAGAGCAACTCTAACTCCAATTCTAACTCACGGAGTCCTCCAAGGAGTCCACGCCGAGGCCAACACTCAAAATCTGGCCAATCGTTCAGCAACTCAAGGGCATTATTTGGTTCGACAAACCAAAAGCCTCACTGGGACAGACAGGCCCACAAAAATCCAACTCCTCGCTTTTTGTGTAATAAGAATCATGATGTATCCGATTATCCACATAAACATGCTTTGTCAGCACTGCAAGCATCGATTCAGAAAAAAAATGAACGTCGGGGAAAGTATATCGTAGAGCAGGAGGAGGAGGAAACTTTAGATGAGTTTGATGCCCATCAAATGGGCACAATTCGTTTATTGAATGCTATGAAGTGGCAACCGGTCGCAAAGAAGAACCTCATGTTCATAGATCTTCGGGTTAATGGGTAGAATTCTCGTGCTTTAGTTGACACTGGTGCTACACACAATTTTATGTCTGATAAGGAAGCTAATCGGTTGGGCTTACGTGTCGAGAAGAACTCAGGTAGATTAAAGGCCGTGAATTCTGAAGCGCGTCCCATGGTTAGAGTCACCAACATGGTACATATAAAGATTATTCCGTGGGATGGATTCCTCAACTTCACCATTGTTCCCATGGATGATTTTCAAGTGATATTGAGGATGGAGTTCTTTATGGACACTAAGGCAGTCCCAATGCCTTTTGCAGATTCACTTTGTATGATGGGAGATCGATCGTGTGTCATTCCTACAACACATTATTCGATTGAAGACATATTTGTTTTGACTCTGCAGCTTGAGATAGAGGAATATCCAAACGACCTTCTAGTGCTTAGTGGGGGATAGACTAACCCACAAATGCCACATTTGATTTTAGGAAAATGATTGTTTGACTATACTCGAATTTCTTCTTCAAAAGAACTTCCAGAGAAGTTTCCCTTTCTTCTGGACAGGGAAAAATCTACAGCTATCAAGTTCCCATTGGGCCAATCCGCTTTCATGTTAGCTAATGGTGCAAAGACTCACTTGCTTTCGATGGGACTACATCCAGAAAGACGGAAGTACCGACTTTGTGTACCAAGGGTCGAAGTTTCGGGGAACACAGGTACAACGATGGTCATGGTGGATAAAACTTAGAGTTCTACAACCTTATCTCCATCACTCCAACTTCTCTATTCCAGGGACATCGCCGCATAATTTCTCAAGCATGATACTCAGTTGTGGACTGTTCCGAGGAGTATTAATTCTTGCTTCAATCTGCACAAGTACTTTGATGTTAATTTGGGCTCCAGTGAGATTGTTGCAGACCAGCCACTGTACCCTCATTCAGTGGATAAGCTCTACAAGGTCAACCTATCGACAAGACAGTAGAAGACGCAATAACCGCAGGCAAAATCCGAAGCATCATCAGAAGAAGTCTACGAGGACGTCGACTGCTCAAGTGGGGGAGAATGTCATGGTCTTAATTTGTCCAGTCCTTGTTCTCGTACATGGCAACTTGTCCGTGACCCTTTTCATTTGTTTTCTAGATTAGTTTAACTTAGTTTAGTTTATTTTTTAATTTCTTGTAGAAAGACCCCATTATGTCTCCTCGAGCATAATGATGTCTATTATTGTCACTTGTATTTTTTTACTTAAAGTACTATGTGGGAGGACATACCCTTGAAGTCATTCAAGTCTTTCACACCTTGTAACCTTTGATAATAATACAATTGTTATTGTTATTATTTTCTTTTCTACATTGCCGGCATGTGTTGTTGTAGGGAAACTTGTTACTATTGAAAACTGCTTCCGCTATTTGATATTCTCTGATCTTCAGGCTTGCTACTAAGTGATCTCCTAATTAGCGCCGCACGGGCTGCTTTCCAGTCTCAAAAAGCTCGGACCGCGACATTTAGCATGACCAATTTTTCATAAAAAATCACTAACATTTTTAATTTTGCAGTATTGAAACAAATGTTAACGTGCAATTAGATAAACCGTAAGCTCCCTATAGCCACCCAACCTATATTTTAAAAACCGAAATATAAATCTTTTTTTTTTTTTTTTTATCAAAATAAAAAAGAAATTACCTAAAATTGCAACATAAGTAACCGCACGAGCCACGATAGAAAGCTCAATGTTCCATCCGCCTAAATCTCCCTGCAATTAGTTGATTCAATAATTAATAATATTAAATACCCACAAAAATATCTATTGATTATCATAAATGCAAAACCTACGAAAAACACATTTTGACTATCATAAATGCAACATTGAGCTTTTTGTACCTTGCACCCCTAAAGTTTAAGAGAAATCCAACTTTAGTCGGTGTTCTTTCAATTTGATCACATTAAACTCTAAAATATTCAAATCATGTCAAATTAATCATTCCATCATTTTTTTTTTTACGGAATTCATCCACGTGGGTGATTCTGTGTTTAACACGTGGTTGATTTCTATCATAAAAAAATGACTGTGGAGTAATTTGATACGATTTGAATACTTCAAGATTTAATGTATGTGATTAAATTGAAATTATAGGAACTAAAGTGAAATATCTCTGAAACTTCAGAGGCGCAAAATGCCAAAACCTCTGCAACATTAATTTTTTTTTTTTGAAAAAAAAAAAAAAGGAAAATAAGCTTACATTGTTGGGTGTAGCAACTACGATGAAGTGGGTATTTGGGAAGACAACTTCGATCTGACAAGAACCATCCATGGTGGAACACGTACTCTTCGCCTTCGTAACATCATACATGGTAGAAGAAACAGTTACGTTCATAATCATAACTATGCTTCTGGGTTTTGTGTTCGTGATTCCAACGTAGTACCTATCGTCCTCCTTGATCATGTACGTAGCTTCTCTCTCTACGCAAGATCATGATTCGGAGATTTCAAAAACGTTCCCAATTAAGAAACATTTTAACCGAAAATGATTCTAATTTTATCAAACCTTCTATTGGTTCCTTGAGATGATTGGAAACAGAGGAATTTGTTGAAATCGGGAGCATTGTCTCATATTTGCGTTCCCCTGTTTCAAGACAGAAAATACATTGATTTTAAAAGAAAAAAGAAAGGCATATTTGATATTGTAAGGTGGTCCTGTCTCAACAACCCCAAAAGCTAGCTCAAAGAAGCTAGCTCATAGAGTAAGGCTTTCCGTTACATCTATAATCTGACTAATACTTATAACCTGACTATCAGCCTCTTCCACATCCGATATGGGATAAACTCAACAACCTCTTCCTCACACATCATGCCTTTGGCCGATTAACCCTCGACTAGTTTCTCCCTTTATGATTATTCGATCAGAGTTATTATAACTTGAGCTCTGATACTAATGTAAAGTGATATTGAGACTAGGACTTTCTCGACCTCAAAAGCATTTTTCCTCGTACTTATAATCTAACTATCACTCTCTTCCACGATAAACCCAACAAACATAAGAAAAATAGCAAGCAGATACCTTGAATTAGAGATACTTGAAGCTCGTTTAAACTACTAGTCTGGGCTTCCCATCTCATCTGGATCCTTGAACCCTTGTTCAACCACAAGTAGAACCCCTAAAAAGGCATAAAAATGGGATTTTTTCAATATAACATATCCTAAAAAGGGGGGAAATTTCACACACACACACACACATATATATATATATATTACCTTGCGACTATATGAATTAAGAATAACATAATCAGAAACGGTCCAATTGGTTTGCAAGCTCAATTGAGGCTTCTCAGAGAACCCATGGAGAAACACTGCTTTGTTGTCATCTTCTCTCACTTCGACCTGCTTTACGAACACTGAATTTGCACTGAGCAGTCGCGATGAGCTAGGCCCAAGCACCATGCTACAGTTTCCGTAGTAACCGTACCTCAAGGTCACTGAAACTGCAAGAAGAAGAAGAAGAAGAAGACGAAAGAGGGTTTCAGAAGCGAGGGAGCAATTAATGAAGAAAAAGATGAAGTAACAGAGATGAAATTAGACATGCCGCATATCCATAGAGTCAAAGGAGCGATTAAACGGGCACACGTCTCTCGCCAACCCTCAGGCCGATGACGGTGGCTTAGCGGTAAGAGGGTGTTTGTATGCATAACTGATTCAGAGGGAGAGAGAGAAGATTTCGTCACTACTTGAATTGGTTTCTTTCTTTCTTTTTTTCTTCTTCTTGATCACTAAGAATATTAGATTAATGAACACTACTTGAAATGGAAAAAAAAAAAAAAAAAAAAACACCGAATTTTGAACTTTACTCTCCACTAGAACGATTGGTGGGAGAAGACTAGTAGGTATGACGGGACCTTCCATTTTGGTTCACCTAACAGTTGCAACGGAGGTTCGAATTGGAATCGTAGTTTCTTTCTTCTGAATGTTAGGTATTCGTTATTCGAATAGCCTACCGGAAATCTCACCCCTTCCATGGAGATCATAATTAGGTTTTCAAAATTCCATTTCAGTAAGAAAGAAGCGGAAAAGAGGCATGGAAATTGACAATTGATCACAGATGAATTGATAAGAAGCTAATATAAAGATCAAAGGCTTACTCAATTCTGATCGTTTTCTTTCGTCTACCTGTCAAATTGGAGACATTCTGAATTTTGGTGCAGTAAATCGCAGATTCTGAATCGAAGAGTTCGTTCTCGATCACTCCATTGCCAATTTGACGACTGAAGCGATTAATCATATTCGTCAACCTCAGGCATATACCATTGATATGTCCTCCATTTTCGTCCTTCGACGGCAATTTCGCCTCCTGCGATCTCAATTCTCCAACAAATTAAATTCAAAACTCGGATTATAATGTGATTAGATACGAGAGTCGATCGTCGCTCCTTCTTCATCTTCTTCTCTGTTCGCTGTTTATCGTCCATAGCCACTTCTCGTCCGGTCGCACTTTCTAGGGCTTCTAGGCATTGTTTAACTGAGAGTTCAACGACGGGGATGACTACATGGGCTTGGGCCCGATCTCAATGTTGGATTTAAGGGCTTAAATTAATGGATCTTCTTCGTTAATGAGCTTATGCCTTCGGGTCATTTTTCGCAAATCCAAAGGTGAGGTGGGGGACTGTGCCTCAACATCGCCGAGTAGTTGAGATGTTCGTAAGTAAGTTGATCCATATATAATTTACTGAAACAAACAAACAAAAAAAAAAAACAAAAAAAAGAAAATATTGATAAAACGCTGTTTACAAGAAAAATTCAGAATTAACCTTTTTTTCTCTCTGATTTTTTGGATCTTCCACTTTCACACCCTCTCCTCCTCCGCCTCAATCCCCTTCTTCTTATTCCTCTTCAATTTGATGGTATCACCATTCGTTTTTGTTGATCCAGTAAACTACCCAAGAAAGAAGATGAATTGGGTGATTATAAAAATTTAAGCAATTTAAATATTTTAACACTTAATTTAACAAATAATTTATTTATCTTAAATTAATTATTATCTTCGTTACACAGCGGATAGTGTTTAAATTTAGGTGAACACCCAAACAAAATGTAAAGAAATTAAACAATGCAGCACACCAAGATATATCCTGATTTAGCAAGTTAATCTTACCTAATCTAATCCCTTGAGTTCTATGGAGATTCGCACCCTCTAAGACCTTGATTCCTTTAACGGTAGGAACCAAACCCTTACAATGATTATTTTCTCAAGCTCAGAATCAACTTTTGCAATTCCCTTTTCACAAGTTAAGGAAGAACCTTATCTTTTTGCAGGTTAAAGACTAACTTAATTCTATAACAGGAAGAATCACAAACTAATCTTTTTAACAGGCTTAAGATCAAACCTCACCACACTAACAAGTATCATTTTTTAAAGTAAGGATTGAACCTTTACAAATCACTCAAAATTAATTCTATTCAGGAAGAATCAAAATCTAATTCTTTTCAAGTGAAAAGAATAACCTAACATTTTTATACCTTAGGTAAAGATCAAACCTCAACATTTTTCCCATAAAAGATTGAAATCCAAACTACCCTGACTAGATACAACCCCAACCGTATCTAATCCGCACAAACTCAACAATACAAAAATAATGAGTTTCTTTCCACTTGGAGCTTCTATTACCTCAAAATAATTATAATCAATTAATGTCCTGAAAGTTACTACGCGATAGAATTTTAAGTGATAAATTTAATATCTGATTATAACAAGTGTGAGTAGCATAGAATTAAGTACGTAATAAGATAATATCACAAAATCGTTTTAAAAAGAAATTTTATGCTCTTAAGTTTAAAAACGATTTTTCAATGATCTTAAAACCAAGTAATAAACGATAATATGAAATCAATTTTAGCACAATAACTTGGAAACATCTCACTAGAAAAATACCGAAAGACTATAATCAGAATTGCAAGACAATACAGATCGGTGACGCTAACTCATTAGCGCTTTAGCTCAAGAACTTCTTACACAAATAATCTCACAAATGATCTCTTGAATAAATCTCAGAATAATATCTCTTAAAAAAACTTAGAAACTTGAAAGTTCTTGATGTGATTGTATTATTAAATCTCAAATTCGCAGGTCTATTTAAATTGATTTGAAATAAGCCCTCCAACGGTTAATTTTTGCAAGATAAGACTTTAAAGTACACCTATAGACCCCATATATCATAGTCATTCAATCCTGGTATAATTCTCTTAAAAACATATTTTAAATCTTTCAATTAAGTCCACAAATTATTTCTTACAAAGATAGGAAGTATTTAGTTGCTAAAATTGAGAGAATATATAATTATATGTACCATATTAATAGGGATATTAAAATAGATGTGTCATATCTTTAATATATTCAAATCCCCCAAATATCTCCATTAGATTTCCAAAAATAACTAGTAACGGTTAGTTTTTAACCAAAACCTTAAAATCCTCGAAATCTCAACCAACACAATCGGCTAACCGATCCATGCCTAGTTGGTTGACCGAACAATACAGCATGTGACAAAGGCCAAAGCTCAAAAGGCAATCAGTTGATCGAATACCCCTCGGTCGGTTGACTGATTGATTCAGGTTACATTTCTAAGCCAAAATCAAGCCATGGTCAGTTGACCGAGCCTACCACGGTTAGTTGACCGATCTATTTAAAGAGTTTCACTTGGCCAATCGGTTGACCGATTTCTTCTGATCGGTTAACCGATTGATTCAAAGAGTTACCATTTTCTAGCCTATAGTCACTCGGTTGACCTAACCTTTCTTGGTCAGTTGACCGAACAATGCTGGAAGCTCTCTTTCTTAACTTATTTCAACTCCAAATTTCATCGTTTAATCCCGCTAACCGATTGTTTTTCTCAGTTAACACAATTGATACTAATATTCAATTTTAAACATTAATCTCACTTAGGTTAATTTTTATTTTTTTCAATTTCACATTGGAGCAAATATTTGAGCACTAATTAGGATCCTAAACTTTATCAAATTAAACACACAAAAATATAATTCATCAATTTGTGCCGTGTGTGATCCTAATTCGGAATACGTTAAGAGTATTTGAGTTGTTTTCACCTAATTTCTTCGGAATCTTCAATACTTTTCATTTCTTCAGAATCCATCTTTAGAACTCTTATACTAAAACACTCAACAAATACATTAGTTCCACAAAAATCCTTAATTGTCCATCAAAACTTCGGGAACAACAATCTCCCTATTTTTTATGATGACAATTAATTTTGATATTTTCTTCAAAACAAAAATGAAATCATGCTCCCCCTAAATCCAAGGACGCGTTTTTTCACTTCATTGAAGCGCAATCATGAAGATAATTCAAAATAATTTATCAGATATTCAACATAAGCACAAAATTCAATTAAAACAATTATAGATATTTAATAAAGCACAATATGATCAATTCACCAAGTTCTATCTTTAATCAGTGCAATACTTAGCTGAACAAATTCCTAAATATCAATTAACTCATTTAAAATTTAATCATGATTTCCCTTTTATAATTCCCCATTTGCCAATCAATTTAATTCAATAAACATCAAACATATTCTCTTTCTTTGTCATCTTAAAAAGTAGGGAAGGAGAACCAAAAACATGACTCTAGGCGAACATCATTATGCATAGTCATACCTAAATCTCGAATAATTCTCATGAACTGATCTTCCGCTAAAGGTTTGGTAAATATATCGGAAAGCTGATCGGAGATATCAATATATTCAATAGTAACGTCCATTTTCTAAATATGATCATGAATAACTTAAGAAAGAAGGTCAACTCCTCCATCATACTCATCTCAAATTCGACTTGCATATTCTTGAAAAACTCTTGAAAAAAATGTTCATTAGTAGCACATATGATAATATCGTCCACATGTATTTTCAAATAACTCAATATTTTACGATATCATTTGCAAACATTCATTTGGATTGAATCAGAATCATATAATCATTAACGCACAAGGGCATGAATCGTATCTCAATAATAACATGTATATTAAAGATGTTATCTCATAACATTCTAGATTCTTTCTAGAATAATGAAGGTTTAAAAATTAGGGAACATGAAACGTATGAGAAAGTCATATTATCATTCATATAGATAGGCACTTAATGCCTATAAAAATATCCACGTACAAAAATATCAACTTAAGTACAGATTGATATGTCATGTATATTCAACCGATCGTATATATGGTATCAAAAATAGATTAACGCAATTTCACAAAGTGATACAAACTATGTAAGCTTAAATTTATACGATATGCCGTCAGGTAAGATCATGATTAATACTAATTTTATCAAACATTTCTTAATAATATATATTTCAGTAAAAAAAAATAGTATTAGCTAATAATAGAATTCCACGTAGGCATATAATTAGAGCATGATATTCAAATAATTGTGAGTCAATTTCTGTAAATTAGATGATAATTTCACATCATATAAATCATGCATTATAACAAATCAAGATGTCATTTCAAGATGCATAAAAAATCAACTCAATTTAACTTATTTGTATATATATATATAACAAATAATCTTACTAATATGCTTATGCAACAAATGCTAGTAAGAGAAATGACACATGATTCATCTTAAATTACTTAACATGTTCCAAAATAAAAAAAACATGAACATTCCTCAATATAAGCACATCATAAAAACATGTTAATATACTTTAATTAAATGTGATTCCCAATCACATGCATTGTTTCTAAGACAAAAATAAGCACATCGTTTAGTGTACGTCTTAGAAACCATTACCAACTTACCTATTTGGCAAGTCGGTCACCTCCTTCCTTCACAAATTTAATGAATTTAAGCTGCGAAGGGTTAGGAATACCTTTTATATCTTTTGGGATGACTTTATTTTATACCTCATTTGCACCAATGATTGATACACAATTTCTCGTGGCATGTCCATATTCTCTCAGGCTTTGATTATTGTCATTTGATTCACTAATACTTCTATTTGCATGTGTCACTTGTGGCTTCCTGCGGATATCACATCTTGGCTTTAGTAAAAAATAATTGTTTGTAGGTGTCGCTTGTGGCTTCTTTGTAACTTTACATTTTGACTTTGGTATATCTTTTTACTTTGTACGCGTCGCTTGTGGATTCTTGGTGACTTCCTATCTTGGCTTTGATATTAACCTCTTTGTTTGTTCCATCCGGTCCACTTCCGATATTATGTAATTCTGCACAAGACATTTGCATATCTCTTTTTGGTATCCATATCATTTTGAATCCATTCTTATTAGACATAAGCTTAGGGTTCCTGAACGGACAAGATATTTTAAAATGTCTCACCCTATTGCAATAATAACATCTAAATTTTAATTGATTATCATAGATAGCACGAGACGTAAAGCATAAATTATTTCTAACAATAGTAACATTACAATCGTTGGCTTGTGATGAAGGATGAGACGATAAAATATATCCACTTCCAAATATTATTTTAAAAGATGAAGAAACATTTGCAGAAACTTTTGAAATAGACTTAAGGTCGGATTTTCATTTTTCAAAATTTTTCTTAAGTAAATCGATATTTAATTCAAGATTTGACATTTGGCTGTAAATTACTTCAAAATAATTTTTTAAAATTCTTTTTTCATTTTCAAGAAAATCAACTTTTGATAGCTAAGTATTAATTTCAAAAACGACATCTGAAAACTCTTTTGTTCTACAATAGTCATCCAGATGTACTTTAGATTTCTGAATACCTTTTCTTCCATTTTCAAAAGAATCAATTTTTCTTTTTAAATTCAAGTTTTCTGTAGCAAAAAGAAGTGCGAAAACAATAATTTTTTAATGACAATATGAATATTTTCATTATCATCATCTTCATCACTACCACAAGAATCGTAAACAATATTTTCATATATGAATCTTGTAAGACCCCGACCTTTGTCATACGTACAATTTAAATCACGTTTTAAAATGTTTCAAAAATATTGGGGTGGATGGTGTAAATTAATTATGTGAATTAAAATTTTGGGGATCAAATTGTAATTTTTCAAAACATTAAAATGAGAATGGGTCTAATTAAAATCTTAACTAAAAAGAGGGGGAAGATTATGTAAATTATATATATTATATTTATAGATAGATAGGAATGGTGGAAAACGAACAACGAGGGAGAGGCCAATTGACCACATATACATATATATATATATATATATAGAAATCGGGAAAAGGGTCGAGAAACAAAAAAAAAAAAAAACAAAAAGAAGAGAGAGAGAGAACCAGAAACAAAAGGGGTTCGCTGGCGGTGGGTGTTCGGCCGTCGAGGGTGGTTTGCGTGTTCGTCGTTCGTGTATGGGCTGCTATGGGTCTGTGTGTGTGTGATGATGTGTATGTTTGCATGTGTGGGTTTGATCACCGGCGACAGTAACAAAGAGAGAGAGAGAGGTCCGACGAGGTGGGGATGTATTTCTCCTGTAGTTTGGTCCGTCGGTGTTGCTGCTGTGCATGTGTGTGTGTGGTCCGTCCATTCGACGATGTGATCGTCGCCGGTAAGTATGTGTGTGTCTGCCGTGTGTATGTTGTCTGCGTTTTGTGTGTGTATTTGGTCGCCGGCGGTGAAGGTTTTTGTTGGTGGTGTGTGTGTGTGGTCATCGCCGGCGGTGGAAAGTTAGACAGAGAGAGATATTGGTTGTATGCGTGTGCCTATTATGTTATGTGTGTGCTGTATGTTCGTGTGGGTAGTTGTCGCCGGCAGTGTGGGATCGGTTTGGCAGTGGCGTTGCCATGTGTGGGTGTGCGTGTTTGTGTGTATGTCGTTGTTTCGTCGCCGGTGGTGGCACTGGTGTAAGTTTGGTGTGTGTTTCGGTTTTGTGTGTGTGTGTGTGTTGTGTGTGTAGGAGCGCTCAGGTGGTGGTGATTGCCGAAATAGGTGAGGAGAAAGAGTGTGGGCGGTGGAAAAAATGAAAATAGAGGTGGTGCGTTCGCCTAGGCGATGGAGAGTCAGTGTGCAAAGAAGGTGGTTTTCTGCCTAGGCAGTGGGGAGTTCACCTAGGCGGTGGACCTGGTCGTTGAACAGCAAGCAGACGTAGAGAAGAAGAAGCAGGAAGAAGAAAGAATGAGAGAAAAAGAAGGAAAAAAGGAAAAGGAAATGGAGAAATTGCACAAATCACCCCACGAAAAAACATAAATTCAATCTCGCGACCGGTGAAAAATTCGGAAGAAGGTAGAATTCCGCACTTCTTAAATAAATACATTTAATTGTCTCAATATAAAATACATGTTATCAATATCGTTGAATTTAGCGCTATATGTTTGCATGAATAAATTCGACATAGTAAATGGTAACAAAGTAATATTAGTTAAATAGACATATTTTATAATAAAAGACGGGGAATAGGAAATTAGGAAAATTAGGGTTGCATGGCATAATTAGATTGTTTTTACATAAAATATTAATTTAGACCCTGTCATGATTAGGTTCGCAGACACCGGAGTACCGGTAGAGAATAGGCAATCAAAGTCTTCGAGAACGGATAATCAGTTGAGTGTACTGTCTTCTTACCAAACTTATTTTTAAATATATGATAGAAAATGTGTTTACTCAAATTTGACGAATTTATAACTTATATAGATCAAGCGAATTTGAGTGTTTTTGAAAATGTGAATTTCGTTGGTTTTTAAAGAGAAATGTGGAAAGAAATGATTTATTGAAATCAATGGGTTTTTAAAAGAAAGTGAATAACATGATTTTTGTGGTTTAAATCAGTTTTGGAGATAGAGGTTGATGTTATTGATTTTAGCGTTACTATTGATTGGTAAATTGACGATGATATTATTGATTTGAGGTTGTTATTGATTTGACGATACTATTGAGATTATCTGCTTTGACAGAGCGTTGATTTGTTATTGAGTTGTAGTTTGATGATGATGTTGTTGATTTGATTATGTGGATATTGATATTATGACCTGTCCGATGGGTAGTTCGGGCATATGGTCATTTGTCCCGCTAGGAAGGCATATCCTATGGGTGATACAGTACCATTGCAACTCTCGATCGTGAAATTAAAACGATCACTATGGTTAGCCAGTGAGTGTGTGGTGTTTGAGATATAATATTTTACTTATATTGGGTGATTTATTATTTATGGTAATTGATCTTATTTTATATTGAATGTGTTTGAATGGAACTTACATATATTGATTTATTTTCACCGCTTATATTATGAAAATTTTTACTAGATATGTGATGTTTGTCTACTTACGCTTGATCCATTTAAATGTTGTAGAACGTATTTTAAATTTAAAAAGTTTTTATTAAGAAGGTAGTACACTCGCAGGTGGAGCAAATTAGGAGTCGGTCCCCTACTGGCGCTAGGTAGAGTCATGCGATGGAGTTAATTAGATTTTTGAGATGAGCCGTCAGAGGTGAACCAGTAAGAGGTTCGTGAGTATTTATATTTCGTTATTATTATTCTTGGGGACGGGTATGTTCCCATATGAGAGATTTTTGTATATCCTGTATAGATGATTTTATATTAATGTATGCATATTGTAAACTATATTAGGTGATTGAATGTTCTGGTGATGTCGTGTTGTCGTCACGCCGGCCCCGGGATGACGGGTGTCCGGGACAGGTCGTGACAATTTTGGTATCAGAGCCTAGGTTATAGGTTCTGTAGACTTGTCAATTGTTATGTCAATAGAGGACCATGAGATAGGAGGACGTGTCAGTCGTCTAGTCAGTAAAGGATATGAGATAGGGTGTCAATAAGTTAGTTCGGTACGTGCGTGCTAGTTCTTTCATTACATTAGTTAGTACGTTGGCATGGTGCATGGAGGGTTGTCTTGTTGGTAGGCAGTGATATGACCACGTGGTGATATTGCCAGTAGCGAATTTGAGTAATGTTGTGTTGTTGGTGGTGGTAATGGATGGATTGCGATGGAAAAAGTATAAATAATTGAAAATGTGAGATTTTAATTGAGAAACAATTATATGCAAATGACGTGAGGATGAGATAACAATCAGTAGCACTTAGTACGTCGTTATTAAAATACTAGATGGTATAGTAAAACACATTTAAGTCGGAATATGAAATAATATTCAAAATGAGTAAATGATTTTCTAGGCAATTTGAAAGGTAAAAATTAAGGATGCGAGGAAACTGTGACGCTATTAGATAATAATTTAATTTGGTAGTACGTTCTAGATTGACGGGTAGGCGGAACGACAGTCTGTGGAATTAGTAAATAAAATAATGTGATAGAAAATGATAGGTAAAAAGTACCCGAGATCTGTGAGTTTGTGATAATAGTCTGTTCGTATGAGTAACCACTTGTGAATAAAATTATTTTGCAAAAATTTGGGATAAATCAAAGTTTGTATATTTGGAAAGATGTAATCATTACCCCGATGATGTTTGATGGTAGATTTAGAAGGTCAAAAAGGTGTTAAAGAATGGATATTAAGATATTTTATGTGGATACTGGGCACTAGACAAAATAAGTTTAGACGGTTGATATTATAGTAGTTAGGGAAACGAACTGTTAGGGTATCAGTAAGCATGATTAATAATGGTAGTTGTTAAAATAAATTGAACGATCGGTTCATTAAGTTGGCAACAAAAAAATAAAAATAAAAAATAAAAATAGGAATTTTTAATCAAACATCCATTTTCACAATGGATATTTGAATGGGCCTCAATAGACAAGCCCAAATAATGAAAAACCTAAGCAATTATTTATGTTTTAAGAAAACCCCAAAATCAAACACCATTCTCTTACGCGCGACTTGGCATTGAGGAACCTTTATGTATATTTGGAAACAAGCATCAACATAAACAAGGAAATCTCTACCAAGGCCTTTAATCCAAGCTACGAAAATGGAAGATTTTTTGGGTAATTAATCTTTCTATTCCAATTTCTCATTGCCCTAAATTGCAAAGCAATGGTAACCCTAGATTACTCATTTTCAAAGCAACCAAGGGAAGCTAGGCCACGAGGTACCTTCCCATGTTGGGGAAGCCTACGCTGATAGCAAGTATTTCCATCTCGGCCAAATCGCCGCCGCTTTGGCTCGACATAAACCCCCTCTCAACTTGTTCAAGCGAGACCCTCAATCCTGGTAACTCAATTTTCTCCTTCTCTCTAGGGCTTATTGTGCTTCTGGGTTATATATCCCATTCCCGCCCACATGAACATGAGTAGATAAACTGTTCTATTGCATTTAAACTACTGTATAAGAATGTAATTTGTAGTCGGGGAGATTTTTGCTAAATCGAGGTTGTTGCCTATAGTTATCCTCTATCTGCCTGTGTTCTTGTGTTGCTTTTCACTACAATTTCAAGTTTTAACCGTATTTCGAAAGAAAATTGAATTGAAAATATTCACCACAAATTCTATTTTGCATAATTATTACAGTGTGAGGTTTTGCCTTTTCTTCATGAAGATACTTCATTTGATCAATTTGTCTATTCTTCTCTGATTTTTATCGGCCATATCCTTTCCTATGAGAAAGCAAGGTAGTAAAGTTGTTAAATTTGTTTATTAATTTTTGTGATAATTAATAAACATGATGCACACTTATGTAATTTTTTTCTTATGTCATGGAAGAGGAAGGAGAGGAAGAAGTAAATACTCAATTACAGGTTATATTTTTTCTATTTTTAGGTAAATATCTATGTACATTTCTTCATGTACAGCTATAATTAGTTGAATTTCTATATACAGTTATAATTGATTAATTTCTTGTTCTTTAGGTGAATATTGATATACAATTATAATTGGTTGAATTTTGTTGTACAGAATTGCATGGTTGAATATTACTGTACAATTATAATTGGGTTAAATATTACTGCACAGTTATAATTGGATTGAATATTATTGTACAATTATAATTAGATTGAATATTTACTGTATAGTTATAATTGGTTGAATTTTGGTTGTACACCATAAAATGTTGAGCAACCGTTTCATAGATAAATATTATTGTACAACCTTCCATGTTTGGGTATTGCAGTACAATTATTTTTGGTTAAATATTTGATGTACAATTACAATTGTTTGAACAATAACACCAAAGAATGTGCGGGGAGAGGGGGATGATAGTAAATATTGTTGTGTAGTACCAAATTTTTTTTTTGTAAAATAGTGGGGAAAATGGGGATAATTCAAAACAAGTCTTTAATTGTTGATTTTTGCTTCACACTAATTACTTTATAAATCAAATATCAATTTTTTTCTACACATTAACTAAACATTAATTTTTACTTCACAGTAATGAATTGATCAGCAACCACACATCAACAGTGAAAAATAATTCACAATGTAAGTCTTCAATTCATGATTTTTGCTACATAATAACAATCTCTATAAATCGAACATATTTTTTTTGTTACACATTAATTAAACATCAATTCTGACACCATAGTAACGATTCAATCAAAATCCCACATTAACAGTGAAACGTAATAAATTGTGAATCCAAAACAAGACCTTCAATAGTAGATTTTTGTTATACAATAAAAAATATCAAGATTGATTGCTACACAATAAAGTATTCCCAAATTTTGTAAGTTGGAACAAAAATAGAGAACATAAACACTAACCAAACTATTTGCGCTGAAACCAAAGGGAAATACAAAGAACACAATTTTATATACGTGATTTTTGCTACACAGTAATTACTCTATAAATCAAACATAAATTTCTGCTACATATTAACTAAATATTAATTTTTACATCACAGTAATGAATTGATAAACAACTACACATCAACAGTGAAAAGTAACAAATTGTGAATATAAAACAAGTCTTCAATTCATGAGTTTTACTACACAGTAATAATCTCTATATCTGATGAACCTTCAAATTAGAATGCTCGAGTACTTCCTTCAATGGGTTAAGAGATCTCTCCCACAGATCTTCGCATAGCTTTTGAAATGTCTCTCAACTTATTGTGCTCCTGGATTGACAATGAAAGCAAGCAGGTTGACTAACGTATAAAAAAAGGAAAATACAACCTATACCTGTGACAAAAACAATGGGGGCACACATAACAAATTAATAGGCAATGGCAGTCCGCATAATGACTATATTACTCTCTATCTATCTCGGATACCCTCACAAGGATGGACATGATCACACAGAATTACGAAAAGTAATGAAAAGTAACGATTATTGATACACAATAAAAATCTCAATACATCAAACATCAATTTTTACTACACATTAACTAAACATCGATTTTTGCATCGCAGTAATGATTTGATCAACAAACTCACATGAATAATGAAAAGTAACAAGACGTTAACCCAAAACAAGACTTCAAGTGTTGATTATTCCTACACAATAACATTATCATTAAATCAAACATCAACAAGAAAAAGAGGAAGAAGATTGAAAATCAACATAGAAAGTTGAATATTTTTCTGTACATTTATAATTGGTTTAAAATTTACTATATAGCTATACTTGGTTAAATATTTACTGTATAGTTATAAATTTTCAACAAATGCCCAACTCAACTTTTGCGAATAAACAAACACACATCAATGTTCGATTTCTGCGCATCAAAAAATATATCAATAGCTTAATCGACGATTTTTGCTACATAGTAAATAATTCAACAACTCAAAACATCAACATGAAAAAAGGAAGAAGATGAAAATTTGGACCAAGAAATCAACATCAATTTTTTTTACACAGTAAAAGTTCTAATATTTCTGGGAGTGGGAGAAATCAATATCGATTTTTTCTACACAATAAATATTCTAATATTTCTTGGAGTAGGAACAAACACATTTGAAGGGGAAAAAATTCGTGCATCTCAAGCCATGAATTTAATCATGAAATCAAACACATTAGAAGGGGGAAATTACTGGTTTTTTCAATCTTCAACATCAGCATAACTTTGTAAAGACAATTTTACATCTATTTTCATGTATACCAATTGCAAGTAATGAACTAATTCAAAACAAAAAACAGAGCAAAACCCATGAACAATGCATCGTGATTATTTCTGTGGAATTCAAGACAAAATTTCAAATCGAAATGTAATGAAAAGTAACTATTATTGCTACATAGTAAAACACTAATACATCAAATATCGATTTTTACCACACATTCAACTTAACACTGATTTTTGCATCACCGTAACGAAAAGTAATGATTATTGATATAAATTAAAAATCTCAATAAATCAAACAAAATGCAAGAACACAACAACAATAGTTAATTTCTACTGCACATTAACAATCTCAACACCCAAAATATCAACAATGCAAGGGGGAGATGGATTTTTACTCCACATTAACATTCCCAACAAACAAAATACAAGAACACAACAACAATAGTTAATTTTTACTGCACATTAACAATCTCAACATCCAAAATATCAACAATGCACGGGGGAGATGGATTTTTGCTCCACATTAACATTCCCAACAAACAGAATGCAATAATACAACAACAATAGTTTATTTCTACTGCACATTAACAATCTCAACACCCAAAATATCAAAAATGCAAGGGGGAGATGGATTTTTGCTACATAGTAACATTTCCAAACAACCCATAAAATGCGCATGAAGTATCTCAAACAACTCAACATCAACACTGCACAGGAAAAAGAGGGTAATTCAAACCAGATTCAAATGTGAATTTTTGCTATACATTAATTATCTCAAATACTCAAATATCAACAATGCAACAGAACAATAAGAAAATTAAAAACAACTCAATCAAGGACCCAATCATGAACAATGCCAAGAAAGTGGATGAAAATTGAAAAAACTCATTCCAATAGGGTTGCTAGGGTTTTGTTATTACCTTTATTCAACTGATGGTGAATCACACAGGCAATGGAGCTGACAGTGGCGCCGGGAGAGGTTGGCCGGCGGGTAGGAAAGGACAACAAGCTACAAACGGATGCTCACTACAGACAGTGGCGAACGACTGAAAGCTTCAATGCATACGATGGAAAATAGGCTGAAATCGTTCCATCTAACGGCGGCGAACGGACAATTTTTATGGGGAAGGCAAAGTGGGTTGCGATTTTGGGGGAAGGAAGTGGGACAACAACCTGTTCTATAGCAAGAATCAAAATATGGAAGGTTCTGGTTTGGGTAATTGAGACAAAGGATACTTACCATGTATACACACTTTCACGCGCTCTAGATGAGAGTATTCTACACGTTTTGTTGGTATACTTTTGATTAAATAACAAAAGATGGATGGGTATATCTCTAATATATTGGTGGGCCTTGGGGTCCATATTAAAAATCCCAAAAAAATAAAAATTAAAAATAAAAAAAAATAATTGCGATTGATAAAATATGGGAAATAGAGATTTTAAAGTTTAACCTTGGGATTGAAAAATGATCGCCATTGTGTAGGAATGAGTGGATTAATTTGGAAGTCTCTATAAGAGAAGCCTCGTGACGGCCCTGGAAAAACGAGTTGTTACCATAAAGGTTAATTGTTACCCTACGCTTAATGTAGAGGTGCTCTTTATAAGGATCGGGTGTTTTTTTCGTAAAGAACAAGAGGGATACGTTGGGAAGGCGTGTGAGTAACGCCTGGGTTAGAATTGATGATTAATCAACTACAGAACCAATTGGAGGTCAGAAATTTGGGCGTGGCGATTCGAGCGAGAGTAAAGAAAAATAGGCAGAGCATCTCTAGATTGGGTGGCTGATGTTACAAGAAAGACATCTGTATGCCAAATGCAATAGAACATGAGTTTTGATTGAATTGCGTGGTAAATTTGGGGCATGTGATTTTGAGAAATATTCACTTGAACTCTTTGGAAGTCGTAGCTGTGGTATAATGGGAAGGCTAAAAAGTGCAATTGGAACTCAGCTTTTGGAATTGATAGTAATTGTAATTGTTTTGATGTTTAGTGACATTATCTGTATAACGAGATTTATGAGATATGCACTGATCACCAGAGCTGGGAATAGTTGTTTAATCACAAAAGAGCAAAAATATGAGGTAGAAGTGTTGGTTCAAAAAAAATTAATTGTACCATCTATTAGAATTCAGGGGAGGCCAATAGTATGGCGATTTTTTTTTTTTTTTTTCGGTTTGGAAATCGATAAGTTGGTTGCTCATATTAATTTATGGAGTAAGTTGAGACCCTTGTAAATTTAGTGGGTGGTTGGTCAAGTGGAAACGTTATTTGAGATTTTGCCTTTTTGAAATCGGTATTGATTGACCGTGTTGTGAAAAAAAAATGCAGAAGTCGAAATGTCCAGTTAAGAAGGATTAGTGATGCAGTGGGAAATGGCCGTAAAGCTAATTAGCGTGTCAGAAATAAGGATGAAGCCTTAATAATTGAAAATAAAGTGTGTATTTATAATAGGGAAAAGTACAATTTAGACCCTCTAACTATTGACACATTTCTAAGTGGTCCATCTAAGTTTAAACATTTCGTTTTAAACCCTCTACGTATCATAACGTTTTTAAATGGTCCATCCGTTAGAGATTCTATTAAAACTAACAGAATTTCAGGGGTAAAATGGTTTTTTTCACATTTTAAAAAAAATTTAATCATTTTTAATTTTTTTTTTAATCTCTCTTCCTCCCCTTCCTCTCTCTCTCGCTCTCTCTTTCTCCCGCCACCTCCCTCTCCCTTCTTCCCTCTTCCCGCCACCTCCCTCTCCCTCTTCCTTCCATTACCCTCTCTTCCTCCCACCCCACTCCCTACAACAGGGGGTGATTTTTCACCGCCTGTTGTAGGGGGTGAGTTCACCCTCTACAACAGGAATACACCCCCTGTTGTAGAGGGTGAACTCACCCCTTGAAACAAAGGGTGAAAACACCCCCTGTTGCGGGGGTGGAATACACCCTCTGTTTCGGGGGGTGAAAAATTACCCCTTGTTGCAGAGGGAGGGTGGGTGGGGTGGGAGGGAAAGAGGGAAATGGGAGGAAGAAGGAGAGGGAGGTGGCGGGAAAGAGAGAGAGAGGAAAGGGAGGAAGAGAGAAAGAGAGAGATTAAAAAAAATTAATTAAAAATGATTAAAAAAATTAAAAAAACGTGAAAAGACCATTTTTCCCTTAAATTCCGTTAGTTTTAACTGATTTTCTAACGGAATGACCATTTTGAAACGTTATGATACGTAGAGGGTTTGAAATGAAACGTTTAAACTTAGAGGGATCACTTAGAAATGTGTCAATAGTTAGAGGGTCTAATTGTACTTTTCCTTTTATAATAATGCCAATTAACGAGAGAGACCTTAAAAGAAGTGCATAGTTCAATATACACAATGCACCTTGGTGATATCAACTTATATGGGGTTTGCATAAACATTATTGGTAGTTTGTAGAGGAATGAAAAATCGCAGAAATTGTTGTTCGGTGTTTTGTATGTTAGCAAAATTAAGATCGAACATCAACATCCAAGTAGGTTATTGCAGCTATTTCTGATTGGAAATAGGAGGGCATGAGGAATTTTGTGTTTCGGAATTATCTCACAATTGAAAGGGGACATAACTTTATTTAAGTAATTGTGGATAAGCTTATTAAGTCTACTTATGTCCTAATTATAAGTTGACGCATCTTCTTGATACGTATGCCAAGTATATTTATTGACAGGATTGTTCGGTTACATGAGGCACCAGTTTAATGCAAATGTTGACCAAAGTTGAGTTAAGATAACTATTTTAAATCAGAAAGTGAAAAATTGGATGTGAAAGTATTTGTTTGATAAGGATTAGTAGTTCCTGGATTAAACATGTAGTATATGTTGATAAATTGATATATTTGTATAACGCTAACGGATTTTATAGGTTTTGAAACTCGGTTGATCGGTTACTTGAAATTTTGAATTGGAATTTTGAAATCCTAGACGTTATCGCCGATTGGTGACTTGGATGATAATTGTTATCAACGCGTGGAAATAACTATCCAAGTGAAGTAAGTTGTCATTATATGAACAGTCTGCGGAGGAAACTCAAAAATGCAGTATTGAATGGTGATAATGTAAATTGGCATGTTGTAAATATGAAACGGTAGGTAGTATTTTCAGATGCTAATCCACTATTGGAGGAACCGTATAAGAGAACTGCAGTACTAGAATTTGATAATGATTTCGACACTCTAGTCGAGTCTTCTTACCTTTTAGTGCCAAGTTGGAAGTTAACACCTCTTTTAAATTGTAAGATTAAAATAATAGATACCTTTTGGTGATCAAGGTGTATAAGGTGTTGTATGCAAGGGATGCAAGACCCCCATCGATCGAAACTGCGAAAGGAGAACTTAACCAAATGTATTGATTCGATACGATCATTAGGCGATGTCAGAATGTGGAGGTCATTGAGATTTCATGAGGGAATAATAATTTGAATTCTCCATAAGTTGATATGTACTCATGATATAGTATTTTATAGTTAGTAACTAATGACTTTTGAGAGGTAACAAGTTTTTATTGGGACGTATCTACGTCATTCGATTTATACTTATAAGTGGTAAATGGTTGAAGTGTTTATTTTAGCAAGATGGAAGCAAAATTACGCACGTGATCTTGTTAGGGACTTGATTAAATGTGGAGGCATGAAAGGAATTCTTCTAAATGACTAGTTTGATGTATTTTGAGACGTAATAATGTGATTTGGTGCTATCTGTGTGTTTGGAGAGACATCGATATGATTGGGTCGTGATTTAAAACATAGTTATGTGGTTCCGGTGTATTGCGAAACATTAGCTAGTTAGCGGTAATATTAGCAACGTTATAAAAATATTGAAGTTCGGAAGTAGATATTGAAGTTAATGATTTTAATTGAGAGTGTTGTTGGTTTAAATGTTAAACGGAGATTTTGTGATAACTGGTTGATTGGAATTGTTGGACACACTAGAGAAATATTGATTATGAGGAAGATCTGCCAAATTGGAAATTGAGGTCGTAGATCTGTTGGAAATAAGATAGATCCCATCCACTGAGACTATCATGATATTTTGAGAACAAATGGTATTATATTATTATTGATTGAAATTTTATCAGAGTAGCACAGCGCAAGCGTTAGGAATATGCAATAGTCGGTTATCTGTGTTAGGTATTACCCATCAAAGTGCACTCTGATTATTGGGTGTTGGGTACAATGTTGGCTATTGCGAATGACAATTTGGCGATATTAGAACGGATATTGATAGATGCAAATTAAGGGTGGCGGAAACTTTTAATTCCATTTGCTTGCATGAAAATTTTGGGACGAAATTTCTTTTAGGGGGGAAGAGTTGTAAGAGCCCGACCTTTGTCATACGTACAATTTAAATCGCGTTTTAAAATGTTTTGGAAACATGGGGTGGATGGTGTAAATTAATTATGTGAATTAAAATTTTGGGGATCAAATTGTAATTTTTCAAAATATTAAAATGAGAATGGGTCTTATTAAAATCTTAACTAAAAAGAGGGGGAGGATTATGTAAATTATATATATTATATCTATAGATAGATAGGAATGGTGGAAAACGAACGGCGAGGGAGAGGCCACTTAGCGGGCCACTTGGCCGCATATACACATTCATATATATATATAGAGAGAGAGAGAGAGAGAGAAATCGGGAGAAGGGTCGAGAAACAAAAAAAAAAAAAAGAGAAAGAAGAAGAGAGAGAGAACCGGAAACAAAAGGGGTTCGCCGGCGGTGGGTGTTCGGCCCTCGAGGGTGGTTTGCGTGTTCTTCGTGTGTTTGTGGGCTGCTATGGGTCTCTGTGTGTGTGATGATGTGTATGTTTGCATGTGTGGGTTTGATCACCGGCGACAGTAACGAAGAGAGAGAGAGAGAGAGAGGTCCGACGGGGTGGGGGTGTAATTCTCCGGTGGTTTGGTCCGTCGGTGTTGCTGCTGTGCATGTGTATGTGCGGTCCGTCCATTCGACAGTGTGGTCGTCGCCGGTAAGTATGTGTGTGTCTGCCGTGTGTGTGTGTGTGTGTTGTCTGCGTTTTGTGTGTGTATTTGGTCGCCGGCGGTGAAGGTTTTTGTTGGTGGGGGGTGTGTGTGGTCATCACCGGCGGTGGAAAGTTAGACAGAGAGAGATGTTGGTTGTGTGCGTGTGCCTATTGTGTAATGTGTGTGTTGTATGTTCGTGTGGGTGGTTGTCACCGGCGGTGTGGGATCGGTCTGGCAGTAGCGTTGTCGTGTGTGGGTGTGCATGTTTGTGTGTATGTCGTTGTTTCGTCGCCAGTGGTGGCAATGGTACAAGTTTGGTGTATGTTTCGGTTGTGCGTGTATTGTGTGTGTAGGGGCGCTTAGGTGGTGGTGATTGCCGGAATAGGTGAGGAGAGAGAGTGTGGGCGGTGGAAAAACCAAAAACAAAGGTGGTGTGTTCGCCGAGGCGGTGGTGCATTCGCCTAAGCAGTGGAGAGTTAGTATGCAAAAAATGTGATTTTCCGCCTAGGCGGTGGGGAGTTCGCCTAGACGGTGGGGAGTTCGCCTAGACGGTGGACCTGGTCGTTGAACAACAAGCAGACGCAAAGAAAAAGAAGCGGGAAGAGGAAAGAATGAAAGAAAAAGAGGGAAAAAAGGAAAAGGAAATGGAGAAATTGCACAAATCACCCCACGAAAAAACATAAATCCAATCTCGCAACCAATGAAAAATTCGGGGGAAAGTAAAATTCCGCACTTCTTAAATAAATACATTTAATTGTCTCAATATAAAATACATATTATCATTATCGTTGAATTTAACGTTATATGTTCGCATGAATAAATTTGACATAGTAAACGGTAACGGAGCAATATTAGTTAAATAGACATATTTTATAATAAAAGACGGGAAATAGAAAATTAGGAAAATTAGGATTGCATGGCATGATTAGGTTGTTTTTACATAAAATATTAATTTAGACTCTGTCACTATTAGGTTCGCGGGCACCGGAGTACCGGTAGAGAATAGGCGGTCAAAGTCTTTGAGAACGGATAATCAAGTGAGTGTATTGTCTTCTTTCCAAACCTATTTTCAAATATATGATGAAAAATGTGTTTACTCAAATTTGACGAATTTATAACTTATATGGATTAAGCGAATTTGGGTGTTTTTGAAAATGTGAATTTCGTTGATTTTTAAAGAGAAATGTAGAAAGAAATGATTTATTGAAATCAATGGATTTTTAAAAGAAAGTGAACAACATGATTTTTGTGGTTTAAATCAGTTTTGGAGATAGAAGATGTTATTGATTTTGGCATTACTATTGACTAGTAAATTGACGATGATATTATTGATTTGAGGTTGTTATTGATTTGACGATGCTATTGAGATTATCTGCTTCGGTAGAGCGTTGATTTGTTATTGAGTTATAGTTTGATGATGATGTTGTTGATTTGATGATGTTATTGATTTTACGTCCTGCCAATGGGCGGTCCGACAGGCGGTTGTTGATGTTATGTCTTACTGATAGGTGGTCTGGCATGTAGATATTGATATTATGACCTATCCGATGGGTGGTCCGGGCATATGGTCATTTGTCTCGCTAGGAAGGCATATCCTACGGGTGGTATGGTACCGTTACAACTCCCGATCGTGAAGTTAAAACGATCACTATGGCTAGCCAGTGAGTGTGTGGTGTTTGAGATGTGGTATTTTACTTATATTGGGCGATTCATTATTTATAGTGATTGGTCTTATTTTATACTGAATGGGTTTGAATGGAACTTACATATATTGATTTATTTTCACTGCTTATATTATGAAAATTTTTACTAGATATGTGATGTTTGTCTACTTACACTTGATCCATTTAAATGTTATAGAACGTATTATAAATTTAAAATATTTTTATTAAGAAGGCAGTACACTCGCAGGTGGAGCAATTAGGAGTCGGTCCCCTACTGGCACTAGGTAGAGTCATGCGATGGAGTCAATTAGATTTTTTAGATGAGCTGTCAGAGGTGAACTAGTGAGAGGTTTATGAGTATTTATATTTTGTTATTATCATTCTTGGGGACGGGTGTGTTCCCATATGAGAGATTTTTGTATATCCTGTATAGATTATTTTATATTGATGTATGCATATTGTAAACTATATTTGGTGATTGAATGTTCTAGTGATATCGTGTTGTTGTCATGTCGGCCTAGGGATGACGGGTGCCTGGGACAGGTCGTGACAAATCTATCACCATCAAAAGAAGATATACAAAAAACATTATCCTTGGTGTGTGCCATGTGATCAATTTAGCTAGGATGTTAACCCTATCATGTTAAAACCAGCTCTAATACTAATTATTGACCTAGTTAGCTACCCAAGAGGGGGTGAATTGGATAATTACAAAAATTTAAGCAATTTAAATATTTTAACACTTAATTTAACAAATAATTAATTTATCCTAAATTAATTATTATCTTCATTACGCAGCGGATAAGTGTTTGAATCTAAGCGCACACCCAAACAAAATGTAAAGAAAGTGAAAAATACAACACACCAAAATATATCCTGGTTCAGCAAGCTAGTCTTGTCTAATTCAGTCTCCCCAATCTCCACGGAGATTCGCACCCTTTAAAACCCTAATTTCTTCAAACAATAGGAACAAAACTGTTACAACGATTCTTTTCTCAAGCTCAGAATCAACATTTACAATTCTTTTTTCACAGGGTAAGGAAAAACCTTATCTTTTTGCAAGCTAAAAACTAACCTAATTCTATTACAGGAAGAATCACAACTTAATCTTTTTAATAGGCTTAAGATCAAACCTCACCACACTCACAAGTATTATTTTCCTATGTAAAGATTGAATCTTTGCAAATCACTCAAAATTAATTATATTCAGAAAGAATCAAAACTTAATTCTTTTTCAAGGGAAAGAAATAACCTAACTTTTTTAATACCTTAGGCAAATATCAAATCTTAACCTTTTTCCCAAAAAATATTGAAATCCAAGCTACCCTGACTAGATACATCATCAACCGTATCTAATCCGCACAAACTCACCAATACAAAAATAATGAATTTTTTCCCACTCGGATCTTCTACCATCTCAAAACAATTATACTTGATTAATGTCCCGAAAATTACTACGTGATAGAATTTTGAGAAATTTAATATATGATTATAACAAGTGTGGGTAGCACAAAATTAAGCATGTAATCAAATAATATCACAAAATCGTTTTAATTTTTTTTTTTATATGCTCTTAAGTTTAAAAACGATTTTTCAGTGATCTTAAAGCCAAGTAATAAACAATAACATGAAATACACAATAACTTGAAAGTTCTCACTAGGAAAACACCGAAAGAATGTAATTAGAATTGCAAGACAGCAAAGATCGGTGACGCCAACTCAACAGCATTTTAGTTCAAAAACTTCTCACATAAATAATCTCATGAATGATCTCTCGAATAAATCTCAGAATAATATCTCTTAGAAAAGTTTAGAAACTTGAAAGTTCTTGATGTGATTGTATTATTAAATCTCAAATTCATAGGTCTGTTTAAACTAATTTGAAACAAGTCCTCTAACGGTTAATTTTCACATGATAAGACTTTAAAGTGCACCTATAGACTCCATATATCATAATCATTCAATCCTGGTATAATTCTCTTAAAAACATCTTTGAAATCTCTCAATTAAGTCCACAAATCATATCTTAAACTTCAATCACAAAGATAGGAAGTATTTAGTTGCTAAAATTGAGAGAATCTATAATTATATGTACATTATCAATAAGGATATTAAAATAAATGTGTCATATCTTTAATATATTCAAATCCCTCAAATATATCCATTAGATTTATCAATAACAGCTACTTTTTTATCAAAACCTTAAAATTCTCGAAATCTCAACCAACAAAATCGGTTAATTGATCCATGCCCAGTCGGTTGACCGAATAATACAACGTGTGACACAGGCTAAACCTCAAAAGGCAATTGGTTGACCGAATACCCCCTGGATGGTTGACCAATTGATTTAGGTTACATTTCTAAGCCAAAATCAAGTCATGTCGGATGACCTATTCTACCACGGTCAGTTAACCGATCGATTCAGAGAGTTTCACTTGCCTAATCAGTTGATCGATCTCTTCTGGTCGGTAGACCGATCGATTTAGAGAGTTACCATTTTTTAGCCTATAACCACTTTGTTGACCGAACCTCTACTGGTTAGTTAACCAAACAATGCTGGAAGCTCTCTTTGTCAACTTATTTCAACTTCAAACTTTATCGTTTAATTCCATTAACTAATTATTTTTCTCGGTTAACACAATTGACACTAATATTCAATTTTAAACACTAATCTCACTTAGGTCAATTTTTCTTTTTCAATTTCACATTGGAGTAAATATTTTAACACTAATTTGGATCCTAAACTTTATCAAATTAAATACACAAAATATAATTCATCAATTTATGTCGTGTGTAATCCTAATTCAGGATACATTAAGAGTATAAGAGTATTTGAGTTGTTTTTACCTAATTTCTTCGGAATCTTAAATACTCTTCATTTCTTCAACATCTATCTTTACATCCTTGATAATTTCTTCATGATTCAATCTTTAATTGGAACATTTATATTGAAACACTCAACAAATACATTAGTTCCACAAAAAATATCAACTCTTAATTGTCCATCAAAACCTCAGGATCAACAGGTTTGATGGAGGCGTGTGTTATGGAGGCAATATGTGGTGGTGGTGGTCCTCTTGCAATTATGGGAGGTGTAGTGATTATTAGCCAGGCAGGACTTGTGATTGGCATGGTGGTGGGACGATGATTGGCACGGTGGTCGTAGCGTGGTTGTGGCAACAACAATGGTGTTTGTTGTGGCACGATGGGGGGTGGTAACATGGGCAGTCATGGAGGATTCTCCCTAAAATATATATATATATATATATATATATATATATAATTGCATTGGGTATAATTGATAGATTCCTATCCACGTCGATTATTTAAGGGTGTCCAAATCACTATCGATTATTTGAATGTGTCCAAAATCACTATATAAGTAAAAAAGAATCGCTCCATTTGAAACTATATGATTTTAAGTTAGAACCTCCTAACATACTATCAAAACCAAGTTACAAAAATTCACCTCTCTTGTATTCAGTAAAATTCTATTGCGCTTAAATAGCGGAGTTATGGTAGTATCGAGTAAAATTTTACTTCGAAAAACACAATAAAAATTAGAGAGACGATATTGGCACTTCACAAATATTCAATTTTTTTTAAACGAACGGGTAAGAAAAAAGATTTCAAATACTAGACTTTCTATTAGGGAGACATATTAGATAACTGTTGCACTAAAACTAACATTAAAAGGCAATATGATGCAGTAGAGAGAGAAAGCAGAAGAGACAAGATGATTCTCTACTACTACTACTACTTCCTTCAATCATAAGTAAGAACACAAAACTGTGGGCGTACACGAGATAATGTGGCGGAGAAAGGTGGTGGTAGTTGGTGGGTAGAAAAATACTCATAATCACATGCAATGCAACTGTGAGGGCCCACTCCTCTCCCCTAAATATGAAACAGAAACAAAAATTAGGGTTGCGCTTCATTAATGTTTCTCCTTTTTTGTTTCCACTGGCAATGAAATAGGATGAAAATTATTTTCGTTATATAGTATTTTAATAACAGAATCGCGTTTGATAATGATAATTATGTTTAAAATATTTTTATAATTTATTCCAGAAAAAACAAACAAGCAAAAAAAAATTGGTTGTAACTAAGCTTGGATCAATTCAATATGTGTGTGATAGAGAGAGTGGAGAGACAAGAGAAGATGAAGATGTGCAACAATGATTTTGGATCGGCGTGTTGGTGGCTAACATGGTGGTGGTTCTGAATATTTTATCCTTATGAAATAGATTGGAAAACGTTTTGAGGAAATGAATGGCAATCAAGATTTTTTTATTTCTCAAATTATTAAGGAATTCCGAAATTACTGTCAAAATTTTGTGAATATTTTAGAAACAGAAACGTGTTTATCAAATGCGTTTATGTACATTAATTCGTAAAATTTGAGAATAGAAACGGAAAACATGGAATAGAAACAATAACCAAACGTGGTCTAGTTGTTCCTTTGGTTCCAAATATTTTTGAAAAAGAAAACAAAAAATTGAGAACAACTTGGTAAACATCTATTTTTGAATGGCAATAAGTGGTACTATATTAATTCTCCCAGGTTATAATTTAAAATCATATAGTAAACAAGAATACATGCATAATTGAATGGCAATAAGTGGTATTATATTAATTCTCCCAGGATATAATTTAAAATCATATGGTAGAACAAGAATGCATTATGCATGCATAATAATGATTATAGTTATTTAGTACCCAAGTTTTGTGCGTTTCACATTGACTAAAACTGGAGAGAATCATGAGTTTATAAATATGGGCAATAGGTATAAGATTTTTTTGGTAGAATCAAAAAGTAAAACTATGAGGGTTTAAGCCCAAAGTGAACAATATGTAGAAATATATGTGAGTCCATAATTATTTTTTATTTTTATTTATTTTTATATATTCACGAGTGTCTCCACACCCACACAAGATCTGAAACTAATTTATTCGGGATACGTGACTGATCATTCCAACAAGTATTTTTTCGCAAGCTCAAATCCTTTACCTTACAGAGATTTCTCAACTGCTTTAACTCAAGCGAACTTTACCACTTGAGTTACATTAACACTAACTTCAGAGTGGTATAAGAGAGTGGAATATGTGATATACATATTCCCTACAAGTTTATGCTTATATAGTTTGTTTAAGATTGTAGTTCATGTAACCAACAACTCTTACCTGGATATATATGTTTTTACAGTGCATTATCTTTCGGACACCAATCTCTCTTTCTCTCTCCTCTCTCTCTCTCTCTCTCGTCACCATGTGTGAATGGCCTGATAGGGACAAAAGCCATCGTGTAATAACACCCAGCTTTCTAAATCCCTTCCATTTGTTCATTTTAAGTTTCCTGAAGTCACCCTCATTTTGGTGTCTTTTAATTGCAGCAATATATATATATATATATATATATATATATATACACACACACACACACACACATACATATCTCCTCATCTTTATCTATCAGATGTTATTATATTCACCGAATATATATATATAAGGTATTTCAAGAAGAGAGAGAGAGGAGAGAGAGAGAGATGGGGAGAGTGAAACTTGCGATAAAGAAGATAGAGAACACAACGAACAGGCAGGTGACATTCTCAAAAAGGAGAAATGGACTTATCAAGAAGGCTTATGAACTCTCTGTTCTCTGTGATGTTGATGTTGCTCTTATCATGTTCTCTCCTTCAGGAAGACTCAGCATCTTCTCCGGAAACAAAAGGTTTCATTTATAAAAACATTTCCATTCTCATCTTCTTTTCAAAAAAATCTCTGTAAATTTGATTTTGTTTTCATCTGGGTTCGTTCTTGAAAGCATCGAAGATATCGTGGCACGGTTTTTGAATCTCCCTGAGCATGAACGAGGAAGGTAGTTAAGGAAATACCCTTTTTCTTTCTATTAATTAGTACCTTGTTTGGTGATCTTCAAACTGCGGTTTTTAGGGTGGTCTTGGCCTTCTGTCAACCCTAAAATTACCTCACCTGAGCACTGGTCTCTTTCACAATCCGATGTGGAGGTAAACCCAACAATCTCCCCTTAAACATTGGGTCTTTGGTCAGCTAATACTCGACTAGTCTTTTTCTTTGTGGCTATGGGGTCAAAATTGTTATAACTTGAGTTTTGATACCAGTGTAGGGTGATTTTTCTTTATCTCAAAAGTTAGTTTATAAGGTGAGATTTTCTCTCACTTATAATTTAACCATCAATCTTTTTCACATCCGATGTGGAATAGACCTAATATAAAAAAAAAAACCTTGATTAAATGTGATTTGCCAAACGGGTACTTAATTTCACTTCTTGATATGGATGTACCTATTTTATTTTATTTTATTTATTTTTTGTTGTATGTCTCTATGCGCGCAATATCACAAAAAGGATCAACAGCCAAGAGGTAACAAATTCAATCTCAACAATATTCATTAATTATTAATTTTCAAGCCTTAGAATTTCTTTATTTGTATCATGATGTCTTAATCTGTTTTTAATTAGACTCTCCAAAGGGCTCTGGGTAAGTTGAAAACTCGATCAGATCCAACAAATCAAACAACCAGGTTCATAGTTCTACATTCTTTTCTTTTCTTTTCAAAGTTTATTTTTCTTAAATTTTTTGGTCAACACTCCACGAAATTAAAATTCTAGCCAACAGATCACGAGTTATAATAATTTTTTCAGAAGTCCAAATTTACTGTATTTTATAGCGTACAATGACTTTTGGACTTTTAACTGTAAGTTTAAATTTCTGGAAAATTTATTGTAGTACGTAGATTGTATTGGATAAAATTTTAATTTTTTCACAAAAAATCCTTTTTTTTATTTTTCAAACAGTGTAAAGCTTCTTCAATCTTTAATTACTTATCTTTTTTGTTGTTGAGCAGCCCAGGTAGTGTTGATTCTCAACTTGAGGTACTACAAATAAGAGAATTAATTCATATACATCTCATAAATAATAATCAAACTAAAATTCAATTGATTTACTACCGATAATTGAATTTACAAGTATTTTCAGGAAATTCAACTAGAAATTATCAGGTGTAAGACAAAATTGGAGGAAATGGAGAAACGATTAAGGTAATAATGCATCAATTTCTTCTTAGAGTAATATATACACATATATGTAAATGTTTTTATAATCTATATGTTAAAACATCTAATTTTTTATCCCAAAAGGTATTTTACGTTGTTGGATCAGATTTTCATTATAACAATAGGTTAGCGTCGCCTCATCTCTCTTCAATCTTTTATTTGCGTCTCTCTCTCTTTCTCACACAGTCTTAACACCATCACTGTTAGGAATGAGTCAGTTTTGGTTCAGGTTCAATGGAAACAAAACCAAAACCGCAAGGAAAACATCAAACCCAAAATCAAACCATAAACTCTCATTTTATTAAAAGTTGGTCATCAAACCGAAAAAAAAAAAAAAAAAAAAAACCACCGAAAACCCGTTATATTTTATTCACTTTTTTTTCCAGATAATAAATTTGACTATAAACAAAAACACAATCAAAATCAAACTAGTCATTCTAAATATATCTAAAATATAAGACATAAAGTCCAAGCATAATCAAAATCAAACAATGACCAAGGTCGTTGTTTCTAACAATGGTTAATAATATATATATACATCCTATAAATCAAAATGTATAAAAGTTTGGGATATTTTTTTTGCCATTGGATGTTTGGAGACATCTCGGACCATTGATTCATATTTTATTTAAAAACTAAATAACAAACTCTAAAAATGTATTTTCATGATTAATATATTTAAACTCACTATAAAATATTTAAGATTCATGTATTGAATTAAAATTTATTTAATTAGTCAGAGTTTGTTTTACATTTAAGATATTTTTTACCATTAGATAGTTAGAGAAATTTTCAACTATAGATTTAGATTCTAAAATAATGATAATGACAGAAGAACAATGGAGGAATTGATATGATTTCCACTAACATTGTGCAGTATATATACATAAAACTACAACACATATGGCAGGCTAGGTCTAGGGCTTAAAAGCCGTGATCCCCCCTTTTTTGTGGGATTTGAAATACACTAATTTAGGAAGGTAAATAAGGAATATATAGCTAATACAATATAGCTAATATAATATATTTCCTAATACTCCTCAAGTTGGAGAGTGAATATCATGAAGTCCCAACTTGTTGCGTAAACTCACAAACTGATCATTTCCTAAGGCCTTCGTAAATACATCAGTCAGCTGCAAGTGTGAAGAAACAAAAGAAGGGTCAATCATTTCGGCTTGCGCTTTTTCTCGTACTATATGACAATCTATTTCAGTGTGTTTCGTATGTTCATGAAGACAGGATTCGTCGCGATGTGTAAAGCTACCTCATTATCGTAAAACAATGGTGTAAGAGTTGTCTGAGTGACCTTTAAGTCATGTAGTATATAGTGTAATCAAGTTAGCTCCAAACATGTGTTATCCATTGCTCGATATTCAGCCTCAGCTGATGATCTGGAGACATTGTCTTGCTTTTTGGATTTCCATGATATGAGAGAATTTCCAAGGAAAATGCAATACCCTGTAACCGATCTTCTTGTGGCTCGACAACCTCCCCAATCTGAATCACAAAAGGCTTTCAAAGCTAAATTGTTATTAGAAAAAAAGTAATAATCCCTGACCAGGAGTACCTTTGATGTATTTGAGGATTCAAATGGCAATGTCCTAATGAGGTATTCTAGGATCTTGCATGAAGTGGCCCAATGTGCGAACTAAATAGACTTTGTTGGGTCTTGTCACTGTCAGATAAATCAATCTGACTAGTCTTCTGTACTTTGTTGGATCATTTAGCAATGCTCCATTAGTGGGAGTGAGTTTCAAATTTTACTCCATTGGGAAATTGTTGGGATGTGCGTCTAGGAGTCTTGAATCTTGCAGAATGTCCAATGCATACTTTCTTTGTGACATAAAAATACCTTCTTTGGAGCAGGAGAATTCAATGCCCAGAAAGTACTTAAAGTCTCCAAGATCTTTGATACAGAAGCGTTTAAGAAGAAATCATTTGAGGCATTCCATTTCATGTAGATAATTTCCTATGAGAAGTATGTCACCAACATATTTGAGAATTGTTGTAAAATAAGTACCTTGTGTCTTAGTGAAAAGTGAATAATCAGCCTTTGATTGTTGATAGTTGGCCTTTCGAATAGTATCTAAAAATGTGGAAAACCAGTTTCTTGATGCTTATTTGAGTCCATAAAGAGACTTGTTGAGCCGACATACGGTGTTCTCCTCCTGTCGGCGAAGACCAGGTGTAGGTTCCATGTAGACAACTTAATGCAAATCGCCATGGGGGAAGCCATTTTGAACGTCCAATTGGTGGATGTACCAATAGCGAGCAGCAGCGACAATAAAAAGACATCGAAGTGTTGTAAGCTTCAATGTTGGTGAAAAAGTTTCTTGATAGTCAATGCCATCAACTTGATTGTATTCCTTAGCAATGAGACGAGCCTTGTAGCGCTCAATGGTGCCATCAAATCTGTATCTGATTTTGTAGACCCATTTGCAACCGATTGGTTTATGGCTGAGGGGCAAAAAGACTAAGCTCCATGTGTTGTTGAGCTGTAATGCTTTTAATTATGTATTCATAGTTTTTCACCAATTTGGATCAAGGACAGCCTGAGTGTAAGTTTTAGGCTCGGTGTGATCTGCGATGGTAACTAGAAAAGTAGAATGGGAAGGTGACAAACGTGAGTACAAAAGAAAATTGGAGAGTGGATATTGAGTACCTGTTATAGAACTTTGTGTTAAGGTAGACTGATTAGTTGAAGATGACATTAGGAAGTCTTTATGCCATGTCGGAGGTTGCTTAGGTCGTGTTGACTGTCTCAGGGGTGGAATGGAAGTAGTGGTAGGTTCAGAAGGAATATTTGACGTGTCGAAAAGTGGTGGTGTAGTTTCGGCTTCTAGTGTTGATGTAGAAGGCTGAGTAGTGCTAGAGGGAACAACAGGTGTGGTTTGCATATGTGTGGGAGAGATGGGTTCATGTGTATTAGTTGTATTTATTTGTTGGGGTTGGTGAGAATGGGTGTTAGAAAGGAATGGTGACATGACAGGTCGTGTTTTTGTGGTCTTAGAAAGGAAACTTGGCACTAGAAAATTAGAATTTGATGGGGTTAAGGTGGATGAAAAAAGGAAAATGGTCTCATGGAACTTGACATCACGACTGACAAAAAATTTATCAGTTTCCATGTCATATAGTTTGTATCCCTTTTGCCCAGTCAAATATCCAACATAGATGCAATGGTTGGCACGGGATTCGAATTTATGAATTGGGTGTATAACAGTTGCATAGCATAAACAACCAAAAACCTTCAAGTAATGAAGTGACGGTAGACGATTGTATAGCATTTCAAAAGGTGTTTTATTTTAGAGCAATAGGGATGGTAACCGGTTAATGAGATAAACAACAGTTAAAACACATTCACCCTAGAAATGCAAAGGTAAATGGGATTGAAAAAGTAGTGCTCGTACTACTATGAGAATGTGACGATGCTTCCTTTCAACAACTCCATTTTGTTGTGGAGTGTAAACACAAGTGCGTTGATATTCAATGCCATGAAACCTAAAAAAAAAAAAATCATAGACAAGAATTCAAAACCATTGTTTACTCTGATTGCATTGACATAGGCATGAAATTGAGTATGAGCAAAATCAATGAAGGATTTCAAAATGCTTTGAGTTTCATACTTGTGTTGCATAAGGAATATCCATGTACATCTTGTAAAGTTATCTACAATGGTAAGGAAGAATCATGCCCCTGAGTGTGTGGGAACTTTGTGAGGACCCCAAATATCACAATGTAATAAATCAAACAGAGCATGAGTTGATACGGAACTTAATGGAAATGGAAGTCTTGTTTGTTTCTCCATGGGATAAATAATTATTGTCATAAGAAATATTGTTTGAAAATAATAATGAAGAAGCTAATTTAAGGCGAAATGGTGATGGATGTCCAAGACGCATAGGCCATAGTCTGGAAGGGCGTGAAGCTTGATGACATATTGG
Source organism: Eucommia ulmoides (assembly GCA_016647705.1). NCBI lineage: Eukaryota > Viridiplantae > Streptophyta > Magnoliopsida > Garryales > Eucommiaceae > Eucommia > Eucommia ulmoides. The sequence goes on along the minus strand of CM028332.1, from coordinate 6,165,008 downwards.
TGTTCTTTGCAACAGAGGCATGTAATAGAGACCACCATGTTGTTTACTCGAGCCAATCATCTTTCCCATAGCCAAGTCCTGTAGGACACAAAATGTGGGAAAGAAAATGGCACAACAGTTTAGGGCAGTGGTAAGTTTGTTTATAGAAATAAGATTTAAGTGAAAATTGGGAACACACAAAACATCATCTAAGGTGATATCAGAATTGAAAGATACGGTGCCAGTTAAAGTGATTGAGATTGTAGATCCATTTGGTATATTAAGAATAGATATTCATGGTGATTGTGTTTTAGTAAAAAGTGTGGAATCAAAGGTGATATGATCGGTGGCCCCACTATCCAAAATCCAAGGCTTAGTGAATACAGAATTAATCGAAGCATCGAAAAAATGAGATATGCTTGTCGCATTTGCATAAGTATTTTTAGTACTAGCACTATGGATTGGACTCGTCATTGATAAGGCACCGGAAAGTTGTTGAATTTGCTCTGTGGAAAATCCATCCAAGACATTTTGCCTTGTTTTGTTGATGTCCTATGGATAAGCTTCATGAGTAGATTGAGGGGAATCTGTTGCATTAGCAGCAGGGAAGGAATTCCTTCGAAATCCACATTGTTGTTGTTGTGGTTGACCTTGTCGATTGTCTGTGATGTTGGGTGTCCATGTGCCATTTTTGTAACTGCATCTATCCTCAGTATGTCCTCTTCTATCACACTGTTTGCAATGAAACTTAAGAGTTTGACAATTTTCAATCGTGTGGCCCTCTCTTTTACAGTGTTTTCAATACTTGCCCTTTGATTTATTTGAGGAGTTGTTCAAATGATTCTGAATTACAGCAGCAACGGAGAAGTTTTCATTTGTCTCTGATGTCACTTCTCATTGTTTTTCATCTTGAACGACAAGAGAATAGGCCTGACAAACATTAGGCAACAAAGTTATCATAAGGGTGTTGTTACGAACAACATTGTAAGTATCATTGAGGCCCATGAGAAATTGCATCATCCGATCCTCTTCCCTTTGTTCGATGTGTGCCTTCATCTAGTTGCAAGTAGGGATAGGTCGATATGTATCTAACTCGTCCCAAACACTCTTGAGTTTTGTGAAATAGACTGAGACTGTCATCGTTCCTTGTGAAATAGAGGCCAGTGATTTTTTAATCTGATAAATTGTTTGAGCATTTTTTTGTGAGAATTGGTCTTTGAAATCTTCCCACACTTGACGAGCCGTTTTGGCATGAATGACCCCCTTGGCTAGGTCAAGTTCCACCAAGTGGGTGAGCAATGATAGAATCATGTTGTCGCATTGATTCCAAAGAGCATATTATGTTGGATGCTCTGTTTCAGAGGGTGGCTCAATAGATCCATCAATGAAACCAATTTTGTTCTTGGTTATAAGGGCATGAATCATGGATTTACTCCATGATGGATAATTGGTGCCATTTAGTTTCGTTGGAATGAGCATGTGACCAGGTTGATCCAAATGATTGACAAAATATTTACTGGATGAATCCATGGTTGAAGTGGCGTTGCTTGTGTTTAGATGTTGTGAAAGGGATTTTTCTGTTGATGTTTGGGTACCAAGATCTTGCTCGATGCCATCTAAAATAATGATAATAACAGAAGAACAATGGCGGAATATCTAAAATAATGATAATGACAAAAGAACAATAGAGGAATTGATATGATTTCCATTAACATTGTGTTGTATATATACATAAGACTACAACACATATTGCAGGCTAGGTCTAAGGCTTAAAAGCAATGATCCCCTTTTTTGTGGAATTTGAAATACACTAATTTAGGGAAATATACTTGTTAAACAATATTTTACAGGATATTTGAAGGCGATCCTGTCGAAATCACAACACTGTGTGAGGCTGAATTCCGGGAACGAATCCTCAAGGAGACACTAAAGAATGTTCATCTACGCAAGGTTAGAATTTAATTCACAAACCCAAAGAAAAAAAGGGAAGGGGGGGGGGTCTGATTGTAATTTTTTGAAATTATTAATTAGTACTAATTTTTTAATTAAATTAAAACAGAAAGTATTAGAGGAAGAGTACAATAAATCTCCAGGTGATGGACAGCAAACTCCAGAGACGGTTAATATGATTGATTTGAGTAGTAGAAATCCAAACAATGTCTTGGATTGGCTTCCACAGGGTGATCCACAAGTCCAAATCCTCAATTTTTTAGACTCCAATGGCCTACTTTCACAAAGGTAACAGTTTACTCAAACACAAGATACATTAGAATGGCACGGCGAATTTGTGAGATTTTCAAACATAATTTTTATACAAAAGGAGTTACTTAACTTAACAACATATGATTTTAGATTGGAACCTCTTAACATAGTATCATAATTACGTTTAGGAAGTCTCGTGTATATGTTCCCGAAAGTTAGTCTAACTCTGATACCATGTAGAAATCCAATGCGCCCAACTCACTCTCAAAAAATATATTGGATTCAACACACTCCCTCACACGCAGATTGGACTTTGTCATACTACTGCGAACGAATATCAAGGGTCCAACATTGATGTGGAATCAACGCGCCCCATCACGCGCAGAGTGATCTTTCGACAAAGCATTGCAAGCGGATATCAGGGGACCCAACATCAATGTGGGATTCAACACACCTAACATCAAACAAAAGTTTTTACTCTAATACCATGTAAAAACTTAGTGTATACACTCTAAAAATTAGCACACATAAGAATTGTCCTAGGTTTTATATATAGCTCAGGATTAGGTAACACAAACGAGGTGGAATTCAACAAATATTTATACTAAACTTAATAATAATAATAATAATAATAATAATTTTTGGTCTATGTTATGTGCATGCATGGTGATGTTAATAGAGATGACGAAAATATATTTGGACAAAGCTCAAGTGTTGTCAATGGACAAAACCTTCATGTCGATGAAGGCCATTTGAGCCCTAGCAGTGGCTTGGAGGATAATAGTAGTCTCCAACAACCCGAATTCGGACATGTTATCGATGTTAATCTTTCTCCGTGGACGCCATTTTATTCAACAGGTACTTAGTTTTTTTTTGTTTTTTTTTTTTTCAGAAGAAATTGTTTAAATTTTAAATTTTAATTTGCAGGAAATGGACACTTCTCAGCATCTCAGCCGAGAGAACACGCACTACTTGAACTCTTTTTGTCTCATTTTAGGCAATGAACGAAAAATAAAATAAAAATTAATATTCCGTTGTGTGTTTTCGGCAGATTCTTCTTTGGTCGGGATTCTTGATTTTTTTTTTTTTTTTTGAGCTATACTTATATATATTACTATATCAGCATCAAGTTTTTGTAGCATGGTTTAAAATAACAGCATGAGTAGTGCGGGTGCAACATTGATTTCTGGCTTTGTTCAATTATTTGCCATGAAGGAAGTCCCAGCATAAACTAGTAACCCTTGGGGAATTCTGTATATTGTTGCTTGTAAGTTGCTTCAATAATTGAAGGTTGAGTCTTTGGCACGAAAGAAGAAGTTATCGCCATGGCACCACAGAAGAAGTTATCGTCATGTGACTTGAAGGTCACGGGTTGGAGTCGTTAAAATAGTTTCATGGCTGCATACGATAAATCCAAGTAGTTCGACCTTTTCCCATACCCAACGAATAGCGAAAGCATTATGCTATCCAGTTGCCCTTTTTTTAAGTTGGTTATATTGTTGTTGCCCCAACTTCAATCTATATTACATTTGCACGAGTAACATTAAAATTGCAAGATTTCTTGACATATATTTTGTAAAGTAGCATGATTGGAAAGTGGAGACCAATGTTTTAAAAACCGGACCGGACCGTCCGGTTCAACCGGTTGAACCGCCACCCGGACTAATTTCCGGTCCGAAACCCCTCAAAACCGCTTTAGCCTAAAAACCTCCGAACCGGGCGGTTCAGACCGGTTGAACCACCGAACCGCCGAACCGGAACGAGCCATAGAGAACCGGCCGGTTTTTTTACATTCCTCATTTTTATAAAATGCTTCCCAAAAAACCCCTAAACCATCAACAGCAACGCAGCCGTTGCCTTGCCTCCTTCGTCTGCTACTCTCCCTCGTACGTCGTTCAACTGATCAATAGCTCCGATCTCTCTATTTTTGAGTTTCGATCTGCCTCTGTTTGTTGCCTCCAATGGCGTCAAGCTCTTCCTCCAAAGAAACGACGGCAGACGGCAAGGGAAGGATTTGAGATGGGTTTTATCATCTTTTGAGTTTTGACTAGCAAAGAGGAGAGAGAGAGAGAGAAAGGGGTATGAACCAAATTGCTTCTGATGAGTTGGTGAGATATTTGAGCCTTTGAGGTGACATGATAGTTGTCATCAAATAACATTAAAAGCTTCTGATGAGTCGGTGAGGTTTGAGGGAATAACTTTTATCAAATAGTATTCAAATAATAACTTAATAAATTATATATATATATATATATATATATATATATATATATATAAACATAAAAAATAATATTCACCAAATTCTATAATTTAATATATACATATTATATTTTTTTATTTAAATAAATATATATATATAAATAATTATGACGTAATTATGACGTCACCGGTTCAACCACGGTTCGCCTACCGGTTGAACCGGTGACCCGATGACTTTCCCGATTCGACGTTCGGTCCAGTTTTAAAAACATTGGTGGAGACGCCTAGGGTTCAACTCTTATGAGGAACACTCCAAGAATTAAATTTTAAATGCACCGAATTGATATAGGGGAGTGCGCCCTTAAGATCGTCCGAGAAAGTGATTAGCCGAAATACGCGTAAGTTAACCAAAACACACTTTATCGTAAAACCAAAAAAAAAAAAAAAAAAAAAAGAGATAAATAATAAATTTCTTGACATTGTCTACGGTTCATTTCAAAACTAGTGGAATTCCACAAATCAAAAAAAATGAATTGCAACTATTGAGAAGTGATAAATACACAATTTTTGTCACATTTGGCAGGAATAAGCATTAGAATAAACAAGTTAACAGCTGCAGTAGCACGCCAACCTAAACAACGTTAATGATTGAGACAAACTAAAACACTCCTAAATCACGACTAACGATGGCAGCCTACATGAATCCATTTAGGGGAAAAATAAAAATAAAAATAAAAATCAATCACTCACCCCTATCAACAAATGAGAATTAAGTTATGAACAAATGCAGCAGCCTATTAAGGACAAGTTGAATAGAGGCTTTACATTCGGAAATCCAAGACGCAAACAACGTTGTTTGCGAAACATGCAGCGATCTTGTCACCTTCCTTGTTCCAGCACACTTCAAAGATTCCACCGTTTCCCGAGTATGTTTTCACAATCTTTGCTTCTTTCACAGACCATATGTGCAGGCATTTATCCAGTGAGCCACTGGCCAAAAACTCCCCATTGGGGCTGAATGCCACCGAATATACTGGATCCCTGAGATTGCCAATCAAAGAGCATATGCATAAGCAGTAGGCAAAAACTCCTCTCCCCCCCTCCTTCCCTCCCTCCTATAATAGAAAGAGAATGCATACCCATGCATTCTCTTTCTTTTATAGGAGGGAGGGAAGGAGGGGGGGAGAGGAGTTTTTGCCTACTGCATATATATATATATATATATAGAGAGAGAGAGAGAGAGTTAAATATAAACAATATTACAGTCAAAAGTAGAGTACCTGTGGCCATTGAAGCTGCAGAGAAGTCTCCCTTGTTCCACATCCCAGAGCTTCACGGTGGAGTCAAACGATGCACTAAATTCAAGGAAAAGAAAGGGATCGAGTACGCAAAATGTCAGATAAATATAGAACAAGGACAAAACAAACATGACATGTCTACTTCAAGCTGTTGCTGCAGGAACTAGATTTTTAATAACCAAAAAGAACGAAAAAGAAATGTTTTGGAATTTCACAATAGCTACTGCTTGCTTTGGTCGTTTTACAGAGCAAAATGTTTACCTAGCGAGCACAAGTTGTTGATTTGGGTTGTTCGTCCCAGGCCCAGTAGGACTCCATCTGATGGTGTATATCTCCTATAATTACACAATTTATGATTTGCTACTGATACAGCCAAAGATTAGATACAAAGAGAAGGCTTGAAAATTTAAATTATGCACCTTGGCGTGTTCCTTTAAATTGTGCACCCAACCGTCCTGCTTTATGCTCCAGATCTGCATAAATGATGTACATGAGTTCTTATACCGAATTCCACATAACAGAGAAACTAAATGGAAACTCTGTATCACATTTTAGAAGACAATTATATTCAACAAAACTTGAAGCTCGGATAAATCTAGAGAGAGAGAGAGGACAATATGAACAGAGATAGGTGCTAGAGGCACAGCAGAAATACTTTGCTACGAGGGATTAGGAGAACTTTTTTCAATAAGGGTAAATAATTAGCTATGACAGGACATACAACATAAAAGTAGTAGGAATCACCTTTGCAGTGGAATCATCTGAACATGAAGCCAACAACGACCCAGAAGGATCCCATTTAATAGCATTAACTTCCCCCTGAAGTAGAAAAAATCTCCAAAAATTTTAATATAGTGTAGCAGTATTTATTTCTTTCTTGCAGACAAATAATCAGCTTAATTCCCAAAATCAAGATATTAGAAATTAAAATGTTGACAAATACTTTCAAATTACAATGAATACAAAGAGCAAGCTTATGGATTGATTAAATTCAAAAAGGGAGGCCAAATGCATCAACCGATCTTCCCCAAATGACAAGGTTAAGGAAAACAAAATAACAGTACCCGATAATTGATTACAAAGAAAATGAAAGTAATGAATATTGAGCTGCTATAACAGACCTGATGCCCTGAGAAAGTTTTAATTGGTCGGTTCTCCCCAACTTTGCAAACATATATCATGTTGTCGGTGGAGCATGTAGCGAATGAAACATTATTTCTCCAATCAACATCAAGGGTCGGAGCTGAGGTAATTATCAAACAATGTTATCGGTACAAGCACGACCACAGACATAGATAAAAGAAAGAGCCAAGATTGTTAAAGCTTGTCATAAGTACATGATATGGGGCCACCAAAACTAGGGTTAGTTACAAAATTACAGGTAAAAAGGAGGACAGCGAAGCACCTGAATGAAATTCAAACTGTTGTTTCCACTCTCCAGTCTTCACGTCCCACACAATTGCAGTTTTATCCACACTGCCACTGAGGAGATAATCGCCTTTCTTGTTCCACCTCAAGGAGAAAATAGGTCCTTTATGTTTATTAAGAGTACTGACCAACTCCCCTGTATAAAGATAGAACTAGTAAGTAGGCAAAGATTTTTGTCCTTGCTTTAGAGTGGAAAATGGAGGGTAACTTGAAATTCAACCCCCTACCACCCCCCACCCCCAAAACAAAGAAATTAGAAAAAAGGAATGCAAGGATACCACAGGGAGTGTTAAAGCAGACTTAAAACAGAAAGTACGACAGAAGGAACAAAAATGTCCATGAATTTGCTTCTAATTTATTAAGCTATACCAGATGTATGTCAATAACTGTATTATATACGTTTGAGTGTGAGAGAGAGAGAGAGATGTTCCACACTAAAATCTATAAACTTCAACACAATTCCCCCTCAGAATAATGTTGAGGCAAAAGAGTAAATCAAGCGTTGGTTGGATAAGCAATTCTCCAAAACAAAAACAGGAACAAAATAAATCAATTAAAAAAGTAAATATATTTTTTTACAAACTTAATTTACGACCATAAGAGTGCAAAGTTCTCAGAATAGTCTGCCTCATGAGCGTAACAATAACAATCAATGCCGCAGAGATGCCTAAGAATGAGCTTTTGTTATCAATTCTAAAAACGAGTTTTTGTTATCAATACTTGGGCAACTCATTCAGATTATGTTCAGTCAAATCCACAAGAATGTTAAATAAAGGATTCAAGCAGACTACTTAAAATATAGGAAACTAAGTCTCACAAAGAATAAAAAAATGAAAAAAATAAGTTCTCCAAATCAGTTTCAAAAATTTTTGAAAAACTGCTTAGTTTATGTAGATGGGGTTTTTCATAAACAGTATCACAAATAGTAAAGTGTGTTAAAATAAAAAAGACGCACGTAAAAACAGCCCTCTTTAACTGCAAACATGACACAACCAGACGCTTACCATCTCTGTTCCATATTCTTGCTTGGCCATCATAAGAACCAGTAGCAAGTAGTGTCCCCTCACCCTAAAAAAATAGTAAGCACATACACGAGTGAATCAATAACCATGTAAAATTTGACCCACCGCATCTACACTCAACACTGATGCCAAACCTCATAAAGATAATGCCACACGTCAAAAGAGAATCACATCTAGCCCATACAGATTGAAATTATAATTAAAATTGATATAAAAGTCATTTAAGCTGAGGAACAAACATTCAACAAAACTCACATTCCAATCAAGTGTTGTCACGTCCTTGCTTTTCTCATTTGTTCTGCCTTTAAAATGCTTCAAAACAACCGCATTTGTAGACCCATTTTGCATATTGGAGCTACAAGGGCCATCACCTATGGTCCAAATTCGAGCAGTTGCATCTCCGGACCTGGAAGTCAAGGAACATAAGGAATACCGGTTGTGGGGAACAGAAATGAAACAAGCATAATCAAAACAAGTAGCAGAATATGTAATCACCCTACTTCCCAGTCATAAAATTTGAAAAAATATATATAATACCAATAATAATAAATAAATGATTGACCAAAAATTTGCAACGGAATCATGAGAGAATGAATGTTGTCTAATCAGTATTTTAATGGTCCAATGGGTAAATCCCAGCATCCCACTCTCCTAACATATACCAGCCAAAGTTCAAAAGCAATTAGCATTTTACCGAGAGAACAGGACCAGCCTAGCCTAAACACGGCAATCACAATAAGAACCCTCAAAATGGAGCCAAAAGGGGAACGCTATAGAAAGTCATAATAATATATTCCAAGTCTCTAACAAAGCTTCATCTTAGTATCACTAAGCAGCAAACCCTAAGCTTAAACACTTCCAGGCAAATTCACATGGAACAGATCAAAAAACACCATGAGATCACTAATAAGAAATTTGAGAGCTACAGCAGTAATACATTAGGAGAACGGATTAACAGATACTACTTATAACCAATCATTACCTCCAGTTAACCATGACTAAGAAGTCAATGTATTTCTTTACCACTTTCAGTAGAATAATTTTGTATATATTCCAATGAATTGTACTTGTCTCCATGTGATGCATTAATGGACTCATTTTTAATCTATAACTATTGGCTGGAAAAAAATATTTGACAATGGATGGCGAGACTGATAAATATTTCACTGCCAGGCATCTAATTAACAAACTGTAGCAAGTAGAATCAAGTAAAGTTCATTTCAAAACAAACCATATGCATCCAAACAGCACATTATTTACATTGTTCGCCAAATCTGACAATGATTTGATCAATTTTTACATAGGATTCTTTTCGAAAGGCAATATACTCACCCTGATGCAAGAAGTGAACCAACTGGACTCCATGCACATGCAAAAACCTGTCATAATTGGAGGAAAAAAATAATTTTATCAGACAACATAATAAATTGAACTACTTTACAAGATGATTAATTCTTATCATTGACAAGAGGCAAAAGACATTCCAGACACACCGGTTCCACCACACGAGGAAAAATGAGAAATGTATATTACAAAGGTGAATTCAAACCTCAGAAGTATGTCCTTCCAAGACCTTCACACTGCAACTTGGAATTTCAGAAGGCACTGAAATTGAGCTCGCAGAGACGCCCACAGGCTCTTTCCCTAACTCACACCAATTGAAATACATACTCAGCATTCATCACACAATAACGTTAAAGAAAATATATATGATGCTTTGGTATTATAAATATTTGTCCCGTTTACATTGGTGCTAGTCATTTTATTTTATGGTGTCAAATAATGCAAATTAAGTCAAAGCAAATGTGTTGAATTAGCACCTGTACTACCATTTTCCTCATGTCTAATGATAGCCTTATCTCCACTATGTTTTGGATCCGAGAGATCTTCATGCAGCTTTTCCTTGTCTTTACTCTTTTCTTTCTCCCTACTCTTCTCTATCCGCTCCCTATCACGTTCATATTCCTTCTCTCTTAGTTGCCTATCCTTCTCTCTTTGTCGTGCATGTTCTCGCTCATGTTCCTTCTCAACAGCATTACTTTTCTTATCCTTTTCTACCTGTCTATCCTTTTGAAGATTTTCCTTTTTCTCTTTTACAATTTTGTGAAGTTCACAAACATCTTTTGTGATAAGATCCAGAGGTTGCAGAAACGAGAAATCTTCATCCATGTCGGCATCACTCTGAAGCCCTTAAAAGAAAAAAAAAAATCAGTGACTTACCAATAGCCAGCATAGGGAAAGAAGCACTCAAAAGTTCTAAGTGTACATGCTAGGGAAATAAATTTAGACAGCATAGAAACAGATAAGCTTACACTGCTCAGGTTAGCTTCCAGCTCAAGATACTGAATTCCTTTCTGCACAAAGGTAATAAGAGCACCGGGGGGAACTAAGTCACCATCTATTGTGCTTTTGTTAATCCCTGCCTCGTATCCTAAAGAAAAAGCTGAATGTGTCAACCCTGAAAGAACAAACATTAGTGAACATGTAAGAAAAAAAAATAAAAAAATCCATACAAGGCAATCCTAGATGCTATTGGAAGTTGAAATATAATATTGTAGAAACTAGACCCTATTTCTTTAGAGCTTTGGTTCCAAGATTTCTGTTTCTGTTCCCAGAAAAATGAACAGAACATAAAAAATTAAAAAAAAATTAAAAAAACTGTTTCCATCGTGGTCCAGTAATTTTAAAACAAATTTCTGGGAACAGAACAATTGTTCTCAAACTGGAAAAGATACACCTAAATGTACAATTATCAGATCCCATTCAAAGTTCAAAATGTGAATTATGCCAACAACTCTGCCTCTCTCAGCACTAATTACGGTAGCAACCGGTGAAATTCTCCATGTTACTCCTCAATGAGACGCAGTAGACATAAAATCATGATTATATTTATGATTTATTGCCACATAGAAAACGACCTCTACCAAACTGGCTAGAGTTCCGAAACCTAGAGTCCATAAAAACCTCGTAAAGAAGCTCAGGAACAGAAACCACCACTAAACAAAAGAGAATGTTATCCTTTATTAAGAATTATCCCCTATTGAAATCAAACCCTAGCCTAAATTTCGCCCCCAAAATATCGATTCCGTCGACTCCATATCCAGAGAAAACAAACATAAACGAAAGAAACAAAATATACAAATAGGTCACCTGATTCGTGAAGGTAGCGGAAGATTAGGTAATTCAATTCGACGGAGGTTATGGAAATCATCGTGGCGTCGCCGGCATGTGTACCCGCAGTGCGCAGAGAGAGAGAGATAGCAGTAATACGAGGGCGGAACAGAATGCGTTACTGGTGTGAGTAACTTTTATTAATTAATTATTGAACTGCCTACAAATAGCAACTTTTGGGGGAAATTTTCACTTTCACCCTTAAAGTTTGTGGTGTGTATCTAATTGACCCCATGTAAGGTTTTGGCTGCTTGTCACTTTAGTTTAATTATTAATTGTTTGTTAAAATATGAACGAAAATGTACAAATGCAAGTCACGTAATATTAATTTTATTGGTAATTTTATTATTATTTGTTAGGTTTATCTCACATTGGATGTGTAAAAGGTTAATGGTCAGGTTATAAGTGTGAGTAGAATCACAACTCATGAACTAGCTTTTGAGCTTGAGAGAAACCCAAGACAACAACACTGGGATCAAAGCACAAATTATAAAAACTCTAGTCCAATAACCACAAAAAAAGAAATTGTTCGAGGATTAACCGACCAAAGACCCGATGTGTGCGGGAGAGATTGTTGGGTTTATCTCACATCGAATGTGGAAGGAACTGATGGTCAGGTTATAAGTGTGAGAGAAAACCTTACCTCATGAGTTAATTTTGGGGGTTGAGAGAGGTCAAAGACCACCCTACATTATTCTTATGGAAACAATTTCGATATTTATAATAAATTTATTGATACAAAATATAATTTTTTCCTTCTCCTCATTAAAAAAACCCTATTGTTTCCCTCCTTTGCAGCATCAACAATTGTCATCACTGATCAACAATTTTATTGGTGACATCTAAACTGTAAGTAATCTTTTTATTGTAAGTGATCAAAACTCAATGTATTTTCATTACATAAAATATCCTATTTATACAAGAGAATACATATTTTGTAATTGTTCCTAGATTAATATAAAATGATTACAGATTTTGTAACAATAGAAAATAAAGAGAAGAATGACTAAAGTTTTTGTAACGTTAAGAACAGAAAAAGATTTGTAACAGTAGAAATAAAGAGATGAGGTCTAATACTCCCCCGCAAACTCGGCTAGCCTGGAGAGACGAGGTTGGTTCGTAGAAGATGAAACCGTGTCTTGTGAAGTCCTTTAGTGAATATGTCTGTGAGCTGGTCAGGAGAAGGAACAAATTAAACTTTGTGTGTGCCAGTAAGAATGCGTTCTCGTATGAAGTGATAATCTAGTTTAATATTTTTTGTATGAGCGTGGAACACAAGATTTGAGGCCATGTATATAGTGTTGAGATTATCACAAAGTAAGGTAATAGGCGTGGATATGAGAATTTGCAGCTCCTGGAGCAGATGAAGTCCCAAGTGGTTTCCACACAAATGTGGGCAAGGGATCAGTACTCAACTTCGGCGCTTGATCGAAAGACAGTGGGTTGTTTCTTGGAGGTCCAAGAGCCCAAAAAAACACATAAGCCAGTGGTAGAGTGATAGGAATCAGGGCAACCTACCCAATCAGCATCAGAATAAGCCTTGAGGGTCAAGGGGGTAGTACTACACTGAAAAATTATACCAAAGTTCAAAGTCCCTTTTAGGTACCGAAGGATTCGTTTGGCGGTTATGAGGCGATACGTCCGAGCTTGGCTTATAAATTGAGCAACATGATGGACAACATAGGCTATGTCTGGTCTGGTGAAAGTTAGATACTATAAGGAACCAACCAATTGGCGATACTTAGTGGCATCTGACAAAATATCCCCGCTTTGAGATGACAACTGAGTCTTAGCACATACAGGGGTATTACAAGGTTTGCAGTCTGTCATTGAGAAGCGTGTAAAGAGATCGATAGTATACTTGAGCTGAGAAAGATGTAAGCTAACAGAAAAATAAGTTGCTTTAAGGCCCAGAAAGTACAATAGGGAACCAAGGTCACTAAGCTCAAACTCCTTGCTAAGATTGGTGATAAACGATGAGACCAGAGACGATTGATTGCCAGTGAGTATGATGCCATCAACATATAAAAAAAAGAAACATGTAACAACCTAGTTTCCCAGGACCGCCACTCGGTTTCTCCTTTTTGTTTTTACGGAAAAATAGTGTCAAAAGACAAACCACTCCACCACCACGCTTTCGCTGTGTTACTCTGATATAATAATAATAATAATAATAATAATAATAATAATAATAATAATAATAATAATAATAATAATAATAATAATAATAATACATTTTTCCAAATCAAAATTTTAGCTTTTGTACAAAGCCATCTATTTTGTAACAAGATTACAAAAATATTTCAACCACTCTCTCCCAACAATTGTCCTGACAACCTCCAAAATAAAACTCACTACCTCCTCTAACTCTACCTAACGCCAGTAGTGGACCCATCTCTATCTGAGGTACCTGAGACCAAATATTTTATCGGTGTACTGTTTTCATAATATAAAAACAATTAATGGGTCAAGCATAATTATCAAATACCATTTTTCAGAATATAATATAAATATAATCGTACACCAAGTCGGAATAAAATTTCACTGCTACTATCACAATAAAATGATGCATTTAAATCAACCAATCAAATAATTTGATATATAATAAAATACCGCACACATATTTCCCTACTAGCCATAGATCGTTTCATCTCACGATCAGGAGTTACAATGGTATCATAACCTGTACAACTGTGTTATCTAAGGTGGCTATCAGTGTCAGAGCCATTTAATATCTCCAATTGTAGGAGCAATCACCTTGCAGAACGTGCCTGACAGGTAATAACATATATCCACCTTGCAAGACTTGCCTAACAGGTAACAACATACATCCACCCTGCAGGACGTGCCTGAATGGTAACAACATATATTCACCCTACAAGACTTGTTTGACAGGTAATAACATATATCCACATCTCGTAGGACATGCCCTCCTGACGAGAAGCCAACTATGGCATAATCGAATAATAAAAACCACTTTTCACCTTTAAAAAAATTTTACTCGATCCACATAAGTTATAAAACCATCAATTTTAATAAATATTTTCTTTTCATAATTTATACAAAAATATAATTTGTCAATTTATATAAAGACAGTACACTCATCTAGATTTTTGTGCTACTGAAAACACTATCATTAAAATTCTGACGTGATCGGCGTCGTTTGTAAACCTAATAACAAAAGAGTCTAAACTAAGAATTTATTTTAAATAAATCTAATATGCAATGCGTATCCCTATAATGCAAACTTTCCAATTCTCAAATTTTTCCTAATCATATGAAATTATTAAACGTTTAATTTCTTAAGTCAATATTAAATGATTATTAACAATATTATTAGTCAACAAAATATTAAAAACACCATTCTAATAAAATTTATAATTTTTACTTTAAATTAAAAATCTTTACAATTTTACTATTTATATTTATCAATATAAATTCAATAAATATATACACATATTATCGTGAGTATATTATGTACACGCACACACTTATATTCATTATATATACACACATGCATCTTCTAAGGACCAAAAACAAAAAGGAAATGCGCAAGTTACCTTAAATCACCCTAGTAAAGAAAGAGACTACAGAGAAAAAGAGAGAGATATAACATCAAGGGAGATCAAGAAAGTAAGAAACATATTATATATACACTCACATACACACACACGTGTCAACTTCACACAATTCTAACCAATTACGTGGTTAGAATTTTTTTTCTTCCTTAGGAAGGCAATGAATTCTACCCATATACTTTATTTATTTTTTTAATCTTAATTCATAATATATATCATATGAAAATTACATATAACCCCCATTAAATTTTTAATATATCATTTAAACCTAGAAGTTAAAACTAAAATTAACATATTAACCCCTAAATTTTGAAAGTAAAATTTAAATGACATTATTGACCCATATTAGTTTTCAACTATTCTAAAATGCAAATAAATTTTTTCACATGCAGAAATTGGATCTTACAAAACATCACTGCAGAGTTAGAGAGATAGATAAACAACGAATGATCAGCTTGACTCTGGGTAAAGCCATATTGTAAGAGAAAAGTGCTGAGACGTTGGAACTAAGCACGGGGCGCTTGTTTGAGTCCATAGATAGCCTTTTGTAGATGACAAACATGATGAGGACAGGCCGGATCTATAAAACCAAGTGGTTGTTCCACATAGACAGTTTCATCCAAAATGCCATGAAGAAAAGTATTTTTTTCACATCAAGTTGCCACATTGTCCACCCAAAAGATACGGCAAGGCTAAGCACAATACGAACAGTAGTTGGTTTGATTACAGGACTAAATGTCTCATTAAAGTCAACACCCGCTTGTTGATGAAATCCCTTAGCAACTAGGCAAGCTTTGTGTCGCTCAATGGACTTGTCTGCTTTGCGCTTGAGTTTGAATACCCACTTACAACCCACAACATATTGATGTGGGGAAGGAGGGACAAGAATCCAAGTTTTGTTCTTCAGTAAGACATTAAATTCACTGGTCATGGCTTGACGCCATTCAGGGACACGAAGAACTTGAGTATAGTAAGTAGGCTAGTCAGTGGAAGAAGGAAACTAAGCAAGTAGAACCTGTGCCAAAGGGTATTTAATTGTACCATCTGTTCGAATAAGAGGATAGCGTGTGCCATCTCGATGCCGTGTGACAATCGTATATTGCGAAAGAATTGGAGGAGCCTCAGGGGAGGCAGTAGCTAAAAGATTAAGCGGATAAACTAAAGGAGCCTCATGGGAGGCAGTAGCAGAAGGATTAGGCAGAGGAACTGGAGGAGCCCTAGGGGTGGTAGTAGAAGAAGGATTAGGTTGTGAGGGTTAATATTGTCGGCGTTGATAGCAAAACGAAAATGGTTGATGAAGAAAAGGAAGAGCATTATTTTGTGTAGCCGATTGTAAAGGTGATTAGGGGCTGGTGGTAGTAGAGGAACAAAGGCCCATGATAACAGGTTTGGTGGAGTATTTCTGGTGCTAGATGCAAACGAGAAGTGTTGTTCATTAAAACAAACATGTTGGGAAATGTATACTTTGTCAGTTGTGCAGTCTAGACAACGATAGCCCTTGTACTGCAAGTTGTATCCTAAAAACACACATTCAACAGTTCTTGGTAAAAGTTTATTAGTTATGTAAGTACCTAAATGCTGGTAACATGCATAACTGAACACACGTAGCTCAGAGTAGGAAAAAGTATGGCCATAAAGATAGGAGAATGGTGAGAACCACTGAAGTTTAAAGGATAAAATACGATTGATTAGGTGAATAGTAGTGGAGACTGCTTCGAGCCAGTGATGGAGAGGAACATGACTTGTGAGAAGGAGGATACGGGCCATGTCAGCAATGTGGTAGTGTTTTCGTTCGGCAAGGCCATTTTGTTCGGGAGTTTGAGAACAAAATAGTCTATGATGAATACGTAAGGAGGAACAAAAAGATGTGAAGGGGTCACTATCATATTCCCCACCACATTACTCTGAAATTGTTGGACGTGGGTGGCAAATTGATTTTGGACATAGGCTAAAAAATGTTTGAAATGTTGGATAACTTCATATTTTTGTTTTATGAAGTATAGCTAAGTAAAATGAGTGTAGTCATCAATGAACAACACAAAATATTTAAAGCCAGAGACAGAAAGCACAAGAGATTACCACACATTAGAGTGAACTAAAGTAAATGAAAAAGAAGTTTTTATTTCACTTGAGCTCGGAAATAGGAGATTCGTGGATTTACCCAATGCATACCCAGAGCAGAAGGAGGATTTAAATTTAAAATGAGTAGATAACAATTTGTTTGAGCTCAAGAAAGACATTACTTTAGTAGATGAATGACCTAGCCGATTGTGCCAAAGGGTGGATGAGTTGACCGAGACAGATAAAGCGTGTAAGCGAAAAGGGAATGTAGGTAATTTGTAGAGACCATCCTTATAAAGGCCCTTATAGAGGAGAGAACTAGAGGTGAGATCAAAGATATAGAAGTGGTAAGCATCAAATGCGCAAAGAACATTATTATTCGTGCAGAATTGAGCAATTGAGAGTAAGTTTTTACATATTGATGGAACAATGCAGACATTATTAAGAAGAAAGGATGATGAGCCAAATGGTAGTGTCATGTTACCTGTATAAGATATTGATAGGTGATCACTATTGTCAAGTTGAACAGTGTCAGGCCCACTGTATAGTGTGTACTGTTGTAGGAGAGTAGGGTTACCCGTCATATGTATAGATGCACCAGTGTTACGATACCAGTTGGGATCATGAATTGTCCATGATGAATTTTGTTTAGTCTGAATCACATGAGATGAAGCAATATGTAGGCCTACGAAGACAGAATTATGCGATAGAGGAACGGATGGTCGTGCAAATGAAATGAGCCAGCAGCAGTTGCGGGCAAAATGACCAATCTCAAAGCACAATTGACATTACGGCATGGATATAGGTTTAGTAAACATGATTGATATGAGGAGGTAGGTCAAATGATAATTTGTGAAAAAGTTAAGGGGTGCTCAGCAAGATTTAGAACTGTAGGGGTAGTTTTTGTATTTTATAAGTGGGGGTTAGGTTAAGAACTTGGGTAACCGCTGATCGAAGGAAAATGCAGCAGTTTTTGATAAATAAAGATTTTTTTATTATATGATCCCCTATAGAGAGATCATTTAGACTAAAACCCTTTTCATAAGATCGTTTAAGGCTCAGACCATCCCGTACAGTAGGTTTAATTTTTAGTCCTCCGACAAAGACAAGGCAAACGGCGATGGACGATAATAACCCTGTTCACTCCGACGAGTCAGGTGGACGGATCAATTCGGTTATGGGCAAAAATATAGAGTTTTTTCAAGCTGATTCAAATACATGTACGACATTCCTTACACAGGGCGTGGATTTTCAAAAACATTCGCTTCAAAATTGTAGTCGTTGCAGAACTAGTATGAGGTGAAGAGTTTGAAACGACGACAACGGTGAATATATAACGCGGCGGCATTCAGACTGTGTTTAAAGGCGAATCAGGTCAGTTACTCGATTGTATTCATTGAAAAGTTATATAATCGCGTTTATTCTCGTTTTTTGGGTTTTTCGGTGTTGTTATAACGTTTCGAAGTTGGATGTTGGCGTTTTTGGCGATAAATGGATGCCCATTTTTTAGGGCACACTCTATGAGGGAACGTAAGCAATGCGTTAACGTTAACGTATTTGGTGTTATTTTGTATACCATGAACGTAATAACAATGTGAATAGAAGCAAATACAGTCAAGGAATGGGCGTACATGGTAAAGTTAGTTAACTCATAGTTTTTTTCAGCTTTTTCTGAAAAGCAAATACAGAGACACTCGTTTATATTCAATGAAACGTTTTAACGTTAACATGTTTTAACAACAACTTTTTCCTTTAACGTTAACGTAATAATAATGTGAATAGAAGCAAATACATTCAGGGAATGGGTGTACATGGTAAAGTTAGTTAACTCAAAAAATTTCAGCTTTTTCTAAAAAGTAAGTTACTCCAAGCTACAGAGGCATTCGTTTGTATTCAATGAAACTTTTTAACGTTAACATGTTTTAACAAGCAGCTTATTTACTTTAACGTTAATGCATTTAAGTTCATGCGTCAACGTTTACGCAATCAATCTAAGTACTGGACAGACGGACATTTAATGTTAACGGCACGTTACAATATTTTACAAAGGCAACTTAATTACGTTAACGTTAACGCAATCAAGTCAATTCATTAACGTTTATGCAATAAGTATAAGCGCTCAATCAGACCAATAAGCATACTAAAATCTAAACTTTCTTATGCACATTAATGTTTTATCTAGACTGTTTTTTTTCGCACAATTTGGGGATGCATTCTTTTTTATTTTTGCAGATTTACTGGGGGGTCAAAGCAGTTTAGTTGCGTTAACGTTAACGCATTTTAAGTTTATGCGTTAATGGTTACGCAATAAATCTAAGTGCTAGGACTAGAAAAGTGTTAATGTTAATGTTACCCCTGTTTTACAAGGCAACTTGTAAGTGTTTAACGTTAACGCAACCAAGTCAACGCGTTAACATTTACACAATCAGTATAAGCGCTCGAACAGACCAATAAGTATACTGAAATCTAAACTTTTTTTATGCATATTAATGTTTATCTAGACTATTTTTTTTCGCACAATTGGGTTGCATTCTTTTGATTTTGCAAATTTACCGGGGGGGGGGGGGGGGGGGGATTAATAGCTACGCGAATATTTTTTATGTGCAAGTTTGATGGTTACTCGTTGGGCGTCAAAATGGATAATGATTTCACGTACGCGGTGCTTATTCAAAATGTGTTGTCACGATTGGATGTGTTGAGGGATGTTTTGTTCGAGATGTTTTATTCCATACCAGGGCATGACAGGTGCCTAATATCTTGTCAGGATGACGTAGAGGTAATGGTTAGCCTTGCACAAGCAATGAAGCTTGAATATGTGGGGTTGGAGATAAAGGTATGCGGCAGCGTTAGTGGACCAAGTGGCAGTCGGGACATGATGTTATTTGAATATCCAACGAGACGGGGGGGCTAGAATGGCATAGACGGGGAAGATGACTTGTTGTCCGTTTTCTGCCCATTGCCTAAAAAGGCATCATTATCCGATCATTGGGCTGAAGGTCATAAAGAAGTTGAGAAGATTTTTAAGGGTGGATTATCGGAATTCAGATAATCACTAAGGAAATATGTTGTACAAATGGGTTTCATATTTCAGTACATAAAGAACGACAAAAAGAGGGTGACAGTTGAAAGTTCTCTCAAGGAAGAGAGGGAATGCAAATGGAGAGTGCATGGTAGACTAGACGAAAGGAATGAGTTTTTTTTTTATATTTGGGAGTTTCAGAAAAATCATAGTTGTGGCGCTGATTATAAGACAGCGATGAATGAGAAGATGAATTGTAGTGTTGTGAAATTATGTCTTTTAGACTTAGTTTGGAATACCCCCGTCAACTCGTCCAATTGATGTTGTTCACACGTTCAAGAATGACAATGGGATTGAGATCGCATACTACATAAAGCTCGGGATGATTTGTATGGCGACCACAAATCGTCTTATGATCAATTGCGCTAGTACTTGGATGCATGCAGGCAGACGAACCCAGGCAACCATTTGGCATTGGATTACGATAAAGAAACGGGGAATTTCAAGAGACTGTTTGTATCGTTTTATGCGACTGCGCACGGGTTCAAATACTGCAGACCGATGCTGTTTCTAAACGGGACATTTCTGGGGGGTAGGTACAAGGGGTATTTGTTGGCGGTCAGCATAAAGGATATGAACAATGGCAGACGTTGTTTGATTCTTTATTACATAAACGCAATAACATTTAACGTTAATACATTAGATGTAAGTAACGCTTTCTTTTTTATATATATATATATTTTTTCAACAGTTTTGTAGAGGGGGGGAGGGTGTAACAAGACGAGCTGATCATGTTTGGGGATGAGGCACGGGAACTTTTTTAACATTAACATTAAATGTGTTAACGTTAATGTATATAAACGGGCTATGTATACAATGTTTATTTACCGCACACTGATCTGTTTTTATGTTTTTCATAAATGGACAGGTTTTTTCCTGGTGGCATTCGTTGTTGTTGATGCGGAGAACGACGACAACTGGTATTGGTTTATGACCAATTTAAAAAAAATTGTAGCGAAAGAACGTGTGTTAACCTTTATTTCCGATCTACATAGTGGCATTCTTGAAAGGGTCAGGAAGATATTCCCAGATTGTTTTCATTCTTATTGCTTGAACCACCTGAAGAAGAATGTGAGAGATAAATTAGCGGGTTTGAAACAAACGTGGAAGGAGAAGCTCGTGCACAAATATTCGATGATGGCATATGCGACGACGCTTGACAAATACTACTAGCTGAGGGAATAATTAAGAACAGAAGTTATGGGACGAGTAGAGAATTTCCTAGAGGATGTGCAGCTTGACAACTTCAGTAACATGTTTTTCAAAGGCAAAAGATATGGGAAGATGTCGTCCAACCTAGCGGAGTCATTCAACGCATGGATTCGTGATTACCGGCACCTACTGATCATATTAATGGTCAACAAGATTAGGTGCAAGGCAATGAATCAGTTGTCAGTGAGACGCGCCAAATCACTTCTGATGACAGGTTTTCTATGCCCAGTACGCGATCAAATACTGTCACGGATGATAAGTAACGGACGGACGTGGAACGTTGTTGAGTTCGGCAACAGCGTATACGAAGTGCACTCGATCCCATCTGTTCTAGTTGATGTGGATAAAAAATGTGTTCCTGGTGTTTCCCTGTGTTCATGCTTGTGCGGCGATACAAAAAAGTGGTCAGAATATATATTCATCCGTTGAGCCATTTTTCTCGGTGGAATATTACCGAATGACCTACTCGGAAGGTATATATGGTGTACCCACATTCAAGAAGCCGGAATGGAATGCATCGGAAGCTGTAATCATCCCCCCCGATCACAAAAAAATAACTTGGTCGACCGCGGAAGAAACACATCCCATCAAGGGGTGAGATCTCAGATGTTTTTTGACACAGCAACACGTACTGTGTTCAATGTTCACGGGAGGGGAGGGAGAGGGGAACCTCATTTTTTTCACATGATGTTTTTTGGTAAGAAAGGTCACCGGGGGAAGGGATGTGATTTTTGTTTTGTGTAAACAGTTATTATACACATGCAAACCTTTTTTGAGTTAACATTAACGCAAGTACGATTCGCACATTTTTACGTTTTTAACGCTGTCATAATGGTATATAATTTAATTGCGTCAACGTTAATGCAATTACAAAACAGACCTCAATAACTAATCGCGTAAATATTAGTGCATTTTTTTTACAAACCAATACAAGCAAATTATAGTTTGTGTTAACGTTAAAGTTAACGCAATTACAACCAAAAACTCATTAACTAATCTGGTATTTATTAACATATTTTTTTACAAATCAACACAAGCAAATTACAATTATGTTAATATTAATGTGAACGCAATCACAACAAAAAAACTCCTTAACTGATTGTGTTAACGTTAACGCATTAAGGAACCCATCACATTTAACTTTTGTTGTGTTAACGTTAATGCAATTACAACCAACACATGTAAAATTACTAATTGTATTAACATTAATGTCATTACAACAAAAACTCAATAACTAATTGCGTTAACGTTAACACATTAACAATCCAGCACACTTACTTGCGTTAACGTTAACACAATTCCAACTTAACAGAAAAGTCAAAAGACAGCACATTTAACGCAATAAATCATCAGATGTAATAAGAGTTAAAGAATTACATTTTTTTCTTAAGTTAAAGTTAACGCATTTTTTGCACATTAATGTTAACGTTGTTTGCACATTAAACCACCCATCATACACATGCAACTATCATCGCAAAAAATGAATTAAACAGGGAAATATATACATTTTCTCATATTTTTGTCTTATATCATTGATCAACCCCCCCAGGTCAGGGTGTACCCTGATCTGGTTGGGTTTTTTCAACATCGTTGATCACCACGGGGACCCAACTGTAGTGTGGATACTTGAGTAGAGCATGTATTACGTCTTTCCGGACACCCCGTACATCTGCCACTGACATTTTTTCCCGACAGGCATATTTGCAGCATATTGTTTCATGATGTACATAACAAAAATGCCACAATCAGTCTTATAAATGGGGGGGGGGGGGGGAAGGTAAACAGATGAGAATGATAAATTTGCACAAACATACGATTTTTAGTACACAGTTTCGGACGGGTGAACTTACGCCCCGTGTTGTTGCAGTGAATCGAGACATTGTTCTATAGGTGCGTCGACCCAATCTGGTCGTATTTCCATGTTGATATATCGTTCAACAAACTTTTCTGTTCAAAATATAGGTTAGTCAAATAAAACAGAGTGTAGTTACAAACAGTCAAAGTAGTTTCATGTCAAATCACATACTACCGTAAGCGCATCGTTATAATAATGATCAGTCGTGTTCTTCCTAGGACGGATGGAATTGTAGAATGTCTATTTTTTATCATGTATGTCCAGCACCATTACAATCCAGTGATTGGGTGACGCATGGCGACCGTTAGTGTTCATCGGGAATATAACATAACAGTTTTCTTTGTTGAATGCGGTGGAGATTGTATAGTAGATATCTTTCAGCAGCAACTTGTTGTCCTCTCTTATAACATTCTATGATTTTTTTTTACATGTTAGCAAGTTTGGATGAAAAAGAAAAAAAAGCTAGTATTGTGCTAAAGTGTCTTACCCAAATGCATGATATTGTGAATCGCGTTTCGTGCAACAAAACGATTGACGTTGACATCCATGTGTGATTGATTGATCTAATTTCATCTTCCAAACACTCTTCGTACGAATCGATAACTTGTGGGAGAAGGGAGGGGGGAGTCAGTACATTAACGTTAACGCAAATTTTGTTAACGTAAACATTTTTTTCACGAAACAAGTTGATGTAAACATTTAATCAATCACAAACATTATGCAGTCGATTTCATACGTTATCTGACACACGACGTTCCATAAGCATGCAAATGATGTCGCCACATGAAATCGTGGCCATGGGTTTTTCGCCTCCAAACACGAATGTACTGGGACATTGTCAAAAACAACATATCACATGATCAACAAACATTTTTATGGAAAAAGACATTTTAAAAGTAAATAGGCACTTTGAGTTAATTTTTGGTTTTTACCCTGGGCCCTCTTTAGAAATCACAGTTCTCCTAATTTTTATCACCAAGCATCGCACCAACGATCATCGCATTACGAGCTAGCAATCTTGCATTGTTTTCATACATTGTTGCCGGCGGACACGCATCGACGTTAACTATGTCAGATTTCTCCTTCTGCTTCCCCTTCCCTTTTGCTTTGGGGTAGACAAAATCACTGCCTTGTTTCTTCAGTGCCTCTTTTTTTTTTTACTCGTCCAACCATGGAGCTAACTTTTTGCGTTGACCCCACATGCAATGTAGGCATTGGGACTGGCGACGGTGCATCAAGGGCGTCCGTCAGCATGACCATAGAGAGCGGTTGAGGCTCGAGGACTGCAAGAGTAGTACGGGTACCCCTCCCCCCGTTTGCATGTGGGCGTTCAATTTCGTCTAGAGGTCCTGTATTTGTTTATTCAACGCCACACGCATTTTAACGTCTGATTTGGCTATCTCTTTCTTCTCCTCCCTTAGCAGTTTGTTGATTTCTTGTTTTGTTTTCAAGTCAAGAGCAAGATCATTATATTTCTTCTTCATTTCGTCAGCATCATCAGCATGTTGTTGATTCAACGTTTCAATGGTTTTTTTCAGTGTCTCCACCTCCTGGGCGAGCTCGTGACATCTCCGCCTAAGGCCATCTTCTCTGTATCGACGAGGGGCTCCCTATACTTCTAAGTCACGTCATGCACGCTCATTTCCGTCAGGATGTCTGCCTTCTCCCCAATTGATTTCGCTAATTTCGCAGAGAGGTTGGAGACAGAATGCTCATAACTTTCTTTTTTTTGCAACGACAATGCTTTCAGATGATCAATCTCTATTTTCTGCTCGATGTTGGCAGCAATTATGATTGCAATTACCTTATACAACGCCGCAATGTTCTACTCTTTTTCCATTTTATTCGCTGCAAACTCACCCTGCATGCGTTCGATCTGTTTGTAGATGTCATCAACTGTACGCGCGGCTACAGACGGTTGTCTCAAGGCACCCTCTAAATGTGTGCAAAATGCACTCTCAGCGGGGGCAGAATCATCTCCCAAATCAGTTGCATCTTGAGTGGGGACAAGAGTAGGCTGATTTATGAGGAGTGTCAGATACTGACCTATGATGTCGTCAAGCATTGCATCGTAGTCATCATCAGCACCAGCATCTGGATCTACGCCCTCATTGCCTGGGCTATCTTTAATTGAGTCATCACTCTCCTCCTTCCAAGCAATCCCCAATTGAAGCTCTGTTAAAGTCTCATCAGCGTGCTAGTCCTTCACCTAGCATATGTCAAACATTAACGTTAACATAGCCACCACCACCTCCCAACAAACTAACTGATTGCGTTAACATTAACACATTTTTACAACAAAAACCCAATACCCATTTTTGCATTAACGCTAATGCAATCACCACTCGGCACATTAACTAAAGTGCGTTAATGTTAACGCAATCACAACGGCAGCCAATACTAATTGCGTTAAAGTTAACGCAATTTATAACTCAGTACATATAAATTACTTGCGTTAACATTAAACATAAGTTACAAACCAAAAACCAACAAATAAGTGCGTTAACGTTAACGCAATAATAATCCAATCATATATAACTTACTTTGATTTAACGTTAATGCAAAAATAACTAATTGCGTTAACGTTAACGAAAATAACTAATTGCGTTAACGTTAACGACAATAACTAATTGTGTTAACGTAAACGCAAATTAGTTTATAGCACATTTTACGTATTTGCGTTAACGTTAACATAATTACCCTCATCAACAACGTCAAAGGAAACGCAATAAGATCATTGCATTGACGTTAACACAAACTAGTACACATGTTTTACCATACCAATAAACAAACCAAATCTAAATATTTTAATGTTAACTTAAATGTTTATTTTTTTAAACACAATCAGATGTGTCAATTGGAGTCAATATATTGTTCAAAAGCTTGAATGCATTCGTCCCCACCATCTCATTTTTATTTAAAGCACAACACATTTTTTTTGTTTACCTTATCTGTTGGCAAGAGCCCGAGGGGGATGCCACTTAGGTTGGAAGAAAACATGGTGGGGTACCATTGCTCCAAACGCGGCACACTATGCTCTCTACCCTCGGTGTGGTCAACCAACGTTGTATGCTCGCACAACCAATACTACAAAGCAAAAATTGTACTATGTCAAGTAGGTTCAACAAACAACGCTTTTTAATTTTGGAAAAAAAAAATCACAATGTTTATGTGTATACTTGGAGAGCATACTTGGAGAGCAAGCACGCACCCTATGACTGACCGGGGTTCTATATACGATTTCTTGAGGCTTGTTTCTATATCTGTGAATATTGCAGCTGTCCAGTTGTAATTTGTCATATCTTCAATCGTTTCAACATAGCGAACTAACCACTTCGGGACTTGTTGCCCAGTTGTCGCAAAGAAGTATGTGGTCATCAGGTGCAGAATGACCATACGCACAACATCCTGTACTATTTCATCGTTCGTGGCATTCACACACGATTGCACGTATGATCTCAAATACACGACACTGAACCCGCAATATGCAAATGTCAGTTTGGACATGAAGGGAGAGTCAGATTTTGTGTAGCGGCTCACAACAACAGGTTCTTCGCCTGTCGCTATCCCGAATATCAGTTGTATGTCCAGCGGGGTTATCCAGATGAGCCTGCCCCCTATCCTAAACACCCCCACATAGGGTTGTAGCATCAGATGATCATTTCAATAAGATCATCATTTTTGTGTATGTTTTCGAGAGTCATCTTATGCTCATATAACATTTCGAATAATTTTGCAAATGGGGTTCTGACCAGCAGCGTCTTATGTTGATCTTTGAGTTTGCATTCTTTCAGCAGTTCATACGTCTGCTTCAAGTTGAAGCGATAAAGGAACGTCCGCTGGCTGAACTTTCTTTTTTGGGTTTCTTAAGGAGTTTTACTGCAAAAACGACGCAAACACAATTAATGCACATTACAAGATGCATGTTAACATTAAAGCAGTCATCCATATCCCTCTTTACATAACAAAAACAGTACCAAATCCTAAAATTAATGCACATTAAAGTTTACTCATCCACACCCCTATTTACAAGTAAAACTCATTTGCATTAAAACGATCCACCTTTTTTTACACAAACAAACTGAGGTTGTGTTAACGTTAATGCAATTAATATTCATGCCTTACATTAACGCAACAGGCCCTTACCCTTAACAGGCAACAATTTGCGTTAACGTTAACGCACTACAATAAACGCGTTAACGTTAACGCACCCCTTCAAACCAAAATGTTGTACCAGATTTGAGAAATTAACGCAAAAACAGTACCAAATCCTAAAATTAATGCACATTAAAATTTACTTGTCCACACCCCTATTTACAAGCAAAATCCATTTGCGTTAAAACGGTCCACCCTATTTTACAGAGACAAACTGGG
The DNA here is from genome assembly GCA_016647705.1 of Eucommia ulmoides. Classification (NCBI taxonomy): domain Eukaryota; kingdom Viridiplantae; phylum Streptophyta; class Magnoliopsida; order Garryales; family Eucommiaceae; genus Eucommia; species Eucommia ulmoides. The sequence goes on along the minus strand of CM028332.1, from coordinate 6,137,550 downwards.
GTTGCGTTAACGTTAATGCAATTAATATTCTACCTTACATTAACGCAACAGGCCCTTACCTTTTACAGGCAACAATTTGTTTTAAAGTTAACGCACTACAATAAACGTGTTAACGTTAACACATTCCATTCAAACAAAAATGTTGTACCAGATTTGAGAAATTAACGCAAACAGGCCCTTCCTTTTTTACAAGCAACTATTTGCGTTAATGTTAACGCACTACAATAAACGTGTTAACGTTAACGCATTTTCACTCAAAACCCAAATGTTGTACCAGATTTGAGAAAATAGCCATTACCAACAAGCAACGCAAAACGGTCCCCCTTTTTTTCACAGGCAAGTTCTTTTACGTTAACATTAACGCAATTACATCTACGCGTTAACGTTAACAGAACCTAGTACATAGTAGTATACTAGACAAACAAACATACCTAAATCTAAACATCTGACTCACATTAATGTTAACGTTAACGCAAGCATTCTTTTTTAATTTCTATTTTTTGGAGGCAAAACAATAGGTGGGTAAACTCAAGAAACACGTGAAGGTTTTCAACATCGCCAACCCACGAAACAAAACACGACATACGATGTCAAAAAAAACATAAATCCAAAATCGGGAAACAGAGCAGGTCGGAGTCGGGGAAAATAGACGAACATCATCATCTCGTTTGTGATTTTGATTTCTAAATGCTTTTCGCCGAACGAAAGTGTATCGATTTTAGGGTTTCACATACCGTCGGGACTGAGGATTCTTCGTTTCTGTGTGGAAGACGACTGGGCGCATTCAAAATTCTCCATTATTTGAAGACAATGGGGCACGTTCGAATTATTAGTTATATTGCCTCTTTAGTTTTAGGGTTTCGGAGTTTTTAAGCATGGAGAGAATAGAAAGCGTTTTGGTGATTTTTGTATGCAGTCGTGCAGATAGTAGAACGGGTAGCAAGACATATCGAAATCAGAACAAATGTGGTAACACAACCACTGCTAACAGTGTGTTAACGTTAATGCAATCCACTAATGTTAACAGAAAAAAAAAAAAGAGAGAGAGAGAACAATCATTGCAAAGATATCGGCGAGCTCTTTAATTTGAATACATTTTTATATGATTTGATTAAAAAATCAGGTCTATAGAGGCGGATTACATATTGAGTGGGGTTTATTTAGTGCACTATTAACGTTGTAGTGGTTTGTAATCTCAGAATGACATGTTCTATAAATAAACTGTAACAGGAAGGGCAAAATTGAAGGATTATTTCCTAAAGAATTGGTATGGTCTGAAAACTTAATAAAGATTGTCATGAGGTTTGAATAGTGAATGTGCTCCTAACAGAGGACTAAAAAATAAAATCCCCATAAATAAATGGCAGTGGGAAGAAGTGGAGGAGAAATAAAGTAGCCTTCTAGACGAGGCAGCCTTCGAGACGAGGTAGAGGAAGAATAAAGCAACAACTGGAATGAGACGACGACAACTTGATAAGAAATCTCATATTGTAGCACAAAAACTCATATCGGTAATCGAACTAGGGTGAAGTTCGGGGGCGACGACAATCGCTTTAGATTTGAGCGACACTTGAATCTAAGTAGCAGCGGAGATGACCGGTGGTGGCGGATCTCAATGATTTTGAGATCTAGAGGGAGAGGAATTGGATTAGGGACTAGCGAACAGTGCTTAGGGCAAAGAAATTGGATGCGGCGACTGCTTCGAAAAAGAACAAAATCGTTCAGGTGGCGTTTGGTTAGTGTTCCCATTTTTATCAACCCAATCGTAACGGATTGGGTTGAGTTGGGTTGAGAATCTTGTTTCCTACCGGGAATAGAATTGCGTTTGGTAATAGCAATTTTTTTTTTTTTTTATGCTAGGAACAGAATCGTGTTTGGTAACGATATTATTCTAGAATTATTTCCTCATAAATATTTTTTTTTCTTTTTCTTTTTCTTTTTTCTTCTTCTTTTCCTTTGTCTTCATCATCTTCACTGAAAACCATCTTCTGTTGATCGAATTCCATAAAACATTCATGAACAATCAACGAAATTGAAATTGATTTCATCAACGAGCAACGAAATCGAAATCGATTTTGTGAATGAACAACGAACAACGATGGATGATGGCAAAACAACGAACAACGATTGTGAATGAACGATAACGAACAAGCGATTACATGAACAACCAAATCGAAATCGAATTTTAGTAACGAAACCCTAAATCGAATTTCAATAACCAAATTGATTTCATGTTCGAAACCCTAAATTGATTTCAAAAACCAAATCGAAATCAGTGATGAAATCAAAAGCGAAATCGATTTGGATTTTGAAATCAAAAATCAAAATGAAAATCGAAATCGATTTCGAAATCGACAATCGAAAATGGAAATCGTTTTCGATTTCATGATGACGGCAAGACGAAGATGGCGAAGACAACGGCAAGAAGAGATCGATGTTGACCATCAGATTGTGTGCTCAAGAACAGATCGACGTTAGTGAGATTCGACCATTACAACGACGACGACAAACATCGGTGAGCTTCGACATCGAACACATTGAACATAATGACGAACAGATCAAAGAGGAACTTTGGCGACGAAAATGGCTGGCTTGGAGTAGAGAGAAGATGTCGACGATGCATGGTCGGTCGAATAGCTCCTCATTAACAATTAGGAAAATACCAAGCGTGTCCTTCAGTTGAGTTGAGTTTTTTGGGCATAAAAAAAAAATTGTTTCTCATTTCCTTAGCATTTTGATAATCAATTCCCATTTTTTGGGTTGGGTTGGGTTGAGTTTTGTGTTTGCCAAACGCATTCCTATAAATCAATTCCAGAATTTTTGGGTTGGGTTGGGTTGGGTTGGAAACACTAACCAAACGGGGCCTCAATTTCCGGACTCCAAAAAGAAGAGATCTAGACAGCAGCAGTGATACGCTCTATTTATTGCCCGCGGTCTCGATGAAATCGGACAGAAAAACACTGTTCAAATTAGACAACGGTTGAAAGAGAAAGTTTTGAGAAAAGATGATCGATATTAAGCTGATACCATGTAAGTGATCAAAACTCAATGTATTTTCATTACATAAAATATCCTATTTATACAAAAGAATATAAAATTTGTAACTGTTGCTAAATTAATATGAAATGATTACAGATTTTGTAACAATAGAAAATAAAGAAGAATAATTACTAAAGTTTTTGTATCGGTAGAAACCGAAGAAAATTTGTAACCGTAGAAATAAAGAGTGGAGGTCTAATATTTATTTCCGTCTAGATTTTGACATACAATTATTAATTGGACAAAATTGACATTGAGCTCAAACCTTAGGGTTAAATGACATGTTTTTCAAACAATAAAGACCAATTAGACACACACACCAAACTCTAAGGGTAAAAAGTACAATTTTTCCCTCTCTTTTTTAATGAGAGCCGTGATGGTTTTATTGAGTGGTTGAAGTAGTTGGGCGATACAAAGAACAAATACGTATGCTTCAAAAAGGCCTCTTAATTGCAATAGATCCGGCCCATGAAAAAAAATTATGAAGTAGCAAAATTATCCACCCTTTTTTTTTTTTTTAATAAAGATTATGCCCCTAGGATGTTCCCTGATTTGGTCCTCGGGTCCTGTTTGGTTATTGTTTCTGTTCCCGCTCTCAAAATATTTAGGTGGCGTTTGGTAACCGTTTCTGTTTGCATTCCACCAATGGATAGGAATAGAATGGGATGAGAATTTTATTTTCTTTTTGGGAGTAGAATGGCGTTTGGTAACGATAATTTTTTTTTTTTTTTGTTTTGGGAAGATAATTGTGTTTGGTAACAATTTTATCCTAATTTTTTTTTTTTTTTTTTCTGTTTTGGCCGGACTGCAGTGGCGCCATCATCGGACGGACGGCGGTGGCTCCGGTGCCAGCGCCAGTTCCGGCAACGGTGGTGGCGCCGGAGTCGGCAACAGTGGTGGCGCCGGCGGTGGCTCCTGCGCCGGCGATGGCCGGACGACAGTGGCGCTGGCGTCAGCGATGGAGGGTGGGTGACAGTAGTTGAAAAGTTTTTCGGCCGGACGGTGACCGACGACGGTCGCCGGATATGGCTGACGGCAACGGACGGTGGTCGGCCGGCGGATGAACAGTGACTATGTGTTTGGGGAATAGAATGGGAATAATGAGAAACAACTTTTTTTGTTTCTCATTTCTTAAGAAAAAAGTGGACACAATTCTCAAATGAGAATGAAATAGAAATAGAAACAAAAATTATCAAACGCTATTCCCAAACAGAATTCCCAAAAATCTGGGAATGGGATAAGAATTTCTGGAATGGAAACGGTTACCAAATGGGGCCTTAGATTTCTATTCATTCCCACAAATCCATTTTCACTATCACCACACTGGCCACCGCCACCCATCAGCCATCCCTCGGTCACCACCACTATGCCGCCCACCATATATTTAAAGAAAGAAAAAAAAAATAGCACAATTGTTGCAACCAATCGTGTTTCTTGTTTATGTTCTCATTAATTAAAAGAAATAATTTCAGGACAATGGTCGTTATCAAACATGTTTCTATCCCCGGAATACTCTAGAACGAAAACAGAATTATCATCCCGGTTTATTGGAAGTAGAAATAGAAAAGCAGAAACACTAAGAAATGCCACCTCAAGTTTCACATTTGTTTCAATAGCATAAAATTAAAACATTGTTAATAATTTTGAATAGAAAATGAATTATGCTCAACAGAATGTCTTTTAAAAGTTAAAAGTTTGTCGTATACCTGGTGTTCGAAACACCGGGTATACGATAATTTTTTTTATACCCGGGGATGTGATCCCCGGGTATACAATAAAAAATAAAAAAATTTGTTTGTCCCTTTTTTCAAATAACAAAGAAAGGAGAGAGAGAAAGAGAGAGCAGAGGATCACACCAAAATAACCCAAGTATTTTTTTTAAAAAAAAAAATTCGTATACCCGGTGTTTGAAACACCGGGTATATGGGAAACTTTTTTTTGAACCCGGGGTTCAGAACCCCGAGTTTCAGTACCCAGGGATCAGATCCTCGGGTAGCACTAGTTACGTAAATAAGTTTAAAACGATAATATTTCAGTATTTTTGTTTTTAAAATACATTACAGGTGTAAACAACTCCACTAGAAGGACAATGTTTGAGAGCAATGCATTTTTTTGTCAAAAATCTTTAATAATTTTTTTAATTTTACATAATTGAAACAAATATAAAATTTGAGGAAGCAAATGTACATTTTGATAAATCTCAGGATCTAGATAGACACTCACTCACTCTATGCTTTTAGGACCAAACATGAAATTCCCCCTTGAACTTATCTATCTTTTTTCTTTTTTGGTATATTCATGAGTGTACCCACACTCATACAGGTAGTGAAACTAATCTCATTCGGGATTTCGTGATTATCTCTCCTCATAAGTGATTTTTTGCAGGTTTAACCTTACAAATGTTCCTCAACTATTTTAAGTTAAATGTGCGGTGCCGCTTGAACCATATTACATTGATACTTATCTATCTTCTAAATAGTGTTCATGTAAAGAGGACTTTGGCCTCTTGGTTAAATTATAAATTCATTAAATTATTTCTACTCATTGTGTATATATATATATATATATATATATATATATATATTGTATATTTTTGTAAATATTTATATAAACGTAATCGTCTTATATTTTTTTTTATTATTTTAATTTTTAAGTAGACATTTTATTTTTAATTAGAAAAAAAAAATTCATATTCGTTGGATTGGGGTAGCAAATGCAACAAAATTGAAGGACAATTTCTTGGGAAGGCAAAGTTTTGATTAATAGCTGACAGAAATTGACCACTCGAAGAACTTGCAGTTTCGACCCCCACAATGTTTCCCCAAACCAAAGGCCAAGTGGATATTTTTTAGATTTACAAGGAATTCCAAAGTGATTTCATTTTCACGCTCTCTACCTCCTTGTATGTTTGGACTTTTTAAAGGAATTTCACTATAAAATTATTATTTATTAGTATACTAATATATCTATTTTTCATCAAACTAGAAAATTTAAAAACAAATAAATAATAAAATAAATATTGGGAGAGGCAACCGACTAGAGATGATGGTGGCAGTCCGTTTTTCAAGTGGGAGTGAGGTGGTGGCATCGGTGATGGCGGGGGTCGTCAGTTCAAGTAGGTTGGAGAAATGGTGGTGGACTGGGTTAGAGATTGTGGTGCCGGTGATGATAATCGGTTACATGTGGACTTGGGGAGAAAAAAAATTGCAAAATATATAGAGAAGGATAAAATAGTAATTGTATTAATTTTTGGGACAATTGGTGAGAGATCCTACCAAATTAATAAAGAAATCATTAAGCAAATAACTACTTTATTTGTAATCCATTTATTAGAGTTTTATGAAAGCACTAAAGTTCCAATTAGGGTTGTTTCACCAACGGCAGCCCCACTATCGCCGGTCGCCGAATTCCGACCACTGTTGGTCACTGAAACTTCTGCTACCGATCGTTGAAATTATTTGTAGTTACATGTAGCTACTTTTTAGTAATATTTTTTATATATATTTTAGTTACAATTTGTAGTCACATTTAATTAATTTTTTCAATTGTTCGTTCGTCGAAAAATTTCGTAAATATAAAAAAAAATGAACATTTTTACTAAAAATTGAAAAATAGTTACATATAATTGAAAATACACTAAAAAAATAGTTACATGTAACCAAAATTAAAAAATTCTGATAGTCGGTGATCAGACTTTAGTGACTGTTGTCCAAAGATCTGACAACGAACGACCGCGGATAGCGACAAATGGCGGCGCTGACAATATATGATACAAACCTTAATTGGAAGTATTTTATTGGAGATATAAAATAATATTGACTATGATATTAAAACACAAGTCAAAATATAACTAAGAGATTTATCTTCAAATTAAAATTAAAATTAAAATAGGATAAATTATGAATCTGTATTAGGGATTATTAACGAATTATTCCTTAATTTTATTTTATTTTAAAAAATGATGAAAGGTAAGGATAAATAGGTAATTGACTATTTTTTATTTTTTTTTTTGCAAAAAAAAAAATCATGAATATTGTTCAAATACAGGGGAATATAGGGGTGAAAGTGTCAAATTCGTATAATTGATTGATCTTCTTTTTATGTGTGAAGAAGCTGTAGGTACAATTTCCTGAGGCTATCAGTTTTTAGCCGGAAGAAGGAAAAATTTGATTAATTCCTAATTCCTAAGAAGGGACAAACAAGCCCAGACAAACATAAAAGCACGAGAGCCAAACATCTATAAATGCTCATCAAAAATATTTTTTGAAATTGAAGAAAAAGTTGTCGTAAACCACAAAGAATATTTTTACTCCGCTCTATTTATCTAATTATTATTTTATTTTATTTTTATTTTAAAAAATTACACTTAATCTAGTTTTACTTTGAAGTTTGAACAAATTAAAAAATTAATTTTTTTTATTTAAATTAATGAAATCTACTTAAAAATAGATTAAATTTTTCATCCTTTTTTTAGTTAAATAGATAAAATTATCCATTTATTTAATTTCAATTGAATCTTTTATCATAATTTTTTTAAAAATTAAATTTAAAATTAAAAAAAGAGTCAGTTTTATTGATTTCAATCTAAAAATTGAATGAAAAATTTAATTTCATCAATTTTAAACATATTTTGTTGATTTAAAAGGAAAAAAAATGGATTCTCTTTTTGTTCAAAGCATAAGTAAATAAAGTTTAACTTTTTGTTGGAGGGGATAAAATGATAATGAGGTAAAACAAAAAAGAAAAAGGCATTTTATCCAAGAATATATGCATAAAATATATGTTTTTTTGACACTTTGTTCCCCTGAAGTTTTACCATTGTTTTAGTTTGGTCATTGTCGTTGCAATTTGAACGCATATAACCATAAAGTTTCGTTATCATCTCACTCACTTAAGTTCAATCAATAATTTTATTATAATTTTGGATGACAAATAATTAACTTTTGTGCAACTAACTATTCTTAGGAAACTTTATGGCCTTTTTCTAAAAATGTAACGGGATAATGGCTTGGACTATATTGAGATTGTGGTCAAATTAAACTAATGGGGACAAAAGTGAGAGCTCAAATTTCAAGGGTACAAAGTGTCAAAACTCCTAAAAGTATAAATAAAGAAGAGAAAATACAGAGAGAGAGAGACAGAGAGAGAAGATGACTTCCATCGTGAGATGTGTCCCCTGTTTGCAGGAGGCACTCAATACACTAGCCTTCCCTTTTAGCTCTATTTTATTTGGACATTCCCAAACAAAACGTGAAACCCATTTAGGTTTCTCTCTCTCTAGAATCGGAAGAAGAAGATGAAATTTCAGAAGCATTTTAAAGTGGGTTTTTCAGACAAGTTAATGGCATTGTTTTTGCTCTGGGTTTTAGTTTTGGGCGAGAAGGTGAATATGGGTTTTGCGCAGGAAATGCAAGAGATGAAGAAGAATCATCAAGAAGATAAACAAGACCATCATCATCGTCAGCAACCCATGAAGCAGCATTCATCGGATGTGTTTTTTTCCGGCAAAAGGAGAGTTCCAAACGCCTCCGACCCACTTCACAACCGCTGATCCATGTGTTCTTGGTTCATTTTTCTCAGTAGATAGACCGGTAAATTTACATATCTTTATATATCTCCGTTTGGCTAAATTTTGGAAAATCTAAACCTGAGGTTTTCTAATTATGGCTTCTAACGTCCAAACACTGCCTAACAAGTTCTTTAGTCATTCAGACAAAGATGATTTTAGTTTTATGGCTAAATCAAGAGTTCGTGTCAATGAATGAAGCGAAAAATATGTGGAAAAAAAAAACATATGATCATCTTCAGGGGCAATTGTAAGGCACTGTTTGGCCTGCATTTTTTTTTGTTTGTTTTTTCTATTTTTTTTTTCGGTCAAATGGTAATGATGATATATGCTTTAGCCATATCTTCCTTAGCTAGTACTTCTGGTTGCAACTTTTTCATTGTTTCCTTTTAGGGTTTTGAAAGTTACAATATATATATATTGTGTACCACATTGGAGTTTAGTTGGTAAGGTTAACCACTACAACGCAGCGGTTTGAGTTTGCAGAAAATACTTGTTGGAAAGAATAACTACACATCCCGAACGAGATTAGTCTCATTTTCTGTGTGGGTGTAGAGAAACTCGTACTCGTTGATATACCATAAAATATATGCGTGTCTGTGTATGTGATTGTAGAGAGAATATGTTGGGAAAAATGAAATTTCTTTTTATGTACTTTTAAGAAATCTTGCATTCTGGTGATGCTTTTTGCCTTTTGGCTTCTTTATGTCTTGTTTGTATTACTCATTACGTTTCCATGCAGGCCTGATAATTCCAAGGGTTATTTAATTAATATAAGAACCATCTTCTATTTTAGTTTATTTAATTAATAATCATTAAATTAGCCAAGCATGGAGGTAATTTGGCCCAACACATGTGGTGATTATGTCTGTAAAACAAATTTATAATAAAGAAATTGAATTTCACAACTCTCATTTCACGAAAAAATATATTTTTTTGTCAGTAAAGAATGGGGTATGTGTCTGTATGGACACTGAAGTTTGTAAATTGGACATTTGGTCCTTTAGATTTTATATTTGTTTAAATTTTACAAAATTAAAAATATTTTTAATGATTTTAGATGAATCGTAATCTTTGATAGAAGTATTTTCACAATTTCATCATTCAACTAAACCTAAGATGTTTTTATTTAATAACGATTAATCTGAATAATAAGAGAGGTAAGTTTAAATTTATGGTAGGAAAAGGTTAGAGAAAAAAATCTTAGATATGATGAAGTATTAATTACAAAAAATGCCCCCATTAGACGGCCACTAAGCATTACGTATTTTTCGTTCAAAATTATTAATAATGTTCTCAATTTTACGGGGTTTAAACAAATGTGGAACATGAGAGATCTAATATACAATTTTGTAAACATCAATATAGACACATATCCATACTTTAAGGACTCAAAATGTAATTTTCCCTTGTTTAATAACTATCATTTTTAATTTACCATAAGATACAAAAAAAAATAATAAATATTTTATGAAAAGATAACCCTTGAGAAATTAATGCAATGTCGCCCACCGTGGGGCTCGAACCAACAACCACAAGGTTAAGAGCCTTGCGCTCTACCAACTGAGCTAGACGGGCTAGGTGGGAGTTGTAAATTTATAATAATTTTATTAATGATCCTTAATTTACATTAATTTCGATTAAGGTACGATCAGAAGTTTGCCTTTAAATCAAATTTAAAGGAAAAATTACACTTTTGACCCTCTAAATTTGACCACGTTTCTATTTTGTTCATCAAGTTTGGTTTGTTTTAACTATACCAAACAAAAAGGGAAGATAATAATTTTTTTTTCTCTAACCATGGAAAAATTAAAGAAAATTAAGATGGGAAATGAAGGTAAAAAAATACTTGTTTGGTATGGAGAGAAAATTAGAGGGAAAAAAGAAGAAGAAAATGCACAATTTTCCTAACATTTTATCCCCACAAAATTGGGAGGAAATGAAGAGAAAATGACGAAGAATTCTAAAAAGACGATAAAATTACAGTTATATGGTTGATAATAATTTTTTTTTTATAATATATAAAAGTAAGAGCATCTCCAATAGATGTAATATAAGATGTGCCAAAAATTTTAATCACGATTTTGACATTTTTTAGTTAAAATTAAAACTCCAACACACTCTCTTTACCTAAACTATATTTGCCACAAGTGCAAGTCTAATGAAAAATTTAGAGCCAAAACTGTTGAAATTAGTTGTTACTCTAACAGTCGTCTAAGAAAAACACACACCAACATTTTTTAAAATAATAATAAAAAAAATTGTTAATTTTATTTTATTTTAGTTGGATTGGATTAATTTATTAAGTTTATTTTGTTTGTGTTACTATTAATTTATTAATTAAGTTAGATTATAATTTAATTTCTACAAATTTAGGTTCTAGTTGACCCGATTTATTTAGTTTAATTTGATACAAGTGGATTTAGAATCTAATAATTCATTTAATACATGTAGATTTAGAATCTAATCATTAATTTAATACATGTAGATACATAATACTAATTCAAATTCAAACTAAATAAAAATAAATAAATAAAAAAATTAAAATTTGGCGATTACTTTAAAATTTTATTCAAGTCCATTTCTATTTTTAATTTTAATACAAAATATGTTTAAACAGATGATGCAACATTTTTGCGAAACCCATTAGAGTACCCATCTTAAAATATATGCTTGATGTCACTATTTATGTATCAAATCTCACAAATATCATATCAATTTTTTCTTCCTCCTATTTTTATATCTTAATTTTAATTTTTTTTTTTGTTTTAAGATATTATGTGTCTGGATTAATTTACGCGTACCTCGACTAATTATTTTACCGGATGATCATAAGAATACTCATCTACGTTAGATTAGTGCATTTAAGATTAAATTTAATATTTAATTCCCAGAGTAATTTTCAAAAAAGTCAAATCACAAGAAAAGAGGTAATTTTTCTGGAGTAATATTTTTCAATTAAATATAAAAAATCTTATATTGATTAGTGCCCACCAAGTATTTGGTAATTTAAAACACTAGATGGGTAGGGAGTGGACGCCTTCATCAATGCCCTCATTAGCGCAGAAATCAATTAGCCAAAAAGTGCTTTTTGTTTAACATCGAGAACCCAACCAAACACGGCCTTAATCCAATGTCTTTCTTTGTTTCTGTAGAACGGAAGAGAATCATCTCAAAGCTTTTTCTTGACCGTTGAAAACTGTACGTGCGTACACTTACAGGGATGGGTTTTATCCCGTTTCTATGTCAAATTCTTTCTTGCACATCTCGATTAGATTAGATAATGCCCAGCCCCAGCCCCAGCCTCAGACCCACACAGACAGCGCAGGGTCACCCAAACCCGTGAGATTCCATTGAATGTGCAGCAGCTGATTCAATTTTCTGCTCGATCGTCCGGTCGGAAATAGTTTCTGCAATCTCTCGATGGGACTCCTTCCTGTATGAAATCTCTCTCTCTCTCTCTCTCTATTTTGTCCTGAGTTGCCTTATCAATCTTAGATTCTTAGCTAAGAGCTTTAACTGTTTAGTGCTGTACTGCCCACCAAGTGTTTGTTAGGCCCCGTTTGGTTAGGTTTAGTGTTTCCATTCTATTCTATTCCAACCCAATAATTCTAGATTTGATTTTTGAGAACGCGTTTGATAAACACAAAACCCAACTAAAAAAATGAGAATTAATTCTTGAAAAGTTAAAAAAAAGAGAAACAAAAATAAAATAAAAATTTGTACCCAAAAATCTAAATCCAAAAATAGGGGCACGCTGAGAATTATTTTAAATGTTAATGAGATCTACGATCGACTTCTACTGACTGAACTTCCTATTTTTTTTTTCGTCTTCTCTGCTCCTCGCCATTCTCCTCCGTTCGTTTCTCTCTGCAACTCTACTCCTCGCCATTCTCCTTCGCAAGCTGGCCATCGTCGTCGCCGAAGTTCCTATGGTCGAAGCTCACCGTCGTTCGTTCCTCCTCCTCGCCATTCTCCTCCGCCATCTTCGCTGAACTTGTTCTTCGCCGTCTTTGCCGAACTTGTTCTCCTCTGTCTTCGTCGAACTTATCTTCGTTCCCCTCCATCTTTGCCAGCCTCGCTGTCGTCTTCGAACAGATTGAACAGGTTTAGAGTTTTGTTGATTATAATCGAACAGGTTTAGGGTTTCAAAATCATGAAATCGATTTCGATTTTTATTTTGATTTTAGATTTCGAAATCAAAATCGATTTCGATTTTCATTTTGATTTTAGATTTCGATTTCGATTTTCATTTAGGGTTCGTTTGCTCTATGGGTTTGCTGCTCGATTTCGGGTTCGAAAAAAGCCATTGCTCTATGCGATGATTTCTGTTCGAATTTGTTTGTGTTTGGTTGCTCCAATCTGTTCAAATTTGTTCGATGATTTATGCGATGATTTCAGCTCCAATTTGTTCGAAGGAAGAGGTGAAGATGACGAAGGAATGAAATTGGTGAAGATGAAAACGAAGGAAGAGAACAGAAGAAAAAGAAAAAAAAAAAACAATTGTTTTGAAATAATTATAGGATAATATCGTTATCAACGCGATTTTGTTCCTAGCACAAAAAAAATTAACGTTACCATACGCAATTCTATTTCCAGTAGGAAACAAAATTCTCAACCTAATCCAATCCATCCCAGTTGGGTTGAGAAAAGTGGAAACACTAACGAAACGCCACCTAATATTCCTGAATGATACTTTTTTTTTCTTTTTCTTAAGCCTTAGTAATTAATCTTCTGAAATTAGCAATATAGGTTTCTAAAGATTAAGTGTTCATGCTATTCCTTGAGAATTAGAGTCTTACAGTTGAAATTGAATTGGAGAGTTACAATCGATTTTTCATTATATTTGTTAGTGTCTAAAATTGGTCACACACCCGGTTGGTCTGGTCAGTGTCCACATGAATATTTCTTGATGAGGGCAGTTAAAGTAGTTGGTGAGTGGAGCTCATTGAACGGTCCTTGATCATTTGTCAATGTTCTTTTAGTCCGAACTTGTACTTGCACCAAAATCAGTTGGGATGTGCTGAACGAATTCTCTCCAATGCGAGACTAAGAGCTCGGAGGAAAAAGATAGATATTTGCTTTAAGTGGGGTAGTTGAGTATTACCTTGGGCATTGAATGCCCCGCTATTTATAGGAGAGAAGACTGATTAGCTCCGCAAAATTAGGGCTCTGAACATGGTTAATTACGATTATTTAATGCGTGGCCAATTAGTAGGTGTGTAGCATGAATCAAGCCATTGGGCCTTATCTTTTGGTCCACAAAAAGGAGTCAATCAGTTGACCCAGATGAATAGGAGGTAGAGCCCAGTCCACGAAATGATAGAGCCTTCCTGGTGGTATGGATAGACTCAGACTGGTGGTCGTTGGCCGGGGATCGACCCCGTCATCGTTGCAAAGAACAACTCAGCACTTAACGCTGAGCGGTGATTGTGAGAATGAGGTTGGTGGTCATCGGAAGCTCGATCACTCAGATCATTGGGCGGTGCTCGGTGAACGAGAAGGATCGGGGCGAGTCTCAAGAGTCCAATTAGCATGTGAGGTGAACTTTGACCTATCGATTGTCTTCTTGTGTGCCCTCATTTGACCATGTGTTGGAGTGTAATTGGAGGTCCATAAACGGTGAAAATACCCCCACATCAATATTGATTGTTGTTCCTACTAGGTTTTTGTTAATATTTCTCAATGAGGCTTATCATGTTGGCATTATCCTATTAGGATATGTCTCCAATTTGAGTAAATTGTGTTTTATTACCTTTACCTTAATTAATTTTACTTTATTTTCGCTTAAAAAAATATATATTTTATCTATTTTTAATTTTGAACAAAATGAGAAAATGATTTTTTTTTTCCTATTTAAATTAACGGAATATACTTAAAAATATATAGAATTATTTTTTGGATAATTAATTATATAATCTCCCAAAGATAGTGAAATTAGAAAAAAGATATTTGACCAAATTATTTAAGTTTTTAGTCCTCACAGTGTTTGTAGAAAAAGATTCTTGATATTACCCCCCAACTGTTCACTTATATTTATGGATCTTGTCATTTTGTTTTTTATAACCAGACAACAATAATAGAACTTACCATTTTTGCGACAAAAATATCACCATTGCAAAATCTCTTCTTAGAAGCATAAAACAAATCGAAAATTTCAGGAAAAAATATCAAAATAACATGCAGAAAAATATCTATACAACGATGTAATCAGTTTTTTTTTGGTCCACTCTAAAATGATACGTAAACGTTAACGTAAATCTTAATTAGTTGAGATGGAAAACGTTAACGTTAATGTAAATGTTCAAGTAATACACTTACCTATATTACAATTATGATTTGAATATCACATTTTAATAATGCGTAGACCTTCAAGTAATATATTTTTTAAACACTTAAATGTTTGATTAAGATATGTTTCTATTCTGTGCGTAAATGTTCAAATAATACTTCTTTAGAAATTTATTTCCTAATCTCTTAAAAATGTTAAGTTTGATCCAATTTCTATTTTGTGTGTAAATGTTCAAGCAATACGTTTTTATTTATATTACTTTTTCGATTTGAATTTCACCAGCAAATACATTTTATTTCAGTTTTCTTTTTTCAATGATTTTTTAAAATAATATTTATAGTTTATTATTTGTAAGAGCATCTACAACGACAGTGCCATCTGGTTTGCCATCTTCATTTTTACTATTTTTAACCCAAAAAATGGCTACAACGGTAGTGCCATCTGGTGTGTCATTTTGGCGCAGGTGGTCTGCCTGTGCCAAATATGGCACAAGCAGAAGAATAGCCAAAATAACAGTTGGAATAACAACGACTATTCTAGTGGTTATGAAATCATATTCTAGAAAGAAAAAAGAAAAAAAAAACGAAGAACATTGAATGACCTCATCGTTGCTCGCTATTTCTTGCCAAATTCCTCGTTGTTTCTTGTCAGATTCCTCGCCGTCGATCCCCAGATCCTTGTTTTGTTGGTCGCCGTCGTAGCCTTTTGTTGGTCGCCGTCTCTGTCTTCTTCTCCAAAATGCATGTACGCAGTTGGTTGCGTCTTTGTCGTGGTTCGCCGCAAGTATCTCTCTCTAATGTTCAATGCCTTATTTGGGGGGTGGGACTGATTTGGGTTTGCTTAAACTATGGGTGGGTTGGGGTGGGTTAATTGTTTAATTAGGGTCGAGTTGGGTTGAGCTTGGGTTAATTATGGTTAGGATTTAAGTGTTAATTTAATTAGGATTGAGTTAAGGTTTAAGTCTTAATTTAATTAGGGATGAGTTAGGATTTAATTAAATTTAATTAGGGTTTAAAAAGGTTATATATGTTTATTTGGGTTTAATTAAGTTTGGTGTGGTGTAGTTTGGTTTATTAATTTTATTTTATTTGGGTTGAATTAGATTAATTGATTAATTTTATTTTATTTGGGTTGCATTTAATTAGTTTGTTAACTTTATTTTAATTGTTGCTCCTTAGTTTGAAACTAAAAATTAATGTTTGACGGTTAAATTAAAATCTAAAATTTCATTTTTAGTGCTTTAATTTGAAAAAAATAAATTAAATTTGGCAGTTAAATTGAAATTTGGTCAAATTAAAATAAAACAATTAAATTTGACACTTAATTTGACAGCCATTTCAAATATTTTAATCAAATTTGTTAAAATTTTAATTTTATTATAAAAAAAATAGCAGACCAAAATAATATCCATTTAATTTTGATGTTATTTATTTCTTAAATATTATACTTTATTCAATTAATTTTTTATGATTATTTAAAAATTATTCACTAATCCGTTTTTGGTGTTCCCGATTTTATTATTCAGTATTATGAATATAGTTTGTGTACAAAAAAAATAGGTTCATTTCTGTTACGGATATGACATATTTTATTATCTCAAAATTTTCAAAAAAACTGCATCGCCATCGAAACAATTCATCTGACAAACTTTGACGATTATTTAAAAAAATTTCATTAATCCGTTTTTAGCGTCCTAAGTTTTATTATGTAGTGTTATGAACATAATTTGTATACAAAAAAATTGAGTTAATTTCAGTTACGGATAAAACATCTTTTGTTAATTCCAAATTACCGAAAAAATTACGCCATCATCGAAACAGTTCATCAGGCCAATTTTGGCGATTTTTTAAAAATCATTTATTTGTCCGTTTTTAGTGTTGTAAAAAGTATTATGGAGTGTTTAAAATGTAATTTATGCACAAAAAAATGGGTTTATTTAAAATACCGATAGACCATCGTTAATTAACTCAAAATTGCCGAAAATGCTAAAATTTCATTTTATAACTTTTTTTAAGCAATAAACCCGGGGTTGTGAACCCCGGGTTCTGCTCAGAAAAATAATTTCTTTTTTTGTACCTGGGGTTGAGAACCCCGGGTTTTTGGGAACCCGGGTTCCCAACCCTAAGTAAGATTAGTTTGGTAAATATCCCCAAACGTGTGCGTTTTCAGTAATTTTTTTTGAAAGTATAATTATTAGGTAACTGACTCCCGATTCTTGTGTTGTTCAAATAATGAGGTATTTCTCTGCGAATGATAACCAATGGACGAATAATGAGAATATCAGTGTGTCTGGTATCACTTTCTAAGGGCCCGTTTGGTAACCATTTCCGTTCTCATCCCATGCAGTGGGATGTGATGAGAATTATGTTTTCTTCTTGAGAGCAAAATGACGTTTGGTAACAATAATTTTTTTTTTGTTCTGAGAACAAAATTGTGTTTGGTAACGATTTTACCCTAGAAATAAAAAACGAACCCTAAATCACAAATTCAAAAACAAATCCTAAAACAAATTCAATATCAAATCCAAGAACAAATTCAAGAATAACAATCACAAATCCAAATCTTTATTCAAGAACACCAAGAACAATTTCGACCTCGAAATCTGAAACCCGAAATAGAACACCACAAATCGAAACGATTTCGAAATCCCAATCCAAACCCTCGTGTTTCTATTTCGGTTATACAACAATTTCGAAATCCCAATCCAAACCCACAAATCGTTTCTGTTTCTATTTCGATTTCGAAATTGAAATCAAAATCGAAGGCGAAGTAGACGCGGAAGAACGAAGGCGAAGCAGCCGCAGACGAACGAAGACGAAGAAGATTGATGGATGACGACGAAGAAGCAGACATCCTTGAACACGAAGCAGACGACGATTTGGAAGAAACCTGTCCAAATTCGAACAAATTCGACATAGGGTTTCGATTTCAAACTCAAAATTGAAATCGATTTCGAAAAATCAATCGGATTTCGACGAATGTGAAGACGATGGCGATAAAATAGGTTTCGACGATGACGACGAAGGCGAAGACGACGAACGAAGAGGAGGAATCGACGGCAAAGTGAGGTTGAAATCGACGATCAACGAACTAAGAGGAGGTTGAAATCAACGATTGATGAACAAGATGCAAGAACACCAAGAAAAGAAGAAGAAAAAGAAGAAAAGAAAAAAAGAAAAAAAAAAAAAAAGAGAGAAAGAAAAGAGCCTACCAAAGATTGAAGGGGGATCTCACTAACAATTACAATAATTCTTTCCGTGTCCTTTTTGGCAAATGAGAATGGGATGGGCACAAATGGGAAGGATTTTTTTTTTTGTTTTTCAACCCTTAAGGAAAAATGGGCACAATTCCCATTTTATAATGGAATGAGAATGGAAACAAAAAAATGGGAGTGGTTACCAAACGCTATTTTCAAACAAAAATCTCAAAAATCTGGGAATAGGATGAGAATTTCTAAAAACGGTAATCAAACGGGGCCTAAATTTCTTTAGGACAAGAGGTTGGTGGTTTCTACACGGATCACCATAATTATGTAAAGTTTCTTAGTTTGGTCCAAATATGTTCTAATCTTTACGTTAATCTCAAGTGATTTGATTTAAACTATATCTAAAGGGCTTTAACTTTGTTATTAATCCCAATATTTTAAGGGTAATTAATTTTTGGGTCAATCCGTCGGTGGTCCTCAAAATGGCAGCTATTTGTTAAAAACTCCCGAAGCCAAAAGTCACTTTCGTTTTAGTCCCACTCAATATAAAAAGGCGGGATGCCAAATCACACGCGCCAATACACGCGCCCTGCCAGCGTTCCCGCTGAACTGCAGACCGCATTCGCCGTCCTATGCAAAAATTTAGAGGTCAGACCATCATGGCGCAGCGTGTCAGACCGCAGGCCGACTTTCTATGCAACAAATCGTTCCACTAAGACGCAAAACTGTCTCGTCGTCTTCTTCATTCTAGAAACCCTAATAAAACCCTCTAAAAAACCGTGTCTTCTTCTACACTAAAGAAAATTGTGTTTTCAAAAAACTCTCGAAAAAATCCTTCTTCCTTAAACAAATGTCGAGAACACAGTCTGGCGCTGACTCACCTTCTGCTCCAAAAGGAGGTAAAAATCCGTCCATTTCTTCACGATTCTACTCTGTTTTTTGAGACTACTAATACATCTGTCTACTATTACACGATTTAGTAACTATTCAGACTACAATAGTTACATGCACCTCGAAACATTTTGTGACATGTAACTAGAAACGTATATATGTCATTATCGGAACATATAACTGAATATTACCCTTTTCTGTACAATTTCCGACTTATATCTGCGATTTATATATTTTTTGTTTATGAAAATAGTTACTTGTAACTAATATTATAGAAATACGTGTTATTATGCACATGCAAAACGTATTCGACATATATCAAAAATATCAAACTTTTTAGTTACATGATATCAGGGACATGTAACTAAAAAGTTACATATTATTAGACATGTAACTGAATATTACATTTTTTTGTACTACTTTCGACTTATATGTGTGAAAATAGTTACGTGTAACTAATATTACTGAAAATATGAACTAAAAAAAGTTACAAGAAAATATCAATTTTTTTAGTTACATGATATTAGAGACATGTAACTAAAAAGTTACATATTATTAGATATGTAACTGAATATTATCTTTTTTTTGTACTACTTCCGACTTATATGTGTGAAAATAGTTACGTGTAACTAATATTACTGAAAATATGAACTAAAAAAAGTTACAAAAAAATATCAAACTTTTTAGTTACATGATATCAGAGACATGTAACTAAAAGTTACATATTATTAGACATGTAACTGAATATTACTTTTTTTTGTACTACTTCCGACTTATATATATGAAAATAGTTACGTGTAACTAATATTAGTGAAAATATAAACTAAAAAAAGTTACAAGAAAATATCAAACTTTTTAATTACATGATATTAGAGACATGTAATTAAAAAGTTACATATTATTAGAACATGTAACTGTATATTACCTTTTTTTGTACTACTTTCGACTTATATGTGTGAAAATAGTTACGTGTAACTAATATTACTGAAAATATGAACTAAAAACAATTACAAGAAAATATCAAACTTTTAATTTACATCATATAGAGATATGTAACTAAAAAACTTACATATTATTAGAATATGTAACTGAATATTACCTTTTTTTTATACTACTTCTGACTTATACGTGTGAAAATAGTTACGTGTCACTAATATTACTGAAAATATCTGTCATAATGAACATGTAACTAAAAATGTTTGTAATATTTATCATATCTATATATTGAAGCATAGTAACTA
This sequence comes from Eucommia ulmoides, assembly GCA_016647705.1. NCBI lineage: Eukaryota > Viridiplantae > Streptophyta > Magnoliopsida > Garryales > Eucommiaceae > Eucommia > Eucommia ulmoides. Next base: position 6,117,316 of record CM028332.1, on the reverse strand, counting down.
AAAAAAGACATAAAAAAAAGTTTTAAAATTTTATTTATCAGCTACTAATTTGTAGTAACTAAATGTACTTTGTAATAAAATACAACTAACTTATATTGTTATAGATCCAAGAAAAGGAAAAGCACCGGTAAGTGAAGAAGAAGAGGTAGAAAATGTTCTTTCCTTGACTCCAAGTCAAGAAAAAAAGTGGTACCATCAGTTCAGATCATCATTGAATCAGATGATAGATCTTTTGACCGAACTAAACCTTAGAGACAACCACAAGGAATGTTTAGCCAAAACACCTTTTTGGTAAACATTTAGAGCCCTAATTGAGAAAGATGTCACTCCGCAACAGTGTAAAAAAATGATCACCTAATTCTAGACATCATTTCTCGATATAATCCCTATAAAAATGCATTCAAAATTGCTGGGAAGTACCTCAGGCTGAAGCCCTGTGATGTACGACTCATATTTAGGATTAGGTCTTGAATAGAAGTGATCAATTGTAACTACGGGATGCGAGTGTCATCAAATTTTGTAATCAGAAACAGACTGGAAGGTGTACCGAAATTTACAGTCCGCATGATCAAAGAGATGGCAAAAAATAAAGTAACGGGTACAACACCACTTAAGGTTAGTGATGTTGTCCGCCTACTATGCATGCATTTGTTTGCAACTTATTTTTATACAAACAAGGGGCAATTTATTCCCTATGGCTTGGTCAAGTATGTGGATGACATTGACAAGATAATGACATACGCTTGGGCTGAGTCGATACATGAAAATCTGATGGCGTCTATTCGGTCAGACTACAGTAATCCAGTAGCGGTGAAATGATGTGTCTTTGTTCTCCCAGTAAGTACATATTCTAACAAAAAAAATCCTTAAATTGTCAAGTTGCTAAAAATATTATTGTATTCTGACATAAAATGCAGTCTTTGTTGAAAACAAATGCAGTATTGGTTGTGCGAGCATACGACAATACAAAAACCAATTTCGGGAAGACTGAGAGCAATTCCACGTTTCACAAAATGGGATCTAAAGAGATTAAACAAGAAGCTAAGGAAATTGGGATTGCTCTATGTGACACCAAATCAGGTACCACATCTCTGTTTTTTCTCATATTTCTTGCAAAAAAATACTAAAAAAAATGTAAAGTAGAAAGAGTCAAAACATGCATACAATTACTACAAAAAGAACTAAACACATGTAACTAAAAAATTTGAGAAAATGTAACTAAAAAAACTAGGGAAAAATTGGTGAAATATCTCATGTTTAAAGTCTAATTATTGGAATATGTAACTGAAAAAAATATAAAACTTTTTAGTTACATATCAGATATGTGTAACTAAAAAGTTATATATTATTGCAATATGTATCTGGAAAAAAAAATTAGTTACCTGTAACTAATAAAAGTAGTTACCTGTAATCCATGTATACGATTACTAGACATGTAACTAAATATATGTAAATTATTAGAGACATGTAACTAAAACACTTATATTTATGATTACAGGTTTTGTCGATTGAGGTATCTGAGAAACTGGGTGAAATTCAACAAGGAATTTGCAAACCAGTAGAGACAAAGACAATAGAATATGATTCAGATATTGCAATAATAGGAGAGCGTAGTGCAAATGAAAAAGCAACTGATGATACTCATATTGGAAAAACAAGGAGAAAATTATGGAAATCGGTTCATCTGCCAGATATACCCAGTTTTGATTTGGGGATTTCTGAATCTGACACTAGAGCCCCAAGGGTAGATCGAGAGAAAGAACAACTTAATGAAAGAATCCTACGTCTGACAGAACAGAATCAGGAGCTAAAAATGCAATGTGCCCAATCTGCTGAAAGGATTGAGGAATTGAATGGAGTTATTGAGGTGTTTACTGAAAAACAAGAGAAGTTAGAGAAAGAGATAATGGAGTTGAGTGTGCAGCTTGTCACTCAGCAATATCGTATTGAGCATCCATTGAGAGAGCAGATCCAAGACCTCGATTGCTACTACAAACAGTTGGTGGCAAGAAAAGATGAAGAAATTGAGAGTTTGAAAGATCAATTTGCTGGACTTGATGGCAGAGAACCAAATGTAAAGGTGAAAGAGTCATTTGACGATGAAGAATCATACGTGCCAACAGCATATTTGGGTGCAACTTGTGACTTCAGACACAGTCCAACAGAGGAATCGTTTGAGCAGATATTAAATATTCAAGACATAATGACAAGAGACGCCACGCCACAAATGGAAGAGGCAGTTAGGCTGTCTGCTGATTCGATTGATGATAGAAAAAGACAGCTTATTCAAGAAGAAAGTGCTGTTGTCAAGCCTTCACACCATAAACAGAAAGTCAAATCGAAAGCCAAAAAAACTGGTGACCCAAACTTTCTCATCAAACGAATCAAATCAAGATCACGGAAGCAAAAGGCACATGAAGAAGAATATGTGTATAATAATCCTATGAAAAGGATGAAGACAAGAAAAGATGATGAAGAGAGAGTGGATGAACCCATGGAAGTGGATAGTTATGCAGTCCCTGATGAAGATCCCACAAAAATGCCATCAAAGCGGAAGAGTTCTGTTGCGCCGTTCTTGGATGACGAGGACTGGACACTCATGAAGACCATTTATGATCTTGAACAATCAGGGTACTAATTTACATCTAACATACATTTTTTTTTACCAACTGCATGTACTAAATACAGAAAAATATGAAATTCTGCAGGTGTTTTGTGTTTGGAGGTGAAAGAGTAGAAGCACAAGTGTCGTTGCGTGATTTGTTTGGAATGCTTGTCGAAACAGAAGTTTCAAATTTTGTAAGTTTCTATAATGTCTCTAAATTCTAAATTTATAATGTTACTCATATATAACGTATAATTTTTTTTTACTATTTTTGTAAATTATAAATGGATATGTTGAAGTTCTAATGAATAAGTAAGAACAAAAGATTATGGAGCTTAGTTTAACGCAACAGACTTTGTTGAGCAAATCATTCTTCACAATCAGCTCATCATGGGTAATTTTGTATATTATTATAAATTTATTATGTTTTAGCGAAAAATATCTAACATCTGATCAAAAAAAAATTGCAGAAAATGATGAATGACAATTCAACAAAATACCTCGAAGATTATTTCTATCCACAGTTGGTTCAAGCTTTAAGCGAGGACTATAGATACATCCATTTCCCAATGAATTCTTTAGGACGAAGTACGATGGAGAACCATTGGACATTTCTCGTTGTGGATACGCATGAGAATACATGGAGATTCTATAACTCGTTGCAGCCTAGAACTGGAAAACAAGAGGTCGACTACTATTTCAAAGATGCAAGGAAATTGGTATGTTAATAACATGGAAGCAATACACATTTGTTTAATTTTATTTTTTTTTTTATATATATTTCATATATGTTTGTTTTTTTCAGAAATTGTTTGTTGAAACATTTATTAAGAAACATCGAAACCAGGATGCATCAGACTCCAAGTCTGAATCTAGGATGACATATGTCAAGAACACTCCACAACAGCACCCCGACAAGTTTAAAAAAAAACTTTTATTTTATCTGTATGCTAGTCTTCTTAATTTGATAACACTAATTTTTTCTTAAAAAAAAATACAGTAAAGATTGTGGAGTTTTTGTGATGTACTTCATGAAGCAAATAGCACTGGGGGAGGAAATTGATCCAGATTTCACAAGAGATGAGATCAGAAAAGAGAGGGCATTAGTCATTGAATCTTTGTTGCATCATCCAACAAAATCTTGGACAATGAATGACTATTTGGCAAAAAAAATTAGCAGCAAAACTGGATCAACAAGCCGTACGCTAATTATTTTGAACAAAAATCGTTTCATGTGTGTAATATTTTTTGATGGTTTGTTTTCATGCAATTTTTGCTATCAAATTTCATTTTGTAACTATCGTATTCCAGATGCATGTCTGTCCAACGATTTTCGTAGTAATATATTTGATGTTTTTTGGTTTCTAGACAATTATAATAATCTAGTTACATGTCACTAAACGATTCACATTTATTGTACTACTTAAATAAAACAAAAGTAAATAACAAATAGTTACGAAGAACTAGAATCAATATCATTTAGTCGCACCTATGTTTTATTAAAAATAAATAAGTAATTTAAATAAAAACTAGTTATAAGTAACTAGAATCCCCTAATTATCATTACTTCTAGTTACATGTATCTGCACCTCTTCTTTTTAAAAAAAATATAAAAATAAATACTTTTATATGTTTCAAGTGAATGTGAAAAGGGACACTAAAACACATCATGCGTCATATGTATATTTATATATTAAAATATAAATATATTTATTTATATTCAATATTCATATTTATATATTTAAATAAACAAAAAATAAAAAAAAATATTTACAACAAAACACGTTTCCCTAATTACAAAAGTAACAAAAAATCTCTAATTATGATTAATTATATATTTGTTAATTTAAAAAAATCTAGTTACATGTACCTATACATGTTCTTTATATAGATATATACATAGACACTTCTATATATTTTAAAAAGTGAAATGTGAAAAAAGACACTAAAAACTTAGGCATTCGACATCACTGCAAAAACCAATATTTTTATTATATATTTATAAAAATATATAAATCTCTTTATACTTATATATTTTAATAATTTAAAAATAAAAAATTATTTAAAATAGAATACGTGTCCCTAGTATCCCTATATTTTGTAACTAACAATTGAATCATTAGATTCTTTTAGTAATATATTTGTTAATTAAAAAACTAAATTTTAATACAAAACACTTTACCTAGTTACATGTACCTAGAATATAGAACTAAAAAATTAAATCTAGTTACATGTACCTAAAAACACCATGCCTCATCGCTAGTACATTTCAAAAAAGTGAAATGTGAAAAGACTAATCACACCATGCGTCATCACTGTAAAACCGACGTAATGGACTCTTAAATGCACTGCAATACTAAAAAAAACCTCTTCATATTTATATATTAAAAAAAAAATTAAACAAATACGTGTCCCTAGTTACAAGTAACTAAAAATAAAAAAACACTAAAAGTTAATTAAAAAATAAATTTAAAATAAAATATAATAATTAAACGTAATAATTACTTCTATAATTTAGTACTATTAAACTACTATACCTAGTTACATGTACCTAAAAATCTTGAACTATAATTAAATCTAGTTACATGCAACCATAAATAAACTTCCAATATATTCCAAAATAAAAATAAATAAAATGGTAAAAAATAATAAAAAAATGATTTAAATAAAAATTAATTTAAATTTAAAAATTACTCCTATTAATAATTTAATAATTCCAAAAAAGAATAATTTAACAATAATATACTCACATGTAAAAATAAAAAAAAAATAAAAAAACACTATGTCTAGTTACATGTACCTAGAATGTGTAAACTGCATAGATTCTAGTTATATGTAATCATGATAAACGTATTTATTATATACGAAACGACGTGATGGATGTTGTATGCAAGAAAATGATTCATATGCTACATGTAATCGTTGTTCTATCTAAAAAAATTGACTATAAATACGAAATCGCCGTCGTTCGTGTTCATATCTTCTACACAAAAAACTCCCAGAGCAAAAACAAATGGAAAACAAGTTTGAGACTTCCATCAAGACATGTTTATCAGAGTGCAACCATTTCATGAAAACGATAGAAGAACTAATGTGGAAACTGGGCGCAACTCAGACAAGTTATCGGTGGATGAGACAAGAGAGAGATCAAGCAATAAAAGCGGCAGAAGATATGCGATGGAAATTGGGTGCAGTGCAGTCAGAGTGCCGACGGATGAAGGATGGACAAGATGAAGCACGACGACAAGCACAGTGGAACGAGATAGAGACCAAACTTCTCAAAGATGATGTTGACTTTTACAAGAACGTTCTCTCAAGACAAATCGCAAACAAGTAGTACCACATCTCTTTTTTGTCTTTTCAAAAGTTTTTATATGTATTTTGTTCAGTGAAAAAGCCTACTTTTGTATATGTCTATGAATGTTTTTTTGTTATATATATTTTGAATTTTTATACTGTAATCACAAATGCCTAAAAAATCTAAAAAAAATTGTTGCATGTTAAACAATGCACAAAAAATCGCAGATTTCAGTGACATGTAACTAAAATTTATTTCAATTAAAATTGAAAAGAACTGAAAAAATCAAGTAACGCTTTCTAAAAAATCAGAAACTGAAAAAGAATAAAAAAAATGTAAAAACATTCTTCAACTAAAGCGCAAGTTTGCACGTTTTCCTATTGTGTCTACCTATTCGACCACATCGACCACACTTACGCTCCTTCACCTCACTCCTTGAAGGGATTCTTTGCTTTTTCGGTCGTCCAGGTTGCCATCTTGATAAAGGTGGCAATATGACAGGCTCTGTCTGTTCAAAAATAGGTCTTTCCATTGTTGGCACTGGGTATATGCTTTTCGAATAACTCTCACGATAGAAACTACAATGAAAGTAGTCTTCCACAAAACCATATACCAACGAGCCTGTTCTCATAATTGTTGCACAAGCATGCGAACACGGGAAGGAATTCAATTGCCACAATTGACACGAACATTTTCTTTTATTTAGGTCAACATAAACAGAAGGGTGGCATTGCACTTCATAGACTCCTTCTGCGCCCTCGCTAACCAACCATGTTCGACATTCACTTATATGCCGTGACAATTTCGCATCCCAATGAGGACATGTAATTCCACTTAAGCATAATGAATCATTCCTCCGTTGAGACATTTGTTCCATTAATGAAATCCTTATCTTGTCAACCATCATAATAATTGGCATATGCTTGTAATTCCTAATCCATGCATTAAAAGACTCAGCCAAATTTGAGGACATCTCTCCATACCTTGTGCCTCGAAAAAACGCTCGACTATATCTTTCTTTTAGCAACTCTTCCATAAACTTCTCCACCCGTGCTCCCCCTTGAACAATCATGTCATCATATGCAACATGGTATAATTCCGGGGTAACTGCATAAGAACACTCAGATAATTTGGCAACAAAAAATTCCTTTGTTTTGGTAGTCTGTCCACTCAATGCAGTTTTCAAGTTTATTTTGAGATGGTGTAAACAAAATGCATGATAACAATGAGGAAATACATTTCGGACTCCTTGAATAATGCCGTTGTGCCGATCAGAAATGAATGTTATGACACGTTCCGGAGGTAATATAACAGACAATTGTGTCAAAAACCAGAACCAATTATCATCATTTTCAGCATCAACAATGGCAAATGCAAGTGGAAACATACCTAAACAAATGAAAAAAAAAAAAAAAAAAATAACAGTAAAAAAGCAAAATTTTTATAAATGTATACAAAAACAAAAAAAAATAAAAAAATCATGAAAAATATATAAAAATTAGATAAGAATAAAGAAGAAAAAGTATAATGTGATTAAAATAGTATAAAAAACTTATATTGTATTTTGTTAACAAATAAAAAAATATTTAAATAAATTACTGACATGTCACTAATGTTACATCTTAAAAATGTAATATAAATTGTGACATGTTATAAAAGAAGGTACATGTCACTAATTTTACAAATGACTCTAATTTAAGTGACATGTAACTAAAAAATGATTTAAAATTAAAAAATTTAAAACTTACTTACATGTAACAGAAATGTGTTAATTTAAGTACCTTGATTGCCATCCTTACCACAAGCAGCAAGAAGAACTCCTTTGTATCTACTAGTCAAAAATGTCCCATCCAGAAATAACATTGGGCGTATACACTGAAATCCATGAATACACCCATGGAAAGCAACAAAAAAACGCTTAAAACGATTTGTGTCGCCTTCATACTCCAACAACATGTAACTGTTGGGATTTGTTCTATTGCATGCTTCTACATACCATCTCAATTGATTGTATGTAGATATATGATCCCCAAAAAGGCTATACCTCGCCTTTTCAACTCCAAGCCAAGCATGATTGTATGTAATCTCAAGACCATAACTTTTCTTAAACTCATGAAGAATATCAATAAGACGTGTTTCAGGTTTATCCTTGACAGTTTCCAACAAACAACTAGCAACAACATTAGAACTCATCCTCTTGTTCTTCATAGTTCTATATGCTGCACCACATGTATGTTCATTCAACAACTCCTTTATCTTAAAAAATCCATTCAAGGTATCAGTACGCGCATGTACAAACCACTTGCAATCTCTTGTATCTCTAAATGAACAATATGCAGTGATACGGACTTTATCATTTTTCTTATACTTGTAACTAAATCCAATTTCAAGCGAATACTTCCTCAAGACAGTACGAAATTCTTCTGCCTCACCTTTAAAACACTGCCCCACACAATTAATACCTTTTGCCCACTCCGAAGATTGCAAGTACTTCTTCTCATGACGCCAAGAATAAGGCAGCATATCATCATCATCATCATCATCATCATCATCATCATCATAAACACATAGACTTGATTCCTCTAATCCACTAGGACCACTATCTGCTACATTACTTGAACCCCCACAAGATGTAGCACTAAAAACATGTCCAGGGATTATAGTATTGCTCTTTATTACAACTTCCACAAAATCAACACTAAATGATCTAATCAACACAATCATACCATCACAATCATCTTGATCACATAACATACAGTTTGGATGATCAAGGAGAGAATAATGCATATCAAAAGAGATTGATGACAAGCTATTCCATCGATAGACAACCTTTTCTGCGAAACTAACAAAATTCATCTCACTATCAATTTTCACAATTCCACTGTAATCCTCGTATTTGCACAAAGCAATCGCCAAGTTTGACATTTTATATCTAAATGCAGATATTGCTACAAGAAAAACACAGAATTACAAAAAATGTAACTAAACTTACTCTAAAACTGGTAGAATATAACAACTTTTGAACTAAACTCATAACATAAAAAACAGAACAAAAAACAACACACAATTAAAAATGTAACTAAAAAGTTACACTAAAACTAGTAGCATGTAACTAAATTTGCACTAAAAAGTTTATAAGGTCAAAACACATATCACACAATTAGTATGTAAACTAAAAGCTTACACTAAAACTGGTAGAATGTAAGTAATTTTTCACTAAAAAAATCCAGCTAAAGATTCGAACACGTACTCTAAAAAATCTAGCAAAAAGGATCAAAACACATCAACGAAGGTCAAAATCTGTCGCGTTTATCAAACTTATATATTACCTTATTAAAAAGATTTCTTCCTATACGCAAAAAGACTTAAAGATTCGAAAATAAATCAATCAGATACTTTGCGAAAAAATATAGTCAATTCATATCCCAAAAGATCAAGATCTAACTAAATTTGCGTTATAAAAACTAACGATCAATAAACAAATCACTAAAAAACAGTGCAAAACGATATATGGTACTTACATTCGATTCGTTGATCATTAATCGACCTCCTAAATCAATAGAATCTGAGATCTGCAAAACCCTAGCTCGCCGACGAACAAAATCACCGAAAATAGAAGGCAAAACTCTGAAACTGAAACTAAAACTATATATAGGCGCGAATTCAAACTACAACGACTAACGATCTCAAAGAATTGCCCTATACGCTCCAAGAACCATACGTGAGCACGCGCGGGACTAAAACAAGGGAGAAAAACAGATTTAGGGATTAATTCTAAACCTAATCATAAAAAAGGACTAATCGCGGATTAGACCATATAATTAGGACTAATTGTCAATTTTTCCTTAATTTTTTGGTCCTCCAAAAAAATGTGAATCTATAAAATAAACATTCAATTCAAATAATTAAGTTTTTAGTCTATATATAATCTTTAGAAAAAAGTCTCTAATATTATTCTTAACTGTTCACTTATATTTACGATTCTGTCATTTTATCCTATGCAACAAGATAAAAGTATGTAACAATACGTTAACATTAACGTAAATGTTCAAACAATATACATTGCCTATATTATAAATTACGATTTGAATTTGACGTTAACGTTACCACATTTTCATGTTCTTTTTGTATGTGTTCACGTTAACGCATCTTTCCCATCTGTTTGTGTGTGTTAGCGTTAATTTATCTTTATTTTTTTGGGTTATGTGAATTAACGTTAAAATGATCGTACCATATCCGTTGTTTGTGTATTTAAGTTTGGTATGCGTTAATGTTAATGTATTTTCATGTTCTTTTTGTGTGTGTATTAACATTAATGCATTTTCTCCATCTGCTTATATGTGTTAGCGTTAACGTATCTTTATTTTCAAAATTTTGTGTGTTGACATTAACATGATCGTACCGTGTCTGCTGTTTGTGTATTTGAGTTTGGTGTTTGTTAACGTTAATGCATATTTTTTGGGCTTTTCTGTGTTAACATTAACGCATTTTTATGTTATTTTTGTGTGTATGGTAATATTAATGAGAGAGAGAGGGGCACTGATATTCAAAATCAAAAACTATTTCAATTAACTCAACCGCATGAATATTCACTCAAAAAATTCAAACACAATTTGTTCACTCAAAATGTTAACTCATCAACTCGGTTCACATATTTACATTAACATCTTCGTGTCGTGTTCGAACATAGGAAAAACATACACATTAACATTCCTGCAATTTAATCAAGAATAAAATCTAGATCTGAGATCTAAATTTTCACAGGAAAACAACAAGAGAAAAATCGAACATAATCGAAAAGACATTTGAAATTTCAGATCCGAAAATCCATATATGATTTTTCAGAGACACAGAGAGAGAGAGCGCGACAAGAAGCTGATCTGAAAACCCGGATGTACCAGAGAGAGAGCGAGAGAGAGAGACGAGGAGAGAGAGGTGGTGACCGGTGAAGACGAACAGACGTAACCGCCGAAGACGATGCCGGAGAGTGGTTCCGGCAGTGACGCCGACGACGTTTTTATACTCGTCGGAGACGCGTGGGGCTTGCTCTCGAATTCCACCAAGAAATCGCTCTACGACCACGAGTTGAGCATGTCCGTCGACTTCGATTCGGGTTTCGCGAAGAAGTATAAGGAACCGTCAGGGTTGTGTTGAACCATCAGGGAACCATGTGGTGGCTTTGTGCTTTCTCACCCATTACCCACAAACCTTCTTCCACTTCTCTTCCTTTTTCTTCTCTCTCTTATGCTCCTGGTTTCTTCTAATTCATGTCTGAGGTTGAAACAGAAGAGGCAGGAAGATATATGTGTGGAGATGAGGTATCATTGCTTTATTCGGACTTTTCTCAAACACCTTTTGTTAAATACTGGGGAAAAATCATCATTACCGTATTGTTCTGCGTGATTCAAAAACTTTTTTTTTTAAAATAAAAAATGCCTAAATAGGTCTGAAAGAACGAAATCTGAGCCCCGTTGGTAACCATTTCCATCCTATTTCATTCCCAGATTTTTGGAAATTCTGTTTGGGAATAACGTTTGGTAATTTTTGTTTTCGTTTCCATTTCATTCCCATTTGAGAATTGTGCTCACTTTTTTCTTAAGAAATGAGAAACAAAAAAAAATTGTTTCTCATTATTCCCATTCCATTCCCAAAACCCATAGTCACTATTCACCTACCGGCCGGCCACCGCCGCCGCCGCCGGTCATCTCCGGCGACTGTCGCAAGTCACCGTCTGGCCGGAAATTTTTCGGCCACTTCCGGCAGTCGCCGGCGACGGCGCCATTGTCTTCTGGCCGGCGTCGCCGGCAGCCACCGCCGTCCGGTCATCGCCGGCGGGGGGCACCGCCGTCTCCGACGCCGGAGAACCATCGGCGGCCGTTGCCGGAGCGCCGGCCGGGCGTCGCCTGAGCACCGGCGGCGGCGGCGCCGGAGCACCGGCGGCCAACCGACGACAGCGCTGGAGCACCGGTGGCCGGCCGGCGACGGCACCACCGCCGTCAAGCCAAAACAGAAAAGAAAAAAAAAAAAAAAAAAAAAAGATTTTAGGATAAAATCGTTACCAAACACAATTCTCTTCCCAAAACAAAAAAAAAAATATCGTTACCAAACGTGATTCTACTCCCAAAAAGAAAACAAAATTTCCATCTCATCTTATCCCCTTCCCATCCCACTGCTGGAATGGAAACAGAAACGGTTACCAAACCCCACCTGAATGAACAAATTATTTTCCCTTTCTCTCTCTCTCTCGATTTCAATTTCTTTCTCCACATTTCACAAAAAAGAGTAAGAGCAGAGATTCAAGGATTCCCCCAAGAAACAAGCATGGGTTGTTGCTACCTCAAAAGATGAGCAAAGCTCAAATTCCCAAAGAAATCTCTCTCTCTCTCGGGTCTCTCTCTGTGTCGATAGAGTTCAAATGGGGATTTTGAGGGTTTACCAAATAAAAAAAGGGGAAGAAACTCTAATAATGTCGTCTATATAACTCTGCAAGCATGCTGTTTAGGTGAATGGAGTTTAGACAAGGCAGAGCACGTTCGTCAGCTGAAAATGGAGAAAGAGATAGAAGAGAGCAGAGTGAACAACACGGAGAGAGAGTGAACGACTTGTGTTCTATCAGGGTCTTTTCAATTGTTTTACATATTAAAGTAATCTTTTTATCAGGTTAGTCAATGTTCAAAGGACTAAACACTAACATTATTTTGAAAAATGTATGAATTACAAGACAACTATTTTAAAAGACTTTTTTCTAAACCAATTCTTAAATTAGGACTATTTAATAAAAACCTCATATTTTAATTGATGTTCAATTGAGCCTTCTAACCTTTAAGATTGATTAAAGAGCTAATCCACTTGATATCATGTAATTTTAAGTTGAAATCTTTTAAACATGGTATTAGAGACAAGGGTGTAGGATCATGTTTCATTCCCTCATAGTCAAACCATCCGTACAAATCGGAGTTTGCACTTAACGGTGAGTGTTATATTCATGTCCCATATTGATTATGTCAGATCTCATATCAGAAGTATTAGAAAAGATTATAAGATATATAAATTACTATGTGAGCTATTATTAATTAATATCTTGATAAGCATTTTGGGCCACGTGTACTTAGTCCCAAAAGTAGTAGACCAGTAGATTGCACGGGGCGTTACAATTGGTATGATGGTATTAAAGCCAACCTTAATCCAAAAACGACATTGTAGTGGTGCTGATAGAAGAGTATAGTCTTCGAAGAGGGATAGAGATTCCGAGTAAGTACCATGTTTTCGCTTATGGGTTGTGCTTTGTGTTTGTTTATGGGTTGCTATCTATACTACCAAAAAGATGAATTAGGTCAACATGATAAAGTAATAGTATCTCGGTCCAAAAGATATTAGAAAAGATCATCTGATATATAAAATATCATTTGGGTTACTATTTGTACCATGATTTAAATATTTTTGGCTACGTAGACTCGGTCAAAATCATTATATAAGTCAAAAGAGTTCCTTTATTAGTCCGCTCATTTTAAGTCGGAACGAAACAAGTTATTAAACTTGGGGGCAAATTATGTATTTTAGCCATGAAAAACGAGAAGCTTAGCTTAAAATAATGGAGCACATGTGTAAGATCTCAATCGTAGCAAGTACGTCATTTCAGTGGTATTTTTAAAGTAATGGTGAAAATTCGGGGTGAAACTGGGACAATTAAAAATTCAAATAAAAAGTCTAGGGGTCAAATTGGAAATATAGAAACAGTAAATCCCAATTTAGGGAGGTAAATTGACATTTAACATTTAAATGAAACTTTCAGGGGTGGAATTGAAAATCTTAGGAACTTTTAAAAGTTGAAAAGGATTAAAATCAGGGTTTAAAGGAAATTAGGGGGAGGAAAGAGCAATTAAGGGAAAATGTTTTTTTTTATTTATACACACCCACACGCCGATGGTCGGACGAAACACATGGCCGACAAGGAATTAGATAAGAGGAACGACGTGGCACGCACCGGTTGTGATAAAAAACAGAATCCCATGATCAAGAGAAAAAAAACAAACGAAAACCTGAAAATCCGAAAATCTAGAGAGAGAGAGCGAGAGCCGGCCGGAATTGGGGTTTGAAAAGTAATCGCCGGCGAGGCAGGGTGTTCGGTTACAGGGTGGTGGGCGTGCACGGGCATGCGGTGGTCGACGGAAAGGGTGGTTCGGCATAGGTGGTGGTGATCGTCGCCGGTCGTCTGGTAAGCGTTCGGTAATGTGTTCTGCTCGTCATCAACTGAGTTTGGGTGAGTTGATCACCATGATGAAAGATGGCGGAGAGAAATAGAGAGAGAGAGATGGGTCGGCGACAGGGGAAGAGAGAGAAGGGTTCGCCGGCGTCGGGGGTCAGTTCCGGCGGACGACTGAAACGAAACGGAGGTAGGAATGGTCATGCGATGGTATGTGGGGGGTGTTCAGCTGCCGTTGTGTGTGTGTATGTGATCGCCGGTGTGGTCGCCGGTGGGCATGGGCCGGAGGGGACTTCGTCGACGGTGAGCCGCCGATCGGTGAGTTAGAGAGAGAAAGTTGTGCGTATGCGTGTGTGTCTGCTGTGAGTGTGATAGTGAGTATTATGGTTGTTGTAGGTGTGAGTCCGAACGTCGGGTATGGCTGTGTGGGGGGCAACGTGAGTTGGCCGTCAATGGTGGTGGCGGTAGTTTTGTGGGTAGGTGTGCAGGGTGATGGGGTGGTCGGAGGAGGTTGGTGATCGGTAGTAGGGGATGGAGAAGGGCCGGCGGTGAGGGCGGCAAGGCGTGGGAAGCCTCCGGTGGGTGGTAATGGTAGAGAGAGAGAGGAAATGGCCGGCCGGAAAATTGAACGGAAACAGAAACCGAAACAGTGGCGCGATCAGGACAAGAAAGAAGGAAAAAAAAAGAAGAGGAATTGCAGAAACTACCCCAGAAAAATTCAAAATCCATCTTGTGGTCGCCAAATGTTTCGGAAACAGGTGAAACTTCGATCGATCATTTAATTCTCATTAAATTAAATTTTAATTAGTGTTATAAATCCTAAAACCATAATAATTTCGTGACGACTAATTAATTTTAAGTACGTAGTACATAAAATTAGTAACGATTCGGGAAATAGGGTCTGCATTACATGATTAGGATATTTTAGATAAGATATTAATTTAGACTCTGCTACTATTAGGTTCGCAGGCATTGGCGTCCAGATAGAGTGCGGACAATGTCAGTGGTGCAAAACGGGGATCGAGGTGAGTGTACTGTCTTCTTACCAAACTATTTTATATATATATATGAGATGAAAATTGTGATTACCTAAACTGTATGAATTTATAAATGATGTGGATCAAGCAAGATTTAAATGAATTGGTAACTAGACTTCGATAGATTTCGAAAAACAAGCCGAAAATGAATTCCGCTAGATTTGGTGAAATTAGACGGTGGTTTTAAGAAGAGAATAAGAAATATCTATTTTCCTAAAAATGCTTGGTTTTCTAAAAATAAAGGATGGAAAAATGGTTTCGATAAAATCGGATGTTTCTTTAAAGAAAGTGCAGAATATGATTTCTGAATTTAAAAGCGGGTTTTGTAGAAATGTGGTAGGCGTGGTGATTTGACAATGTTGAGTAGATGATATTTATTGAGTTGTGTTTTGATGAGGCTGTATTTGTTTTTGACGATACCATGGTTGTTCTCCCCGTAAGGGGTGTAGATTATATTTCTCCCCGTAAGGGGTGTGGATTATATTTCTCCCCGTAAGGGGTGTGGATTATATTTCTCCCCAAAAAGGGATGTGGATATTTCATAGGAAGGCATTCCTATGAATGTTACGGTACCGTTGCAACTCTCGATCGTGAGGTTAAAACGATCACTAGGACTGGCCAGTGCGTAGGTGTTGGAGGTGTGTGTTTGAGATTGGTGCTTAAAATGTGGTGCTTTACGTGTATTGGTTGGTTTGATATTATTTATTATGATGATTGGTAGGACGTTATGCTAGATGAAACTCATCTATATTGTCATTGCTTATATACTCGTGCTTGATTCATACCAGATTGTGGAAATATTTAGAAAGTATTAATATTTTCGAAATATTTTACTAAGAAGGCAGTACACTCGCAGGTACAACGGTTAGGAGTCGGTCCCCTACTGGCACTAGGTAAAGCTGCGTAATGGAGTCATAGAGGTGTTTGAGAGAAGCTGTCCAAGACGAACCTGTAAAAGGTTCATAGATGAATACTGTTTGTTAGATTAAAATTGGGATGGGTGTGTCCCCCATTTAAGTGTTTGTATTATATGGTGGGAACATATTGTCTTTCATTTGGTTGTTTGGATATTGGTGATGTCATGTTGTAGTCACGCCAGCCTCGGGATGACGGGTTCCGGGACGGGTTGTGACAACATGGACAAAGACTTTTCTTTTTTTTTTTCGTAAACAAAAGCAAAACACCAAAACTAAGGACGGCAGGAACATGTCTCGTTCTTCATCTCGGCTATAAAAAGCCTCTCCAATCCCTCTGGGATTCTTCAAGGAAGTACATTTCTGATCTGCTTTTAGTTTCCATACAAGCAAGGTAATCAACGCATAGACAAAGACTGATATAAACCATTGAAACCGAAGTCTCTCTCTCTCTCATCTATTTCCCTCTCTTCTCCTTTCTCAATCGGCATGGAGTTTTTCTTCTACAGCTTGGCTCCCATCTTCTCCATTTTCTTCATTCCCGATTGAACCTTCTCACGAATGAAGTGGATATCTACCTCGATGTGTTTCGTCCTTCCATGGAGGATTAAGTCCGAGGATAGCATTATGGTAGATTTGTAATAATAGAATAGTTGAGATGAGTTTCTTACAGGAAGTTCCAGCTCGGATAGAAGAGAACGAAGCCAAAAGAGTTTACACGTTCCCTGTGCCATGGCTCAACACTTTGCTTCATAAAAAGACCGAGAGACGACAAATTGTTTCTTACTCTTCCACGAGATTAGCTGTTTCCCATGAAAGGTGCACATACCAGAGGCTGAACGTCTATTATCTTTTGATCCTGCATAGTTAGCATCCGTAAAGCATGAGAGTCCCTCCTGTGTCCCTGTCATGTAAAAGAGACCAAGACCAGGGCATGTTTTGAGATACCGAAGGATATGGTAGACAACATCCAAGTGTTACGTACGTGGTGAGTACATAAAATGGCTCACAACACTAATAACATATGTAAGATCTGGCCTTGTATTAGTTAGATAGATGAGGCGACCTACAAGTTGCTGATATACTGATGGATCTGACAATAATTCTCCTGATTCTGCTGTTAACTTAAGGTTCAAATCCATGGGAGTAGAAGTGGGTCTACATCCAAGCATCCCAGTGTCCTGAAGAAGATTAAGGGTGTATTTTTGCTGAGATAGAGATATCTCGCTGAGATCGAGCAACCTCAATACTAAGAAAGTAGTGAAGAGGGCCCAAATCTTTGATGTTAAAAATTTGACTGAGATCTTTCTTTACCTGCTAAATGCCATGGGCGTCGTCTCCTGTTATAATAATGTCATCCACATAGACTGAGATAATAATGCACTGTCCCTAGTGTTGGCGACGAATGAAGTAGGTATGATCTGAGTGACATTGGGTAAACCCCATAGTAAGGATGGCTTCGCTGAATCGTTTGAACCATGCATGAGCAGACTGCTTAAGTCCATAGAAGGATTTTCGGAGTCAACAAACTTTGCCTGAATACTCCCATTGAGTACGAAATCCCAGTGGAGGCTCCATATAAATGGTCTCAGTGAGATCACCATTGAGAAAGACATTCTTGACATCTAACTGGTGTAGAGACCAGTTTATAGGAGACAACCAAAGAAATAAGAAGGTGGACAGTGGTCAATTTAGTAATAGGGGCAAAAGTGGCGCTATAGTATTTGCACGAAATTTGTGTATAGCCCTTATCGACAAGACGAGCTTTATATCGATCAATGGATCCATTCGCAAGAAATTTGACATTAAAGACTCACTTACAACCAACTAGTCGTTCACCTGGCAGCAAGTCAACCAATTCCCAAGTGTAATTCTATTGTAGGGCATCCATTTTCGCTTCCATATCGGCTACCCATTTTGGATTTTGGAGTGCCTCATGTATAGAGCGAGGAATGACAACTGAATTAATATATCCAATGAAGGATTTGTATTGATCCGAGAGAGCCCGAAAAGATAAATACTTGGAGATCAGATGATTAGTAGAACAAGATAATAGGTAGCGAGAGGGTAGACGACGATCCCGAGTAGGGTAATGACGAGGAACAGGGTCAGAAATGACGGGAGATGGAGAGATACCTGATTTCGGAAAAGAAGTTGGCAAAGGCTGTAAAACACTTGGATGACGAGAATATGTCCGTAACGACACGAGTGAGGGGTTAAGTAGGAAAGGTGGTGTGGTTGAAGATATATCAAAGACAGGAAAAGGACGTGGAAGAGAGGCATCATCCGCGATAGTAGTTGCTCAATAGGTGGAGAAGCTATAATACCGAAAAAATAGAGGTCAGTTTCGAGGAACTTAACATTGAGAGAATGATACATATGACGTGTGACCAAATCGTAGCACCTATATCCTTCGAACATGGTGGAATAGCCAAGAAAGATACACTAAATAGATTTACCATTTAACTTGGTTCTAGTAGGGCTCCGACAAAACACATACAACCAAAGACTCAGGGTAAGATGGGAAACAGGGTGCGAGTGGGTTGCAGTATGTGAAAATGGGTTTTGCCTGCAAGAACATGACTCGGGGTGCGATTAATGAGATAGGGAACAGTAAGAACCACCATATGCGAGTAAGATTTCGGAACATTCATTCCCTGCAAGAGACAACGAACTACAGACATGAGGTGACGGTTCTTACGTTCCGCCACACCATTTTGTTCAAGAGTGTAGGGACAGGTAAGTTACTGAAGGATACCTTGCTTATTAAGCTCAGCTTGAAAGTCATCAGATAAGTATTCATTTTTGTTATTAGACTGGATATTGCACACAACTGTTTTGTACTTGGTTTTTATCATTTGAAGAAAGTGGGTAAAGTAAGTGTAAACTTCTGATTTGTGTTTCATCTGATAAACCCAAGTATACCTACTATAATCATCTATGAAAGTAACATAATACCGGTGTTTGGAAATAGCTGTAACACGATAGGGTCCTCAAATATCAGAGTGGATAAGATCAAAAGCTTGGGATGCACGGTGCATGCGAAGAATGTAAGAGGTGTGTGTATGCTTAGACAGTTCACAGACCACACATTGAAATTTAAAATCCTTGCAAGCATTCCTAATAGAGGGAAACAACCAACATAAATACTGAAAATTCGCATGTCCTAGACAGGCATGCCACAAGTCTAGATTTTTTAACGAACCGATAGGAGAATAAAAAACAGGTAATGTAGAGACGTGCATACTAGAAGGTGGTTTGGGTAGAGCTGGAGGATTCCTAAAGTAATAGAGACCATCGTGTTTATATCCCCTGTCAACAATCTTTCTTGAAGTCAAGTCCTGCAAGAAACAACGATCAGGTAAGAAAATAACGGCACAATTAAGGTTCTTAGCAAGGCGACTAACAGATAGGAGATTATAAGCAAATTTATGAACATAATAAACAAAGTGAAGAGTGATATTGGAGGACAAACATGCATCTCCTTGGCAACGAATAGGGATAGAGGTATCATCTAAGATGTACACAGATTGATTGATAGACGAAACTGGGGAAGTAAAGGCAGAAAGCTCACTAATCATGTGATTGTTAGCCCCAGAATCCAAAATCCAAGTGGGTCGACCAGACTTATCATGAAGCGCAATAGGAGTACCTAAGGCAAAAGTAGCTGTGAAGCCGAAAGATAATGCCAGATTGGTGATCTGAGCCTGAAGCTGGGCAATTTGGGTTTGAACTTGGGAAAGATCTGGGTGAGTTGATGGTGAATCTACCGAATCGAGAACCATATCTTCTTTCCTTGATGCAATGGGAGAAAAGATTGTAGTACTTAGGAAACAGCTGGATTGATGGTGAATGACCCTGTTCTACTTAATAGATTGAGCAATAAATGAAGGTAGAAGGTAGTTGTAAAGATGATATTAATGAGTGTAGTTGAGAAGCGATGCATTGGTTATATTTCAACAGAAGAGATCCAGCTAATTGTCAGAAAATTGGTCTCCTCCGCCTCCGTTGGGTCGTCGTCGACTGTTAAGATCAATCTGAACTCAGTGTTTGTCGAGTTTATGTTCAACATGATGACGGTGATGATCGCCAGAGAGAGGCGGAAAGGGTTGGGGGAACTTTTCGGGTCCAGTGATAGGTGTAAATTACCTATATATTTCTAAACCGAATTTGTTAATTTTCGAATACGTTTAATACGTTTTTGTTAAGTTTTAATATGTTTTTATTCTTTTTGTATTAAAACAAGTGTGTTGGGAGGGGTGAAAAGGTATGAAATCGGAGTATAAACGATTAAATCATATGGAGAACTGTGGGAAAATGAGTAAGGAGGCAATATTATGAAAGAATCCCACCGCCGTGGCGGTGAAGATGCAAAGAGTTGATTTATTACTGAACGTCCACCGCCGCGGCGCTGAGATCCACAATCGCGGAGATGACAATGCAGGATGTCACCAAGTCCACCGCCTTCTCCATCGCCTAGGCGAACCTTAAATCGACATACTCCACTGTCGTGGCGGTAAATCCCACAGCCGCGGTGGTGGCTTCTGCACAGTCTTAATCTATTTATTTAAATATTTTGTCTATTTAAATCTCTCTCTTCCCCTATCCTTGATCTCTTTCCGACCATTAGAGCCCTTAAGGCTTAGTATAGAATATAGAGAGAATATGGGGAGTGCTCAAACAAATTCAAAGGAGAAGATTACCATGCGGAGAAGGAGAATCGATCGGTGGACAGTTTTAGCGGCCAATCTTCGGATATTGGCTAAGTTCATCCGTTTTTCCTTTTATTTCTTAACTTCTATGTATGCTTAAGCATGTTTAGCTCGTTTTACATTGTATGAACGGTTAGGGCCATAAGCTAAACATGAATTGTAATAGGGATTAACGCATTATTTATAAAAATGTAGTTTTGGTGAAATTTGTGTTTCGTTTATGATTGTTCCTTATAATTTTGATTGTGTTGTCTTGTTTCTATGATTATATGCTAATTTAGATATATTGAGAATACATGGTTTGACACTCGAGAGAGGTAACCTCGGATTCGGACTAGGATAAACACAACACGATAATCTATCGACCCGGGAGAGTGTTAGAAAGTGTGCAATCGATGAAGTTGGGGCGAAACTCACGTGACCTAGAGTTGTTAAGACGTTGAGGGGGACTTCGGCGTTGACACGAAATCACGTATTCCCCTGTACACTCGGGAGAGGTGGCGATGGAGGTTACGAACCGAGATTGTCGGATACGCCGAACGCCGTTAATGTTAACCAAAACGAAACCAAACGCATTTAAATAAATAAAGTTAATCCATAGGCAATCTACTCCCCTAAACAATCTCAATATAGTATTTATAGTATAGTTAACTTAATTAGTATTTTAGTTTAGTATTAGTAATTAATTAAATTCACATTTTTATAGCCTAGATAAAATTAGGTTATGATAATCATGATACTCGATAGTAATTTCAACCAATCCCTATGGATACGATACCCAACCGAAAGATTCATTATATTAAAACTTGATCCGTACGCTTGCGGTGAAAGTGGCAGTGCTTAAATTAGTGGCCACCATCCAGCATATGGATGACAATGTTGGATTTCATGCCGGTGTTGAGGTGGTTCAGTGTTCAAGGGATGGAGAATCAAGTGGTGAATTTGAAGAGTGAGAGAGACGGATTTTTACAAGGTTTGCTGGATAATTATAGAAAGAACACTGGTTCGTCTTCTCCGAGTGGAGAGAGGAAGATGATTGTCAGAACATTATTGTTTCTACAAGAAGTAGAGCCTGAATTTTACACTGACGACTTTATCAAGGGCATCATTCTGGTAGGAACGTGTATAATGGGATTAGGTTGAATTTAATCCTTAATACACCAAACTGACATGGGGAGTGCACCCTTAAAATTGTCCATTAAACTGATTAATCGAGGAAGGCTTAAGCTGATTTGGACACAACTTATCGTAAAACGAAAAAATTAAAATAAAATTAAAAGTATTGTTGGACCAATTAACAACAACTAAATGTATGTCACACTTAAGCAGGATTTACTACATAAATCCATTTACATATTACTGATCGATCAAAAGTCATTCCTTCAATCAATTTTAAATTATTAGACGGCCAATTAAAAAACAGATGTCCACATCTCAAACAAATAGCTTTTGAATTTGTTAATTTGAAATTTTGGATTTTAACATTTGTAAATAAGTTGATTGGCTATATTTTTGGAATTAAAAATTGGCTATATTTTTGGAATTAATTTTTATTAATTTAAATTTTCCCTCGAGATGAGAGTAATGTCTTATTTTGCCGAATATTATTTATTTCGTTTATTATTATTTTTTTTAAATTCATGGGGAATAATTTTATTTAGAAATATTATTTTTGATTGAGATATTTGAATCACGAATTGAAATTTTAAAAAAATTATCAAATTTCTTTTGAGAAAATTTGTCTTTAAAATTTTATGAAAAGTGTAAGCTAATTTTCGAATAACACAACCCAAATGTACTCTAAATTTTATTTTTAAATTTTTATGGATGTTTTCAAATGTCTGAAGTAGCTGAAGAACGAATTTTAATTAATTAAAATATAATTTTATTTTATTTTTTTCAAAAATCAACAATTTTGTTATCCGTTTTTTAAATAATGTTCACGGCGGGAACGCATACCTCGGCCCTCACGATGGAATGGACAATGTCGCTCCTACTAAACCACCCGGAGGTAATAGAGAAGGTGGGAAACAAAATCGACAACCAAGTCAAACCCGGCCAACTCCTGGACGATTCCGACCTCCCCAAACTACCTTACCTTAATTCCATCATCAATGAGACCCTCCAACACTTCCCCGTCGGCCCGGTCCTCCTGCCGCACTTCTCATCCGATGATTGTCTCATCGACGGCTTCAACATCCCCTGAGGTACAACCAACGCATGGTCCATCCAAAGAGATCCCAGGCTTTGGGCCGAGCTCGACAAATTCAAGCCCGAGAGGTTCGAAGTGGAGGAAGTCGGTAAAGACTGGTTCAAGTGTTTTCCGTTCGGAATCGGGAGGAGGACTTGCCCAGGCTCCGGGATGGCTATGCGGGCTGTTGGGTTGGTTTTGGGCACATTTATCCAGTGCTTCGATTGGGAAAGGGCCGGGCCGGAGCTTGAAGACTTGGAAGAATGTCAAGGAGCCGGGTTTACCCTGGCTAAAGTCAGGCGTTTAACGCAGGTCTATGATCGATCTCCTGTCTCCAACTGTGAGTTGGTTTAGTAGTGAAAAAGCCTTTAGTTTGTTTATGCTTAGGCTATTGAAAACTGCTTAGCCAGCCTAATATGTCCTTTGATAGTACTTTTAGTTATATCGTGTATCCATGCCTAAAATTATTATTTATAAATAAATCATAAAATACAACAAAATTACTATATTACATCATTGTTTCAATAAATTGAGATTTTTCAGTTATTTATAAATAAATTACAAAATACAACAAAATTACTATATTATTTCAGTAAATTGAGAATTTTCAATTGAAATTTAAATATAATAATTTAAAATATTACAATGATACTTGCGGATGAATTATATTTGTTATGGATATAGATATAATTTCAAGGAGTATACTTGATTAAAAATTGGTGTAGTCACATCAATTCTAACAAATTTTACGGATTGTCCTTGTAATTAATTTATTATCATAGCATATGCCAAAAATTGATGCCTTTTCGTTTAAAAAATAATTTCAGCAGACGATGATATTATAGATATTCTTGTAATAAATGTTAGATTTCTCAATTTATACCTAGTTAATTTCAAATTATTGTCGGAATTCTCTCATCGGACGCGTGATTTTCATATTTAGAGAAGATGTAAGAAAAGACTGCATGATCTTCATAGATTGGAGAAGAGGTGACGAAAAATTTCGTGATTTCGATTACACACATATATACTAGTTTTAGACACGTATAAAATGCGGGTCTAGAAAAAAAATAATCTATATTTGAGTATTGTACGTAAATATAATTAATCGTTTAATTTTATGTCTAATATATTTTATGATAGTATAGAAAAAATAAATTTATTAAGAAATGTTAAAAAAAAAATAACCTAGAAAACTATTAATGTCAACCTTTAAAATTATTAACGTTGGCTCCTCATATTTATTTTTTAGAAATAGTAATATTAAGTAAACAATTCCCAGATGATTTTTCCAATTGTTTAACTTTATGTTTTTCAGATCATAATTTTGAAATAATATAATAGGTCATTTTTATTTTTTTTATGTCGTTTAGTAGTTTTTATTATTTGATTAAAATTATTATAATACTCTTTCAAGCACATGAAATTGAATAAATTTTATATTTAATTAATAGATTGAGAAATAAATTTATTAATCGGTTGGAGAGGGAGAAGAAGACAAAAATATGAAGTGATATATAATTACTTAGAATGAAGACAATCATTAGTCTAAATATGGGTAATTTTCACTTAAGTCAACTATCATTTTTAAAATTATTTGAAAAATTAAATATTTTTTATTTATAAAATTTAGTTACAATTTATACACAAGCCATTCGATTTTTTTATTTTTTTTTTACATTTTGATTTAATTATTATATTTTTATTAATAAATCGTACATTCTTGTTAATTAATATTTGAACTAATATAAATGATGTTAATACATTCTTTGCTAGTATAATTAATGTTTGAACTATTGAGGTACAAAAATGCTAAGCCAGTAAGATTAGTTGAGTATCAATTATCAAACAATGAGATCTAACAATTGGGGGTGTGTTTGATTTGTAAATGTAAAATATTTATTTATTGTATTTATTTTTTGACCGCTTCAATTTGTTAGTGCAATTTCGCACACTATCAACACCCATATAGGAAAAAGAAAAGAACAAAATTAATATATATAGGGAAAAAACAAGAAACAAAAATAGAAAAATAAAGGATATGCAAAATACAAAAATAGAACAAAAAAATAAAATAAAAAATAAAATATTTTTTATTTATGAAATTTAGTTACAATTTATACATAAGCCATTCGATATTTTTATTTTTATTTTTTTTACATTTTGATTTAGTTCTTATATTTTTATTAATAAATCGTACATTCTTACTAATTAATATTTGAACTAATATAAATGATATCAATACATTTTTTACTAGTATAACCAATATTTAAACTATTGAGATACAAAAATGCTAAACCAGTAAGATTAGTGGAATGTCAATTATCAAGCAATAAGAGATCTAACAATTGACGGTGTATTTGGTTTATAAATGTAAAATATTTATTTATTATATTTATTTTTTGATCGCTTCAATTAGTTAGTGCAATTTCGCACACTATCAACACCCACATAGGAAAAAAAAAAAAAAAGAACAAAATTAATATATATATATAGGGAAAAAAACGGAAACAAAAATAGAAAAATAAAGGATATGCAAACTAAAAAAGTAGAAAAAAAAGTGTCAAGCTGAAAAGTGCTATTAACTAATATTACTTATATTTTACTTGATTAATCCCAATATTACCTAATTTTCACTATACAGATAATGAAAATGTAGCGTGAAAGTTTATCGATTTTGTACTTAATTCTTTTTATGTTATTATTATAATAATCTATATAATAAATCAGCTCATTTACATTCACAGCCGTCCGATGTCTCTAAATATTCGTAACCGTTAGATTACTTTTATATACAACATCTACATACATATATATATATATATATATATATATATATATATATATATATATATATATATATATATATATATATATATATAAACAGTGGCTGCATTTACTTCTTAGCCTACTTTTGAGAGTTTCAAGATCATAGCCCTGCTGTCTCTGCCGAATTTGTGTTGCCTCACCCTTTCACCCGTCTCACTCTCTCTGTCTCTGCCTTCGCATCCCCAACCGCTGCCGAAATCGAAATGGCCAGATCTCACCCTCCCTTGCGAAGACGACGACGGCGGCCTCCCTCCCTCCCTTGCGAAGACGACGGCGACGATCCGTCTTCCGTTAGTTCTCCACTCTATCTCCAGGTGCGTCTCTGTTTTTCCATTTCATCAATTTCTATTTCGAAACCATTCTCCCTCCTCTCTCTCTCTCGCTCTTGCTCATCTGATTTAGGGTTTTGATCTGAAAATTAGATAACCATCAGAGAAGACGACCTCCCTCCCTCCCTTGCGAAGACGACGGCGACGATCACTCGAGACCTGGAGACCGATTGCCCCATGGCTGTCTCCCTCCCTTTATGACGACGGTGCATAGGTGGTCGTCTCATCTGATTTGGGGTCATCTGATTTGGGGTTAGTCTCTCTAAACATAGCCGTACTGAACCCTAATTTCCATGTCACATGGAAGTAGTAGTTAAATGGTACTGCAATTTCAACATTGTCCTGCATTTCGCCATCAGTATTCGACCTCAAGCTACTGCACAAATCCGAATCTCAGCTGTATATTTTTGACCTTTAATGCTCTAATTAAACATTTGTTTAACACTGTAAATCGATTCATCAAGCTCTCAATCCATGGTTTGTGTCGGTACTTAACCCCTGCTACTGTATTCCAGTAGCCAACCCTGTGACGGTGGACCCATTGTTTGGCATGTAGACATTGTAGCTGGTGACTGATTTACAGAGGGAGAAGAAAGCTGGGGGAACCGCAAACCGGCGGAGGATCTACAACGGGCTCAATTGGAGCTTAGCTCTATTCCGGAGGAATTTCAGTTTTTTTTAGCTGGATATCTTCGCGACTAAACGATGAGGTATATTTGAACTTAAATCCTTTAATTTCGTTATTTTTGTCATCCGACTTTCGTGTTCATAGCATCCGTTCTTCTTTCCTCCACCGGAGTTTGTATCTTCCGGTTAACTGAGGGTTTGCACCTCCGGTTGGAATTGATGCATTTCCTTCCTTGCGAACTGCATTAGGGTGAAAAACATTCGAAATGTGTGGACAATTTGGACGAGAACCCATTTTCTTGCGCTTCGCCTCCAACATTTGTGTTCATATATCTGATCAAATCAATGGGGGAGTAAACCCAAAGATAGATTGGTGTTCTTTTGGGTTTTAATCGGCGAATTTATAAAAAAAAAAATCGTGAGTTCCCCTCTTAATTTCTCCAATTTATTTATCTGTTTCTTGCAATTTGGGTGTTGAATTTGCTGAAATTCTAGGTCTCCTGTTCAGCCCCTGCCATCACCGTTTGGTTTCCTCCCTTCGTCTTCAATTTTGTTCAGGTAAGTGATTAATGTATTCAATTAGGGTTAATATTTCTACTGTTCCCCTCTTAATTGGGTGTTTAATCTGCTGAAATTCAGGTTCTCCTATTCTGCAACTGTCGTCATCGTTGCATCTCCTTCTTTGTTTGTTCAGGTAAGTGATTAGTGTCTTTAATTAGTGCTAATAATTGTTTGTACATTAATTCTTTGATAATTGTCTAAAATTATAGTTAGGTTATCAATTTCTACAGCACGCCCAAAATAGAAACTATTCCCCAATCTGTCTTTCTCTATCTCTCCGTTTAGCTGCAACACCCAAATAGAAGGATCCAGAGGGGTTGGATGAGAAGTCAACGAGGTATGCGATGGAGAGGATGAACTACATTTATTTATTATTATTGTTTTCTCGAATTGATGGTGAGTTTATGATTTGAAGTTTTTGAGCTTTTGATTTGGGCAGAATTGATAGAGTTGATGAGAAAGGAGATTAGTGGGTTGAAGTGATCCCTTGGTGCTAAGAGTTGTTATTTCTCATAATTTCTTGGTGAGTACCCCTAACTATTGGTATATGTGTATTCACGTTGAACTGTTGTGCATCCTAATCACGTTTTATTCTTGGATTATTGGCGTGATTAGTACGCATCAAACACACGCATATCACTTTGTTGATAGTGAAAATGCCAAGAGTAGAGATAGTAGGTGTGCATTTTTGGACCGTGAAGCTCTAAGTCTTTATCGTTTCATCCCCCTGCATTTACTTAATCGCGTACTTTTGAGCTTTGACATTCCTGGCTCGAGGACATTGAGAAACGGATTACCCCTAACGTTTTGTTAATGCTCGAACAGGTAGCTTTGATTTCAACAAATTTATCTCTCAATTTCTCCGAAATTTTAGGTATGTTGAACCTCAATTTATCTCGAAATTTCAGCAAATTTATCTCTCTATTTACTGTTTATAAAGAGTGAGCTTTGACGTCGCACATTTAGTGTTTATTTAGCAAGATTGATTCTCTCTCTATATTTCTCCAAAATTTCAGGTATGTAGAACCTTAACCTAATTTTGGTAGCATCAACCCTAATTACGTCTTCTCACTTCTTTGATGGCGTTTGTTTAGTGTATATTTTCTAATCCCCTCTTCTCTTTGATGGCGTTTGTTTATTGTTTCTGTTCAGTGTTTCAATTCTCATAGAACTTGGAACAGGAATGGGTTTGTTTAGTGTTTCTGTTCTACTCCCCTATTCTCTTTAATGGCGTTTGTTTAGTGTTTATTTAGACGGCGTTTGTTTATTGTTTTTGTTCTCAGAGAACTTGGAACAATAATGCGTTTGTTTAGTGTTTTTTTAGATGGCATTTTTTTGGTGTTTTTGTTCTAAGTGTATTTTTGTTTTTTGCTTCTGCTTTTTGAGAACCGAAACACTAAACAGAATCGCCCACAAAACATCCTCTTCTTTGCTAATATAAATTTGTTCTAAAAACTCTTACGGAAATTTGTTCTCTAATTTCTGTTTCTATTCTCGGTTTTCTGTGGAAAAAAAAATTGAATTTTGTTCCAATTACTAAGAATAGTGTATTAATTCTCTAATTTTTGGGAACAGAATTGAAATACATTTGTATTAATTCTCTAATTTCTGTTTCTGTTCCCAGTTTTCTGGGGAAAAAAATTTAATTCTCTAATTTATGTTTATGTTTCCTAATTATTTGTTTTTGTTTCAATTACTGAGAATAAAATAGAAATGTTCTTAACTTTTCTTGAAATAGGCTATTAGAACACATTTGAGTGAGGATTCGATGATCAGTTTTCTTTGTGAGAAATAAAAATCGTTTCAATATAATTTTCCTATTTAGGGATCAATGATGACTATTGGAACAGTTCTAGGGTTCCAATAATAAAACTCTCTAACGTTTATTACACTTCATAAATGAATATCTAATCAAATATATTGATGTTTTCTGTTTTTGTATAAAGATTTACTGCGAAGATTTTAGATTTGTTGTCGTCTTTATTGGTGACGGTATGTGTCTCGACTAAAACACAATATAAAATGTTATTTCTAATTATTTTTTTCTCGACTGTACCACCCTTTATGTAGTGTTCGGAAATACTGAATTTCGTGTTTCAATCCCATGAAACCAAATGTCGCCTAAAGATCGATTGTTTTTAACCATTTCATTTTTTATTTCACCTTTATGACTTTAAACATATAGTGTTGATTGATAGTTTCTATTGATGCTTAATTGTTGTTTAATATTGTTCAAATGAAATTAGTGTGGTCTTGATTGATATTCAGTAGTTGGTTATTATTAAAGGATAACGTAGTGCACGAAGGCTCCCACCGTTGAGGGGTCTGGAAAGGGTCAGATGTATATACAAAAGAGATTGTATTAATTTATATTTTTTGTTCGTGTTTATAGTATTGTGTTGGGTTTTAATAAAACATGTGTATAATGTTATATAAACAAAAGAGATTATATCGATTATTTATTTATTTTTTGTTTTACACCCGTGCCTTCAGGCACGGGTTATTTCCTAGTGAACAATAAGTAGTGATTATTATTATTTTTATTGTTATATAGATAGTGAATAAGAAAGAGAAAGAAGGTAATAAATAAAACTATTATGAGCATTGATCAAATCTTAACCCTTCATTTTAAAGGGAGAATAGGATTGGAGAGATTGATAGATTCATTAAGATTTATTTATTGTGTATATATATATATATATATATATATATATATGAAGTTTGGTATCTTTCAAAGTCAATTATTATGTCAATAAGTTAAGATAAATTAGGTCACCCAAATTCTATTCATTTGTTCTTGTCTAACACGAAATCAATAAGTAGTGACCTCATCCCTAACCTCTCATAATCTATATAATCAATAAAGTGTAGTTTGATGCTTCTTATTCGAAAGAATGTCTTTTTGGTGTTCACCTGTGATGTGGATGAAAATCTGCCGACCATAAGTGGCTCCACCTAAGTCTGTCATGAAGATCAAAAGATGACACATCATCAAACGGTCTGATCAACCCGACTGCTCGTTAGCTTGGTGTAATATTTCGAAAATTTATATTATTGAAAAATATTATTTTATATAAATTTAATATTTTTGGAATTATTTTGTAAATTTATGGCATAAAAAATATTTGATAATTTTTTAGATTTGAATATTAATTTTAAATTTATTTTTAGAATTTTTTAATATAATTAATATTTTTCTTATTTCAAATGAGATATTTATATAAATATAAATATATAAACTCTTGAGTTGCCTTCTTTAAAAGATGACAACCTCATATGTATATGTGTTGTCTAATTTTAGACAACACATACTTCAAAAAAACAAAAATAATAAATCAAAATATAACAAATAAATTAGGTTTGAGGCAATCAGTGGTTGAGAGTGATACAATAATGATAGGATTCTATAAACATTATATATATATATATATATATATATATATATATATATATATATATATATATATATATATATATATATATATATATATATATAAAAGTTGCAGATTTTGATTATCAATTTCGGTTCGGATTCCGGCTTCGTATTTCAGGTAGAATTTTTAACTCTTTTAATATATGTATTTAATTTTTCTATTGTGTGATTTATGTTAGTATTTTTGTTAAATTTTAATTGTCAAATTTTATGAAATAATTATGATTATATGAAAACTATCTGAGAATTATGCCAATGTGTTTTATTTGTCGCATTAATTAAATGCACGGATTAGAGGAGTTGGAGTTCTACTGAGTGTTGACTTATAACCCCACAATTTTGATTGCAGGGCCGGTAAGAGAAAAACGGCGACGAGAATTTTAATTTTACGTGTTTATTTAAAATTTAATAGTTGTATTTATTATTCACCATTGTAAATTCGATTCGATAAATTGATAAATTATAAATTTGATAATTCCAATTATCGTCGTCGTGTAAAGTTTATATGTTTTTTTTTTTTTTTTTTTTATATTAAAATATTGATTATTTAGGAAAATTATCATCATTAATAATTATAATTGTTGTCGTCGCGTTATAGAATATACCAGGGCACCGATACGGATGCCAGGGTGGTCATGCAGGCTTATTCCTCGTTGGTTATGCCCGCGATAAACCTTGAAGATTCCTGCCTAGTGATTGCGCGTCCGTCCAGCTGATCGACCTGATGAGACGCCAAGTGTAATATCCCAAAAATTTATATTATTGAAAAATATTATTCCTAGTGATTGCACACCCTCCACGTGCCGTGTAAGGGCGGATAACCGAACTTAGGGCCTTAATTTTCAGAACGCTAATCACATTCTTGACTATAAAAGAAAGGTGTGGACATACATTTCAGCAGGTTGAAAAAGAGGTAACAACTTAAATTTATCTGAGCGACCTTAAAATCTTCCCCTTGAGCTCTTATTCTCACGTCGAAGGAGACATGCCAGGCAAACGTCGACAAGTCCTTTGTGCAGATACCGACCTTCAGGTCAGACCGAACAACGCCAGACCAGCTCGGCTGAGCACGAATTCAAGGATCGAAAGCCTTGAAGGATCTAGCTACGACAAGGAAAATCTCCAGATCACCATTAGTTCTTCATGTAGAAGTTGACCAGACTATACTGTTGGTCCATCCATTTTCCGACACCAACAAACTGAATTGGGTAAATAGATCGTCACGTTTTTTTATTTCTGAGAGAGAGAGGGAGATCGGACATATCGAAAGACAAAAAAAAAAGTCGCCCGTGGTAGCTTCTATAATTGTGGTGGGTAGTTTCTGAATTCACTATTAAATGCACAGCCATCATTGTCGTCTACCGAATTTTAGTAATCTCGGGTTATTCACTTGGTTACTTTGCAATTTAGGGGAATAAAAAATGGGAATAGAAAGATTAATCACCCAAAATTCTTCCATTTTCGTAGCTTGAATCAAGGGTCTTGGTAGAGATTTGCTTGTTTAGTTCGATGATCTTTTCCAAATATACATAAGGGTTTCACAATGCACAGTGTAGGTAGATTGATATTGGAATTTTCTTAAAACATAAATAAATGATTGGGTTTTTCATTGTTCGGACTTTATCTATTAGGGCCTATACAAATATCTATTGTAAAAGTGAGTGTTTGTTTAAAAATTCCTAAATTTAATTAGGGTTTAAAAATGTTATGTTTATTTTGATTTAATTTGGTTTGGTGTGGTGTAATTTAGTTTATTAATTTTATTTTATTTGGGTTGTATTTAATTAGGGCTTGTTTGATAACGACTTAATTTTTAAGTGCTGAAAATTAAGTGCTGAAATTTTAAGTGCTGAAAATTTAAAAAAAGTTGTTTGATAAAATTATGCTGAAAATTTAAGTGCTGATTTTTATTTATTTATTTGTTAAGTACAATATTTGTATGCTGAAAATTGTTTAATTTACATAACTACTTTTGAATCAAGATAATGTGAAAAAAAAAAAATTGAGAACAAAACAATAAAATCAGGGTGTCATTTTTAAAATAAAATAAAATTATATTAAAATTAAAAGTAGAAATTAACCTAAAAATATGTAAATATTATGTATTTTTTTTTATGTAATTTGATTGCTTTGAATTAAATTATAACAATAATTTAAATATAAAATAAAATTTAAACCATAAAATAATCTAAAATTAATTCAATTCTCATTAATCCTAATTCTAATTAAACCCTCATAGGGAATCAAGGGTAAAATAATCAAAACAAAAATTTTTTTAAGTGAAAAATAATGGAGTGCATTAAGTAAAATAAAATAAGTGAAGGGATTTTGACTTAATTTTTTACTCACATTTTGACTTAATTTTTAAGTTAACTTAATTAATTAAGTGATACTAATTACATTTATCAAACAAACTTAATTAATTAAGTACTTAATATAGTCAGTTTTAAGCACTTAATTTTTTTTTATCAAAAATTGCCCTTAGTTTGTTAATTTTATTTTACTTGGTGTTTTAGTTTGAAACTAAAAATCGTTTGAAACTAAAAATTAAAATTTGACGGTTAAATTAAAATTTAAAATTTCAATTGTTGCCTTTTAGTTTGAAACCAAAAAATAGTATTTGACTGTTAAATTAAAATTTAAACTTTTAATTTTAGCGCTTTAGTTTGAAAAATAAACAAATTTGACAGTTAAATTGAAATTTGGTCAAATTGAAATAAAACAATTAAATTTGACAATTGAATTAAAATTTGACAGCTATTTCAAAAATTTCAATCAAATTTATTAAAATTTTAATTTTATTATTTAATTTTGATGTGCTATTTGAAACACACCAGAAGAAAACAACTCTTTTGGATGTGCCCGGCCCTTGCGTTGTCCAAATAATGAGGTATTTGTCTGCGAGTGCGAACCAATGGACGGACAGGATTAATTGTACAAGTTTTCCATCGGTATCATGTTTTTTCGAGACAAGAGGTTGGAGCTTGGAGGTTTCTACACGTACACGGATCACCATGTTTACGTAAAGTTTCTTAGTTTTGTCTAAACATGTTCTAACCTTTACCTTAATTTCTAATGCTTTGATTAATCGATTTAGGATATGTTTATGTTTGATTGGAAAAAAAAAAAAAAAAAAATTATTGTGAAAAGAAATTTAATTTTTTGGTTAAGAAGTTAAATGAAACGAAGAAAAATAATCTACTTTTTTACCCTCGTATATTATATAAAAAAATAAATTAAAAATTATATTATTAAGGATATATTTATATTTTTACTCATTATACCTCACTTTTCTTTATTTTTCTCTCAAATTTGTGTGAAAAAAAATTTATTTCGAAAATGGTGCATTTTTCTTTCTATTTTATATTTCCTTCTCATTTTTTATTCGTACCAAATACGGATTTTTTTTTCCATCTTATTTTTCTTTTTATTTTCTTTCTCATCCAACCAAACACATCCTTAGATTATATTTAAAAGGATTTAACTTTGTTATTAATCTCTATATTTAATATTAATGTTCAATTGAATCTTCTAACCTTTAAGATTGGATTCCTATGTCATATCGATTATTTGAAAGATCTCTAACTGTTGTATAAGACAATTGAGTTACTTCACTTGATACCAAATAATTTTAAGTGATGAGAATTTGTCTCTCATTTTCTAGTCAAATTATCCGTACAAGCTTGGAATTGTACTTAAGGGTGTGTTAGACTTTTGTTCCACATTGATGAAGTGAAATCCCACATTAGAAATATTAAAAAAAATTTGTCTGATATATAAAGTAACATGTGGGTTACTATTAATACATTGATTTAAGTGTTTTGGATTACGTGGACTCACTCCAAAATGTATTGGACTAGGGGGTTGCATGGGAAGTTACAAATTGTATCAGAGTCAAATCTGATCCACAATGGAACTATGGTGGTGGTATTGATAAATGAGTAGAGGTTCCGGAGAGTGATAGAGGTTCCAAGTGAGTACCTTGTGTCAGATTATGGGCCGTCATGTCGCGTATGGGCTGACATCTATACTAATAAGGGGATGAACTGACCCAGCACGATAAACTACCAATATCTCGGTCCAAAAAGGTATTAAAAAATATCGTCTCATATATAAAGTATCATTTGGACTATTACTAGTATCTTGTTTTTAACATTTTGGGTCACTAGACTCGGTCAAAATCAGTGTATAAGCTTACTCGTTTTAAGTTGGAAGAAGTAATTAAACTTGGGGGGCATATAATGTATTTTATACCAGAAGTTTAGCATAAAATAATGGAGCAAATGTACAAAGACTGACATAAGGTACTAAAACCAAAGTCTCTCTCTCTCTCTCTCGCCATCGGCATGGAGTTTCTCTTCTGCAGCTTGGCTCTCGTCTTCTCCATTTTCTTCATTCTCAGACAACTCTTGAATTTGTTTCGACACAGGAAGAACCAACCGCCAGGTCCACCGCCTATCCCCATACTCGGCCACCTCCATCTCCTCCTCCTAAAGAACCCTTTCCACCTCACCCTCCATTCTCTCTCCACCAAATACGGCCCCATCATTTCCCTCCGGTTTGGATCCCGGCCGATCGTCATCGTCTCATCTCCTTCCCTCGCCAAGAAATGCCTCACCCAACAGACCGACATTCTTTTCGCCAACCGGCCGGCGACCCTCGCCAGTAAACACCTCGGCCATGATCACCGGATCTTCACTTTTGTCCCGTACGGCGACCTCTGGCGCAATCTCCGCCGCGTCACCGCCATCCAGATTTTCTCCGCCCACCGCCTCCAGCTGTCTTCCCCAGTCAGGACAGAAGAGATCCGGCTAATCGTCAGAAAACTGGTCTCCTCCGCCTCCGATGGGTCGTCGTCGGCTGTTAAGATCGATCTGAACTCGGTGTTCGTCGAGTTTATGTTCAACATGATGACGGTGATGATCGCCGGAGAGAGGCGGAAGGGTTTGGGGGAACTTTTCGGGCCCAGCATGAGGATGACGGTGTTGGATTTCATGCCGGTGTTGAGGTGGTTTGGTCTTCAAGGGATGGAGAAACAACTGGTGAATTTGAAGAGAGAGAGAGATGAATTTTTACAAGGTCTGCTGGATAATTACAGGAAGAACACTGGTTCGTCTTCTCCGAGTGGAGAAA
This sequence comes from Eucommia ulmoides, assembly GCA_016647705.1. Taxonomy (NCBI): domain Eukaryota; kingdom Viridiplantae; phylum Streptophyta; class Magnoliopsida; order Garryales; family Eucommiaceae; genus Eucommia; species Eucommia ulmoides. The sequence goes on along the minus strand of CM028332.1, from coordinate 6,081,444 downwards.
GGAAGCCGATTGTCGGAACATTGCTGTCTCTACAAGAAGCAGAGCCTGAATTTTACACCGACGACTTCATCAAGGGCATCATTCTGGTAAGAACAATTAATTAATCTGTTAATGGAGCTATTATTGGCCCTTTTATAATGGGATTAGGTTAAAGTGACAACTTATTCAGGCATAAAGCACAATTAAATGCTACAGTTTTTTTGCACTTAAGGCCCTATTATATTGCATAATTGGACTCTCCCAGGAGGGGAATTAAATCTTGAATTCGTACTCGGCCGATGAGGGAAGTGTACTCTTAAAATTACCCAGTAGGGTAATTAACCAAGGTGCGTGTAACTGGGTGCGAACACTCTTTACCATAAAACCCCAAAAAATAATTAAATAGAATTATTAGACCAATTAAGAACAAAAACAACAACTAAACATAATTAAATAGGATTATTGGACCAATCAAGAACAAAAACAACAACTAAACGTTATACCAATTAAGCGTCAGTCAAACTTTAAATCACATCTAAAATGATTAGCTTGTGAATTTGTTAATTTGAAATTTAAGGTTTTATCATTGGTAAATAAGTTGATTGGCTATATTTTTTAAATTAAAATTTTATTAATTTAATTTTACCTCAGAGACGAGAAATGTCTTATTTTGCCGAATTTTATTTATTTTGTTTATTTTATTTTTTTAAATTCATGGGGAATATATGTTATTTGAAAATATTATTTTTGGTTGTGATATTTGAATAAGGAATTGAATTTTTAAAAAAAAAATATTATAAAATTCTTGTGAGAAAATTTGACTTTAAAATTTATAAGTAGTGTAACTAATTTTCGAATAACACGACCCAAATGTACTCTAAATCTTATTTTTAAATTCTATAAATTTTTACAAATTTCTAAAGTAGATGAACAAGGAATTTTAATTTAATTAAAAAAATATTTAAAAAAATCAACAATTTTGTTCTTTGTTTTTTTAGATAATGTTCACGGCGGGAACACATACCTCAGCCCTCACAATGGAATGGGCAATGTCGCTCCTACTAAACCACCCCGAGGTAATAGAGAAGGTGAGAAACGAAATCGACAACCAAGTCAAACCCGGCCAACTCCTCGACGATTCCGACCTCTCCAAGCTACCTTACCTTAATTCCGTCATCAACGAGACCCTCCGACTCTTCCCCGTCGCCCCTCTCCTCTTGCCGCACTTCTCATCTGACGATTGTCTCATCGACGGTTTCAACATCCCTCGAGGTACAACATTGTTGGTCAACGCATGGGCCATCCACAAAGACCCCGGGCTTTGGGCCGAGCCCGACAAGTTCAAGCCCGAGAGGTTCGAAGTAGAGGAAGTCGGTAAAGACGGGTCCAAGTTTTTTCCGTTCGGAATTGGGAGGAGGGCTTGCCCGGGCTCCGGGATGGCTATGCGGGCCGTCGGGTTGGTTTTGGGCACATTTATCCAGTGCTTCGATTGGGAAAGGACCGGGCCGGAGCTTGAAGACTTGGAGGAATGTCAAGGAGCCGGGTTTACCCTGGCTAAAGTCAAGCGTTTAGAGGCCCGTTATAGCCCACGCAGGTCTATGATCGATCTCCTGTCTCAACTGTGAGTTGGTTTAGTCGTGGGAAAGCCTTTAGTGTGCATATGCTTAGGCTATTGAAAACTGGTTAGCCAGCCTAATGCATCCTTTGATACTAGTTTCAATTATGTCGTGTTTAGCGTGTATGTGTGTCTAAAAATATTATTTTAAATTAAATAAATTGTAAAATACAACAAAATTATTATGTCACATCACTTTCTTTTAGTAAATTGAAATTTTTAGTACAAATTTAAATATAATAATTTAAAATATTACAACGATGCTTTCGGATGAATTATATTTGTTATGTATAAAGATTTATTTTCAAGGAGAAGTACACTTGATTAAAAATCGGTGCAGTCAAATCAATTCCAATAAATTTTGCTGATTAGCCTTCAAATTTATTTATCGTCATAGTATATGCTAAACCAACTGAAAATTGACGCCTTTTCATTTTGAAAATAATTTCAAAAGACGATGATGTCAAAGACATTTTTGTAATAAATGCTAGATTCTCAATTTATACCTAGTTAAATTCAAAGACTGGTTTCTACGCGAATTATTGTCAGAATTCTCATTCGACGCGTGATTTTCATAGATAGAGAAAGTTGATCTAAGGATTTTGATGGACAATTAAGTGTTAATATTTTTTGTAGAACTAATGTTTTTATTGAGTGTTTCAGTTTAAAAAGTTCCAATCAAAGATAATATCATGAAGTAATCATGAAACATGTAGAGACGGATATTAAGAGATTGAAGATTTTAAAGAATATAAATCAAAACAATTCAAATCTATTTTATTTTTAATATATCCCGATTAGGATCACACACGACACAAATTAAATGATTTATATTTATGTTTGTTTATATTAAGATCCTAATTAAGTTTCAATTATTTGTTCCAATGTGAAATTGCAAAAGAAAAATTGACCTAAGCAAGATTAGTGTTTAAAATTGATTAATAATGTTAATTTAGTTAACCGAGAAAAAAATTTGGTTAAAGGGTCGAAAACGTCAAGGATTGGAGTTGAAATAAAATTAAGAAAGTGTTTCCAGTAGGTATCGGTCAATCAACCACAAGGGTTAGGTCAACCAATAGGTGTAGGCTGAGGAAATTGAAGTCTCTAAATTGATCGGTTAACCGACCAAGGAAGATCGGTCAACCGATGGCCAAAAGATAAACTCTCTATATCGATCCGTCAACCGACTAGGGTCGAAATTTGGCCTAAGATTGTATCCTGTATCGATCGGTCTACCGACCCATGGGGAATCGGTCAACCGACCAGTGTTTGAGAAAGGATTGACTAGCATCCTGTATTGATCGGTTGACCGATAGGTAGAGGCCGGTCAACCAACTGTGTTGTTTCAGATTTCGAGGATTTTCGGGATCAGATCTAAAACTAGCTGTTACTAGCCGTTTTTTGGCAAATCTTATGGAGATATTCTGGGGATTTGAACATATTAAAGATATATACTCTTATTTAGATATCCCTATAGATATGGTACATGAAATTAAAGTATTTCTCAATTTAATTCATTTAATACTTCCAATCTATTTAATTTGAAATTGAGAAATAATTTGGGGACTAAATTGAATATTTTAAAATCCATATTTAAGTCACAAATATACCAGGAATGAAAGGTAATAATGTTTGGGGGTCTATAAATGCCTTTTAGAGGCCTATCTTGAGGAAATTAGTCGTTGGAGGGTTTGTTCTAATTCTTTATATATAAACCTACGAATTTTGATAAAAATAGAACACAACATAAAAAACTATTAAGTTCCTAAGTCTTTCTAAGAGTTATCATTCGATTGAGATATATTTGAGAGAGTTATTGTGTTCTTAATTTAAACCACTGATTGTGTTGGCGTTACTGATTTGAGCTGTCTAGCATTTCAATCTATAATCTTTCAGTGTTATTCTGGTGAAATATTTCTAAGCTATTAATATTTATTGCGTATTTATTTTTTTATATTTACTTGGTTGATAAGATCTTAATAAAATTGTTTTTGAACTTTAAAGAGCATAAAAATTCTTTTAAAGCGATTTTTGTGATTATCTGATTACGTGCTCTATTTTGTTTCACACGCATTTTTTATAACCAGATTTTGAATTTCTCACGTAAATTCTATCACTAGTAATTTCAGAATATTAATTGAGTTTAATTGATTTGAGGTGATAGAAGCTCCGAGTGGGAAGAAACTTATTGATTCTTGTAATTGGTGAGTTTGTGCAGATTAGATATTATTGGGAGTATCTAGTCAGGGGTAACTTGGGTTTTAATCTTTTTCGAGAAAAAGATTGAGATTTGATATTTACCTAGTGGATAAAAATGTCAGGTTATTCTTTTCTCTTGCAAAGAATTAGGCCTTATTCTTTCTAATTAGAATTATTTGGAGTGATTTGTAAATGTTACATCCTTACCTAGGAAAATGATACTTGGAGTGTTTTTGGTGATGTTTGATTCTTAGCCTGAGGTATAAAAGAATTAGGTTTGATCCTTAGCCCATGAAAGGATTATGTTAGTCTTGAGCTTGATAAAAAGATAAGGTTATTCCTGTGTCTGGAAAAAGAATTAGGTGGTGATTCCTCCTTAATAGAATTAGGTTAGTCTTTAACTTGGTAAAACGATATGGCTCTTCTTTAGCCTATGAAAATGATAATTGTAAATGTTGATTTTGAGTCTGGTAAAAGAATAGGTGTAAGAGTTTGGTTCTTATCTGTTAAAAAAATCTTGAGTTTAGTAGATGCAAATCTCCGTGGGGCTCGAAGGACTGGATTAATCAAGAGTAACTTGGTGAATTAGGATATATCCTTATGTGTTGCATTGATTTACATTATTTATATTTTATTGTTTGAGTGTGTACCTAGATTTGAATACTGATGAGAGTAAAATCGGGCTCCCTCCACGTGTTAGCCACCTGGATCAGACTTGCCACGTTACCAGCTCCACGTCACGATGACCTGGGTCAGCCCGGTATATAGACAGCCCGGGTGGATTCCCAGGTCGGTGGATGAGGCATTCTAGGATCTCCAGCTAACAGCCTCTCCACAGGATCGTCGCGTGATAACAGATCGGCGTGCCCAGACTGACCTATGCCTTGTTGCCCGAGCCGACCTGCCTCTGTGCTAGGTCAGCCTGTATCTCCGTCATCCACAGTAAAGGGCCTATAGCTCTGATCAGCCGTGCCGCTTACGCGCCTAACTACTTAGCACTAATCCGAGCTTAAGGCCCTAATCTTGCTGACGCTAATCACATCTTCGCCTATAAATAGAAGGTTTCTCCAACACTTTTAGGGGGATGATGAAGGATTTTTAGAGGGAGAAACTCCACCATAGGTCGCTTAGACAGGTCGAGATAACAGTAACTTTTTGATCTGAATTTCTACCCCGGGCTCTTACTCTCATGACGAAGGAGACACTCCGGGAAAAACTCGACCCGTCCTGTGTGCAGGTGACAGATTGGAGCTTGACCCGAACAATAGCAAGGAGCATCAGGTCAGGAACACGAGACTTGGGCTCTGACGTAGGTCGGACAATACCTGTCCAGCTCGGCTACCAAGAGACGACAAGGACCACCAATCACCATCTCCCTTTTTTCCGATCTGAGGGTGTCCAGACCATACTGTTGGTCAGCCAATTTTCGACACCAACAAACACTTATCCGCTGCGTTATAAAGATAAATAATTGATTTATGATTAAATTAATTATTTGATTATTTAAGTGTTGAAAGATACAAAATTTGTTTAAATTTTTATAACTACCCAATTCACCATCTTTTTAGGTAAATCACTGGGCCAACACAGAAGATGTAAGAATAGAATGCACGATCTCCATAAATTGGAGAAGACGTGACGAAAAAATACGCGATTTCTATTAAATTATATATTTGTATGTATATAATATGGTATCTTTTAAACTTAATTATTGTGTCATTATCTTAATAAGATTTCGATAGGTTTAACATAAATTAACCCACCCATATATTATTTAGAGTTTTTCCTCTAAAGGTCTTTTTTCTAACTTGGACAACCTTACAAGTCCTAGCTGGATAAAGTTTTGTCAAAAGTCTCATTTTAAGTTTTTTGACTTCAAAAGTCTTTTGCTGACTTGGCAAAAGACTTTCTTTTCCATATTTTCCCTTCCTATATATATATATATATATATATAAAAGAAGTCTGACATCTTACAATCATTCAGGATGCCAGCTATATGTATAGCTCAATGCCAGTTATATGAATTGCTCAATGCCAATTATATGAATTGCTCAATGTCAGAGATATGAGAAAATTTTTTGCAGGTCTTCGTTAAGGTGATTTTCGAATTTCAATTTTCTCTTTTTGCCCTTTCTATGTATATAATTGGAGGTTTGATTTGGCAGAAATCTATTCTTTCATTGGCTGAGTAATGCTCGATCTTTTTTGATCCAATTTGTCGCTACGACTTCGAATTCTACTGGTGAATGCTTTTTTTTGTTTCCTTATCTTCCATTCGTGTATATATATATATATATATATAAGTGAAGTTTTGAATTTGTTCCTCTTCGCTACTATTCCAGTTGTTCCGATTTCTATTTTTTGCTCCACATTTCTTTGTTTCTATGGTTCAAAATCGCATTTAAACTGCCGAACAACGAATCTCAGTTGATTACCGTACTTGATTTGAGGTGATGTTCGATAATCAATTGAGATTTGTTGTTCGTGTTCTCTATTAGTTGTTTGGTCTTTATCAGAGTTATTGGTTTGGTCTTGTTCCATGTTTTTCCTGTGTTTTGTATTATTCGTTGTTGCATATCATGTGTTATAATGAGTTCTAGGGCAGAATGTGTTGTTTTCCCAAGTTTCTGTGTACTGATACTGTTTCAGTGGATATCCTCTGAATGTAATATTATGTTTTTATTTTATGAATTTGCAGTTTTGCTTTTGACAATGGGAGGTTTAATCATGGTGTGTGCGTTTGATGAGGAAACGTGTTTGATGAAATTTGATGATGAAAGATATACATATGATGTGTTAGTTTATAAGTTGATTGAGCGATTGAATATGTTGCAACGTAATTCATTGCGCATATCATATTCAATCGTGGGACAGTTAAACTGTATTTTGAATGATCAAAAAGACTTTTCAGCTTTATTAGAGTTAGTGAAGTTGTTAAATTTGGGATACTTAAATGTTGTTGTGAAAGAGATTGTCGATGAGCTAGTGTTGGGTAATTCTCCAAGTTGTTGTAGTGGATTATCAATTGAGAGACGTCACACTCCCCCACATGATGAAGTGATAGATTTTCTTGGGTCTTATTGTGTCAACCATGCGATAAATCACCGTTCTAAGTCATTGTCCACCCTTATTAGAGAGATGGTTCAACATTTTAATGGGAGAGCAGATGAATTTCGTAGTGATCTAGTCAAGTATTCAATTGAGGTTGGGTTTCATTTTGATTATTTAAAGAATGACAGTGTTCGAGTTGCTGCTGCATGCTGTCATAAGGATTTCACTTCCTGTAAGTGGAATGTCCATGCTAGAGCTGACATTACTACTGGGAGTTTTGTAATTAGAAAGTTGGATAACGTACATAATTATGGTGCGTCATTTCGGTCTTGGAAAAATGAAAGGATAAGTTCCGATGTCATTGCAAGTGAGTTAACAATTGAGATTCCTGGAAATCCACTAAAACGTACTATTGACGTTGTTTCTGATTTCAAGAACACGTATGGATTAGATATAACATCCAATCATGCATGGCTAAGGGTAGAGAATACTCAATTTATTATATGGTGATTATACGGCATCATACGGCTTATTGAGGTGGTATATTAGTGTTTGTCAGTCGACAAACCTGGGTAGCCACTTTTGTTTAGAATATGACCAGGAGTTTTGGTCATTTTAAGAGAATTTTTGTGTCCTTTAATGCGTGCATTGAAGGCTTCAAGTTTTTCTGGCCTATGTTGTTTATGGACAGAACATTCTTCAAGAGTTGGTATAAAGGAACGTTGCTTGCTGCATCTGCGAAGGACGGGAACGAATGTTATATTACGTTTTATTTTTCTGTTGCAACTTCTGTTTCTGTTTTTAAAGTTTTCTATTGTGTATTTAGGTGGAATGTTTTCTGATTTTTACATGTTCAAGAATGTTTCCATCGGCTTTTGATATTGTCAATGCGGAGAACGACGACAATTGGATGTGGTTTGCACAACAATTGTCGATTATTGTTTTTAATGAGCAGCGCATTATTTTTATTTCCGATCGACAATCAGGTTTGATTCAAGCTGTACGTACTGTCTTTCTGAACTCTCCCCATGAATTTTGTTTACATCATTTGAAGTGTAACCTAAGAGATAAATTAAGTGGGAGGGATAATGTGCTGAAAAAAAAAAAAAAAAAAAACTGCTTCATAGACTTGATCAGTGTGTGTTTGCACCAACTATTGATGGGTTTTCCACTCATAGATATAGACTTATTGTTGAAGGCGAGTCAAGAGTTATTTCATTCTTCAATGAGTTACCTCCTGAGAATTGGGCTAATGCCTTTTTTGTTGGACAACGATACGGCGAGATGTTATTAGAATATGTTGAGAGCAGTAGTGTCACACCCCACCACGGACACCCGTCACCGTGGGACTAACGTGACATCGATAAGACATCACCTAACCGACTAGACAACAACAATACGACAATATTCAGAATTTGTATCTATATAACATATACATAATTCCATCTGATAGGGATACATCGTCCCAGATATAAGAACAACTAAACGAATCCCATGAACCTCACTTGGATTCATCTTTGACATCTCGTCTCCAAATACTCTCAAATAACTCCATTGCATGACTCACATAACTCTATCCAGCGCCAGTAGGGGACCGACCGACTCATAACTATTTCACCTGCGAGTGTACTACTTTCTTAGTAAAAATATTTTATAATAATAATAATTTATTCTACAACATCTAAATGGATCAAGCGTAAGTATATAAACACTACATAGCTCGTAAAATCTCCAAAATATAAGCAGTGAAAATAAAGCAATATAGATAAGTTCCATTCAAATCCATCTAGTATAAAACCATACCAATTACCATAATAAATAATAAATCATCCAATATAAGTAAAACATTACATCTCAAAACACCACTCCACCATAACACACACTGGCTAGCCATAGTGATCGTTTTAACCTTACGATCGGGAGTTGCAACGGTACCGTACCACCCGTAGGATATGCCTTCCTAGCGGGACAAATGATCATATGCCCGGACGCCCATCGGACAGGTCATAATATCAATATCCACAAGTCGGATCACCCAACGGCAGGATATAATATCAATAATCGTTTGCTGGATCACCCATCGGCAAGACATAACATCAACAACCACCTGCCGGACCGCCCATCGGCAGAACATAAAATCAATAACATCATCAAATCAACAACATCATCATCAAACTACCACTCAATAACAAATCAACGCTCTACCGAAACAGATAATCTCAATAGCATTGTCAAATCCATAACAAGCTCAAATCAATAATATCATCGTTAATTTACCAGTCAATAGTAATGCCAAAATCAATAACATCAACCTCTATCTCAAAAACCGATTTAAACCACAAAAATCATGTTGTTCACTTTCTTTTAAAAAAAACCCACTGATTCAATAAATCATTTATTTCCATCTTTTTTTAAAAAAAAAAAACCAACGAAATTCACATTTTCAAAAACACCCAAATTCGCTTGATCCATATAAATTATAATTTCGCCCCATTTTTAAGTAAACACATTTTTCCATCATATATATATGAAAATAGATTTGGCAAGAAAACAGTACACTTACCTGAAAATCCGTTCTCAAAAGCTTTACCGGTTCTCTGCTACCGCTCTTCCGGAATTTGTGAACCTATTCGTGACAAGGCCTAAATTAATATTATAGAGAAAATAACCTAATCGTGCAATGTAAGCCCTACGTTCATTAATTTCTCATTCCCCACGTTTTGATATATGAAGATACTATTCGACTAGTTTAGCGTCATTAAAATTTACGATTTAAACCTAATTCATATAAACGAGCTCATCATTTATTATCTTTATTTTGATATTTTAAGGTTAGGAAATTAAATTTAGAATTCATAAAATAAATTAGAAAGGTTATCCGTTCCGAACCGATCGTAGATTTTCCTAAAATTTTATGTATTTTGATTCTGCTCCCCATCGCCTAAGCGCGACCCACTGCCTAGGCGAACGAGCTCCTCATTTTCTCAGTTTACACACTGACGGATCTCTTCCTAGGCGAGAACTCCTCTACTTAGGCAAACACGCGATTTTCCTTGCTCACTGATCTTTTACTGCCTAAGCTAATTTCCACCGCCTAGGCAAAACGCCCTTCGTCCTAACCTTCTTCCTCCTGACAGAACAGACCAGCCATTCCTTTCCTTTGCGTCACCAGTTCTAGCCACTAAATTCACCACTCCACCTTCACGATCAACCACCCCAAACTTACAACTAACTCTACCAACCTTATCCCCTTTAACCCTACCAAAATACACACCAAATAACACCCCACACACACCGGTTGCAACCCAAAACAGCAAAACAAAGCACTCACACACTTCACACACATATCAGCTTTCAAACGAACCCAAAAGAAAAAACACAATCACCTATTTCACCCAACAAGACGACCAACAACCCTTGGAACACCCATTTTACGCTGAAAACTGGCGATCATCTTCTCCGACGACTTCTCCTCCTCCGTTTCCTCTCTCTCTCTCTTTCTCTCTCTTTTTCTTTCAGTTTTTCTCTAGAATATTTGCGATCCCAGATCACCACGCACACACACACACACACACACACACACACACACACACACACATACACACATATATGAAAATATCTTTAGTTAATTTACTCACCCCTCCCTCCCTTAATTCTAACTTCCTCTCCTTAATATTTTTAACTTTTAAAATTTTTCAAAAGTTTACAATTGGACCCTTAAACTTTTAATTTGAATTTTAAATTTACCCAATTTTTTCCAAATTTTCTTAATTACTCCGATTGCAACTAAAATAACGTATGAGCTGAGTCAGGGTCTTGTAGTTCCTTTTTCCTAAAAGAAATTTCGTCCCGATTTTTTTTGTCAAAACAATAATATTTCATATTCGCACTGCATAGTCATGTTAGTCACCCTTGATTCTAGATACCATTACATAACCAAAAGTCACCCTTTATCCACAACTTATAATTTCCGTCAAATCATTTCCACATATCGCAACATTTGCATTTGCAATGGCCAACGCGATATCCAACAAACTGTCTTTTGTTCTAACGCTTCCGCTGCGCTACTCTGAGAAAATCACAATCAATAACAATATAATGCAATATATACTTAGAATATCATGGTGAACTCAATAATTCTTATAACTAGCATATATCCATTTTGTCCAACAATTCTAGGCAACCAGTGCGTAATAATATCTCCATTAATATCTCGCCACTAATCTCATAAGTTCAGATAGCCCAAAAAATCATTAACCTCAATATCTACGTTATATCTTCAATACTCTTATGAATGTTCTATAACTATTATCACCACTCAAACCACGTAGATACGTATCAAAATACATCCAACGGGTCGTTTATAAAAATTTCCTTCATATTTCCACATTTAATCAAGTCCCTGACAAGGTTACACGCTTCAATTATGTTTCAGTCTACCTACTCATGCTTCAAACACATATAAATATGGATCGAAGTACCTAACTACGTTCCAACTACAAAATTTCAATACATCACAAAAGTCATTCGGAATAATTCAAATTATCCACTCCTCATGAGATCTTAGTGACCCTACATGCCGACTTCGCCTAATAATTAGTAGATCAATGCATTTGATTGAGTTCCTTTTATCTACTTCGTTTTCTATATATATAAAAAAATAATCACACCGGGTTGTCTCCAATTCTTGATAATTTTTCGTTTTCCTATCTCAGTTCAGTCTATTTGACTGAAGTCATATATCCTTCTCATACAACGTTATACGGTACCACCTTGATCACCGAAAATGTATCTATTAGTTTAAACAAATTCTACTAGTGCCACGTAATCCTCCTCGCTACAAAAAATTCCCAAACGCAACTCCTCAATATATCCTCCAATATCTGAATCGTACTTCTAGATTGATCGTTAATCTATAAATAACGAGAGTTACAAACTCTCAACTAGATACCCAAAGCAGTATAGAAACTCGAATAAAAGTCAAAATAATTATCAAATTCTGGTACTACAGTTTTTCCTATATAGTTTCTCTGATTGAAGATTATGGTCTGAAAATACTACCTAACTTTCCATATTTATAACATTCAAGACTGCATTTTGAGTTCCTCTGCTGACTGTTCATACAATGATGACTTATTTTGCTTTGATAATAATTATCATCCAAGTCACAAAACGGCGACACACTTATGATTTCAGACTTCCAATTCCAAAAATTTCGAGTAACTAATTAACCGAGTTTAAACACATGCTAAATTTTTAATCTAGGAGCTATTGGTCTTTATCAAACATATAATTCAACATCCAATTTTGTACTTTTGATTTAAAATAATTATATTATCCTAACTTTATTCGACATTTTCATTGAACCGGTGCCTCATGCAACAGAACAATCCAGTTAAATATACTGGCATACACATAAAAAAAAAACATTCCTCAAACTACTCTCCCCTTTTCCACCTAGAATAGGTCAAAGCTATAATAGCCCACCTGGATATTACTACTCAACCTCAACTTTACTACCAAACAATCACCTAACAACAAATACTGTGCTTTCTCATTTCTATTCTAATCTACTACTACTACTCACGCAGTCTCTGTAGTTTAGTATTACCTGGGCATTGCATATATTGTTCTATGCACCTCTTTTAAGGTCTTTTCCGTCAATTTGCATTATTCCGTCGATTTGGCATTATTAAAACTACACACTTTATTTTCAATCCTCAAAACTTCATCATCATTTCTAACACGCTAGTTAACTCTACAATCCATTCCCACTGCATCGCTAAGCCTTCTTAGTTGGACATCCGACTTTTGCATTTCTACAATACGGTTAATCAATGCCATTTTCAAAATCAAAATTTCAAACAGCGTCGCCATCTGACCAACCGCCCACTAAACTTACAAGGATCTCAACTCAACCCATAAATTAATATGAATAACCAACTTACCGATTTCCGACCCGAAATATTCTCTTTACCATTGGCCTTTCCTAAATTCTAATAGATGGTATGATTGAAAATTATTTTGACACAATAGTTGGCCCTGTGACCATTTTCCATTCCCTTCCTCTTTAATCTTTCCCTATTGGACATCTAACTTTTGCGTTTCTACCATACAATTGATAAATATCGATTTCACATTAAAAGCTCAGTTAGCGTGGTCATCCGACCAACTACCCACTAAACTCACAAAGAACCCAACTTGACACATACATTAGTATGAGTAACCCAAATATGTGCAACCACATTTTCCCGATTTCCGACGCAAAGCACAAATCCCGTTATAGAGGAAATGTCGCTAAAACGTCAAAACAACTACTCTCACTGCCCACTCCAAAAGTTTCGAGTTCCAGTTACACTTTTCGGCCTTTCTTGTTAAACCATAGCTTCGACTTCCTTTGAATTTATTTGAATACTATATCTCAAGAGCACTTGTCCCAAAATTACCACTCGATCCAACCAATATTCATATTTATTGCATTTTGCATGCAATCGCTTTTCCTGCAGCATCAGCAACACACTCTGGAGATGTTCTACATACTCTTCTCTACTCTCGATCGGATTACTGTTTTCACCATGTCGTAGTCTCTACCTTCCAACTGGTAATACCCTACTAAAAAATCTAACATCCTGTTCTTTCGCAGTCAATTAAACAAACCACCCATTCTAACTGATGAGTACCAACACTGGATCTTCCTGGATAAAACACCAGGTTCACGTTAATCATGAGTTAATGGTCCAATTTATTGTAACGACCCAGTTTCTCAAGGCCGTCACAAAGCTTCTCCTATAGAGACTTCCTAAACCAAAAACTAATTTACTCACATTTCCACTATTCGACAAATTTTTAATTACTAACACCACGGCGACCACCTTTAAAGTCCCCAAAGTTATAATTCCAAATTCCAATTTCTCGCATTTTATCAACACAAATATATTTAGCCAATTTAATGAGTCGAACGTTCACCTCCTAATATTATGGAACTTATTTTACAACAACCACAATTATTAATCACACTTACCAGCACCTTGACAGCTCTCAGAATTACTTAGGGAAAATCCCTAACTACTACATTATCCACCGCCTAAACTTGTTTTGTCTAGTGCCCCGCACCCATGTACTGATTGTTTTTTTTTTTGATATCCTTTCTTTAATATTTTTCTGACCTCCCAGACCCACTATCAAACTAATTGGGGTACTAATTACACCTTCTCGACAATATACCCTTTGATTCTTTTAAGATTTAACTCGACCTCATACAAATGGACTCTATTTATATACGCACTTATTTTCATCCCAGACTCACAATTCTCGGCTACTTCCTACATATAATTTTCTATTACGTTTTCTATTTCTACAAGTTCCATAAACTTTTGCTCTACCTTCCTGTCAATCTAGAACGTATTACCTTCTCATCATAGTTTTCTCACATCTTTAGTTTCCAACTAATATAACTTTTTTTTTAACATCATTATAAGATGCCTTTCATATTGCCTAAAAGATGATGTTATACTTATTTGAATGTCATTTTGTATTCCAGCTTAAATGTGTTCTGCTATACAATCTACTATTTTAATAATGACTTATTGGGTGCTACCGATAGTTATCTCATCATTGCCTAATACGCATATAGTTGTTTCTTAATTAAAATCTCACATTTCCAACTATTAGCACTCCCACAATCGCGATCCACCCATTTTCACCACTACCAATACAATACCACTGAAATCCGCCAACTGACAATATCACCATCACTACCTGCCAACAAGACAACCCTCCGTGCACCATGCCAATGCATTAACTAATGTAATGAAAGAACTAACACTCACGTACCGAACTACCTTATTGACACCCTATCTCATGTCCCCTACTGATTAGACGACTGACACGTCCTCCTATCTTAGGGTCTTCTACTGACAAGACCACTGACAAGTTTACAGAATCTATAACCTAGGCTCTGATATCAAAATTGTCACACCTCACCCCGGACACCCGTCACCGTGGGGCCAACGTGACGTCGACAAGATATCACCTAACCGACTAGACAACCACAATACGATAATATACAGAATTTGTATCTATACAACATATACGTAATTTCATCTGATAGGGATACACCGTCCCAGATACAAGAACAACCAAATGAATCCCATGAACCTAACTTAGATTCATCTTTGACACTTTGTCCCCAAATACTCTAAAATGATTCCATTGCATGACCTGCATAACTCTATCTAGCGCCAGTAGGGGACCGACCGACTTCTAGCTATTTCACCTGCGAGTGTACTGCCTTCCTAGTAAAAATAATTTATAATAATAATTCATTCTACAACATCTAAATGGATCAAGCGTAAGTATATAAACACCACATAGCTCGTAAAATCTCCAAAATATAAGTAGTGAAAATAAAGCGATATAGATAAGTTCCATTCAAATCCATCTAGTATAAAATCATACCAATCACCAAAATAAATAATAAATAACCCAATATAAGTAAAACACTACATCTCAAAACACCACTCCATCACAACACATACTGGCTAGCCATAGTGATCGTTTTAACCTTACGATGGGGAGTTGCTACGGTATCGTACCACCTGTAGGATATGCCTTCCTAGCGGGACAAATGACCATATGCCCGGACGCCCATCGGACAGGTCATAATATCAATATCCACATGTCGGATCACCCATCGGCAGGATATAATATCAATAATCGTTTGCCGGACTACCCATCGGCAAGACATAACATCAACAACCGCTTGCCAGACCGCCCATCGGCAGGACATAAAATCAATAACATCATCAAATTAACAATATCATCATCAAACTACCACTCAATAACAAATCAATGCTCTGCCAAAGCAAATAATCATAACAAGCTCAAATCAATAATATCATCGTCAATTTACCGGTCAATAGTAACGCCAAAATCAATAACATCAACCTCTATCTCCAAAACCGATTTAAACTACAAAAATCATGTTGTTCACTTTCTTTTATAAAAATCCACTGATTCAATAAATCATTCCTTTCCACATTTCTCTTTAAAAACCAACGAAATTCACATTTTCAAAAACACCCAAATTCGCTTGATCCATATAAGTTATAAATTCGTCCCGTTTTTAAGTAAACACATTTTCCCATCATATATATATGAAAATAGATTTGGTAAGAAGACAACACACTCACCTGAAATCCATTTTCAAAAGCTTTACTGATTCTTCACTACCGCTCTTCCGGAATTTATGAACCTATTCGTGACAAGGCCTAAATTAATATTATAGAGAAAATAACCTAATCGTGCAATGCAAGCCCTACGTTCATTAATTTCCCATTCCCCACGTTTTGATATATGAAGACACTATTCGACTAGTTTAGCGTCGTTAAAATTTACGATTTAAACCTAATTCATATAAACAATCTTATCATTTATTATCTTCATTTTGATATTTTGAGGTTAGGAAACTAAATTTAGAATTCATAAAATAAATTAGAAAGGTTACCCATTCCGAACCGATCGTAGATTTTCCTAAAATTTTATGTATTTTGATTCTGCTCCCCATCGCCTAAGCGGCGACCCACCGCCTAGGCGAACGAGCTCCTCATTTTTTCAGTTTACACACTGACGGATCTCCGCCTAAGCGAGAACTCCTCTGCCTAGGCGAACACGCGATTTTCCTTGCTCACTGATCTTTTACTTCCTAAGGGAATTTCCACTGCCTAGGCAAAACACCCTTTGTCCCTGACCTTATTCCTCCTGACAGAATAGACCAGCCCTTCCTTTCCTTTGCGTCACCAGCTCCAGCCACTAAATTCACTACTCCACCTCCACGATCAACCACTCCAAACTTACAACTAATTCTACCAATCTCATCCCATTCACCCCAACCAAAACACACACTAAACAACACCCCCCACACACCGATTGCAACCCAAAATAGTAAAACAGAGCACTCACATACTTCACACACACACTAGCTTTCAAATGAACCCAAAAGAACAACACACTCACCTATTTCACCCAGCAAGACGACCAACAACCCTTGGAACACCCCTTTCACGCTGAAAACTGGCGCTCATCTTCTTCGACGGCTTCTCCTCCTCCGTTTTCTCTCTCTCTCTCTCTCTCTCTCTTTTGATTTTTCTCTAGAATATTTGCGATCCCCGATCACCATACATACATATATATAGATGAAATTTGTGGAGTACATAGCGCCACGTTACCCCTCTCTCTCGATCCTTCCGTCTGATCGCAGGGCACACACACACACATATATATTTAGTTAATTTACTGATTTCTCTCCCCCTTAATTCGAACTTCCTCTCCTTAATCTTTTTAACTTTTAAAATTTTTCAAAAGTTTACAATTGGACCCTTAAACTTCTAATTTGAATTTTAAATTTACCTAATTTTTTCCAAATTTTCTCAATTACTCCGAATGCAACTAAAATGACGTATGAGCTGAGTCGGGTCTTATAGCTAGGACGTGGTTGGTGGGTTTATGCTCTCCAGGAAAATTTGAAGTGCATTACCACCCATCAGTCTCGGTAGATATTGTGAATCGGAGTTGTTAATGTTTCCAATGGCAATTGAAAGGTTTTCCATGTGCACATGCTTGCGCCGCCATTAAAAAATTGGGGGGGGGGGAATTTGAATTACTATGTTGAATATTTCTGTCGTAGTACGTATTTGGAGGGTATTTTGTCTGTCCCTACCCTTGGAAGACCAGTTTATGACAGCGCAATAGCTGTTGTGTTACCGCCTCAAACACACTGACCAATTGGGCGTCCAAAGAAGAAGCGGATTCCATCGAAAGGGGAAAAAAGTAAAGCAAATTCGGTGTAGTCGGTGCAAGCAATATGCGAACCACAATCGAAAGACGTGCAAGACTGCAATTTGAAGAAGAGGTTGCAATCTGTATTTTTTTGTCTAGTTGCAATATGTATTTTTTTTTTGTCTAGTTGTATATTGCACTACTTTGTTAATGTTTTTGATCTCAATGCATTTGATATCTTGTAAATATGCTGTTTTCATTTTGTGAAATTGGCTTATGTTTGGAAGATATCTAACAACGATGTGTATTTTTTCAGTAGATGTGTACTGAAATTTTAATATATGCTATTTTTTCATGATATATATGGTGAAGAAATATATTTTGTTTATATTAGGATGATATCCACTAAATTATACTTACATTGTTTCATTTGCCAACTTTGGTTCTATTCAGAAGATATCCACTAAAGTATGCTTATATTATTTCAATTGTCAACTTTGGTTCTGTTCAGTAGATATCCACTAATGATGTATAGTTATCAGAAGATATCTACTGAACTTTTAAAATATGTTGTTCGATTCACATTCACATTTCCTTAGTGGTACACATCAATATTTATCAATTAAATAAGTTTTTGATGATATATATGGTCAAGAAATATACCATCCATTTCTAAAGACAAAATGTCACCCACTATACAGCACGAGGCAAAAAATGGAAGTAACAAAATTACCTTACTAGTAAGTTCGGTCAACAGCTGGTATTCTTGCATAAAACAGTTTCTTTCTACCACACCATCTCCATTTTACCCGAAGAAAACCATAAATAGAATGTAATGAAATATTGAGTAAAGAAATATACGACACAAAGTACCAAATTTTGTAGATACGGATACATTTTTTGAACAGATATTTGGAAGCCAATGCTGAACAAATTAATAAGAACATTACACTGTTTTCATTTGTAATTGGGGTTCTGTTCAGAAGATATCCACTTAAGATGTGTCTTTTTCAATATATATCTATTGAAATGTTTAAAATATGTTGTTTCTGTACATTTTCGTAGTATCAATGAATGATGTCTAGTTAATTAGTTTTTTCATGATATATATGGTAAATAAATAATCTGCCACATAAGTTCTGAATTTTGTATATACAAACGCATTGTTTGAACAATTTTTTTGGAAAAATAGAAGTACCAAAATTACTTTAATAGTAAGTTAGATCAGCAGCTGATATTCTTGCATAAAACAACTTTTTTCTACCACACCATCTCCATTTTACCCGAAGAAAACCATAATTAGAATGTAATGATATATTGAGTGAAGAAATATACGATAGAAACATTATTTCATTTTGTAGATACAGATATATTTTTTGAACAGATATTTGGCAGTCAATGCTGAACAAATTAATAAGAATAAAGCATTGTTTCATTTGTAACTGAGATTCTGTTAAAAAGATATTCACTTAAGATGTGTCTTTTTCAGTAGATATCTACTGAAACATTTAAAATATGTTATTTTTGTATATTTTCATAGTGTCAATGAATGATGACCATTTAATTAGTTTTTTCATGATATATATGGTCAATAAATAATCTGTCACACAAGTTCTGAATTTTGTATATACTAACACATTATTTGAACAAATGTTTTGAAAAAATAGAAGTAACAAAATTACCTTAATAGTAAGTTAGATCAACAACTGATATTCTTTCTACCACACCATCTCCATTTTACCTGAAGAAAATCATAAATATAATGTAATGATATATTGAGTGAAGAAATATACGGCAGTTAATGCTAAACAAATTAATAAGAACATATTACTATTTCATTTGTAATTGGGGTTCTGTTCAGAAGATATCTACTTAAGATGTGTCTTTTTAAGTATATATCTATTGAAATGTTTAAAATATGTTGTTTCTGTACATTTTCGTAGTGTCAATAAATGATGTCCATTTAATTAGTTTTTTCATGATATATATGGTGAATAAATAATCTATCACACAAGTTCTGGATTTTGTATATGCAAACACATTATTTGAACAATTTTTTTGGAAAAGTGGAAGTAAAATTACTTTAATAGTAAATTAGATCAGTAACTGATATTCTACCACACTATCTCTATTTTACCCGAAGAAAACCATAAATAGAATGTAATGATATATTGAGTAAAGAAATATACGACATAAAATACCAAATTTTATAGATATGGATACATTTTTTGAACCGATATTTGGCAGCCAATGCTAAACAAATTAATAAGAACAGAGCACTGTTGTATTTGTAACTGGGGTTCTGTTTAGAAGATATCCACTTAAGATGTATCTTTTTTAATAGATATCTATTGGAATGTTTAAAATATGTTGTTTTTGTACATTTTCGTAGTGTCAATAAATAATGACCATTTAATTGGTTTTTTCATGATATATATGGTCAATAAATAATTTGTCACACAAATTTTGAATTTTGTATATACAAACCCATTGTTTGAACAAAATTTTGGGAAGAAATCTTGTATATACAAATATTTTGGAAGAAATTTTGTAGATACAAACACAGCCAATGTGAATAATTAGTAAGAGCAGTACATTGTACTGTTTTTGTCAATGGAGGTTTTGTTCAAAAGGTATTCACCTGAGGATTTATATTTCCGAGTAGATATCTGCTGAAATTTTAAACAAATTACATATTAAATAATATCCACAACAGTAGATATACATTAAATACGTGAAATCATGATTATATATGGTGAACAACTATACTGCCACCAAGTAGGGCTGACAAAACAAGTAACAAGTCGTGTAATAGGTCATTACACAATAACACGAAACACGATAAGACCCAAACACGAATACGATACAATAAGCATATCGTGTCAGACCACCCAAATACGAACATGACACAAAAATTATCGTGTCAACACGACACGATAATTTTTTGTGTCACACGATAATACAAAACCTATCAGGTTAATATTTTTTAAGTGCAACCAAAAAAAATAAAAAATAAAAAATCAACAGTGCTGCGTAATTTTCATTGAAATTTATATTGCTCTACTATTATTATATGTATGGCTTATTTGATCATCTTGGATGCGATATTTTTGAGGGTTAGTTATCAGACAATAATATATATCAATATAGACAAGTTTTTTATACGGTAATTTCATATACAGTAGATTTACAAATTGCACTTAAAAATTTTAAAAAATTATCTACCCATTTTTGTAATACATACTAAAAAGTAGTACTATTTTGATATTAAAAAAAAAAAAAAAAAAAACTCAAACTATTTAATAGTAATATAAAATAAAAAATAATTAAAAAAAATATATGTAACCACAGACATAAATACGGATATTTAATTTAAGAATTTTTTAAGTAGTTTTAAAAACATGTTGAAAATAATAGATGATATTTTCACTCTATTTAGAACAAAATTTATATTAATTTGATAATTTTGATAGTTATAGAATTTATTTTTGTTCTTTCATAATAGTT
Source organism: Eucommia ulmoides (assembly GCA_016647705.1). Taxonomy (NCBI): domain Eukaryota; kingdom Viridiplantae; phylum Streptophyta; class Magnoliopsida; order Garryales; family Eucommiaceae; genus Eucommia; species Eucommia ulmoides. The sequence continues at coordinate 6,060,317 of CM028332.1, read as the reverse complement.
ATAGATTTTATTTTTTATACTTTCATGCATTTGATGGGGTTATTATCATAAATAATTTATTTTTTAATTATAACATATAAAATAAATCAGTGTTACCTAAGTGCGATTGAAATTCATGTGACTCTATTAATGTTAAGACTTATTTGCTCATCTTAACTGCGACATTTTTTAATGTTTCGGTTACTAAAAATTACAATCTCAACACTTCATTGTTAAATTTATTTAATTAACTATTTTATTTTCTTATTATAACACACACACACACACACACTCTTTCATACATTTGGTGGGATTATTATCATAAATTATTTATTTTTTAATTATAACATATAAAATAAATCAGTGTATCCTAATTGAGATTGAAATTCATATGACTCTACTACTATTATATGGCGTATTTGTTCATCTTAACTGTGATATTTTTCAATGTTTTGTTTATTAAAAATTACAATCTCAACACTTCATTGCTAAATTTATTTAATCAACTATTTTATTTTCTTATCATAACACACACACACATGTACAAGGGCATGCAACATAAAATATTTCAAAATCTTCATTCTTGTTTATGGAAGTATCCATCATCTTTTGATCATGTCATTTGCACATGCTTATTATTAATAATAGGGGTATAAATTGGTTGGTCGGATTAGTATTGAAGGATTTTTGTCAGCCTACACGAAGAAAAATTCTAGCAACTTCCCTGACCGAAGCTAAGTGTGTGGCCTCATTACCCCGATCTAATTCGGGGTTGGTCGGGTCGGGCGGTTGTTGGATAACATAAACAAAAAAAACAAAGATGAAATGCCTAAAATTTGGATAGAAAGATTTTGTAGATTTGAGACGGAGATGGAGAAATAAAGAAGAAATCTATGAAAAAAATTCAAAAAAACTTATAGATTGTTAGATTGGAGTAGGAGATTGAGAATGAGCAAGAGCCATCGATGCGACGAACAACAATGTCGTAGGAATAATGGACAACGGGATTATTAGGGTTTGATAGACATAGGAATGTTAGACGATAATATTATTAGATTATTCAGGAATCATCAATGCAGATTTCATTGAAGAATCATCTATTAGGGTTTGAAAGACAATGATGGCTCTGGGATTGAGAGAGAGAGATGGGATGAGAGCGGAACTAGGGTTAGAATTTGGAAATGGAATGATTTGAATTTGATTAAGGTTATATTTTTATATGCGGACTTTTTGTCATATGCCATATGTTTTGGGATATTTGGTAAATATATATTATTAAAATTTGGGGTTCAAGTACATCGGGTAAGGGTAGATGGCCACCCAAGCCGAAGTGTTATTGGGATCGGCCAGGTCGGGTTGAAAAAAAAAACTACTCATAATTGATCAACCTACCATTGGGTTAGATGGGCCAAGTTTTTCAGGTACTATTTAAACCCCTAATTATTAGACATGATAAATTCCACTTGTATTATATATATGATATTTTTTTATCATCATTTAATCTAGAATATAATGTTTGTATTCAGCTTAATTTCAATATCTTAGCTAACTATAATCTTACCATTTCTTTACATGATGTGACTTCCATTAATTATTTTAAATAAGGTTAGAAACGGCGGTAAAATGAGGCGAGGCCATGAAAACTCTGCAAATCAGTAATAGTTTTAGGCTGTGGCCACTGTTGTATGGCCTCTATTTTGGTATTGTCCATCGCGAGTCCATCCTTAGACACCGTATAGCCCAAAAATTGAACAATATCCATTATAAAAACATACTTACGAGTAGCAGCATAGAATTTGTCCCTTCGAAGGACCATCAAAACCTCTCGCAGGTGTTGGAGATGCATCTCTCGATTAGCACTATAAATAAGGATATCATCAAAGTAAAGCACAAGAAATTTACCGATGAAAGGGTGAATTGCTTGATTCATAACTCGCATAAACGTGCTAGGGGCATTAGAGAGGCTAAAAGACATCACTAGCCACTCATACAAACCCTCAAGGGTTTTAAATGTTGTTTCCTAGTCATCACCATGCCTGATTCAAGTCTGATGGTAGCCACTCTTCAAATCTAACTTGCTAAACACCGTTGCACCCCCTAATTGATCAAGCAAGTCATCCAATCGAGGTATAGAAAAGCGATAGCGTACCGTGATCTTGTTAATTGCATAACTATCCACGCACATACGCCAAGTGCCATCCTTTTTGGGGGTTAGGAGGGCAGGCACAACACATGGACTAAGGTTTTCTCGAATGTGGCCCTTTGCTAGTAATTCATCGACTTGACGGCGCAATTCCTCATGTTCTTTGGGACTCATCCTGTAATGCGGTCGGTTGGGTAAGACGGCTCTTGGAATCAAATCAATTTGATGTTGGATGTCACGTAATGAAGGTAATTTGTTGGGAAGTGCTTCAAGAAAGACATCGGTAAATTCTGCCAGTAATGGTTAAACGACATCTAGGATAGTAGAAATTGTGCTTGCAGATTTTTTATAAAGCACATAAACAACCCCCGATTTTGCCATGGCATGTTCGAAGTGAGCTCTGGACAAAAGAGTGATATTGTCTCTAGTGGGTGAGACAATTTTATCTTTACTAGGTAGCAACACTATCTTCTTCCCATGAAACATGAATGAGTATGTATTGGCACGGCCATGGTGAATGGCCTCTCGATCAAATTGCCAAGGGCGCCCCAGTAAAAGATGACATGCATCCATGGGTGCCACATTACTGCATATCTCATCAGTATAGGTTGGTCCAATGGAAAATGAAACTAAGGCACGGCGGGAAACAATGATATCCGTACCTTTATTAAGCTAAGCGAGCTTGTATGGTTTAGGGTGATGTTCTACTTTCAAACCCAATTTCTCTACTGCCAATTCGGACAACACATTCTTGCAACTACTAGAATCAATAATAAAGTGGCATACCTTTTCCCCAATTGTGCACGTGGACTGAAAAAGAGTAGTGCATCGCCAATCATTATCCGGGGCACAGGGACTCAAAAAGGTCCGTCACAGCGTTAATAACGGGCCAATGTCACCTTTTAAAAGTTCATCTTCAAATTCTGCGTCATCATAGGTGTCGAAAATGGGGCCTGTATCAGTATCCATATCATTAGCAAACAGTCCCCTAGTGTTAGCATTCGCCTTACGACAATTTACTTGTCGGTGTCCTGTCTCGCCACAATTAAAGCATCGAAGTCTGCCACCAAAGTGACCTTGTGGAGGGTCGCCACTAGCACGATTTTGGGGGAGAACAGGCAGTTGTCGTTCACGTCCTGGTTGTGGTTGGGTAGATGAGCTGCCACTGTGACTAGTAAACTGCTTGAATCCACCAGTCGTGCATCGGGATAACTGTTTCTCAGCCTATCGTGCTATTTGATATGTTTCAGAAACTATCATCAGGTCAAACATATTAAGCACGTCTTGTATTTGGAGTCGCAAACCGCCAATATACCTGGAGACCAATTGGGTTGGGGATTCAACAATCTCCGTTCGTACAAGCAACTGGTAGAAGTCAGTGATGTAGTCGTTGACAGATCGAGTCCCTTGACGCAGGAGTTGAAAGTATTGATATAGTTCACGCTCATAGTTGTACGGTAAAAACGCTGCCCGCATATGCTTCTTGAACTTTTCCCAAGAGACGATTTTTGATTTGCCGGTGCGTGCCCTCATTGTCTTTGTCTGCTGCCACCATGCTTGTGCCCTACCACGCAACCTCATAGTGATCAGTGGAACACGACGAGAAACTGGAACCTCCTTGAATTCGAGACTGTATGTAGCCAATCCAGGAATTCGTCTGCCTAGAGTCCACCATGGAATTCTGGAATATCAACCTTGAAACTAGTCTCCTATCGTCGATCTGCGGGCCGAGATTGGTCACGGGGGGCGGCAAAAGGGTTTTCCCCGTGGTCGGAATCGTCATCCACCGAAGTGAACTCGTATCGTGGTTGTGGTTGTGGCTGTTGAAGTGCAGCCAACTATTGGGTTAGTTGGTCTATTTGCTGTCGCAATTGTGCGATCTTTTATCGCCGAAGCACGTCTTCCATCGGGGCATCATTGACATGTCTCCTTGCCGGCATGTTGTAGGATCGTACCGAAACTGATACCAATCTGATGTAACTTATGTGGTGAAGAAGAAAGTTTACGGATCAAAGCTCGTTGATTCACGAAGAATACAGAGAAATTGATTAAAACTTGAACAAAACTCAATGTAAACTAGTGGTAAAAATCATCCGGCCGTCAAGCGGCATTACAATCCTTATAAAAAAACCCTAGACGCATAAAATATAAAAAATTACAGAAGAGAACTGTAAATTATTGAAAAATTGCAAAACTACCCAAAATTTTTGCGTAATAAAAAAAGTGTAATTTTAACCTCCGAAACAATGGAATTTGGATAAAATTACGTCGGCACTGTGCAAAGCTGTGCAAAGCACGAAATTTTGCTCAGATGGCCATTTCTACCCAGAAAAGTGGTATTTTTTGTAGAAAACTGTCACAGTTGACTTTCTGGTCAAACTGGGCTTTCGGGTGCTCTTTTTGGACCAAAAAATCCTACTCCTGTTGCACTGCATCATACTCTATAGTAAAATTACTCCTCGTCTTTGGTCCCTTAAACCTTTTCATTTGCAAATGATAGATGGATAATTTGGAGTTTGTATAGAAAATGGCATCCTCTTTGTAATAGAAAGAAAGCACCACTCCAAAGAAGAAGATTATCTTGCAAAAAACACCAAGAAAGTGAAATATGATCCTACCCAAACTTCTCGATTGTCCATATAATTTATTTATTGTCATACATATGCCAAACCAACTAAGGACTGATGCCTTTTCATTTGGAAAATAATTTCAGAAAATGACGACGTCAAAGATATTTTTGGATTAAATCACTACAAGAAAATGAGATTTGACTATAAAAATTTTTTGTAGCCAAATCCCTAATTTCGTAGCGAAAATGTTTTAACGATGAAAAATTTATTATTCCAATTTCGTAGCCTATGTACCGTAGCAGAAGGTTTTTGGCGACGAATTTTAATTTCATCGCGAAAGACTACTATTTCGCGACGAATTATTTCGTAGCTAAATTTGTAGCTAATAAATTCATTTTGTAGCCAAAAAGTGATTATAAATGACGAAAATAATATTTTGGCGACGAAAATTTTTGTCGCAAAAAAAGACTGAAATGGCAGAAAATTGTTTTGGCGACGAATTTATTTTTGACGTAAAAAATATATGAAGGTAGGAAACAATTGACGACGAATTTTTTTTGGTCGCCAAAACAAAATTTAAATTTGCGAGAAAACATTCTGTGACCAAATATTTTTGTAGCAAAAAAATTGTTGCAGCAAAAAAATTGTAGCAAATTTCTTTACTTAAAACTATAAATGTCAATTTATAGCCACATCCAATCAACAAAAAATAAACAAAACCATATAATTGTATTAAAAATCAAATAGTCAAAATATACCAACTATACCAATATCCTTAAACATTAATATAACAAGAAAACAAAATGTCTGACACTTTTATCCACGTGTTCACTTCCCCATTCATGAGTGCAAAATTTCTCACAATATATCCCATCACACTTGAAAACTTATTTTTCATATCATCATTCATTGGCCTATTAAAAAGGGAATCAAATTCAATCTTCAATGAGTTGTTATCATTAGCCTTCAGTAATTTGCTTGTCCCATGTCCTGTAGTTGGTCCATGTTTTTTGGCGCGCACGCCCTTATCTACCGACACAAATTTATTAAAACTTTAATGTGAATCTGTAAATACAAATAGAAATAGATTTTTTTTTTGGGTGAATCCTAACTTCCTTTCATTCAATATATTTTTTGCCCCTAATGTTTGAAAATAAACAGCAACAACAACAAAAACAGAAACAACGACGGAAACAGAAACAGAAACAACAAAGGAAACAGAAACCGCAGCAGCAACAGTAACATAAACCAAAACCGAAACAGAAACAACAACGGAAACAAAAACAGAAACAACAACAGCAGCAACAACAGAAACAGAAACCTACATTATGAATTCAACCCCCCAAGCTGCTATCCAGAAATACATGCTTAAAATGATGAAAATCATACACCAAACACTCTATCCATTTTTTCTTAAAGAATAATTAGTTGCAACAGTTGACTTCCCTTGAAATTTATGAATGACATCATAAGGTAACATTGGCACTGTAGAAGATGTTGAAAAAAACACATTTCATAAACGGAACAAATTAAACTTTTGCATGCATGTTCTGAATAGGTTCTCACTCACATACCCTGAAAGGAAGCCTTAATTTAATCTAAATTTTTCATGTCTAAAACATTTGTTAATAAAGCACATGCAAACAGTACAAACATTGAACAAACAATTTAGATGTAACAAAGCTAAATATGAACAGTATGAAAATGTGACTAAAAATATATTAACCGATTTTTCTTATAAAAATAATACTGACAGGTATCAAGAAAGCACCTTGAACAACCACTGCCTTCTTCTATTGCTCAAATGCACAATGGAAGGCCCTACTTTCTTCCTCCGTTCTAAATTGAAAGGTTAATCCCCTTGAATAGATTTTTTGCTCAAAGGGAAAAAGAACAACAAAAAGGCAGTTGGTATTTACTTAACCATATTTACATGATAATATTATGTCCAAATAGCAAGATATTCTGCTGTGCATAGAATACTATCCAGAGCCAACAATTATAAACACGAAATAATATTCAAATAGGACATTCATAGTACCAAAAACCTACTTTCAATTGTAACACATTTATTACTTCCAACTAAGTCAAAAAAAATAGACAGGAAACAAATCATTCCAACTGAAACTGAAAACCGTTTACGAAGAAAAACTGTTAGCTTATCCAACTTCTTATGTTACGTAGGCAAATAAATGAGCATTGAAAAATATTTACTCTTCATACCTCTTTGACAAATTTTGACCCTTCAGCAATGCAAACTAATTGGACAAGACTCAACTTAAAAAGCTGAAAATAGAATGGAGAAAATTAATTCACATGTAAATGATTTTATTTTATTTTTATATTTTTTTTTTTTTTTTTTTTCTGAAATTAGAAAATGAAAATTGAATTTTTTTTATTAAAAATTACAACATTATGACATTTTATCAAACATAAATATTGGGTGTAATCATGATTAGATTATCAAGAAATCACCAAAAGGGGAGGGTTGGGTATTTCGATGGTTAATTTAATGAGATTTAGAAAGAGAATCTTTATTTATTTTAGTCGAATAACCCTGTGTTCCAATTTACAGCTGTCCATGAGTTTGCATGGGTATTTTCCAAATTTCTATTTCAAAATTGCATACCAAAAGTAACCTCAAAGAACCTCAAAAGTAGCCTCAAAGAACAAATCAATAATGATTTAGCTATTTAGCTAAACAACCATAAGACTCAGTGAAGCAGCGCCAAAAGAATACGAAAATGCATAATGAGGAGCAGACTTTTAATATAGTCATGTTTCATTTAGTTTATGACTAAAGGATGTGTTCGGTGAAACAGTGCAAAAAGAATATGAAAATGCATGATGAGGGGCAAAATTTTAATATGGTCATGCTTCGTTTAGTTTATGACTAAATGATGTGTTGGTTAACAAATTGAAAACTATGAATTCGGAGTAATCTATTTTTTAAAATTTGAGCCAACCGTGGTTGTGTATTGCAAGTTTGCGATCTGAAAAAAATATATATAGAGACAAACTTTAGCTTTCACTAGCTTCTAACCTAATTTTGTGTGAACACACCACTCTGAATTCCCTGAATTTAATCACCTGAATAAGTTCTTACCCAAAGCAGATATCTCAACATAGAAACTATATGAACTGAGCTATTAGATTCATACAAAAACAATCAACTTTGCAGCTTAAACCAAAGCAAATATAAGAATAGACATAGAATCAAATCAAAAAGAGTAATAGCAAAATAGAAACAGAAACGGAAACAACAACGGCGGCAGCAGCAGCAACAACAGCAACAGAAACAGAAACCAAAATAGAAACAAAAACAAAAACCAAAATCGAAACAAAATCAGCAATGGAAACAGAAACAGAAACGGAAACAGATACAGGTTTGACCTCATAACATATGACTTCCAAAACGTACACATTTATGATAATTTTTTAGCACTCGTTTACAAATTCCATGGATAAACACAACCTTAATATTAATGGATCAACAGAAACAGAGAACAAAGAACAGAAATGGACACATTTTTCTATCAAATTATGGGAGCAAAATAGAAACAAATTATAACAAAATTAACAATTTTACTTTTTATAACAATTATATAAATGAAAACTAAAGAACAAAACTCTAAACACAGTCAAGAACAATCAAGAAGTCAAGAACAAAATCGACTGTGATTTTTGGGGTTTGTGGGATACCCATGACGAAATGGAAGGAGAAAGGGGAAAAGAGAAGCATGATAAGCGATTTAGTTTGAAGGGCGGCGAGAGATTCTTGGATGTTTGCTTGCAACGCCGGAAGGACCAAACAGTTTTTAGGGCATATAAAAGAGAGGGAATAGGGCATACCTAGTGGAAGAGAGCAACAACGACAGAGGAAGACGACGATGCATAGAATGCAGAGAAGTTACAAATCAAGAGAGAGCAATATGTGCTTGCACAAAATATAGAGAAGTTACAAATGATTTGAGAAGTCGAAAGAAAACGAACCTGTAATGAGGGGAAAACCGAGAGAAGCGATTCGTGGTGGTCTGGTGCTGCAGCGTTGGCCAGATCTGACAGAGGGGGCTAGATCTGAGGGGTGATGTACGACGGAGCGACGGTGATGGCGTTGCCGAGGCCGATCGAGATGGAGCTAATGTGCGATGAACCTCGACGGTGATGGCAGTGGCGGTGGCTGCTTGCAAGAAAAGAGCAAAGAAAGAGAGAGGGGAGATGAAGAAAGGATTTCGGGAGATGAAGAAGAGGATTTTGGGAGCAGGAAGAGGAAAATTTTACACCGCCTTTTCTTTTCTTTTCTTTTTTTTTCTAATTTTTTTTATTATTATTATACATTTTTTTAAATTTATTTTAATATATGTATTAGGATATCATTAAGTGACCTATAATTAAAGGGAGAGGGAGAAGGTCAGACTGTAAAGAGGGAGAGAGTCAGACTGTAGAGAGAGAGAGAGGGTAGACAGAAAGAAGAGGCTTTCGACGTACGCAAGCGGGAATACCAATATTTGCTAGCGCCCTTTTTTTTTTCGTCGCCAAATGTTAAATATAGGCGGTCACATTGGCAACGAATCTATTTCGTCGCCCATACATTTGCAATGAAAAAACGCGATGAAAGGGGTTCGTCGCCAAATAAAAAAATGGGTTAATTACACTTTAACCCCCTGTGGTTTGACTGATTTGCACTTTATCCCCTGTAGTTTGGAAATCACCACTTATCCCCCTTGTGGTTAGATTTTCAAACCACTTACCCCCCTGATATAGGGGGGTAAGTGCACCTAAATCAAGACCACATGGGGGTAAGTGTTAAGACATGGGGGTAAGTGCAAATGGGCCAAACCACAGGGGGGTAAAGTGTAATTAACCCTAAAAAATATCTCGTACCACATTGGCGAAGAAATGTTTCTGTCGCCAATAGGCTAATGGGAAATTTTTTCCTCTTTTTTGTTTGGCACCAAGAATTGGTCGTACCAATAGCGAACACATACACATTAACTTATTCAGTAAAGGAAAGAGAACGCCATGGGAGAGGTCTGGTTTTACTTCATTTTTCTCTCTCTCTCTCTCTCTTCTCCTTTATTTTTGTTCTCTCATCTCTCAAGCTCTTCTTTCGAATAAGACACAAGAACCTAGTAGTACCCCCAAGCTCTCCATCTCTTCCAATCATAGGCCATCAGTTCGAAAATCACGGAGAGATTAAGCTAATCAAGGAGGAAATCGTGAAAAGAAATTGATTACCAAGTCAAAACTGATTTAATAATAAAATAATAATTTTTATTAAATAAATTTTGTCCAAAAATTATAAGTGCCACCTCACCTCACATGCGCACACAGCTCGGCACGGACAGACGGTTGTCGGCGGCAGCGGCGCGCGGTAAACCAGTAGGGATATCACTCTTCTCCCCTCCACAAAATGTGGATACCCCTTGGGGCACACCTCAAGTATTCTACCCATCCATAATTATACTCTAGACCCCTTCTCCTAAGCAATGTGGGATGAAGGAAAAAGAGAGAAAACTTGACACTTAATTTTATTTCCCTTTAGGTAAAAATTCATTTATGCTCCAACAAAACCTTTACAAAATCTTGCCGGAGAGTTGTTTTAACGAGGTAGAGATGCGGTCGAGACTGTCGGAGCTTTCGTTCAATGTTGTGATGAGGATGGTGGTTTGAAAACGGTACTTCGGGAAGGAAGTGGAGGATGTCGAAGAAGGGAAGAGGTTTAGGAAAATTATAAGGGAGTTGTTTGGTCTGAGCGGGGCATCGAATCCGGGGGATTTTTGGCCGGTTTTGCAGTGGGTTGATTTTGGGGGAGTAGAGAAGAGGATGGTGAGGTTGAAGAGGAAAATGGATGTGTTCTTGCAGGGTTTGATCGATGAGGGGCAAATTATCAAGAACAAGGATAGAGTGAAGACTATTAAGACGATGATGGAGGCTATGTTGTCATTACAAGACTCGGAACCAGAGTACTACACTGATGAAATCATCAAAGGCCTTATCCTGGTAAGTTCCTGGATATCTGTTTCTGTTCAAGGAAAACTTGGAAAATCGGATCGGGATTGGGTCTTAAACAATCTTGTAATTTCTTTTGCAAAGCGCAACCAAACCTGGGCGGGCCTTGCCCATGAACAACCTTTCTTTGGCCCGGTATTTCTGTTTTTATTTGTCAATAGTTTGGGGACCAGAAATTTGGGAACAGTTATGCCACTTAGGTAGTGTTTGGTTTCATAGAACTGGATTATTGGAGTCTCGAAATTGGAATTGAAAATAAACCAATGCAAAAATTTAAAACTTTCAATGTGATCATTTCTTATTCCAATTCTAATACTCGGATTCCCACAACCGAACGCTATAGGGTTTTTTGTTTTGGAAAAATCTTTTTCTTTTGGGGTTTTTTTCCCCTTAGGGGGGGGGGGGGAGGGAACTCACCCTTGCCCTTTTTTTCCAAAAATATAAAAGCAGAACAAAAACTTCTTCTCTTCCTAGATTTGGGAGTAGAAACCATAAAATGAGAACATAGACACCAAACAAATTCCACTTTTATCACTAACAAACACCAACAATTCAATTTTCACCCTACTTTATTTTATTTGTTCTTTTTGGTTTTGTGACATGTCTAGACATTGCTAGCTGCGGGCACAGACACAATAACAGTGACAATAGAATGGGCACTCGCGCTCCTCCTCAACAACCCCCATGTCCTAACCAAAGCCAAATCTGAGCTAGGAACAACGATTGGGCATGATCGTTTAGTCGATGAACAAGACCTACCCAGTCTTCCCTATCTTCAAAACATTGTACATGAGACCCTCCAACTATTCCCAGCCGCCCCTCTCCTAGTACCCCATCAATCATCCTCGGAATATGAAATTGGAGGCTGCAACATACCCAAAGGCACGATGTTACTGGTAAATGCTTGGGTCATTCGTAGGGATCCCATGGTATGGGTCGAACCGGAAAAATTTAGGCCAGAGAGGTTTGATGCGAAGGCAGCGGGGGATAAGATAATACCATTTGGGGTGGGGAGGAGGGCATTCCCTGGTGCGGGGTTGGCAAATAGGGTGTTGGGGGTGGTGTTGGGCGCACTTATAAAATGCTTTGATTGGGAGATGGTGGGTGGAGAGATGGTGGTGTTGCTACAGAAAATAAATAAAGAACGTATTTACTGAAATTGCTTGGGTTGATTTGTTGACTAGGTCGCTCTCTTTAAGTCGTTTCGCGGCTCTGCCAAAAAATGTTCAAGCGGTGTAAAAGCTCCGTCGTTCCCAAGATAAAACAGTCCAGAATCACTTCTGTCTAGGATTTTCTTTGCACTGCAGAAGGCTTGAAAACTAATACCCAAACCACTGTTAGGAAAAGATCCAAAGAAACTGTTCGGAATAAATATAACAGATTGATCAAAAAAGATCGAACAGGCTGTTAGACGAAGAGAAAACTGACGAAACTGATTGAAGAGAGGAAAAGAAAACAATAGTGTTTTTTTTGTGTGTTTTAAAACTAAAGTGATCATCTATATTTACAGACCAAAGATCCGAATCAGAACGTTTCCAACGGTTCGAAAATGGGGGAGAGATTTGAGGAATTCAGGAGTAAAACGTGGAGAGAGGTTGGTTACCAAGTTAAAAAAAAAAAAAAAAAAAAAAAAAAAAAAAAAAAAAAAAAAAAACAGTTATGTTATTTAATAATAATAGAATATAATTTTTTATTAAATAAATTTTGACCAAAAATATATAAGCGCTCGACTCGGCACAACACGGCTGGTGGCAGCGCGCGTGGTAAACCAGTAGGGATGTAGCTCATCTCCCTTCCACAAAATTTGGGTACCCCTTGGGGCATACCCCAAGTATTCCACACATCATTTTTTATACTCCTCTTGACCCATTCTCCCAAGCAATGTGGGATAGAGGGAATTGACGGAAGACTTAACACTTAGTTTTATAATGAAAAAATTCATTTAGCTCCAACAATCCCCCATTTGAATTTTTTAAAAACAATTTTTCATTGAGACTGAATAATACAATATAAGATTGTGCATAAGCAAAAGTGTCTATCAACTTAAACCTTTATATAGTGAAGATGATTTAGATTATACTAGAATAACTTATAATTTTGAACTCTATCTCTAACATCGTCACACACACAACCTTATCAGGGTGTAGTTCAAAAACCCGTGCTTTACGACCATGCACGTGTATCCCAGTATAGTGAATGCTCTAGAGAATTTGCCCAAAATTTCATAGGAAGCGGCCACACTTCTACATTCACATAGGTGAGTCTATCAAGAATACTCCTGTAATTAGGTACTCCAATCCAAATAGAGTATAGATCTCATTAATAAGTTAAGATAAATTAGGTTACCCAAATTCTATTCATATGTTCTTGTCGAACACGAAATCAATAAATAGTGACATCATCCCTGACCTCTCATAATCTATATAATCAATAAAGTGTAGTTTTATGCTTCTTATTCGAAAGAATGTCTTTTTGGTGTTCAACTGTAAAGTGGGTGAAAATCTGCCAACCATAAGTGGTTCCACCTAAGTCTGTCATGAAGATCGAAGAAGGACACATCATCAAATGACTTGATCAACCCGGTTGCTCGTTAGCTTGACGTCTCATCAGGTCGGTCATATGGACGGACGCGCAATCTCTAGGCAGGAATCTTCAAGGTTTATCGTGGGCATAACCAACGAGGAATAGGTCGGCATGACCACCCTGGCATCCGTATTGGTGCCCTGGCCAACCCACTAATCTTAATGGCCTTCCCCATTAGCTTCTCCATCAACGTTCAAAGGCCCAGACTCATAGCTTTAATCTCATTGCACACCCTCCACGTGTCGTGTAAGGGCGGATAACCGAACTTAGGGCCTTAATTTCCGGGACGCTAATCACATTCTCGCCTATAAAAGAAAGGTGTGGACAGACATTTCAGCAGGTTGAAAAACAGGTAGCAACTTAAATTTATCTGAGCAACCTTAAATTCTTCCTCTTGAGCTCTTATTTTCACGCCGGAGGAGGCACGCCGGGCAAACCTCGACAAGTCCTTTGTGCAGATAACGACCTTCAGGTCAGACCGGACAACCCCAAACCAGCTCGGCCAAGCGTAAATTCAAGGATCAAAAGGCTTGAATGATGTAACTACGACAAGGAAAATCTCCAGATCACCATCAGTTCTTCATGTGGAAGCTGATCAGACTGTACTGTTAGTCCATCCATTTTCCGACACCAACAAACTGAATTGGGTAAATATATTGTCACGTTTTTTTTTTGTTTCTGAGAGAGAGGGAGATCGGATATATCGAAAAACAAAAAAAAAAGTCGCCGCCCGTAGCTTCTATCGTTGCAGTAGGTAGCTTCTGAATTCACTATTAAATGAACAGCCATTGTTGCCGTCTACCGGATTTTAGTAATCTCGGGTTATTCACTTGGTTACTTTGCAATTTAGGGGAATGAAAAATGGGAATAGAAAGATTTATCACCCAAAATTTTTCCATTTTCGTAGCTTGAATCAAGGGCCTCAGTAGAGATTTGCTTGTTTAGCTCGATGATCTTTTCCAAATATACATAAGGGTTTTACAATGCACAGCGGCGCGTGAGGTATATGTAGATTGATCTTGAGATTTTCTTAAAGCATAAATAAATGATTGAGTTTTTCATTGTTTGGACTTTCTCTATTAAGGCCCATACAAATATCTATTGTAAAAATGAGTGTTTGTTTAAAAATTCCTAAATTTAATTAGGGTTTAAAAAGGTTATGTTTATTTTGATTTAATTAGGTTTGGTATGGTGTAATTTAGTTTATTAATTTTATTTTATTTGGGTTGAGTTTGATTAATTGGTTAATTTTATTTTATTTGAGTTACATTTAATTAGTTTGTTAATTTTATTTTACTTGGCGTTTTAGTTTGAAACTAAAAATTAAAATTTGATGGTTCAATTAAAATCTAAAATTTTAATTGTTGCCTTTTAGTTTGAAACTAAAAAATAGTGTTTGACGGTTAAATTAAATTTAAAATTTTAATTTAATGCTTCAGTTTAAAAATAAATAAATAAATTTGGCAGTTAAATTGAAACTTAGTCAAATTGAAGTTAAAAAATTAAAATTGACAATTGAATTAAAATTTGCCCGGTTCTTGCGTTGTCAAATAATGAGGTATTTGTCAGCGAGTGCGAACCAATGGACGGACAGGATTAAGTGTACAAGTTTTCCATCGGTATCATTTTTTTCGAGACAAGAGGTTGGAGGCTTCTACACGGATCACCATGTTTATGTAAACTTTCTTAGTTTTGTCTAAACATGTTCTAACCTTTACCTTAATTTCTAATCGATTTAGGATATGTCAATGTTTGGTGGGAGAATGGAAAAGACAATAAAATAAAATGAAAAGATAATACCTTTATTTATTGTAAAAAATAAATTTATTTTTCTTAATGTTGTTTAGTTAAGAAGTTAAATGAAATGAACAAAAAAAATAATTTATTTTAATGTAATTTATTATTTTACCTCGTGTATCATAAAAAGTAAATTAAAAATTATATTATTAAGGATATATTTGTAATTTTACTTATTATCCTTCACTTTTATAAAAAAAAACTTTCCAAATTTGTGTGGAAAAAAAAATTATTTTGAAAATTGTGCATTTTTCTTTCTATTTTCTTCTCTCTCATTTTTCATCCGTACCAAACAAGATTTTTTATTTTTCATATTATTTTTTTTTTCATTTTCTTTCTCATTCAACCAAACGCATCCTTAGATTATATTTAAAAGGCTTTAACTTTGTTATTAATCCCTATATTTATATTTAAAATTAATGTTCAATTGAGTCTTCTAACCTTTAAGATTGAATTCCTATGTCCTATCGATTATTTGAAAGATCTCAAACTGCTATATAAGACAATTGAATTACTTCACTTGATACCAAATAATTTTAAGTTATGAGAATTCATCTCTCATTTTTTAGTCAAATCATCCGTGTAAGCTTGGAGTTGTACTTAAGGGTGTCTTAGACTTTTGTCCCAGATCGATGAAGTGAAATCCCACATTAGAAATATTAAAAAAAAAAATTGTCTGATATATAAAGTAACATGTGAATTACTATTAATACATTGATTTAAACATTTTGGATCACATGGACTCACTTCAAAACGTACTGGGCTAGTGGGCTACATGGGGAGTTACAAATGGCATCAAAGTCAAATCTGATGCACAATGAAATTGTGATGGTATTGATAAACGAGTAGAGCCTCCGGAGAGGGATAGAGGTCTCAAGGGCGTACCTTGTCTCAGATCATAGGTTGTCATGTCGTGTATGGACTGACATTTACACTAATATGACGATGAATTGACCCAACACGATAAAGTACCAATATCTTGGTCCAAAAAGGTATTAGAAAAGACCGTTTCATATATAAAGTATTATTTGGACTACTACTAATATCTTGATTTAAGTATTTTGGGTCAGATAGACTCGGTCGAAACCACTTTATAAGTTTACTCAGAAGTTGGTAGAAGTAATTAAACTTGGGGGGTATATAATGTATTTTAGCCATGAAAAACCGGAAGCTTAGCATAAAATAATGGAGCCCACGGACGAAGACTGACATAAGCTACTAAAACCAAAGTCTCTCTCTCTCTCTCTCTCCATCCATCGGCATGGAGTTTCTCTTCTGCACCTTGGCTCTCGTCTTCTCCATTTTCTTCATTTTCAGACAACTCTTGAATTTGTTTCGACACAGGAAGAACCAACCGCCAGGTCCGCCGCCTATCCCCATACTCGGCCACCTCCATCTTCTCCTCCTAAAGAACCCTTTCCACCGCACCCTCCTTTCTCTCTCCACCAAATACGGCCCCATCATTTCCCTCCGGTTTGGATCCCGGCCGATCGTCATCGTCTCATCTCCTTCCCTCGCCAAGCAATGCCTCACCCAACAGACCGATATTCTTTTCGCCAACCGGCCGGCGACCCTCGCCAGCAAACACCTCGGCCATAATCACCGGACCTTAGGTTTTGTCCCGTACGGAGACCTCTGGCGCAATCTCCGCCGCGTCACCGCCATCCAGATTTTCTCCGCCCACCGCCTCCAGCTGTCTTCCCCAGTCAGGACAGAAGAGATCCGGCTAATCGTCAGAAAATTGGCCTCCTCCGCCTCCGATGGGTCGTCGTCGGCTGTTAAGATCGATCTGAACTCGGTGTTCGTCGAGTTTATGTTCAACATGATGACGGTGATGATCTCCGGAGAGAGGCGGAAGGGTTTGGGGGAACTTTTCGGGCCCAGCATGAGGATGACGGTGTTGGATTTCATGCCGGTGTTGAGGTGGTTCGGTCTTCAAGGGATGGAGAAACAACTGGTGAATTTGAAGAGAGAGAGAGAGGAATTTTTGCAAGGTCTGCTGGATAATTACAGGAAGAACACTGGTTCGTCTTCTCCGAGTGGAGAGAGGAAGCCGATTGTCGGAACATTGTTGTCTCTACAAGAATCAGAGCCTGAATTTTACACCGACGACTTCATCAAGGGCATCATTCTGGTAAGAACAATTAATTAATCTGTTAATGGAGCTATTATTGGCCCTTTTATAATGGGATTAGGTTAAAGTGGCAACTTATTCAAAGCACAATTAAATGCAATTATAAGAACTTGTTGGACTACCACAGTTTTTTTGCACTTCGGGAATTAAATCTTGAATTTATACTCGGCCAATGAGCGTAGTCTGCCCTTAAGATTATTCAGTGAGGTGATTAACTGGGATACGCGTAACCGGACCCAAACACTCTTTACCATAAAACCAAAAAAAATAAATAAATTATTGGACCGATCAAGAACAACAACAACAACAACTAAACGTTTGTCCCAATTAAGAAGATCTACTATATAAATCCGTTTACGTTAGTCAAACTTTAAATCACATCTAAAATGAATAGCTTGTGAATTTGTTAATTTGAAATTTAATGTTTTATCATTGGTAAATAAGTTGACTGGCTATATTTTTTAAATTGAAATTTTATTTATTTTACCTCAGAGACGAGAAATGCCTTATTTCGCGGATTTTGTTTTTTTTTTTTTCTTTTTTAAATTCATGGGGACTATATGTTATTTGAAAATATTATTTTTGGTTATGATATTTGCATGAGGAATTGATTTTTTTTTTAAAAATATTATAAAATTCTTCTGAGAAAATTTGACTTTAAATTTATAAAAAGTGTAACTAATTTTCCAATAGCACGACCCAAATGTACTCTAAATCTTATTTTTAAATTCTATAAATTTTTACAAATTTCTGAAGTAGATGAACAACGAATTTTAATTTAATTAAAAAAATATTTATAAAAATCAACAATTTTGTTCTCTGGTTTTTTAGATAATGTTCACGGCGGGAACACATACCTCAGCCCTCACAATGGAATGGGCAATGTCGCTCCTACTAAACCACCCCGAGGTAATAGAGAAGGTGAGAAACGAAATCGACAACCAAGTCAAACCCGGCCAACTCCTCGATGATTCCGACCTCTCCAAGCTACCTTACCTTAATTCCATCATCAACGAGACCCTCCGACTCTTCCCCATCGCCCCTCTCCTCTTGCCGCACTTCTCATCTGACGATTGTATCATCGACGGTTTCAACATCCCCCGAGGTACAACGTTATTGGTCAACGCATGGGCCATCCACAAAGACCCCGGGCTTTGGGCCGAGCCCAACAAGTTCAAGCCCGAGAGGTTCGAAGTAGAGGAAATCGGTAAAGACGGGTCCAAGTTTCTTCCGTTTGGAATCGGGAGGAGGGCTTGCCCGGGCTCCGGGATGGCTATGCGGGCCGTCGGGTTGGTTTTGGGCACATTTATCCAGTGCTTCGATTGGGAAAGGGCCGGG
Organism: Eucommia ulmoides; assembly: GCA_016647705.1. Classification (NCBI taxonomy): domain Eukaryota; kingdom Viridiplantae; phylum Streptophyta; class Magnoliopsida; order Garryales; family Eucommiaceae; genus Eucommia; species Eucommia ulmoides. The sequence goes on along the minus strand of CM028332.1, from coordinate 6,041,761 downwards.
CCGGAGCTTGAGGACTTGGAGGAATGTCAAGGAGCCGGGTTTACCCTGGCTAAAGTCAAGCGTTTAGAGGCCCGTTATAGCCCACGCAGGTCTATGATCGATCTCTTGTCTCAACTGTGAGTTGGTTTAGTAGTGAGAAAGCCTTATACTAGTTTCAATTATATCATGTTTAGCGTGTATCCATGTCTAAAAATATTAATTTAAATTAAATAAATTGTAAAATATCACAAAATTACTACGTCACATCACTATCTTTTAGTAAATTGAAAATTTTCAATACAAATTTGAATATAATAATTTAAAATATCACAGTGATGTTTTCAGATGAATTATATTTGTTATGCATAAACACCTATTTTTAGGGAGGATGACACTTGATTAAAAATTAGTGTAGTCAAATCAATTGCAACAAATTTTGTTGATTAGCCTTCTGATTTATTTATCGTCATAGCATTAAACCAACTGAAAATTGATGTCTTTTCATTTGGAAAATAATTTCAGAAGACGATGATGGCAAAGATATTTTTTTGTAATAAATGCTAGATTTCTCAATTTAGACCTAGTTAAATTCAAAACTGATTTATACACGAATTATTGTCAAAATTCTCATTGGACGCGTGATTTTCATAGATGGAGAAGACGTCAGAAAAGAACGCACGATCTCCATAGATTGGAGAAGACGTGACGAGAAAATACGTGATTTCTATTGAGTTATATATATATGTGTGTCTATATATAATATGGTATCTTTTAAACTCAATTATTATGTCATTCTCTTAGTAAGATTCCGGTAAATTTCTCATCCCTGACCTCTCATAATCTTTATGAAAACACATACACGTTAAGTTATCTAGCAAAGAAAGAAACCGCCATGGAAGAGATCTGGTTTTACTTCATTTTTCTCTCTTTCTTATCCTCTATTTTTCTTCTCTCCTTCAAGCTCTTCTTTCGGATAAGACACAAGAAACCAGTTGTACCCCCAAGCCCTCCATCACTTCCAATTCATAGGCCATCTCCTCCTACTCAACGAACCACTCCACCAAATCTTACAAAACCTCCTTCCTCGATAACGACCTGTTCTTCCTGGGCACACTCCGTCATTGTTATTTCCTCTGTTATAATAATTGAGAGGTAAAATATTTGGAGAACATAAGATGAGACGATTATATAAATGTATGATAAAGGTACAATTTACAAAGATATACAAAACATTTAAATATAGAGAGAGTGACTAGAGTTTTCCTAATAAAATTAGGATTTGGTTTTCCTAGTGATTAGAATTTAACCTAGTGGGTCAAGACCCATACATATGTCTTAACATCTCTGCTCAAACTCAAAGCGGTAAATAAGACATGAATTTGAGTTTGGAAACTAGAATGTGAAAGCATTCGGATGAACGAACCTTGGTGAAAGTGTATGTTATCTGATCAGCTGAACTGACGGAATGAAGACGAACATTATTATGGAGAATGTGGTGATGGATAAAGTGACAATCAATTTTGATGTGTTTTGTACGCTTGTAGAAAATATAATTTTTTGAGTCTACTGGGATTTTGCCTTTTCTTGGATCTTGGATTTATATCAAATAAGTTACTTTTATTGATACAAAAACTCAAAACTAAACAATTGAGATGTGGATAACTATAATCTAGTAGGTAATAGAGTTAATATAAGCCAATCTAGTAGGATTCATAAACAAAATGTAGCACATAGATGTGTGCACAAGTACATGGCATTCGTTTAATACAAGTTACATGTATCTACTATATATTCACAAAAAGTAAGAAGACAATGTATATTATGAACTTGTAGTGAATCGTATAATAATAGTTATATGTATATACTTTTTTAAGCACAGAAAGTGAGAAGTCAATGTATGTTGCAAAATTTAGAGGAATATTAGTTATAGAAACAAAAATTACGAACAACTTGAGAGTAAAATACATATTAATAATTAAAAGTTACATGTAATTAATATTACACACATTTTTTAGAATAAAATGCACATGCATAACTACAAGGTACCCGTTTCGTACTAGTTACACGTAAGTAATTTTAATGCAGGAAAAAACAACCACCACTTGTATCTCTCGGATTTAAGACCAAATCATTAATAGTAGTTACATGTAAATACGTTTATTCACAAAAGATGAGAAAACAATGTATACATAGGGATTTTATGATGAATCGTTCAATATTATTACATCTAACAAATATTTACAAGGACAAATTAGAGAAAACCCCACTTTTGCCATTAAAATTAAAATGGACCACCACTTATAAGCCCATATTGAGAAAACACGACTTATATATTTATTATTTAAGATAAATTCAAATACATATTCTCTCACGGTATCAAATGCAACATAATAAATTGAGGGATGCAAATATTACTACCCAACAATAATGCTAATAGCAATATAATGAATGAGAGGATACAAATATTGCTTTACAGTAACAATGTCAACTACAACATAATAAATGAGGAAATACAAATGTTACTGCCTATCAACAGTGTTAATAGTAATATAATGAATAAGGTGATGCAAATATTTCTATACAACAATAATGTCAATAGCAATATAATGAATGAGATGATATAAATGTTACTGTACAACAAACAATTACCATATACTAATTGAGTTTTTCTCTAAACTTAAATGACTACATGAATATAATAATGAATTAGTAGTAAGCCTTGTGGCCCATGATAAAATACCCTATTTACAAATAAATTTGAGTGAATCATTTAATATTAATCACGCACAAGTTTTGATACCGTTTTAAAATTAAAACAGTATGTTGTAAAGGAATTTCTATTGGATAAATAATCACACTACTAAAAAAATCCTTAAAATAATTAAGTTCGCATCTTTAAGGATAAGAATATCACCACCTTAAAGATAAGAAGTGTAATTTAGCTCACCACCTAATGGAATTCTCCAAAGAGATAAGAAACTAAGAAAGGTAATCATAAAGATTAACTTTTGGAATCTGAAATTGATTAAGTCTTTTTAATTTTCGTAATTCCCCTTGTTTGATACTTGGAACAACCCTCCAAGATAGGAATAGCCATAATTAATTTTTCAAGACCTTACAGAAACCAATACATATCATAAACAATTGAATAACCAAATTCAAAGTATCTAATTAACTTAAAGACTTCTTGAAATACTAAAAATAGCCAAAGACGAGATTCAATACTTCTAATTGGAGTTGTTTACCTATTAAATATTAAAAAAAAAAAAAATTACTGAATGAAAATAGTTTTTAACTTATTTACCGTAGTAATGCATTTCGCCCTTGTGAAGGGCGAAATCGCATTTTTTTTTTTTTTTTTTTTTTTTTTTTTTTTTTTTTTTCTGATCCCGCGCTTGTGAACAGCGGGATCAAAAAAAATTAATTTAATTTGATCCCGCCCTTACGAAGGGCGGGATCAATAATTTTTTTTTTTTTTTTTTATTTGATCCCGCCCTTCACAAGGGCGGGATCAAATGAAATTTTTTTTTTTATTAAAAATATGATCCCGCCCTTGTGAAGGGCGGGATCAACAGACGGCGACCAGCCGTTGCCACGGCTGGTCGCCGTTTGCTTTGGCCGGTCGTTTGACCGGCCAAAGCTGCAAAGAAGGCAGCCTTTAGGCTGCCTTCTTTCCCCCCTCCCTTTCCCCTCTCCCTTTTGAATTTGAATTTGAATTTTTGAATTTTTGAAATCTCGGTATATGTGCACAACTTCGCCTATAAATATCACTTGCCGGATTTCATTAAAATTCACATTTCTTCATTTCCTCCTTCTCTCATTTGTTCTTCATTTTGATATTTTTTGTTCTAGTTATACTTCTTCTATTCAGACTTCTACTCCTCTATTCACAGGTTAGTATATTTTTAACGTTTTTTTAATTTATTTGTTAATTTAATTAGTATATTTTTTACCTTTATTTGTTAGTTAGTTGGTTAATTTAATTGTTGAAGTAAAAATTATACTTTGACCATTTTCACATGTTTAAGAAAATATAAAATAATATATTATTTTAAAAAAAATGTTAGTTAGTTAGTTTAATTTTTTACTCTAGCTATTTAATTAAAAAAAATATGCACTTTGACCCCTAAAAGTTTAACAACTAGGAAAATATAAATTTTTAATATATTATTTTAAAATAAATTATTAGTTAGTTTGTTTGTTTTGTTAATTTAATTTGTTGGTTTAGTTGTTTAATTAGTTGGTTAGTTTAATTTGTTAATTTAGTTGTTAAATTAAAAATTACACTTTGTCTCCTTTCACATATATAGAAAAATATACACTTTGACCCCTGAAATTTTTTCAATTAGAAAAATATTAAATATTCAACCTATTGTTTTAAAATAAATTGTTAGTTAGTTTCATTTTTTAATTTTGTTATTTAATTTAAAATGTATTTATTTAATTTATTAATTTAGTTGTTAAATTAAAAATTACACTTTCGCCCCTTTCACATGTGTACGAAAATATAAATCAACATATTACATTTTTAGTTAGTTTAATTTTTTAATTTAGCTATTTAATTAAAAATATACACTTTGGCCCCTTAAATTTTGATAATTAAAAAAATATAAAATTAAAATACCTATTATTTGTTTAATTTAGTTGTTAAATTAAAAATTATACTTTCGTCCCGTTCACATGTGTAGGAAAATATACACTTTGGCCCTTGAAATTTTTTCAATTAGAAAAATATTAAATATTCAACCTATTGTTTTAAAATAAATTGTTAGTTAGTTTCATTTTTTAATTTCGTTATTTAATTTAAAATGTATTTATTTAATTTGTTAATTTAGTTGTTAAATTAAAAATTACACTTTCACCCCGTTCACATGTGTACGAAAATATAAATCAACATATTACATTTTTAGTTAGTTTAATTTTTTAATTTAGCTATTTAATTAAAAATATACACTTTGGCCCCTTAAATTTTGATAATTAGAAAAATATAAAATTAAAATACCTATTATTTGTTTAATTTAGTTGTTAAATTAAAAATTACACTTTCGCCCCTTTCACATGTGTACGAAAATATATACTTTGGCCCTTGAAATTTTTTCAATTAGAAAAATATTAAATATTCAACCTATTGTTTTAAAATAAATTGTTAGTTAGTTTCATTTTTTAATTTTGTTATTTAATTTAAAATGTATTTATTTAATTTGTTAATTTAGTTGTTAAATTAAAAATTACACTTTCGCCCCTTTCACATGTGTACGAAAATATACACTTTGGCCCTTGAAATTTTTTCAATTAGAAAAATATTAAATATCAACCTATTGTTTTAAAATAAATTATTAGTTAGTTTCATTTTTTAATTTCGTTATTTAATTTAAAATGTATTTATTTAATTTGTTAATTTAGTTGTTAAATTAAAAATTACACTTTCGCCCCTTTCACATGTGTACGAAAATATACACTTTGGCCCTTGAAATTTTTTCAATTAGAAAAATATTAAATATCAACCTATTGTTTTAAAATAAATTATTAGTTAGTTTCATTTTTTAATTTCGTTATTTAATTTAAAATGTATTTATTTAATTTGTTAATTTAGTTGTTAAATTAAAAATTACACTTTCGCCCTTTTCACATGTGTAGAAAAATATACACTTTGGCCCCTGAAATTTTTTCAATTACAAAAATATAAAATTTCAACCTATTATTTTAAAATAAATTGTTAGTTAGTTTCATTTTTGAATTTTGTTATTTAATTTAAAATGTATTTATTTAATTTGTTAATTTAGTTGTTAAATTAAAAATTACACTTTTAGTTAGTTTTATTTTTTAATTTAGCTATTTAATTAAAAATATACACTTTGGCCCCTTAAATTTTGATAATTAGAAAAATATAAAATTAAAATACCTATTATTTGTTTAATTTAGTTGTTAAATTAAAAATTACACTTTCGCCCCTTTCACATGTGTAGGAAAATATAAATCAACATATTACATTTTTAGTTAGTTTAATTTTCTAATTTAGCTATTTAATTAAAAATATACACTTTGGCCCCTGAAAATTTGACAATTAGAAAAATATAAAATTTAAATACCTATTATTTGTTTAATTTGTTAATTTAATTATTAAATTTTGATAGGCGAAAATGTCCATCCCGACCCTGCCTTGCACCCAATTGATCTTGTCGGTTTATTGTAATGAATGTTTATGCTACTTTATTTTTTTGTTATGTCAACTTTTATGTATTATAAATTTTATGCACTTGTCGCGCACATTTCTTTATAATGAATCTTATATTTTGTTTATAAATATGATTAAATTTTAATTTCGTACTAGCAAATTTACCACGAGTGTTGTGGGAAAAAATTTCAGCTATGCATCCTGGGCCTGAAGATACTTCAGTTCTACACCAACAGGGACAGCACAGGTCCGAACTAGTTTGGTTAGCGCAGGTAAACATTTAGGTTATTGCATTTGTTTTTTTTTTATTTAAGTTTTTTAATTTTTTAATGTTATTTATTATGTCTTATTAAATGTTTCAGGATATCAATACTTTTGACTGTGTTGGACACGATGTAGGGGAATGGAGAGAAAATGTCCCCCCTAGAGTTATACAGTTAATAGAATCAGTTGGTTTGTACGGCCCATTTAGGTTGTGGCCGAAGCGGTTAGATAGAGCCCTCATAACCGCGTTGGTAGAGAGATGGCGTCCGGAGACGCACACTTTCCATCTACCCGTCGGGGAGATGACTGTCACATTGCAGGACGTGACCGTCTTATTGGGGTTACCCGTGCATGGGTTGCCAGTTATCCAGAATGATGACTCGCATGAGGATACCGTCTGGCAGAGACTCTGCGGTGAGCTACTCGGAGTGCAACCACCAGTGGATAAGATTAGGAATGGGTCTTTGACGCTGAAGTGGTTACGGGATACCTTTGCTATAGTTCCTGACGAGGCCGACGAGGAGGTTATGCATTGCTACGCACGTGCATATTGCTTGCTTATGCTTGGTGAGATGTTGTTTTCTGATAAATCACACAACAGAGTTAAGTTAGCCTACCTCCTACTGCTGCGTGACTTGACACCTTTCGTCAAGTATAGCTGGGGCAGTGCGACCCTAGCGATCCTCTACCGCGAGCTCTGTAAGGCGACGAAGCCCAACACGAAACACATTGCCGGGTGCCTATTTTTGTTGGAGTGTTGGGCTTGGGAGCGATTTCCAAGGCTTCGGCCTGAAGTAGTCCCTCTCCCCGACTATAATATATCATTCGGAGAGCTCGACTACGGCGGCGACTTGAAGTTCCCAGCTGCTCCGAGGGGTTATTGGTAAGTAATTAGTATTTTATTTTTAATTTCATTTATCATGTAATAGATATTTATTTATGGATATTAAACTTATGATTTATATTTTTGGTGTACAGGTGGACTCTTCAATTTAATTTGGATAATTTGCCGATGCATATTTTGGTGGTGTATCGCGATCAGTTAGATCGCTTGAAGAATGACGAGGTTATTTATTTACTTATATCGAAATTTTAATTTTTTTATTTGTTTGTTTATATTTTATTTTACAGGTCATTTGGATGCCCTATACCTTGCCGACTTTGCCTCCATATACTAAAGATGGAGAAGATATTTGGATGGCAAAGTTGCCCCTAATATGCTATGAGATTGTCGAGTACACGTATCCCCTCCGCGTGCTACGACAGTTTGGTTATCGCCAAGGGGTTCCTGAACCGATAATGTGGGACAGGAACTTGCACAAAATTACTCGGCGAGGATACTTCCGTGCAAACTGGGCTGACCATCACCATGCACATATAGTTGCGTGGAATAATCGGCAAGCACCAGATGTCGCCAATTTTGAGCAAGGGATAGGGGTTGACCAAGAATACATAGATTGGTATTGGCGAATCACACGAAGATTTTTGGTCAACCCGGCGTACCAACCTCAATTTGGGTATCTACCAATAGGAGGACGACTGGGATTAGATGTATGATCACATTGACTGTACCATCTGTTTAGTTATATGAGTTAGATTATGTTGTTATTATTCATGTATTAATTAAACCAATTTATGTGTTTCGTAGGATACGGAGGTATCAAACTTGATACGCTTGAGTGATCTAACCCTACGGTCCGGTACTGCAGAATCGGGTATCGAGCTGGCTCATGCCATCAATGATGGCACCATTGGGAGGATGTATCGAGGAGTACCACGCCATGTGGCAGCTGACGTTCCTTCATCTCCTCAGGCTGCTCCTCAGCCTTCTCCTCAGCCATGGACTTCTGATGCCTATCGTCCAGGTAGTGTGGGCGATGCCGAACCTTCTACATCGTACGGCATGGGCGCTTATGCCGGATCATCTAGTACGTACGGCATGGGCGCTCATGCCGGATCATCTAGTTCGTACGGCATGGGTGACGATGCTGGGCCATCCAACGTGTACCAGATGCATGACCCTTATTCGCATTACGCATCGCAGCTAGGTACACAGCCGTCATCGTCATTCGTCACTCCGGAGATGGATGAATTTATTTCAACTTCAGGCGTCATTCCTCCGGTGGCATTTGCCGAACCCACAAGATTGCAAAGACAAGTGTCGCCGGTGCCGTGGTTCGAGGACGACGTCGATGCTATCCCGGGGAGTATGCATCAGGCGTTCACGAACTTCGGACAAGTTACACAAGTTCATGAGGAGGCTGAGGAACCTCCTGTTGCACAACGACGAGGGCGGAGGAACGTCCGTCGGAGGCCTTGCGGTACATAATTAGTTATGTAGTTGATAGTTTAGTTATAGAAATGTAAATACATTTTTTTTGTAAATATATAGTTATATAGTAATTTATGTAGTTAGTAAATACATTTTTTTGTAACGTCTGGAGATTTAGAAAGTTGTTGATGTACCGTATATATTGCTTCGCAAATAGATACAGAATTTAAATGAGAGATCGAGCAATGTGTCTAACATTCCGGAAAGATTCTTAAAAAGGCAAAACAACTCGTAACGGTATAATATTAAAGGCGATTAAAGTTAAAATAATCATAAATATTATATTAAAAAAATATTACATAGACGGAAACAAATTTAACGATATTTGTTACAAAACTCATAACAAAGACAGTATATAAGAAATACAGTACATAATATCATAAAAATAGTGACAATAAAAACACTCCAAAATAAAATACCAGAGCCAAAAATTAATTATTCTTCATTCGACATGTACCCCTCAGACAAATATTCATTGTTATTTATCACGTTATGGTATTCGTTTGGAGAGAGTGCTCTGTTGCTTGCGGCAGCCATTTCATTGGCTAGTTGTAGTAGATAATATCTATTTCTGCGCAACAACATTCGATTATTCTCCAGGCGAATTCGTGTAATAGCATCTTCAATCTCGGTTGTGTCATCAATTATACATCGTCGAGGCATCTGAAGACTTCGACGATGCGGAACTGGTGCATTAAGATTTCTCAAACAAAATACAAGGTTGTTAGACTCATTCACCCTGTATTCCCATTCTTGGCGTAGACCGACGCGATACTCTATCGGGTTGGTCTCTTGATCACTCCAGTAATCATCATAATATGGTTTTAAAACCCAACATCTTTGGTGATCCCACGGTCCATGCCAACCCCAAACACCATATGAATTCTCCTCACTTGAAAAACCATATGAACTTTCTTCACTTGAATTAATATGTGAAGACATTACGAAAATTTTAGGCTGAACAGTTTCTTTACAAATATTATACTGCAAATTAAGAGTTCACAAAAAAATTAGTTTTTTAAAAAGATAATTAATGAAAAATTATGTTTTATAACTTATGTATACGAGCCTTAAATTAAAAAAAAAACTAACCCAACATCACCTATCAATTGAAAGAGAAAAAGTCAGTTGTTTGGGAGAAGTAACGTTATTATAATTTAACGTAGAAATGATACATTAGATTTCAAAGGAAATACATAATTAAACTACAATTCACCAACGTTACTTCATTAAACATTACTCTCATCATCAGACATTTCAATATCTGACTGATATTGAGGACTCTTTGCATGTCTCATGTAAGTACGCGATTCGGCGAACAAACCTTGTTCAAGACGCTCACGTGCCGTCGTTTTAAGCTCATGTCGAAAAATTCGAATTTGCATTCGGTTATTTTCTTCACGGTAGCGATGCAACGCCATTTGAAGATTATGCGGCGTGTCTGTTGGCATTGTTCTGGCCAATTGATGCACTATTGGAATATTATATTGCCTGCATCCGTCCACCATAACCTCTGATTGGTTGACACGATAAGTGTATTCCTCCCGCATCCTTGCAACCGACCGTGAAGAGTAACGAACTCTTGGATCTAAAGAGTATGAGAATTCGTCTTCCAAAAGCCAGTTACGTCCCATTGAACGATACAAATCTCTCACCGTGTACATTTTCAATCCTTTTAATTTTAGTACGAAATTAAAATTTAATCATATTTATAAACAAAATATAAGATTCATTATAAAGGCAATATGCGCAACAAGTGCATAGAATTTATAATACATAACAGTTGACATAACAAAAAAAAATAGCATAAACATTCATTACAATAAACCGATAAGATCAATTGGGTGTATGGCGGGGTCGGGATGGACATTTTCGCCTATCATGTCCAGTTTGGGAACATAAACCGCAACGATTTGTCATTGTTCTGCGCGACTGATCCATCTCGTTTTGAATGCGAGTGGAATTGGGTCGACCACGATGCACAACTCGAAGTCTATCATGGTCTGGAATGAGGTTCGGAAAATTGGTCTCTGGCCAGTAGTCCTCATGAAGAATCGGCCTAAACGAAGACTCCCATGCCATCAATTGGTTTGTCATTGTATACTCAGCAGCAATATAGCGGAATGCATTAACTCCACTATACTCCGTGGCCGCAAGCATATGGGAGCACGGATATCGCCAAATTTTAAACTTCCCACATGTGCAATCAGGGTTATCTCCTAGTGTGACTTCATGAGGAATCAAGCCCCCAGTAAGGGTCTTCCTAGTTTTCACATGGAAGATCATATTCTCTCTAGAAAAAAAAATATTTAGTTGTTAAATTATGTCGTAACAATTATATGTAACGTGAAAAAATAATAATGAATACTAAATTACCGATTGAATATTTGAATCTCGTATGTTTTAGACTTGGCTTGAGATTTCTGTATTTTATCAACGACGTGTTTAGCATATACGTAACCGTCAGCTGAGTCCTTTAAAGCTTGTTGTCGACCAATATCAAAGTATTTAACCATCCTGTAGAACGTAATCTTGACGGCTGCAGTTATTGGAACATTTCTTGCACCCTTTAAACAATTGTTAAATACCTCTGCATAATTGGTCATCATGACTCCCCAACGCTTACCATTGTCGTGTGCCCTGGTCCATTTGTAAGGTGCATGATTGCTCAACCATGCATGCGCCTGAACATCAATCTTTTTGATCTCTTCCATGATAGCATCGTATTTTCGAATTTGTGTTGCAGCACCTGCATTCCAAGCAAGATCTTTGAGATGCTGATTTTTAGCAATCTTATTGAAATTGCTACAAAGGTGCCGCAAACAAAATCGATGATATCGGAGGGGCTCGTTATGTTGATTAAGCCAAATATTGTCAACTGCACTAATAATGCCGGCGTGTCTATCAGATATCAATGTAACCTCAGGACGATCACCGACAATATGACGCTTAAGCATGTAGATGAACCAGCGCCAACATCGGTAATCCTCCGTCGGTACGACTGCAAAAGCCAATGGGTAGCACTTGTTGGACGACGTCATTCCTATGGCGATTAAAATCTTTCCATCATATTTACCATACAAATGGGTCCCGTCAATGGTGATTACAGGGCGACAATAACGCCATCCGTCGACTGAAGCTTTGAATGCCCAAAATACCATGTCGAACATCCTATAGTCAGGCATATCAGTCGACACAGTGCGCCACTCGACAATCGTACCTGCATTGTAGTGCTGCAACGCGACCATAAATTTCGGTAACTTCCGGTATGATTCATCCCAATCTCCGAACAAGGTCTCAATGGCTTTAGATCTAGCCAACCAAGCTTTTCTATAGGAGATAGTGTATCCATGAGCCTCCTTCACGTAAGCCACAATGACGCCAATCTTCAATTCTGGATCCTGTTCTACTTGTCCAAGTATTAGGTTCGAAATGAGTGCAGAATCCAAATTTTTATGATCTACAGCAGTATGATTATAGAAACATGTGTGTTGCCCCTCATACTGTGTAATCTCAAACATACCGTGACTTTTTTTCCTCCCCGCCCGCAACCTCCAATCGCATCCATGCGAACAATTAATCGACCAGAGCTTCTTGTTCGTTTGCGAGACATAAAACTCTTTGTTCTTTTTCAAGTGGTAAAATTTGACGGCCTGCTGGAGATGTTCCTTGTCCTTAAAGACCATACCAGTACGGAATTCGTCCATCTCCGGTGTCCAAAAATTCTTCCGCAACTTCGGCTCGTATTTCGCCAAGTCATCGTCGTCACCCCATTCCAAGTTATTGAAAAATGAAATTACATTGTCTAACTCCAATTGCTGATTTTCACCCCCTTGCCCGCTAGGCCCAGTATCTACATCTTCGTCTGGCTGAAACGCTAAATCCGCATCGAACTCTTCTTCTGACACATCGTCGCGACTATCAATTGTATCAAAGTCACCACCATAATTACTTATGTTATCTTGCGGCGGACTACTCGGTGAATAATGGGGATGTGGAAGAGCAGAGCTGGTGCCATGACCACGGTCAATCATACTATGAGAATGATCTTGCTCTGGAATATAGGGGAGTGGGATGGTGTAATTAGACTCAAGTAATTGGGGGTGCAGCATAGGAGTATTGTGGGAATGATATTGTTCTAGACTGTAAGGGGGTGGGATGGTGTAATTAGATTGGACTGCTTGGGGAACGGTGCCGAAAAATTGTCCGTCAGATTGGGTACTGTACGGATTTAAACTCTGGGTCATTAAGTTGGTAAAATGACCACTTGGGGGAAAAAAATTTGGACCATCATCAAATGCCCGTTCAATCTCTACATATACTTCAACAGCAAGAAGGGATGGTATATAAAGAGGTAACTCAAGCACTTGGTTTAATACTGAGTCATCCTCGATAGAAAACAAGGTATATTTATAGTTCGACCCGAAAAGAGCCATCGGCATCCTACACTTTAGTTTCAAAATTCCAGTAACCCCATCTTCAAGAACACATGGTTTTAGCGTCTCAATTAATTCATTTAAGCTTGTTCCCCTACGGACAACCAAAGATTTTACAACTGATGTACTATAACAAACCCCGAACTCCGTACCTTCCAATATTCTACCACCCCAATACAATAACAATCGAACGTGATCCATTTCAAGCGGCTATCATTTGACAAGGCAAAACAAAACAAGAAAAAAATATCGTTAACTAAAACTCAATCACAAAAGTATGTTGGTTTATAGTGTTCATTTTTTATGGGTTAGAGTAATTTATTTTCAATCCTTAATATTTTACTTATTTTGAATTTATTCAATAATTATTTTAACTTTAACTCTAAATCGAATATAAATTCCACGTCAAGCTAATATCAACTAAATAGATTCAATTAATTTGAGGAATGAAAGTGCACAATTTGTACATCATATTCCAATGTGAAAGAGGCGAAAGTGTAATTTTTAATTTAATAACTAAATTAACAAATTAAATAAATACATTTTAAATTAAATAACGAAATTAAAAAATGAAATTAACTAACAATTTATTTTAAAACAATAGGTTGAATATTTAATATTTTTCTAATTGAAAATATTTCAAGAGCCAAAGTGTATATTTTCGTACACATGTGAAAGGGGCGAAAGTGTAATTTTTAATTTAACAACTAAATTAACAAATTAAATAAATACATTTTAAATTAAATAACGAAATTAAAAAATGAAACTAACTAACAATTTATTTTAAAACAATAGGTTGAATATTTAATATTTTTCTAATTGAAAAAATTTCAAGAGCCAAAGTGTATATTTTCGTACACATGTGAAAGGGGCGAAAGTGTAATTTTTAATTTAACAACTAAATTAACAAATTAAATAAATACATTTTAAATTAAATAACGAAATTAAAAAATGAAACTAACTAACAATTTATTTTAAAACAATAGGTTGAATATTTAATATTTTTCTAATTGAAAAAATTTCAAGAGCCAAAGTGTATATTTTCGTACACATGTGAAAGGGGCGAAAGTGTAATTTTTAATTTAACAACTAAATTAACAAATTAAATAAATACATTTTAAATTAAATAACGAAATTAAAAAATGAAACTAACTAACAATTTATTTTAAAACAATAGGTTGAATATTTAATATTTTTCTAATTGAAAAAATTTCAAGAGCCAAAGTGTATATTTTCGTACACATGTGAAAGGGGCGAAAGTGTAATTTTTAATTTAACAACTAAATTAACAAATTAAATAAATACATTTTAAATTAAATAACGAAATTAAAAAATGAAACTAACTAACAATTTATTTTAAAACAATAGGTTGAATATTTAATATTTTTCTAATTGAAAAAATTTCAAGAGCCAAAGTGTATATTTTCGTACACATGTGAAAGGGGCGAAAGTGTAATTTTTAATTTAACAACTAAATTAACAAATTAAATAAATACATTTTAAATTAAATAACGAAATTAAAAAATGAAACTAACTAACAATTTATTTTAAAACAATAGGTTGATATTTAATATTTTTGTAATTGAAAAAATTTCAAGGGCCAAAGTGTATATTTTCGTACACATGTGAAAGGGGCGAAAGTGTAATTTTTAATTTAACAACTAAATTAAACAAATAATAGGTATTTTAATTTTATATTTTTCTAATTATCAAAATTTAAGGGGCCAAAGTGTATATTTTTAATTAAATAGCTAAATTAGAAAATTAAACTAACTAAAAATGTAATATGTTGATTTATATTTTCCTATACATGTGAACGGGGCGAAAGTGTAATTTTTAATTTAACAACTAAATTAACAAATTAAACAAAATAATAGGTATTTTAATTTTATATTTTTCTAATTATCAAAATTTCAGGGGCCAAAGTGTATTTTTAATTAAATAGCTAAATTAGAAAATTAAACTAACTAAAAATGTAATATGTTGATTTATATTTTCGTACACATGGGGCGAAAGTGTAATTTTTAATTTAACAACTAAATTAACAAATTAAATAAATACATTTTAAATTAAATAACAAAATTCAAAAATGAAACTAACTAACAATTTATTTTAAAACGTTAGGTTGAAAATTTTATATTTTTGTAATTGAAAAAATTTCAGGGACCAAAGTGTATATTTTTCTACACATGTGAAAGGAGACAAAGTGTAATTTTTAATTTAACAACTAAATTAAACAAATAATAGGTATTTTAATTTTATATTTTTCTAATTATCAAAATTTAAGGGGCCAAAGTGTATATTTTTAATTAAATAGCTAAATTACAAAATTAAACTAACTAAAAATGTAATATGTTGATTTATATTTTCGTACACATGTGAACGGGGCGA
This sequence comes from Eucommia ulmoides, assembly GCA_016647705.1. Classification (NCBI taxonomy): domain Eukaryota; kingdom Viridiplantae; phylum Streptophyta; class Magnoliopsida; order Garryales; family Eucommiaceae; genus Eucommia; species Eucommia ulmoides. The sequence goes on along the minus strand of CM028332.1, from coordinate 6,026,184 downwards.
AAGTGTAATTTTTAATTTAACAACTAAATTAACAAATTAAACAAAATAATAGGTATTTTAATTTTATATTTTTCTAATTATCAAAATTTCAGTGGCCAAAGTGTATTTTTAATTAAATAGCTAAATTAGAAAATTAAACTAACTAAAAATGTAATATGTTGATTTATATTTTCGTACACATGGGGCGAAAGTGTAATTTTTAATTTAACAACTAAATTAACAAATTAAACAAAATAATAGGTATTTTAATTTTATATTTTTCTAATTATCAAAATTTCAGTGGCCAAAGTGTATTTTTAATTAAATAGCTAAATTAGAAAATTAAACTAACTAAAAATGTAATATGTTGATTTATATTTTCGTACACATGGGGCGAAAGTGTAATTTTTAATTTAACAACTAAATTAACAAATTAAATAAATACATTTTAAATTAAATAACAAAATTCAAAAATGAAACTAACTAACAATTTATTTTAAAACGTTAGGTTGAAAATTTTATATTTTTGTAATTGAAAAAATTTTAGGGGCCAAAGTGTATATTTTTCTACACATGTGAAAGGAGACAAAGTGTAATTTTTAATTTAACAACTAAATTAACAAATTAAACTAACCAACTAATTAAACAAATTAAATTAACAAAACAAACAAACTAACTAATAATTTATTTTAAAATAATATATTAAAAATTTATATTTTTCTAGTTGTTATACTTTTAGGGGTCAAAGTGTATATTTTTTTAATTAAATAGCTAGAGTAAAAAATTAAACTAACTAACTAACATTTTTTTTGAAATAATATATTATTTTATATTTTCTTAAACATGTAAAAATGACCAAAGTATAATTTTTAATTCAACAATTAAATTAACAAATTAAACTAACCAACTAACTAACAAATAAAGATAAAAAATATACTAATTAAATTAACAAATAAATTAAAAAAACGTTAAAAATATACTAACCTGTGAATAGAGGAGTAGAAGTCTGAATAGAAGAAGTGTAACTAGAACAAAAAAATATCAAAATGAAGAACAAATGAGAGAAGGAGTAAATGAAGAAATGTGAATTTTAATGAAATCCGGTAAGTGATATTTATAGGCGAAATTGTGCACATATATCGAGATTTTAAAATTTCAAATTAAAGCTAAACCTATACCTATACCTATAAAAAAACAAAAAATAGCCTGCGAAAAAAAAAAAAGGGGGAGAAGGCAGCCTTTTTAGGCTGCCTTCTCTGCAGCTTTGGCCGGTCGTTTGACCGGCCAAAGCAAACGGCGACCAGCCGTGTAAACGGCTGGTCGCCGTTTGGTGATCCCGCCCTTCATAAGGGCGGGATCACATTTTTAAAAAAAAAAAAAAAATCCATTTGATCCCGCCCTTGTGAAGGGCGGGATCAAATAAAAAAAAAAAAAAAATTATTGATCCCGCCCTTCGCAAGGGCGGGATCAAATTAAATTAATTTTTTTTGATCCCGCTGTTCACAAGCGCGGGATCAAAAAAAAAAAAAAAAAAAAAAAAAATTTCGATTTCGCCCTTCACAAGGGCGAAATGCATTACTACGGTAAATAAGTTAAAAACTATTTTCATTCAGTAATTTTTTTTTTTTTTAATATTTAATAGGTAAACAACTCCTTCTAATTGACCAAATGACTTATTGAAATGTTATACCAAATAAGGGGTTGGTCAAAAATGAAATTTGGGCCCAAATATCTTCATGGACCACTAAACCAAGATGATTGGGCTCATTTGGGTTCAAATTGGCATAACTCTTATTGGACTTGGGCTCAAATGTGTCATGTTTGAGTGAATCATTTAATATTAATTACATATAACAAACTAGTGTATAACCCGTGCCTGAAGGCATGGGAAAAAATATATTAAACCTTAAAAAATTGATATTATTCTTTCTGTTTCTATAATGTTCTACAGTTTTTTTTTTATCAAAATATGAACAAAAAATTAATATTTAAATATCATTATCAACTAACAATGTATATTACAAATATGATACAATCAATATAAAATAACATAGATATTTAGCTATTCAAATAATATCACAATTAAGCCTAAGTTAAATCGAAACAAATCAAAGCGAAAAATGCTTATAGGCTATCCAAATCTCACTACTTCAATGTAACATTTCATATATACAACTATTTAATTAATAATTTAAAAATCGAAATCAAAACATAGTTCGATGTGAAAGGATTAAAATTTAATAAATAAATAAAATAAAAAGAGAGAACTTTACAATTTAAAATAGAAAAGAATCTTACATTACTTTCTAGTGACTAATTTACAAAAATGAAGTTACATCTATTTCATTAACTGAGAGATTTCTAGTCCACAATATAATACAACAATAGACATACATTAATGGTGATACACTGAAAAATGTATTTTGCCAATGAATTTCAATCGACCCATACTTCCTTAATTGTGAAAAACTGTCATTCAAAACATCATCGTTAATCTCCTTGATTCCTAAATAATACACAAAAATCAATTATATTCACTAACTTCTAAAAATATTTTAATATTAATAACCACAATAATTCTAATTTCAAATTTAACATTAATACTGAACACCAAATTATCCCAATTAAATACAATTCCTATTGAGCGATGTCATGTTTTTTATTTAATTTTTTTGAGAAAAAAACATAATTAATTTCAAATTTAAATTAAATCAAAGAATAAAAACACTAAAAATACCTCACCTTAGTATTTCTATTAGCACCAGAAAAATTTCGAACAAAAATCTAAGATAGAATAAAATAAGGGCTAATTATACTTTACACCCTTGTAGTTAGACTATTTTATACTTTGCACCCTATAGTATTTGCATCACTACTTTGTTGCCTTGTGGTTAAGCCTTTATTGCACTTTATCCCTCGTCAACACTTTACCCCATGTGGTTATACTTACATCAAGTGATAAAGTGCAACAAAATATAACTGGAAGGACAAAGTGGTGATAAAAATACCACAAGAGGAACAAAAGTGCAAAACAAACTAAACAAAGGAGAGTAAAGTGTAATTAACCCATAAAATAAAGATCTAAAGATAATCTAAGAACGGAATAAAAAAACTAAGAACATAATCTAAAACAAAACTAGGAAAAAAAAAAAAAAAAGACGAACAGAATCAAAAAAAATTTACAAAAGAAAAAATACAGGAAAAAAAACAAAATACAAAAATAGGAAGAGAGAAAAAGAATCGCCAAAAATATAAACTCAAATTATAACAAAAATAATTCAAATTTTCGCACATTACCAACACCCAAAAAAAAAAAAAAAAACAGTTAATTTTAAGTTGATTTTATGCTAAAACTCAAAAATTGAAAACTTTTTGCAAATTGATTTAATGAAAGCTTATCAAGTTTCACTAACATTTCTAATTAATCCAGAACTAACTTGAGTGCTAAAAATTAGAGGAATAGTCAAATTACTACTGGCCAAATGACACAAAGACATTTGACGGAGAAAAAATATATAGACTCATTGCAAATAAAATAAAATATCATTGTATCTATTATAATAATTGAACTCATTCAAGAATACTAATTGAATAATTTGAGTAGTACTAATCAAAATAACATGACAAAACATTATTTAAATAAACCAAAGAGAATCAAAATGCAAAAGATAAAATTCCAATAAGAAAGAAAGCATGGGGAGAATCGAAATGAACTACGCAACTTAAAGAATACAGAAACAAACTTATTTTAGGATAGCAAACAAATTCAAACAATTAAAGAATACCTTAATTCTAAAATTATACCACTAAATAGAAAACCAAAAAAAAAAAAAAAAAGAAATATGGGACATACATGCTAGCGATAAAGCAAGAGTGAGGAAAAAATTTGTCATTCTAAACTATAATGAAACAACTTTAAGCAGTTTAAGCAGAAACACAAAATAAAAAACCTAAAATTAGAAACCGAACAAAAATCAAGAATAAACTCTTCATTTTTATCAAATAAACATAAACAGAACATAAATTAAGAAACGAAAAATAAAATATAGATCTTTACCTTCATTGTGAGAATGGCAATGACGGTGAACAGTGACATAACAAATTAACACTGATTTAAATCACAGATTTATGTTCCAAGATTTAAGTTTTACACCTTGAAAACCTTATTAAAAAAAAAACATTAAATACGTAATAAAAAATGATTATGTTACCAGATTTAAAAAAAGACATTCAAGCAAAAAAATAGAAAGTGGAACTTACTTACATTTATAAGAAAACCATTGGCCAACTAACAAAATAAAAAGATGTAAAATTCCAATACTTCATTCATTGCCGACATTCACCTGAAAGAAATTACCTGAAAGAAATTATGTCATGTGTTACTCCTTCTACCACAATTTGCGAAAGGTAGCATCATACATATTTGCGTTTGTTAATTGCAAAAAATGATGAAAATTTGGGAACAAATCAAACCTAAAATTCTTTCCCTAACTTTGAAGAATCTTTAGGGATTAGGTGAAATTTGAAGGAGACGATAGGATAGGAAGGCAGAGAAAGAGTAGATTGGTAGAGAGAGAGATCGACAGATCTCAATTGCAACTCTCGCCCAAATCGCAGATCTTATCCAACTCTTCTTGCGATTTTTGATTTGGGTGAGAGAGAAACCTCAGCAACAGAGAAAGAACATATCTCTCTCCAGGAGAGAAAAAGGGCAAACCTGTAACGGGGGAGAAAGGGAGAACCTGTGCCGATGGTTTTACTACTGATACCATGGTGGTGCTGGTGGGTTGGCGATGGTGGAGAGATAGATCATTACCTGATGGCTGGTGTGCAGTAATGAAGAGTAAGATTGGGCTGTTCTTGGGATGGGAGATAGAGAGACAATGAGAGATACAGAACCGAAGATCGTACCTATGTTGCAGTAAGCATTAACAATGAAACACAAATAAATTATTCAAAATATACTATACATGCCAGACCTAACATGGATCTAGATTCTAGAATCAACAAATTCATAATGTACAGTCACAGAAGAAGAACAATCGAATAAATCAGATAATATCATACAGATCTAACACCTTAAGGGCCTCAAATGGAATGTCCCAGCCCAAACGCTGCCTTTTCCTTTGCCGCCCATCCATGCGTGTGTGTGGAAACTCAGTCACGTTCCAGCTCCGTGATCCAAGTGTTTGACATACAAAAACTAAAGGAAAAAAGAAGAAAAAATGGGAGAATTGTAGAAAGGATTGACAAACAGATAAAGCGTTTCCAATGAAGAACAACGATGTGCTTGAAGCTCTAACCCTTATCCAACATAATACTCATCAAAGAGAAATAAAGGGCTTGAGCAGGTATGGGATTGATATCGAGAAGGAGAGAAGAGTACCTGAAAATAGCTAATGACCTAATTTTGATCGGTGAACTCGATGGTGATGGAAGACGGCCGAGCTCTGGCCAATTTCCGCCAGATTTGACCAATTGGGACCAATTCAAACCCAAATCAAGCCAAATTGAATATCAGTTTGGCCAGATCGGGCCAAGTGGAACAACTAAATGGTGAGAGAGAGATGGGAAGGTTGTTTAGTGGTGGTAGTCGGTGGTTGCTTGCAAGAGGGAGAAAAATGAGAGCGCGATAGGGAGAGAATAGAAGTTGGTAGTGGTAGAGAGAGAGACGCAACGGAGAAGAGAGGAGATGATGGCACCCCCTGTTCGCCCTTATCTTCGCCGCCCGATTCAACGCCCTCATTTTCCAAACGGTCGTATCTCCATCGGTCCATCCCAAGCTCGATTTCCCGACGGCCAAAGTCGGATGAAAAAGATTTTCAAAGAATCCTTACCGACACTATTGATCGTCAATGAAGTTTCGCTGCCGTCGTCGAGGGGGAGATGTGGAGCGAGAGTGAGAGAGAGAGGTGGGAAGTAATTTTTTTTTTAACCTAATTAGGTTTTTAACTCTAATTTTCATTTTATATGTATGTTATTTTGATCTAACGGCTCAAAAATGTCTAGAGTTTTGTCTCTTATCCGACGATTGTGAATATACCCGTTCTGATTTATTATATAGATATTTACATGCAAGTGAACAAATTACAGATGAGTCGTTTAATAGTACTCACATATAACTACAACTAATTTTAGGCCCGCGCTAAATGCAAATTTTAGAGTAATTTAAATGAGCATTTTAGTTAATTGTATAAATTTAATTTTTCATTAGTTAGTGATTTTTTTAGTATTTATGTAAATTAATTATGAATTATTGAGATCATCAAAATTATTTAATGTTTTTTTATTTTAATATTTGTTTTCGATTAACATTACCAACATTTTTATTTTATGAGTTTATATTGAGGGTATTGTTTAGTGTTTGTTGGAATGATAAAATCTTGGTTGAATATAATTTTAATTTTAAAAAAATCGTGCAATTGCGAATTCATTTTTTATATTTGTACTATAGTAAGAAAGTGAATATGTTTTTTCAATTTTACTTATTTGATTTGGTCAAAATTTTTTTTGGGGAGGGGGTTATATTTTCTATTGCTTTTCTATTTTCCACGATCTCTCCAAATAACCAATCTACATTTACACACTCCAAACAAAAATATAATCATATACACCTTTACACACCCCTAACCAAAACTATAATTATACTAGTGCATAACTCGTGCCTGAATACACTATTTAAAATTAAACCATGATTATAACCTAATATTATAAACAACAATATATTTTATTTTAGAAAAAATAATGATTGGTCTAGATGTTTAGTTTACAAGATACTACTGGGATATCGAATCTAAAGATACTAATCTTCTTTTAGACATTATATACTTGCACTTTCGAAAGCATAACAATAGAATTGGAATAGAAACAAAAATTACAAATGTTTTAAAACATGTTTAGTCCACCAAAATTAGACATGAATAGAAACCAAAATGGAAACACATTTTAGAACAAACAAATTCATAAAAGTTTACAATTCCTTTTGATTTACAATTAGTAAAAATCAACCTAATTGAATGTGTATGAAAGAAAAAAAAGATACAATTAAAGTAATATAAAGCCATGTGTACAAAGAAACAAAATCTAAGTAAGAAACTAAGATTACATGTACTCTCATTCTGATGTTACATTATAAATCGTTTCTTCAACATAAGTCTCAAATCCATTGTAGCCTAGAAGTCCCAAAGAACTAACCTCTATTAGGTTAGAAACAAAATAAAAGGAAATTGTAAACCATTAACAACATCCAAAATCCAAGTTTTAAATAAATTCACAGAACATGACACGCAACCATAAAAAGTAAAAGGTTAAAAACTTGATGATATATGTCCCCCCCCCTCCCCCCCCATCGTATAAAGTCCATAAGTTTAAAAATTTTGTTCATGTAATCAACACGCTACAATATGTTTTTTAGAAGTCTAAAGTTATTACACTGCATGAAAGTCGTTGCAATTTTTTAACGTAAAAAATTACAGTGATTTTCATGTCTTATACTGATTTTGAACTTTTGATAGAATTATTGGACTTTACACAATTATTATATCGATTGTGTTAAGTGAATGCCACATTTTCACATAAATAAGCAGTCTAGACTTAATAGAATGATATGTTTGCTAATGAACTTATATTATGTGCAATTCCAAATTCTTAAAAACTATTTCTTGTGTCTTGAATAGGTAGGCTATATGAAAATAATATATCATTGGCAAAACAGAGAATCAAACAAACATGTTAATTCCAATTTGTACTTACTCTTGATGGAAATCCACCAATTCCATGTGAAATCATGAGAATGTTGAACATGAGCTTGTAATGCATTCCATTGATACGAAAGATAAATTGACAAACAGACTGAAATAAGACCAAATTGATACGAAAAGAAAAATTAAGCGGTAAATTGTAACGACACATTTAGGGGCAAAATGTGACTTTATTTAAACTGCAAAGATGTAAAGTGAAATTTAAGCATTAAGACAAAGTAACTACCTGTATAAATGTGGAAAAACATCTTCTTCAATTAGTTGCAAGAATTTTATGGCCCCAGTCTTTGACATGTCCGAATGTCAAAATAAGATCGAGTTTTGCCGCTACTTAAAAGCTTAGTTTCTAATTTCTGCTAATTCCTATTCACAAGTTTCTGAAACTTAAAACTTGATTTAAATGGTGAAATAGGAAGAGGCGTACTTGGCGACAGTGGCAGTTCTTGCTCTACTCTGTTCGGAGCTGTATTGCCCATTTCAATTTCCAAGAGAACTGAAACAAAATGAAACTCAGAAACATTAGGAGCACTGCAGTTTATGGCTTTAAAAGAATTGGATTAGATGGCGAACAACACCTTGCACATACATAGAAACACCCAGGGATAGATAGATTGATGCACCACCTTACCAGACGTTACGTGTCGGGGATTCATATATAATATAGTATCATAACATTTTAATAGAAATGAAAAAATAAAAGTAAACTAATTTACCATATTTTCTGAGTATGAAGATGCAGGAGGTGTGGTCGACAATAGTGAAGCACCTGAAAGAGAAAGATGGGGGGATTAAGTTGAAATTAATTAGATATTTTCAACAAATACAATGAATATTATTCTAATTACAGTTAAAAGAACATATTTTATGATGAAAACCAAAATCAATCTGAGACAGAGCAAGAGAGAGGAATAGAAAGTCATGACGTACTTGATGTGTTTTGTGTTGTGGGGTGTTAGGGTTAGTGAGATTGAGGGTATGCAGCGGCAATGGAGGAGGATGGTGACGCGACGGCGATGGCTCAGAGGAAGGTGAATGATGGCGATGGCTAGAAATGCGATGGCGATAGATGAGGGAGATGGAGTGGGTTGGATCTGCGATGGTCAGTGAGTGTGTAAGGGAGAGAAGCCGCCGTTGTAGTCGGTGATTTGCGATGATGGGTTTTTGAAGCAATGAATATAAGACCAGTCAGGGAGGGCTAGGTTATAGTCTATAGAGTGAGTGATAGAATTAAGGTAAAAATAGAGAAATTGTTAATTAAGGAATGATTAATTAAATTTTAATTAGGTTAAATTGGGCGAATGTCTAAATTAAATTGATTTCCTGAAATAACCTGATTTCTATAACCATAAACATATATTTATATATATGTCCATGTATAATCCGTTAAATCCGAGAGAGAATTAGGGAATGCTTATTTTATTTTATTTTTTCAATTCCTTTAAAGCCAAAATGTCCATATATATTTAACTTTATTTCCTTTTCGACAAACCCAATTTCTTTTCATGGTCTTTATCTAATGCCACCAAAATGTCCTAGTCAGCAAAGTTATTTAGCCTCGTCAGCAACTTTGTTTGTCTTAATCATATTTTTTTTGTCCTAATCATAAGTTTGTCCTAATTAGTCAAAAAACCGTCATGTTTTATATAATAGATACACTTTTACAAATCCGCAAACAAAAATATAATTACGTAAATTTTTCTACAAGCACAAAAATAAAAATAAAAATAAATAAATATATATATATATATATATAAATCTTTATACACCCACAAACAAAAAAATAATTATAAATGTCTTCGTACGCCCACATAGGTTTTTTCAAAAAAAAAAAAAATTGAAATTACATCAACAATTTTTTTTTTCTTCAAAATTACATCTAAAACATATTAATTTATTTTAAATAAGATATTACGAACATAAATTTCTTTTTCGACTCAAATGTTTTGGGAACAGAAATAGAAACACAAAACTAATAGGCTTGATAAAAAAATATTTTTTTTATGGAAGATCAATCACAATTTTTGCTACATATATTAATGTGGAATTTAAGATTTGATATGAAGTATAAATTCAAATTTGACTTAGACAAATGTATGACTATTCATTTCACATTAATAAAATCAATAAAATATTACTGGTGGAAGAAATTAATCTTAGTCATTCATTTTACATTTCAATAAGATTGAAGCGATGACTAATACTTAACTTTCATGCATTCCAAGCTATTGTCTTCCACTTTTAAAAAAAAATATTTTTTTATGGAAGATAAACCACAATTTTTGCCATATATATTAATGTGGAATTTAAGATTTGATATGAAGTATAAATTCAAATTTGACTTAGACTAATGTATGACTATTCATTACACATTAATAAAATCAATAAAATATTAATGGTGGAAGAAATTAATCTTAGTCATTCATTTTACATTTCAAAGAGATGACTAATACTTAATTTTCATACATTCCAAACTATTGTCTTCCACTTTTAAGTATTATTAGTTATCGACCTACACAATGTGTGAGTTTTTAAAAATGAAACTAAAATTTATATTAATAATATTTAAAATTTGACTATTAGCATTCAATGTGTTTTAATTTCATATTTAATAATATTTTTTTTTAAAAAGAAATAATAAATTTAGGAGAAAAATAAAAGAACTTTAGATAACTTTTTAATGTGTGTTTGAATAACAATTTTATTCATTTATTTATTTTTAGATTTTTTAATTTTATTTTTAAGGTTAGCTTTTAAGCAGTATAATAGCTCCTAATTTGTGGTGGTTAATAAATATTATTATTAATTTTTTTTATTAATGATTATCAATAAAAAAAAATCACAATAAAAGAGGAAAAAAGAGAAAATACAATTTTTTGACCAATTTTATGTGTCATATTTATTTTAAAAAAATAGATATTTTGAATTGAAAGAAAATTAATGAACTACTTTGATAGTTATTACAATGAATAGTGAGGGATTAATCTTGACTCTTGATTTTGATAGGAACAAGGAGATGAGAGAAAATGACAAATTTCAATTGTGGTTGTTTTAAAACTTTTGTTTTTCACTTTTAATATTATAATAAGATAATAAGATTACGCCAAAAAAAAAAAAAAAAAAAGCGACAATTGAGTTTATTTTCTCGGATTTTAGCATGAAATCGTCATAATATATTTGTCGAAATACTGTTCGTGTTCTAATTATCACAAATAGAGTGAAACCATTAAGAATGGACACAAATAGTTGCAATCGATTCGTTGCACGAATTATTTTTACCTCTTTGCCAACCATGTTGTTATTCATTGTCGCAGGACCTACATACTGTGCTTTTCTTGGTCATTTTTTGAGAAGAACATAGTTTTTTTCCGTAGAATGCTAGGGTTTCGCATGTAGAAGGAGTTTTTTAGAGGTTTTTTTTGGGGGTTTCTCAAGGTCCAGGTGAACAGAACTGTCGTGATAGACTAATTTGTTCACACCCAAATGATATTTTTGTTCAACACAGTTACGAGGTGCAGACACGTGTATCAGCCTTGTGAGCACGTGTAATGTAGGTTCCATCATTTTTTATGTAGGAACTAAAATACAAGGTACGATTATGAGACTTGTTTTTTAAAATTAAGAGTAAATTAAGTGACCAAAGACTGACTAACCCAATTTAAATTCTATCCTTTATTCTAGATTATGGAGCAACAACATATTAACGACCTGGCTCATAGTGGGTCTTGCATCTTTGTTTTCCACGACACACTGTAGACTTACTTTTATCAGATTCTCCACTTTCGCCTCTTCTTCTTTTTCCCTATCGAACTTTAATTCTTCAATCAATGCGAAACCACTGTTCATCTTCTTTCTCACCCAATTCACCCAATTCTTCTGCTCCAACCCACCGCCAACACCATCTCCGCCGTCGCCGTAGGAATCCAAGCTAAACCTCCTTCCGGCCACCATCTCCAACATAACGATGCCGTAGCTATAAACATCAACTTTTGAGGTTATGGGTTGATTGGAAATCCATTCCGGCGCCATGTAACCTCGCGTTCCCCTTATCCTGGAAAAGCTTGAATTCCCCGTTACTCCTCTGTTCATCAGTTTAGACAGGCCGAAATCAGCCACTTTCGGCTCATAATTGGAGTCCAACAATATGTTTTGAGGCTTCACATCACAGTGAAGAACCCATTCCAAACACTCCTCGTGGAGATAAGCCAAGCCTCTTGCTGTTCCCAATGCGATGCTCAACTTCTTTTTCCAGTCAAGTTCTTTGCCGGAACACCGAAGATTATCCGCCAAGGACCCATGTTCCATGTACTCATATACAAGCAGCCTGTGCTTTCCCTCAAAGCAGTAACCCAACGTCTTTATCAAATTCATGTGGTTAAGCCTCCCAATCGTTCTTACTTCCGCTAGAAATTCAGCCTCTCCCTGGTGGTCTGATTGATTCAGTTGTTTAATCGCCACAGCTTCATTTTCCGGCAATTTCCCTTTATAGATAACGCCGCTGCCTCCTCTCCCAATCTCTTCCCTGAAATTGTTCGACGCCTTCTTGAGCTCGCCATACGTGAATCTCTTGAATCCCGTTGCCAACTGGACGTAGCCCTGCATATTTTTTCCAGCTGGTTTGCGAGTTACGAGGAAGAAGATGGAGATTAAGATGATCTCGAGCCCACCGACTGCAGTAGCGAACCAGAGAATGAATTTTACCGACTGGTTTTCCGACTTTTTCTTGTAATTTCTGTCCAAAATCGTGATTGCACGATTTGAACAGCTAAATTCTTGAACGGGTTTTGGATTTGATTTGGAAAAATTCAGGGGAACCTTTATGTACATGGCTTGTGTGACTCCCGGTGAGTGATACCCATTGAACAAGATACTCTTGGGGTAACATGAACCGTCGGAGTTGTACTGAAACCCCAAGCACTTGCAATTGCTCGAGCAAAGCTTTTTGCAGGCATCCAAAGTTTGATTAAGAGCGAACTCAGTATCATACTCATAAAATTCGACGTGAGGAAGAGGGTAGTAATCGGACCCGTTTTGATTGCACAGCAGGTTGAATTCCGGCTCGCATCCGTACGACCAGTCGGTGTGATTCATCATCTTGTATCCCGCTATGCAAGAGCAGCTCCGGCCGGTCTCTGGGGAATATATACAGATACCATTCGCTCCACAAATGCCGTGGATCTTGCATGGTTGAGAGAACGCTTGCCATGTGACTTGCCATGCTCTGCTTTTGTCGTCCAGACTGTAAACGCGAACGTTGCCGTCCACGTCGAGGGTAAGTCTCCTTTGTGGACCCAAACCGTAATCCACCGTCGAGATATTCAAATTGTCGGAGGACGTGAAGCGGCCGGACCGATCAAGAACGGCGATTCTGGTGTTGTTGTGCATGGATCTGTCAGCTTCCCAGCTGTTTAGCCACGGAGGAGGCCAATATACGCTTGTTATTGTGGATCCTTCGAAGACGAGGCGGATGACATTGTCGTCGTCGAAATAAAGCTTGTAGAAGCCGGAGGAATGGTTTGTCCGGCTCCGAGAAGAAACGAGGTTTTTCCTCATCGTGAACGGCTGTTCGGGAAGAAGGGTGTTCGTCGGACGATCGAAACTTTGCCAAAGAATTGTATTACTCTCTGTACGGAGAACGAGGTTGCCGTTGTTGAGTAGCAGCAGCCGGAGAAGTGACGATGAACGAGTGCCGGTGGACCAAACCGTTTGTTGTCCGGCGTCAGTCAACACCAGGTCACCATTTCCGTGCAACGAAAGCTTGGAGCGTTTCTTGTTGATGGGTTGGTCTCGGTTGGCCATCCAAACGACGGTGGAGTTTCCGTCAGACAGTGGTTTTGTGAACCATATCGCGAAGTAATAAACATCGTCGGGAATACGGTGAAATCCGGCAGAGAAAACTCTGTTTGGGGAAACCAGGACGTCGTGGGGTTTCTCAACGGAGAGAGAGGATCTACTGTGTAAAACAATGGATGGGGAAGAAGATGAAAATAGGGAATTTGTGATCAAAGCAAGAAGAATCAGTAGAAATGGGTTACCACCCATCGTCTTTCTTCTAAACTTGAAAAAGTTATAGCGAAAAATAGGAATATATAGTTGATCTTGGTATCAATTTGTAATAAAAGTCAAAGTAAGAAACTACGAGGGTCTCTCCATGCAAGCTCCTTTTTTAAAAGATACAGGGACCAGTTAGTTATTGTATTATATTGACCAAGATTATCCAATTTGAAAGCTACTTTCATGGTGTTGCTATCCATAGTGAAATTACTCCTCGTCTTTGGTCCCTTAAACCTCTTCATTTACAAATGATAGATGGATAATTTAGAGTTTGTAAAGAAAATGGCATCCTCTTCGTAAGAGAGAGAAAGCACTTCTTGTAAAAAAACACCAAGAAAGTGAAACATGATCCTCTCCAAACTTCTTGATTGTCCATATAATTTATTTATCGTCATACATATACCAAACCAACTAAGAACTGATGCCTTTTCATTTGGAAAATAATTTCAAAAAATGATGACATCAAAGATATTCTTGGATTAAATGCGAATTTTCTCAATTTATGCCAGGTTAAATTAAAGACTGGATTATACGTGAATCATTCTTAAAATTCTCTCCTGGGACGCATGATTTTCATGGAAGAAGATGTAAAAAAAGAATGCATGATCTCTTCTTTTTTTTTTCGTCCAAACGGTTGTAAAAAAACGAATGCATGATCTCTTTTTTTTTTTGGTCCAAACGGTTGGAGAAGAGAATTTTGAACACTAAACCTCCCACTTGGAAAATACACTAGATAACCGCTAGAATATTACAAGTCTTGGGTTATAGAACGCACTAGGGGTGTTCAAAAAACCCGCTAACCCGCCTCGAACACGCTCAAAATAGCCCGAACTCGCCCGCAACCCGCTGAGTTAACTCAGAAACGGTTGTGAGTTTGGAAAACCCGGACTACCCGGTTCGAAAACGGGGTACCATATTTGATGCGCGGGTACACCCGATCCGATCCAACACCTCTTGAATACCCTAGGTTTTTCTCTATTTGCTGGTTCACACTCACAGCGATCTCTCTCTAACTCCAAGACGGCGGCCTTCCTTTTCTTCTCTCCTTCCCGATTTCTTCTAATTTCCAAATTCGATCTCTAATTTCCATATTTGTAGGATTTGTAGCCTACAAATATGGATCTGTTACTCCTTGGAGTTGGAGTTCCATATTGATTTCGAGTTCGAGCCCTAATTCTTCACTCAGTTCACTGTATTCCAACCCGACGATGAAGACGACGATGATTTGGGCCTTAGCTAGTTCGCTTACCAGATCGAAGACGACGATTTGATCCTTCGTTCGCTACTTCGTTGTTCCAGATCTACGATTTGGGGCCTAGTTTTGTATGTTCTCTCACCCCTACTTGCGATTTGTTGTTCCCTCATACCTGCTTGTATGTTTATTTTTGTTCTGTCTAATTGCTTACTTGTATAGTTATGATATATGTTCTCTCATCCATGCTTGTGATTTGCTTACCAGATCGGAGACGATGAGTACGATTTGAGCTTAGTTCGCTACTTTGTTGTACCAGATCTTCGATTTGAGCCGTAGTTCGCTACTTCACTGTACCAGATTGATGATTCAAGCCCGATTTCTGTATGTTCTCTCATCCCTGTTTGCTATTTGTTGTTTTCTTATCCACACTTCTCTGTTTATTTTCTGTGATTGATTATCGACCAATTAATTTGTAAGTGATTCATATGTGTATGTGAATTTGTATGTGAAATATGATGTTTTTTATGGATGAATTTGGTAGCAGTTTAAAGTCAAATTATCTATAAACATGATTTGTAAAGTGAAATATAGTAATATATTTAGTTATGGGTTACCTGTGCTTAACCCCTCTAAGGAAATTATATATACACTAGGCTGTAGAATCTTACTGCCTAGAATCTACAAAAGCTTAGCTTCATGGCTACGGCAGAGAGACCAGCTTTGGCAGCGGCCCTCACATTTTCAGCAGATAATAATGTAGTGGTACTCTCTGATGGACCTTCATCTCCTGAGCTTTGTTTTGAAATTTTTATATCCAGTAAGAATTGAAGAAAAAAACATTGAATGAGTGTGTGACGATTGGCAAAAGGCCAAATCATTTGTCAAGTTTTTGAAACTTTTCTATAATGCGATCTTGAAATTTTTCGGGTCTTTATTTGTCACTTCCAATTATTTTTCATGGAACTTATGGTCATTAAATGTGCAATATCAAAAAATCCTGACATGTTTCTCTCTTCTATGGCAAAAGGAATGCAATATAAATTTGACAAATATTGGGATAAATTAGACAAAATGAATTCATTGTAGTTAGTTACTGTGGTCCTCGATCCTCGATATAAATTGAGATATATTAATTGGTGTTTGAAAATAAATTACAAAGTTATAATTGTGGAGGAGATAATGAAGAATGTTATGAATTCTTTATCCCGTTTATATGATTGGTATGCATCTAATGGAATTGGTAATGTGGTTGTTCATGAAATATGAGTGATTTATTATTTGAGAGTGGGTTGGATAGAGAAGAGAAAGATGCCCGTGCTTTATTTTCATCTCATTTTCGTAAGTATAAAGCGGAAGAATGTAATATATCTAGTAAATCAGAGTTGGATAAATACTTAACTTCCCCAGTAGAAACTGAAAGTGATGAGTTTGAAATTTTGGGATGGTGGGGGAGTAATTCAACAAAATATCCAATTCTTTCTCAAGTTGCAAGGGATGTATTAGTAATTCCGGTGTCCACGGTTGCCTCTGAGTCTGCTTTTAGTATGGGTGGATGAATTTTAGATCTTTTCCATAGTTCGTTATCGGCAAAAATGGTTGAGGTTTTGATTTGTACTCAGAATTAGTTGCGGTCTTCAAAATCAATCAATCTTCGGGAAGTAATGGAACAAGTAGAACAATATGAAAATATCGAGGAAGGTAATATTCATTACTCTCTCTCTCTCTCTCTCTCTATATATATATATATATATATATAATAGGTCTTCTTTCTTTATTGATTATGAACTTGACTATAATTTCTTTTCTTCATATTGTTCTTTTATGTTAGGACTTGTTGAATTGAGTTCGGCAACTACAGTAATTGATGATTGATTGATGTTAAGCTTATTTAATTTTCAAGGTAAGGATTATTATTTCAGATATACATTGCATATTATTTGTATTTTTTTTGTGTGAAATTTTACTTTTATTTTAAACATTATTTATTTTTATTTTGGAACTTGAAACAGGTAATCGGTGTGGTTTTGGAGATATAAAGTTTGGCTTCAACATGTAACTGTAAGGCCGCAATTGATTGAATTATTTGTTTTTTGGTTATTTTAGACTCATTTATTTCAAGTATTTAGTTTATTAGGATTGGTTGTGTGATGTGTAATAATTTTGTTTTGTTTTTGTTTTTGAAGTTTTAATTTTTGATAACTGCAATTTTTTTTTCCCGTGTGTATGTGTTCTCCTGTTTCTAGGGGTATGCAAAATAACTGACAGGCCTAACCCGCCTGAAAAAGCTGACCGGCTCGGCCCGTACAATTCGGGCCTGAGTTGTTTCACAGCAGTTGGGTCAGGTGAAACCCGAAAAAGGGGTTCTATTCGGATCAGATACCGGGTCTGAAACATGTGACCCGAGATTAGCCCGACCCGACCGTATAAATACGTTCTAAATGATGTTTTAGAGTTCATCCGTTCATTTTCTCGCCGCACAGCTCCCCGACATTCATTTCACCTCTTCTGCTCTTCGTGAGACATGGCATCGAAGCCTTCAATTCTTCAGTTCCATTCAATGGTTTTGTTCATTGTTGGCCAAGCTCTTCGTCACGACGTCGTCTTCGATGGTCAGAGTGCTGATAACATGCGATTCTATTTGTGACTCAGACGGTAAGTTCCATACTCGTATGATTCTATTTGTGATTTTGTTCTTTGAATTTGATGTTTTGTATTTTGATCTTCTATGGATTAGGGTTTTGATTTGTATTTCGATTAGGGTTTTGATCTCTGTTTGGATTAGAATTTTTGATTTCATTTTAGATTAGGGTTTTGATTTTTGCTTTACTCCATCATCTTAACATTTGGACCAATCGGACCCAACCGAACTCGCTCGTAATCCGATGAACCCGCTAAACGTCGATTTTCAGCAGTCCTTCGGTCGAAATCGGGCCTCCGATTCTTCACCCGAACTTGTTCGGGTCGGGTGGCGGGTTAGGGTCATACTAGCGGGTTTCGACCCGTGCACTAGGGCTGGCAAAACAGGTAACAGGTCGTATAACAGGTTATTACACGATAACACAAAACACGATAAGACCCAAACACGAACACGACACGATAAGCATATCGTGTCAGACTACCCAAACACGAACACGACACGAAAATTATCGTGTCAACACGACACGATAATTTTTCGTGTCACACGATGACACGAAACCTATCAGGTAAATACGACACGATAAGACCTGATAAGTTTCCATTACACATTAACCTACCCATTACACGTTAACCCGTTACACGTTAATGACCTGTTAACCTGTTAAGTTGACTAAATGAGTAGGGTTAGGAAAATATGAATATATATATTAGGTACTAAATTATAATATTTGATAATTTGGGGGTGTAAAAATAATTTATTAAATTAACGGGTAACCAATTAGATCTTAGGTTATCGTGTAACTTGAATACACGAAATTCTTATCGTGTCTTATCGTGTAACTTATTGGGTTATCAGGTCAACCTGATAACCTGCACTATTTCTTATCGGGTTATCGGGTCTGGCACAATAACGACCCGATATCTGATAAGCAATACCTAGACCTGATAATTTCATGTCGGTCTCGTGTCGTGTCATCGTGTAAATACCTGTTTTGCCAGCCCTATCGTGCACACCCCTAGCTGTTTCTGTTCTGTTGTTTCTATTTCTGTTATGCTGTTATTGTTTCTGTTTTTACCTCATCTGCTAAAAAAAAAAAATGTGGGTTGTTACTTGTAATTGGGCCAAATGGATGAAATAATAAGCCCAAATTTGAAAATTGTTATCTGTTTTTGTAAAAAATAAGTCGGCCCAATATGTTGGCCCAACCGGCAGGCCCGTCCGACCCCGACCCGCCAGTAATTGGGCCAAAATGCAACAGGCCCGAAATAGTATTTTTTATTTCGGCCCATACTGTTCCAACCTGCCCATGTTCGGCTCAGCCCAATGTTCAGGCCCAAATCCCCCCCCCCCCCTCCGACCCATGAATAGTCCTAGAACGCACGATCTTTGTAGATGGAGAAGGTTTGAGGAAAAAAAATTGGTGACTTCCATTAAACCAATATATATAACTCCGGTATCTTTTAATCTGATTTTTTTTTTTTTTTTCCCTTCTGTTTTACATAACATCAGTGGATTGAAAAATAGGGTGTAGGGTGTTTATATGGCAAGTCTTTTATTTTTACCTTTAATTTTTAAAAAAATCCCATAAGAAATTGCAATACGTATTTTAGTTCTGCGTATTAAAAAAAGACTTAAGACCTAATACACTCTCGCAGTTACATATATCAAATTTGTGCGTAAAATATTTGCTAGATGTAACGAATATTACATAAATATATATAATACTGTTACATGCAATTTGTACACAATTTGGGAACAAATGCAAGACTAATGCGCAAACAAAAAATAATTTGAGGGACTAAATTAAAATTTATGTTTTAAATAAGACTAATAAAATATTGTACATGATTTGGGACTAACCACCAATTATCCCTAAGAAATATTCATGACTTTGATGGTCGTTTCTATCTTATTTCTATCATATTTTGTTCTATATGTTGTTGTGAAACAGGATTGAAAGCCACCCATATCCTATTCATATGTTCTTGTCAAACAGGAAATAAAAAAATAGTCACCTCATCCCTGACCTCTCATAGTCTATATGGGAACACATGCACACTAACTTATTCAGTAAAGGAAAGAGAACGCCATGGGAGAGGTCTGGTTTTACTTCATTTCTCTCTCTCTCTTTCCCTTTGTTTTTGTTCTCTCCTATCTCAAGCTCTTCTTTCGGATAAGACACAAGAACCTAGTAGTACCCCCAAGCCCTTCATCCCTTCCAATCATAGGCCATCTCCACCTACTCAAAGAACCACTCCACCAAACCTTACAAAACCTCTCTTGCCGTTACGGCCCGTTCTTCAGTCTCCGGGTCGAGTCACGTTCCATCATCGTTATTTCTTCCTTGTCCTATGTCGATGAATGTTGTGCGAAAAACGATGTTGTCTTCGCGAACCGGCCTCGCCTTCTCGCGGGCAAACACCTCAACTACGACTTCACCACTTTGGGGGTGGCACCTTACGGAGACCACTGGCAAAACCTCCGCCGTCTCACGACCCTCGAAATCCTCTCCACCGCCAAACTCAACTCGTACTCCGGCATCCGTCGGGAGGAAGTCCAGTTGTTGCTGAAAAACTTGTTGCTGTAGGAAATTAAATAAGGAATAAATTTACCAAAATTACTTGGGTTGAGTCGCGGACTAGGTCACTCTCTTTAAAAAGTTTTGCGGCTTTGCCCAAGAATGTGCATGCAGTATTACAGCCCCGTCATCCCTAGGATAAAACAATCCAGAATCTCCTCTATTTAGGACTTTTTTTGCACGGCAGAAGGCCTGAAAATTGTACACCCACACACACTGTTCGGAAAAGCGAACAGACTGCTCGGAACATTGAATAAAAGAAAACAGGCTGATCAGAGTAAGACGAACAGACTGTTCAGAAAATAGCACTGACTGAAAATGGGTTTCTGATTGTTGTGTGTTAAAATATTGAGGTAATCCTCTGTTTATATAGGCAAAAAAAATAGATCAAAACGTTGGAGATCAACTCGAAAATCATAGAGAGATTCAGGTAATCAAAGAGGAAATCGTGAAAAGAAGTTGATTACCAAGTCAAAACTGATTTAATAATAAAATAATATTTTTTATTAAATAAATTTTGCCCAAAAAATATAAGTGTCACCTCACCTTACACACGCGCTTGGCTCGGCAAGGACCGAAGGCCAGCGCGTAGTAAACCAGTAGGGATCTGATTGTTGTGTGTTAAAATACTGAGGTAATCCTTTGTTTATATAGGCAAAAAAAACATATCAAAACGTTGTAGATCAACTCAAAAATCATGGAGAGATTCAGGTAATCAAGGAGGAAATTGTGAAAAGAAGTTGATAACCAAGTTAAAACTAATTTAATAATAAAATAATAAATTTTATTAAATAAAATTTGTCCAAAAAATATAAGTGTCACCTCACCTCACACGCGCGATTGCCTTGGCATGAACTGAAGACCGGCGCACAGTAAACCAGTAAGGATGTAACTCTTCTCATCTCCACAAAATGTGGATACCTCTTGGGGCACACCCCAAGTATTCTACCCATCCCTAATTATACTCCTCTAGATCCCTTCTCCTAAGCAAAGTGAGATAAAGGGAAAGCTCTTTTAAAAAAGCTAAAAATTCATTTATGCTCCAACAAAACCTTTACAAAATCTTGCCGGAGAGTTGTTTTAACGAGGTGGAGATGCGGTCGAGACTGTGGGAGCTTTCGTTCAACGTTGTGATGAGGATGGTGGTCAGGAAAAGGTACTTCGGGGAGGAAGTGGAGGATGTCGAAGAAGGGAAGAGGTTTAGGGAAATTATAAGGGAGTTGTTTGGTCTGAGCGGGACATCGAATCCGGGGGATTTTTTGCCGGTTTTGCAGTGGGTTGATTTTGGGGGAGTGGAGAAGAGGATGGTGAGGTTGAAGAGGAAAATGGATCTGCTCTTGCAGGGTTTGATTGATGAGGGGCGAAATATCAAGAATAAGGATAGAGTGAAGACTACTAAGACGATGATGGAGGCTATGTTGTCATTACAAGACTCGGAACCAGAGTACTACACTGATGAAATCATCAAAGGCCTTTATCTTGGTAAGTTCCTGGATATTTGTTTCTGTTCAAGGAAAACTTGGAAAATCGGATCGGGATTGGGTCTTAAACAATCTTGTAATTTCTTTTGCAAAGCGCAGCCGAACCTGGGCGGGCCTTGCCCATGAAAAACCTTTGTTTGGCCCGGTATTTTTGTTTTTATTTGTCAATAGTTTGGGGACCAGAAATCTGGGAACAAAAACAATAATGCCACTTAGGTAGTGTTTGGTTTCATGGAACTGGATTACTGGAGTCTCGGAATTGGAATTGAAAATAAACCGATGCAAAAATTTAAAACTTTCAATGTGATCAATTCTAATTCCAATTCTGATACTCGGATTCCCACAACTGAACACTATAGTGTTTTTTGTTTTGGAAAAATCTTTTTCTTTTGGGTTTTTTTCCCCCGGGGGGGGGGGGGGAGGGGTTAGAATAACAAACACCTTAACCCCCTTTTTTTGGGGGTGGGGTGGGGTTGGCTATGTGCAATTTACCCTTGCCCTTTTTTTTTCCCAAAAATATAAACGCAGAACAAAAACTTCTCTGTTCCTAGATTTGGGAGCAAAAACCATAAAATGTGAACATAGACACCAAACAAATTCCACCTTTATCACTAACAAACACCAACAATTCAATTTTGACCCTACTTTATTTTCTTTGTTCTTTTTGGTTTTGTGACATGTCCAGACATTGCTAGCCGCGGGCAGATACACAACAGCGGTGACAATGGAATGGGCACTCGCGCTCCTCCTCAACAACCCCCCTGTCCTAACCAAAGCCAAATCTGAGCTAGACACAACGATTGGGCATGATCGTTTAGTCGATGAACAAGACCTACCCAGTCTTCCCTATCTTCAAAAAACATTGTACACGAGACCCTCCGACTATTCCCAGCAGCCCCTCTCCTAGTACCCCATCAATCATTATCGGAATGCGAAATCAGAGGGTGCAACATACCCAAAGGCACGATGTTACTGGTAAATGCTTGGGCCATTCATAGAGATCCCATGGTATGGGTCGAACCGGAAAAATTTAGGCCAGAGAGGTTTAATGCGAAGGCAGCAGGGGATAAGATAATATCATTTGGGGTGGGGAGGAGGGCGTGCCCTGGTGCGGGGTTGGCAAATAGGGTGGTGTTGGGCGTGTTGATACAATGCTTTGATTGGGAGAGGGTGGGTGGAGAGATGGTGGAGATGGCGGAGGGGAATGGGCTGACTACACCTAAAGCTAAGCCCTTGGTGGCCACGTGCCGCGCACTAGAAACAATGGCTGGTGTTTTGAATTTTTGGAAATAATCTCAAGAATGTTGGTCGTTTTTTTTTTTTTTTTTTTTTTGGGGGGGGGGGGGGTGGGGGGGGTTATTTCAGTGTTGTGATTGAGATTGTTATCATGTTTCTTTACAGTGTTGGAACAATGTACATGATTAGTATGTAAATTCATTTGTAATTTTTCTGTTCAACTGTTCATACGTTAAAAAACAAGCAATACTAACAATAATGACTTCTCACATACTGACCTTTCCTAATCTATATGAAAACACGATAATTAGATTTTAAATAAAAAAATTCTAAAACGCAGATATCTGAATTTATTTACAGAACACTAATAAAACGCATATTTCATCTGCTTTTTTATTAAAAAAAGAAGAAGATGAAAACGCATTAAACAAAAGCGTTCATATCACTTACGCATTTTCTTGTTCGTTTCTATTTTTATTTTATTTTTAAAAAAAAAAAACGCATATTTCATCTGCGTTTTAAGAAAAACGTAGATTTTTTAAAGAAATTTGATACGTTTTTTTTTTTTTTTTTTTAAACGCAAAAGTGTGTTCCGTTTCATAAGAAACGCAACACTTTTGCGTTTTTATTTGCATTTTCGTTATTTGTTTTGTTTTGTTGTTTTTTTAAAACGTAAATGTTTTGTAAGCCTTGATTTTTTTATTTTTTATTTTTAAAAAAACGCAAATTGAAATCAAATATTTCTTATATTTTTTATTTTTTTCCCCCTAAAACGCAAAAGTATTAATAAGGATTTTTTTTTTTTTTTTGTAAGTCTTCCTTGCATTGCCATTGATAAGGGAAAAATATTATACTATTAATGTTTTTAAATTTTAGAATAGTGTTAGCATAAACCCTATTGAAAATATTTAAAGGTATAAATGTCATTTACGCCACGATCGACCGATTTATGTTTTTATTTTTTTTTATTAATCTAACTAATATTCATTTCAATTTGAGAGCTAGGTCTATTTAAAAATAAAAATAATTATATTTCTTAAATTTTTGTTTATCATTTGATGATGAAATAATTTTTTATTGTTATTTTGTTTTTCAATTAAAATATTCAAATACTAATTGGAATGTAAATTCCCCGCAATCTACATTAGCGAACATCGATAACTTAGATTTCGACTCACATCTGATGGCACTTTCTGAACTGTCAAAAAGTGTCCTAGAAATAATTTTGGATTTGGATGGGGAAGAAAAAGAAACAGATAACAAATCTCTTCGAAAGCAATGCAAGAGATTATGCAATTGGGCTTAAAAAAATTTGTTATTCTAACTGAGATAGACATCAATTTAACATTAAACATTACATAAAAAGACAAAACATTAAACATTACATAAATTAGGAAATGCTATCCATCATTGAACTTTTCTAGTATTGATAACTACTTAGTTTTGTCAAATCATTCGTAGTGAATCTCTCCGTCTTTGTAATCGAACAGTTCTAGGCCATCGGTGTATTTGGGATTGGTAAAGTACTTTAGTGTCTACTCGTTTGCATTTGAGACATTTGTCTTCCGAATTTGGTGAAGTCTCTGTTTGATATGAATCCATTTCTCCATTTGTTTTATTTCTTGTTTCAATGCGTGACAAATTTTGTCGATGTTATCCGGTTCGTTTTTTAAAATTTCGAAATATCGTAATTTTGAAATTTTGAGGTGGTACATATAAGACATTGCCTCATAAAGGTTCCTCTTCGCCATTAGCATTGGCCATTGTAAATTTTTTGCCTCTTCGCTATCCTTGCCCCATTCGGTGTAGTTGTAACTCTTGTAATAATGAAGATTAACCCATCGAACAATTTGTTTGAAAGAATCACCATGTACTAAGAAAGTTTGTTTCCTCATGATGGGATTCAGTCATGCACCAGAGAGATTTAGTTGTCATTGAACACCAGTGTAGTCTGTAATAACATTCCAGGGACCACACACGTCCTGGGGGTAACACAACTTGTCTCGGGTGTCATACCATAGTAGTGGGCGTCGTGGTTCATCTTCGCTTCAATGTATGACTTTCGACCGGCATATTTGGATTCCATACCATGTACCAATCTCATGTTGGTACTTAGCATGGTCCTTTGTTGTTGAACTCTTACCAGTGCAATGGATCTTCATGTTTTCCCTACCTTTGCCCTTAGCCTTGTCGTTTCCTGACCCGCTTGCCATTTGAACTAATTTTTTTTCTGAGTAATAAAAATGGACAAGAGAAATGAATATGGTGTGAATGATAATTCTGAAAGTATAGATGTATATGTAGGCAATTTTTTGTGGCTTTCTCATTTCCCACCAACTACTTTCCCGCTAATGGAATTCCCCCCAAAAAAATTCCCGCCAAAAATTTCCCATCTTTTTAATTTATATTTTTTTCCCGCCAAAGTCTTTTCACCATTTTGTTCCCCTATTTCCCTCCAATTTGTTGTTGATTTCCCGCCTTAGTTTTTCTATAAATAGGAATAACCTCAATTCTCATAATTATTTACGTGTTGTTGAAATCAATATTTGTTTACAAGTATTGAACTTGTTTCGTTTTGTTCCCAAAGACAATGAATGAAATTTACGAAGAAGATTACGGTGAATGTTTTTGAATATATATATATATATATATATATATATATATATATATATATATATATATATATATATATATATATATATATTATTTTTTATTTTAATTTATTCTTAATTTGACAATTGTTTGGTTTCCAGGTAAGTACTTGGTCAATGTTAGTGGTTACATAACTAGTCAATATGTCGCCGCATTAAAGGGGGCTAATTAGAACGAGAACATGCAACTGGTATAGTGATTTAGAAGGGACAGAGTTGGTATGCGGCAAAACTTTAGCGGAACGTCAAAAAGATGCTGGCATACGAAGTATTCGCTAAGGCCTTTTAATGTTGAATCAAACAATGTTCACAAATTGCTTAATTTACTGTGACTGCAAGGCTTTTATTGAGGATGTGATAAACACTAGTAGGTTTGAACGACTCCTAAATGAGACAAGTAGCACGGTGAAGTACTTACCGAAATCAATAAACAACTTGGCAGTTAGTGTAAGACCCCGATTTTTATATACGAACAATTTTAGTCGCATTTTATAATATTTCAAAAAATATCGGGATGAATTGCGATATTAATTGTGTGATTCAAAATATTAGGGGTTGAATTGTAATTTTCACAACATTTAAAATTAGAATTGGGTTTAATGACTATCCTAACCTAATTGGAGGGGAGGTAAGTGTAAAATATATATATTATATATTTTATATATATATAGAGAGAGAGAGAGGAGAGTTAGTGAAAGGAAGAATGGCATGGCCATTTGATCGGCCGTTGGATCACGCACACATATACACATATATACATATGTATACGTACATATATTCATACATATCCATACACCTCGGGAAAGAGGAAGGAAAACCGACGAGAGAGAGAAAAGAAGAGAGAGAATCGGAGGTGGGTTTGCCGGTGAGGGTCGGTGATCGGTGATCGATGCGGTCGTCGACGGGGCGTGTGGCGTCGTTGATCGGTGATTGTTGCGGTCGTCGACGGGGCATGTGGCGTCGTTAAATTTAGAGAGAGTACGGTTAGCTCCGGTGGGTGTGGGATCGCCGTTCGTCCGGTGGCGACGGTGATCGAGTGTGTGTGTGTTTGGTTCGGAGTGTGCGCGTTTGTTGTTTGTGTGTGTGTTTCGTTGTGCGCAGGTGATCGGAGTATAGGTGTACGTGTTTGTCCGCTGTTATGGTTAAAGGGGAGGTGGTGATCGGAGTTTGCCGGCGATAAGTTAGAGAGAGAGAGTAGTGGGTGTGTGTGTGTTTTGCGTCTGTTGAGTGTGTGGGAGTGTCGATCAGTTGTCCGGTGGTCAGTGTTTCGTGTGGTGTGTGTGTGTATTCGGAGCGGTGACTGAAGGTGGTGGTTCGGTCGGTTCGGTGGTGGTGGCGTGAGGTTGGTCCGGCAGTGGAGGAGGTGATCGTGAGTGTGTGGGTGTGTTTGGCGTCGTTGATGGTGTGGGCAGCTGCGGGTGTGTGTGTTGGACGTCCAGGTGGTGGCAAGGGAGATCGCCGGAGTTGGGAGGAGAGAGAGTGAGACTTCTGCTGAACCAGCGGCGCAAACAGAAGCAGAAAATGAAGAAGAAAGAAGAAAAGGGAAAAAAAAAAAAAGAAATTACACGAACTACCCCAATAAAACTTAAAACTCATCTCGCGAACCGGTGGAAAATCCGGGAAAGGTAGAATTCTTGACTCTTTTCATATATGCATTTAATTGTCGTATTTTGTGGAATTTTACCTGTTGAAATTATCTGAAATATGTGGGGCGATGCGGAATTTACGTGACGAGCATGTTTACGTGGTTTTTGTATTAAATTGGGACCATGCGGAATTTATGTGATGAACATGCTTACGTAGTTTGTGTTATATAAATTAAATGCACGTATTAGAGGGGTTGGAGTTCTACTGAGCGTTGGCTCACAACCCCACAGTGTTTGGATTGCAGGATCGGCTAGGAGAAATGCGAGAGAAGAGATAAATATTCTATTTGAATTTCGTGTTGTAAATAATTTGTAATGAAATTATTTATTGTTATAATTGGAAGAAATGGTAATTATAAATACTGTAGTGATTGTAAAATGTTTATTTCCAATCTGAATATATTAAAATATATTGTTAATATAATTGGTTTGATTTTTATATTGTAAAATTTGGGACTTCAATTATAACTGGAAATCGGATGTTTACAATATGAATTAGAAAGTACTAGTTCCTACTGGATTTTAAATGGGAAGTATTCTTCTAATTTGAACTATTAATTTACCGTTGTCGGCATAGTCAAAAATCTATTGAATTTTATAGATATGAAAAATCGGTGTCGGTTATTCGAAATCTGTAAATATTGGAATTTATTAAATATCCGGTTTTTTAAATAACAAATATTTAAATTGGAAGTTTTGGCGCCGTTTTGCGAAAGTGAAAGTTAATTATTATAGAACAAATTGGGTCGCCATGTTTTGAACAAATCTACGGATTAACTCGAAATGCAACGTTGGATTAATTGCTGATATTTAAATAGTGATTATTATATGAAATGCATTCCCATCATAAAAATTGGCAAGTAGAATTATCGCTATGATTTATAAAAACTTACCGAATTTTGTAGTGTTAAAGAAGTTGACTAGTCGGATAGTTACTTTTAGGCTTAGGATTTTTTCTATAGGAGAAACTTTAGTCTCGTCCCTGAGAAACCAGGACGGGGCGTAACAGTTAGGATGAATTCAAAGGGTTGAGACTATTTATTTGAATTTAATGAGTTTGTAGAATTTCCTGATGGTATTTTCATGGAATACCTGAGTGCTCTTAAAGATATCCGAGCACGAAAGTTTGCTGATCCGACCTTCTAACAACTTTATTTCAAACTCGTATTTTCTAATAGTTGTGTTTGTAATGGACTATGTGTTTCTTTCTACGTATTGTCCTAGTATTGTAAACTTTTCTTATTGTATGTGTATTTTTCAAATTTAAACGAAGAGAAAAAATCAGTTGTTTGATATAAGTAGTGTTATTATAATTTAATGTAGAAACGATATATTAGATTTGAAAATAAATACATAGTTAAACTGCAATTAACGAATGCCATTATTGATAATTAAACGAAACCAAACACGTTTTTATAAATAAAGTCAATCCTTAGATAATCTATAAACGTCTCAATATAGTAATATAGTTTAATTAGTATAATTAGTATTTTAGTATTAGTATATTTAATTATAAAACTACAATTTTTATCGTCTAGATAAAATTAGGTTATGATAATTACGGTACTCGACAATAATCTCAACCAATCCTTGTGGATATGATAACCATAACTCTTCCAATCTATACTAAAACTTGACTCGTACACTTGCGGTGAAAGTAGCGACGTAAAATTCCGCTACCACCAATATATTAGTATAATTAGATTAATTAACTTAGTATTAGTATATTAATTATAAAAACTACGATTTTTATCGCCTAGATAAAGTTAGGTTATGATAATTGCGGTACTCGATAATAATCTTAACCAATCCCTATAGATACGACAACTCTTACTCTTCCAAATTATACTAAAATTTTATTTGTACAGTTGCGGTGAAAGTAGCGACGTACCTACACGCTACCAAGCGTATATATAGACAATTTTTGACACCTTATTTCCTACTAGTCACTATCCCGTCAATAAAATTCCCGCCAAAAGAATTCCAACCAAATTTTTTTTAATATTTTTTCTGCGGCCTTTTTCCCGCCAAAATACTTTCAGCCATTTTGTTCCTCAACTTCTTGCCAATTTGTTGTTGATTTCCCGCCTTAATTTTTTCTATAAAATGAAACAACCTCAGCTCCTAATAAACAACATATATTAGTGAAATCAATCTTTATTTCGTTTTATTCCGAAAGACGATGAATAGAAATTACGAAGAAGATGTGAATGTTTTTGAATATATATTGGTTTTTTTTTTACTATTGGATGAAATCAATCTTTTTTTTCATGCCACTACTCTCGTCTAGCATAGATTAAAAAAAAAAAAAAACAACTTCATAGAGAACTCCATAAATTTATACGTAATATATAATACAAGTCATTGGGTTCTATGCACCACACCCCTTACGTTTGATGATTCTCTGTTGCCGCCGTAGAGGAAATGGAAGTTGCTCCACCTCATCTGCCTGAAGGTGATCGACTTGAGTAATGTGCCCTAAATCCATGGATGGATATGACGGTTCCTCCACGATAGGCAACAAATGTTTGTCGTTTGGCGCCTAAGGGACCGGCGACACGTGCCTTTAAATTCCTCTGGGTACGCCATGTGTTACACTAGGAATAGGTACTGAGCTCGATGATGTATACTCCATCATCGGGGGTGACAAATGTGCTACTCAGTGCAGTCTGCAACTGACACCCAGGTCAGTGCCATACTCTGAAAAAAAATTATCCATCCCGTATGTAGATAATCTGACACTGGCGTCCTCTATCATTGCATTATCTGCTCGATACATGTCATCATTCTGGTTTATGGTAAACCTGGAAGACGACTCGAACAGTGGATCTGGAATGCGCTCCTGCCCAGGAGCAACGCCACTCGGTATGTGGTATGGTACCTGCCAGGAACAAATGTTGTGCATTAAATGTACAGCCTGTTCAAAGTCGTCTGGTTGTCTTATTCGCAATGCAAACTCGCTCATACGCATCAAGGCTGAAATATCTGGTTCCTGCAATATAAAATTGATTGCACCTGAGTAAATGAACATTAATAGCGACACAGAATAACAAATATATGTTCTAATTAAATTATACCTCTATCGTCGGACGACCTCCTACTGTATGATAGCCGAAATTCGATCGATAAGATGGGTTTACTATGAACCGTCTGGTGACTCCCCAGTACCAGCGCATGTAATAATCAAGGACGCCTGTACCAACCTGGAGGTTACTCAAATCAGGTGGTCGTTGGCTATCCCATACCCGTATATGTTCCGCGTGCACTATTGCCAGTCTGTACCAAACTTTCCTCTCCGACTGCTCAAATGTAATTCATTATACGTGTCGCTTAACCGTGGAATCCTTTGGCGAAATCCAAATTGTCGTAGCATACGATGAGAGTAATGGTACTTTACGATTTCATAGCATATCAGAGGCACAGACGTCATCCAAATGGCTTGGCCATCTCTATAGTATGTTGGAAATCGCTCCAAGAGATCAGCTGAATACGACATCCAAATCACCTTGCAAACAACATACAAATAAATTAATTAAATAATAAATATAAAAATAAATAAATAAACATCCGTAACATCTTACGTAAATCTACAACTAACATCGTCATCCTGTAGACGATTTAAATGATCACGATACACAATTAATACGTGCATCGGCTCGCTATCTAGATTAAAAGATATTTTCCAACTGTATGCGAAAACAAAAATTAATTATTACTAAATGAAATGAAATATTTGAAATGTGTAGACATTAATTATATAATAACGTACCGAGACCCCCAAGGGGCGCTTGGGAACCTCAAGTCCTCCATTTGTAGGTTACTCATCCAATCGCCAGTAGTAGATAGAAACACGTGGCGTAGTCTCAGGAGTCGTTCTCATACCCAACATTATAACAAGAAGAGGAGTCCGGACATCTTTTTAGTCTCCTTACGACATGGCCTGCATAGCTCCCGATACAGTACTGCTAGTGTGACACTACCCCAACTATATGAATGTGACCCAGACAAATTGCACAGTAGAGGTAAGTAGCCTAACTTGACTAAATTATTTGATTTATCCGGCATCAACACTGTATCGATCAATATCAAGCAATACGCCAGGGCATAGCATTGCATAATGCGCTCATCGACGTCGTCAGGTACACTATCGAAAGTGGACTATAGTCGTTTCAATTTCAAGCAACTGCACTTGATTTTGTCCATTGGGAGGGTGTGACCGAGGAGGTCTTGGCAAACTTCCTACCAACGTGAGACTGGTAATGTGTCCTCAGGCTCGATAATTGATCGCCCGTTCACAGGCAGTCCAAATAACACTGCTACATCTTGCAGTGTCATTGTCATCTTGCCAGTCGGAAGATGAAACATATGCGTCTCCTGACGCCATTTCTCAACCAGCGCGGTAATTAATGAGTGGTCTAGTTGCTTTGTCCTTAATCGAAAAGCTCTATACAGTCCGACGGCTTATATCAACTGTACCACACAACCAGGTATATGTTCCGTCCATTGCCTTAGAAATCGTCCCACTCCAGAACAGTCAAACCGAGAAGAATGCAAAAATATAAATTAAAAGACAATTATTTTAAAAAATACAAAATACAAAAAATAATTAACTGAATACACTGCTTAAATATTTTTTTAGTACAATCTGCACTCCGCGTTCCTCTCAAACAGTCACAGATCTGTGGTCTCTTTGTAAATAAAGTAACAATTGATCCATGGGACTAGGCTCAGCCATAACTGCAAGAATCTGAAAAATAAAAATAAAAATTGGGTTGTCTACAAACCAATTAATAGAGCAAAATTTAAATTTGAAACTAGTGTGAAAAATATTAATCCGAAACTAAAATTTCAAAAATTAGTAATATACGACATAAATATTATATTTATAATACAACACAATATGAATGTTATTACAACTATAAACTAAATTAAAAATAAAAATTGAAGTCTCTATTACAATGAAATAAACTAATCATACTAATTAATTGAGAATAATCATTGGGGTCGGGATGGACATATCCGCCTATCATGTTCAGTTTGAGAATACAACTCACACTGATTTGTCATTATCCGCTGCAACACCTCCATCTTGTTTTGAATGCCAGTGGATTTTGGTCGTCCGCGCTTCACAACTCGAAGTCTAATCTTGTTAGGAAGAAGGATCGAAAAATTAATCATCGGCCAATAATCTTCGTGAACGATCGCTTCAAACGATGACTCCTAAACTTTCAGCAAGTTCGCTATTGTGTACTCAAGAGTGATGTAGCGAAACGCATCTATGCCACAATACTCCGTCATCGCAAGCATGAGTGAATATGGATATCTGAATGCCTTATATTTCCCACAAGTACAATTAGAGTTATCACCTAAACTAACTTTGTGTGTAACAATACCACCAACCAAAGTCTTTCTCGTTTTCACGTAATAACGTGCATTCCCCCTATTATTGAATATATTTATACATAAAATTAGATGATAAGTTAAATCATTTGTATTAAAAATATTAAAAATATTAGTAATAAATAAATCGCAAGTTAAAAAATCTTATCAAATGAATATTTTGACGTCATATGTTTTGGACTTCACTTGAGATTTCTGAATTTTCTCAACGACATGTTTTACATACCCCAAACTCATGGCCATGTCCTTTAAAGTTTCCTATTGACATAGATCAAAGTATTTGACCAACCTATAGAAAGTTATCAAAACAGCTGCTGTAATTAGGATATTTATTACACCTTTCAAACAATTGTTGAATACTTCGCGCATAGTTGGTCGTCAACACGCCCCAACGTTTACCCTCATCGTGTGATCTGGTCCATTTTTCTTTGGTTTGATGGTCCAACCACGTATACGCCCCCGCTTTTAATTTTTTTGATCTCTTCTATGATGGCATTGTACTTTCGAATTTGTATTGCATCACCCGCATTCCAAGCAAGATCTTTTAGTTGTTGATTTTTAAACATGTTGTTAAAATTGCTTTAAAGGTGCCGCAGACAAATTGATGATGCCAAACGGGCTAGTTCAGTTGATTAAGCCATAAAGTTCTGATCACACTCATAATGTTCGTGTGTCTGTCAGATATCAACGTAACCTCATGCTACTTCAGCATCGAAATAACCAAAACCAACAACGCTGGTCTTCCGTCGGTACGATCGCAAACGCCAAAGGATAACACTTATTGGATGGTGTCATCCTAATGGCGATCAAAAAATTTCCCTCATACTTACCATATAGATAGGTCCCGTCAATCATGAGGATAGGCTGACAATATCTTCATCCAACCACAAAAGGTTGGAATGCCTAAAAGACCATGTCAAACGTCGAATAGCCAAGTTGATCGATCGGAACGATACTCCATTCAACAATCGTTCCAGGATTAAAGTGCTGCAATGTAGACATGAACTTGGGCAACTTCTTATACGATTCATCCCAGTTACCGAACAAGGTCTCGATGGTTTTAGATCTAGTCAACCAAGCCTTTTAATAGGAGATGGTGAATCCCCAAGACTCCTTCACGGAGGCAATGATAACTCTCATCTTCACTTCTGGATCCTCTTCGACCTGGCCAAGTATCATATTAGAAATGACACTCGAATCGAAGTTTTCGTGATCTAAGGTCGTATGGTTGTAGAAACACGTGTGTGACCCCTTGTACTGTGTAATTTAGAACATTCCGTGACTTTTTTCAAAGTCGCCCGCATTCTCCACCCGCAACCGTGCTTGCATTTAAGCGACCAAACTTTAGAATGCGTCTCCACCACACAAAACTCTTTATTTTTCATAATATAGTAATATTTCATGGCATTCTGAACATGTTTCTTGTCCTTAAATACCATGCCACTACGAAATTCGTCCATTTCTGGGTTCTAGAAATTCTTCCGCAACTTTGGCTCATAATTTGTCATGTCATCGTCATCACCCTATTCCAACTCATTATAGAATGAAAGAACCATATACAATGACAACTGTTCACTATCTTGCCCGCTCGGCTTGACGTCCATATCTTCATCTCCATCCCCACAATTCCCCTCTTCCTCTAACGCAACAACATCTTCTAAATCTGTATGTTCGCCATTGTGGAAACTATCGACTGTGACTGGCCTATCCTCCACATTCCCATCATACCTACCACAATTGTTGTCGTGCGGTGGACTAATTGGCGAATGATAGTGATGTGGAGCAGCAGAACTGATGCCTGCATCACAGTCAATCACTGTATGGGGATGATATTCTTCAAGAATATAGGGAGATCGGTGAGTGTAAATTGATTGAATAATTCGGGGATCGAACATTGGAATGTTATATGAAGAAAATTGTCTGGATAACGCGCCAACATGAGGATTGAAACTCTGACTTAAAAATTGGATAAAAGGACCAGGTTGGAAAAAAAATATTAGAGTGTGATCAAAAGCTCGCTCTACCTCGACATACACCTCAACACCAAGCAACGAGGACACCTTACGAGATAATTGAAACATATGGTCTAATCCCGCATCGTCAACAATTGAAAACAACATATGTCTATAATTCCCTAGCCCAATAGTAGCTATCGGCAACTACACTTTAAAGTTCCATCAACTCCATCTTCAAGAATATAAGGTCGTATCAATGTAATCCCCCGATAAACATCCAACGATTTGACCGCAGACATACTATACGACGCCCCAAACTCAGTTCATTCCAATATCCTACCACACCAATACAAATATAACGTAACGGTCTCCATTTCAAACAACTATAATATCACAAATCAAAACAAAACAAAGACAATATTATTATCATTATCATTAAAAAAAAAAATTGAATTCAATTACAAAATTCAACTATTAAACACAACTTTAGGTTGAAAGCAACTAAGTTATTGAAAACACCCTAAATAAAATTTCTAATTGAAATCAAAAAAAAAATTGTAACTAAAACCGAAATATAGTAACAACGACATCTAAAAACGATCTACACAAATAGAAATCGAAATCTAATGTAATTAATTAATAAAAATCTTAGACCCTAAACACAAACACAAACACAAACCTAGATTTACATTTCAAAAAACAAAAAAAAAAAAAAAAAAAAACACATATATATACACAACACATATATGCAAGGTAATATTACAAATATATATACACATATATATACACAACACACATATATATACATATATGTGTGTTGTGTATACATGTACACACACAACACACATATACTATATACACACAACACACAAGACACATATATACACACATTCATTTCAAAAGCCAAAAGAATTACCTCTTAATGAATAAAACAAAAGACTGCGATGGAGGAGGAAGAGAAGAAGACCGGCGAAAAATATTCCAAATCGAAATGAAAACGAAATGATGTGGGGTTGGGGTTGAACAAAAAAAACGTAGATCACGCCTGCGTTTCTTCAAGAGACACAAATCAACACTGCGTTTTTTGCATGCTTTTGCAGCACCGATCAAGGAGCTTTGCAGAGGGAACATTGGGAAGGAAAAACGCAATTCAAAATTGCATTTTTTGCATGGTTTTTGCGATTAATTCCAACCGTATGAGCGTTTTTGTTTAATGCGTTTTTATTTATTTTTTCATTAAAAACACAGATGGAATCTGCGTTTTATCAGTGTTGTATAAATAAGTTCATATATATGCGTTTTCAGAAATTTGTTATTTAAAATCCAATTACTACCTAAAGAACTCATGAAAACACATACAACCTTAAACTTACCTTTCCTAATCTATGTGAAAACACATACACCTTAATGTTATTCAGATAGAGACCTTTCATAGTCTATATGGAAACACATTCCCCTTAAGTTATTCAGTAAAGGAAACAGACCGCCATGGAAGAGATCTGGTTTTACTTCATTTCTCTCTCTCTCTCTCTCTCTCTCTCTCTCTCTCATCCTCTATTTTTCTTCTCTCCTCTCTCAAGCTCTTCTTTTGGACAAGACACAAGAACCTAGTAGTACCCCCAAGCCCTCCATCACTTCCAATCATAGGCCATCTCCACCTACTCAAAGAACCACTTCACCGAACCTTACAAAACCTCTCTCGCCGGCACGGCCCGTTCTTCAGTCTCCGTATCGGGTCATGTTCTATCATTGTTATTTCTACCTTGTCCTACGTCGAGGAATGTTTCGCAAAAAACGATGTTTTCTTCGCGAACCGGCCCCGCCTCCTCACGGGCAAACACCTCAAATACGACTACACCACTTTGGGGAAGGCACCTGACGGTGACCACTGGCGGAACCTCCGCCACCTCACCATGCACGAGATCTTCTTCATCGCCAAACTCAACTCGTACTCCGACATCTGGCGGGAGGAAGTCCGGCTGATGCTGAAAAACCTTTTCAAAATTTCGCCAGAAAGTTGTTTTAACGAGGTGGAGATGCGGTCGAGGCTGTCGGAGCTGCTGTCCAATGTTGCGATGAGAATGGTGGTCAGCAAACGGTACTTCGGGGATGAAGTGGAGGATGTAGAGGAAGGGAAGAAGTTTAGGGAAATTATAAGGGAGTTTTTTCGTCTGAACAGGGCGTTAAATCGGGGGGACTTTTTGCCGGTTTTACGGTGGGTTGATTTTAGGGGAGTGGAGAAGAGGATGGTGAGATTGAAGAAAAAAATGGATGTGTTATTGCAGGGTTTGATTGAAGAGGGGCGGATTATCAAGAGCAAGGATGAAGAGAAGACTAAGACAACGATGGAGGCTATGTTGTCATTACAAGACTTTGAACCAAAGTACTACACCGATGAAATCATCAAAGGGGTTGTCCTGGTAAGTTCCTGGATCTCTGCTTCTGTTTCTGATATCTCCATTAGTTTTAGAGTATACCAATAGGGATGTTCATGAGCCCCAAGATCCCCGGAGACCGCTCAACCCGTTGCTCATTTTTCAGGGACGGGGGCTGAAAGTTTAGGTTCAAGGGCAAGGCTAAGACCTTGAGTTTTTGACCCACCAATTTTTAAGGTCGAGTTAGGGCCTAATTTCTTATTCTAACAGCTCGACGGATTGGAACGAGAGGATTGGAACGAGAGTGGAATAGAATGAAAGAAATAATGGAATGAAAGAAAAAATGAGATGAAATTGTCAATAGAATCACTATTCAATTGACTTGATTAATATAAAATGAGAAAAAAAATAGAATAGTAAAACATAATAAAATTCTCATTATGCTCTTATAATAAAATTTTATTATATTTCACTATTTCATTTCTACCTTCATTTTATTATATTTCACTATTTTATTCAATTTTCAATTTTTGTTTTTATTCTCAATTTTCAATTTTTGCTCTCTAATTTCTGTTTCTGTTCTTAATTTTTAGTTTTTATTCTTAATTTTCTGTTCTCTAATTTTTTATTTCTGTTCTTAATTTTTAGTCTTCTAATTTTTTGTTTCTGTTCTTAACTTTCAGTTCTCTAATTTTCTATTTCTGTTCTCAATTTTCAGTTCTCTAATTTTCAGTTTTTGTTCTCAATTTTCTGTTTCTGATCTCAATTTTTTTTCTGTTCTTTAATTTATGTTTTTGTTCTCTAATTTCTGGATTGGGCTGGATTAGCGATGGGTGTTTTTTTTGTAATTTTAGTTTTGATTTCATTGAGTTGGATTTGATTCTATCTCATTTCAAATGAAATCTCATTCCCTTGATTTTCATTCCAATAAAATCACAAAAGTGGTTCCATTGGAAAACCAAACAACGGAATAAGAATCAAGGGCGGAATGCGATTCCATTCCACCCCCGATTCCGTCCAACCAAACATGCCGTAAGAGTTGATCTAGCTCGATTTGGCTCGGTCATTTAAGATTTACTTAAAATAAATATGATAATAATGGATATGGAATATACCACTGCCACCCATAGATACCATATAAATCCCTTATGTTTTATCGAATATCGCGAACACCTCTTATCTTCTTTAATAGGAGCACCTGATCTCCCAAATCAAAGTTGACCAGTAGATGTACTGATGTATTTATTTTAGAACATGTCTTAATATTAAGTTAGAAAAATGGAGAGAAACCTTAGAGTCTAAAAGTTTAAAGATTAACAGAAGTAAGACGGAATACATACATTGCAATTTTAGTAATGCCCGACGAAATGATGGTGCGGTCAAAATTGGAGCTAAGGAGATTTCAAAAGTTTATCATTTTAGATATTTAGGCTCAATGATTCAGAGTAATGACGAAACAGAAAAGGATATTACTCGTAAAGTCAAGGCAGGATGGTAGAAGTGGAGAAGTGCAGTTGGGGTGATATGCAATCGTAGGATACCGTTGAAACTCAAAGGAAAATTCTATAAAACAACAATAAGGCCAGCGTTTCTGCATGGCTCGGAATATTGGACAGTAAAAACAAAACATGTCGAGAAAATTGATGTGACAGAAATGAAGATATTACAGTAGATGAATAGGAAAACGAGAATAGATAAAATTAAGAATGAAACTATTAAAGAAAATTTAGAAATATCACCCATTGAAGAGAAGATGAGAGAAATCGTTTACGATGGTTTGGACATGTGCACAAAAAACCCATAGAAGCACGAGTTAGAAAATGCGATTTAGTTCAAGTGCGGAGAGCTACTAGAGGGAGATGTAGGCCTAAGAAAACTTGGGACGAGACTATTAAAAGTGATTTGATGACATTGGACCTGATTGAAGTGATGGTCTCGATCGTTCATTATGACATAAACGGATTCATGTAGCCAACTTTACTTAAGTGGGACAAAGAATTAGTAGTTGTTGTTCTTGTTATTTATCTCCCTCTCTAACCCAAACAACCCCACCCCACCCCAAATCAGCCCCCACCACCACTGTTCGTCATCGTCCAGCTTCAGTACGCAACCACATTTCAGCATCGCCTATGCCTGCAACTACTGTTTGTCACCGTCCACGCCTGCAACCAGCTCACCCTCACTCTTACTACCTGCAACTACTGTTGGTGGATTTGGCTTGGTGGCTGGTGGTTCAAAATGTTTGCGGTTGGGGTTTGTGGTGAAGGGATGGCGACGATTTACAGGGTGGCAGGAGTTGATAGTGGTGTTGGTGCAAGAGAGGTGATGGTGGTGACAATGAGTTGTTTCAAGTGGAGGGAGAGAGAGAGGTGATGGTGGCGACAATGAGTTGCATTGATTTTACTTTTATATTTTTTTTACTCCACTTAGGTAGTGTTTGGTTTCATGGAGTTTGAGTCTCGGAATTAGAATTGGAATTGGAGTTGGAAATATACCCATGCAAAAATTTAAAACTTTCAACGTGATCATTTCTAATTCCAATTATGATACTCCGATCCCCCACAACCAAACACTACTTTAGTGTATTTAATTTTGGAAAAACCTGGGAATAGAATAACAAACGCTTTTGAACATCGTGATTTATGAGTGGGTAGGTGGATTAGGTGTACCTCTCATCCAGTGGGAAGTAATGAGGCTAGTCTCCCCCTAAATGAAGAAGAAGTGGCACCCCTTTCCCGCATATGTGCCTATCTTTAGATATTCTTTCTATTTAGGAATTACTAATAGAAAATCTTTAAAAAAAAATCTCTCTAACAAAACAAAATTCGTCATGTTCAATAACCTTCTCAAGGTCTACCTGGGGATCGATGAACCCCATGTCCTAATCAAAGCTGAATCTGAGCTAGACAACACGATTGGCCATGACCGTTTGGTTGATGAACAAGACCTACCCAATCTTCCCTATCTTCAAAACATTGTACACGAGACCTTCCGATTATTCCCAGCAGCCCCTCTCCTAGTACCCCACGAAGCATCCTTGGAATGCAAAATCGGAGGCTACAACATACCCAGAGGCACGGTGTTACTGGCAAATGCTTCGGCCATTCATAGGGATCCCATGATATGGGTCGAACCGTAAAAATTTAGGCTGGAGAGGTTTGATGGGGAGGCGGTGGGGGATAAGATAATACCATTTGGGGTGGGGAGGAGGTCGTGCCCGGGGTCGGGGTTGGAAAATAGGGTGGTGGGGGTGACGTTGGGTGGTCTGATACAATGCTTTGATTGGGAGAGGGTGGGTGGGGAGATGATGGAGATGGCGGAGGGGAATGGGCTGACTATGCCGAAAGCTAAGCCCTTGGTGGCCATGTGCCGTGCACGTGAAAGAATGGGTGGTGCTCTCTTGAATTTGTAGTGGAAATAATCACAAGAATGTTTATTTCTTTTGGTTTTTCAAGTGCTGTCTTATTGAGATTGTTATTATGTTTGTTTAGTGAGTTGGAACAATATATAGGATTAGGTTATAGGTATGTTAATTGGTTTGTAAATTTGTATGAATCATGACAACCTTATTTCTCTTTAAATGAGATGTGTTGTGAAGAACCATAGAAGATAGAACTCACATAACCCCTCCCCCATTGGTCCTAATTTTGTGATTTACTATAGTCACTCGATACAATAATTCTTTTATAAATCTAATAATTTTATCATAAATTTAAAATTATTATACTACATAAAAATTACTGTGTGTTTCACATACAAAATTTATAGTAATTTCTATGCAGTTGCGTAGCTTTGAATTAATGGAATAAAAAATTAAATTTGTGATTTGTTCACTAACAATTCGAAAAAAATCAGATGAGAAAGATTTGTAAAAATTAAAGAAACCATGCATGGGCTTAGGGATATTGGTCTATGTTTTATTCTTTATTTTTAAAATTAAAGAAGAATTTTTTTAACCATTCAAATATTTTTTTGATCTTTTAATTAATTGAATAAATCTAGCTAATATTAAGTAGATACTAAATACATACAAAATTTGTATTTGATGTAATTATTTCTTTAAAAAAAATGGGTAAAAAAAATAGTTAAAATTCATGTACACTACTTTTTGACTTTTGCTACATACTATATTAGATTACATAAATATTATAGTAAAAGAAATCCATTTGAATGAAAATTAGGTATTCGAATTATAATGGTCATTATTCGAAATGAGGGGAAAATTGTGTGAATTAGCCTGTAATTTTGCATGTAGTTGCAGAATAAAGAAAAAAGATCAACAATTACCGATTCAGTCGACCAAGAACAAGAGCATTTGCAGCAGCAGCTATGGCTGAAAGGGAATCTGATCAACCAAACCAATGTCGGTGCTCGATCTACCAGAATCACGCCGACAAGCACAAATACCACCGTCGTATCGCCCACGACGCGGCGCTCACGCGACGTCATCGTCGAACGCCGGGCCGTCGGCAATTTCCGATCGTTACGGTACCCTGCCGCGAGATGAGGCGTCCGCCATCGCTCACTTGATCGATAACTATGCCTTCGCCGCCTTTAACTCCTCCCTCACCGCCGACGTCGACGATGCCGGAGGCACGGATTTCCTCGGGACCTACGCGAGGGAGATACGCCGAGGCTAAATCCAGATCTGTTTCAGCTTCGATTCGTCAGGGAATCAAATTGTAATGTAGACTATAGGCATTTTTAATGGTTTTATTTATAGTTAAATACTAATCAATTTTAATCATATGCAATTAATAGGATTATTTTTTTCTTTAACATGTATCCGGATCAATTTACGTTTTACGCAGATACCAATTAATTACCTTCAATTTTGCATGAGTTAAACATATTCAAAATTTAATTATTTGAATATTTTTTAGAAGAATTGAATCCTAATTGACGAAGAGAGTGACAACCCCTCTTAGGAATTCTTTGTGAACAGTACACAAACATAAAAATTTCACTTATGCATAAGTTATAATAAATGTTTCAAAAGTTTAAAAACACTGTAATACATTAAAATCATCATAATTTTTTCTTGTAAAAAATTTAAGTAACTTTTATGTTTTTCATTGACTTTAGATTTTTAACAGAATTATCTTATTTCTGAAAAATATTATTGTATTAAGTGGATTTGGTGAATAGTAGGCTTCAAAATTTCAAGTCTATACAATTTTTTTATTTTATTTTTTAAAATACAAACTAATTACTACCTTATTTATTGCACCAATCTGTATAAAAAAGAGTTTAAATTGTACATGAATATTATTTTACAATATGTGATTGCTCCAACAATGTATTGCATGTCTCATGTCTTGTTATATTTTATATTCAACACAAAAAAAAAAAAAAAATTGAAATAAAATAAATTAAATACAACTTTAACTAATCAATAAGTTTTTCTCAACTTTTGACATAGGTAATCCCTGTGACAAATATAGCTCAAATGGAAGGGTATGCTATTTTTGTCACAAGTGATACCATAACTATTGAAAGTTAAAAAACAAGTTGAAAAATGACATAGGGTATAGTTAAAATTGGTTGGGTTTTGGCATATGTGCTAACACATTCATTTGGATGCACTGAATTGTTGCAAATTGTATTTTTTTTTTTTTTTTTTTGGAGTTTACAATAAAATGTATCTGGATAAGTTTACATGCACTTCGACTAATTATCTCACTGGGTGATCTTAAGAGTGCAT
Organism: Eucommia ulmoides; assembly: GCA_016647705.1. Classification (NCBI taxonomy): domain Eukaryota; kingdom Viridiplantae; phylum Streptophyta; class Magnoliopsida; order Garryales; family Eucommiaceae; genus Eucommia; species Eucommia ulmoides. The sequence goes on along the minus strand of CM028332.1, from coordinate 5,983,535 downwards.
TCCTTTACATCATTCTAGTACATTCATGATTAAATTAAAAATTTAATTCTCGAAATGTTTTTCAAAAAAGTCGAATCTTTCTTGACAAGGGAATAAATTAAAAATTTAATTCTCGAAATGTTTTTCAAGAAAGTCGAATCTTTCTTGACAAGGAAATGTATCTCTTTTTTTATCAACTAGACTAACACTTCTTGATTAGGCCCACAATAAATGTCGAAGCACCTCGAAATAAGAATTAAATGGAACAAGAAATAAATTCTTAAATTTTGAATTTAAATTTACATGTATATTTTCAATCTAAACACATAAAACCAAAGAAGTTAAATTAAAATATATAAAAGAAACCTTTGTAATGAATGTACAAGTAAGTATGATCAAAATTCCTAACAGTTCCCCAGTTTCAGCAAAACTGGAACATGAAAAAAAAAATGATTCATCCAATATTCAATGACCCGGTCCCCTTTTACTTGGGCCGGAAGCCAATTTGAACACCAAACTCCTCGCCGCCGGCGAAGAAGACCCAGTTTTACGACTAGAATTGTTGGAAGAGACGGCGAAAGTTGCCATTCCCGTCGACTCTGCCGCTTCAGATTTCTCGCATCCGACGATGACGGTGTCGGCCGCCGCCGGCCGAAGAGACCGGCAATGGACAAGATCAAACCGCGTACAGGTCACGAGGACGATGAAGAATAACACAGAGCAAAGATTCTTTACTGAACTCTTGTTTCTGACGGCCATTTTCTATGGTTTTTTTCTTTCTTTCTTTCTTGGTTTCTCTCTCTAAAATAGGGTTTAAGCAGTTGTGGTTGTTGATGATGATGGGTAGCAACTACTGATCGATGTCTGGTTTTATATAGAGGAGAGAGGAGGAAGGAGGAGAGAGAGGGGGGGGGGGGGGGGGGGGGGGGGGAGGATGGAGCTGTAAGGACGACGGTGAGGACCTTTTGGAGTGGGGGAAGCTGCCACGTAGGAATTTGACTTGGCCTCTTCTTTGACAAGAATTTTTATTTTTTATTTTGATAAAAATATTTGGAGTGTGAAGACCAAGTTTGGTTTGGTGTAATGTGGTTAGACGAGTGATTTTTATTTTTTTTTATGTTTGACAAATGTTAATTTTTTATGTTTTTATGTTTGACAAATGTTAATTTTTTGGTGTGTCGTTTTGATTTGACTTTTAAAAATAAAATTTGAGAATAAATTGCATGTTGTAAAATATGAAGAATTTTAATTACTAATGGTGAAGAAACCGAAACGTCAAATATGGTCCTTGAGATCCGAAACGGAATTCCTACTCTCGTTGGGGTTCTTGTAAATAGTACACTGCATGTGAGTCTATCGGCGTTACACCTACATTATGAGAATCAATTATTTGTTTTACTACCCAGATGAATGTGTTTTTGTGTGTAAGTATGAATGTGTACCTGACCGGACCCACGTTGGTGTATTTATATTAGTAAAAGCTTTTTTCAATCAATTCCGTGAATTATGGTTAATCCATGTTAGGGGATTTGTGGGGTCAGTGGGCTTTGTTGCGTTGACCGTTATCATGCTTTTCCCTACAAGTGAAGGCTAGTTGTAGTTCTTTGAGCTCGAGTAATGTTCTGAGCTGGTACGTCGAAAGGTGGAGGATTGGCTCGTACAAGTTTCACACAGGAGGCACATTGTGCTCGGTTTGTCAAATCCTTTCACTAGAAGCCAGCGTGATCAGTACGAGGACCAAACTCGTGTGCCATTCGCTTAGGTGGTTCCCCCACGTGACATCTTTTGATGACACTGGGGAAAACCCCCTCATCAACTAAGTATATTTTTTCTCACTTATTTATCTATTAATTGTAATTGTATTAAAAAACCACGAATTTAATATTTAATTTTTCAACAAAATCTAAAGTATATGGTTAAATATGTGTTCAAGCATCCAATAGTTAAAAAAATATCTTAAATATAAATATAAATAAATTTATAATATAAATTTTAATTAAATATATTCATCTTGAATATCCTAGTTCAAATATTTCAATTATAAAAATATATTTTCTTCAAAATTTTAGTGTTTACTTTTTTTTTTTTATAAGATCTAAATTAACGACTACATATATGTTTAACCATCCAACGGTAAAAAAAATATCTCAAATATAAAATGTGCCAAAAAATAAGTTGTGCTTAAAGACACTCATTATAATTTAATATATTAATCTTAAATAATTAATAATTTATTCAAATACATTATTTATAAAAAAAATAAATTGTTGAAATTTTGTTATCTAATTTATCAATAAAATTTAAATCAACAGTTTGCTTACTCTTCAAAGCCATATATATATATTATGTCTGTGTTTTAAGGGGAAAAAAAAGTGTTAATGTGATAAATCATTAATTGCGTGTGGGTGGATTTTGGTGGTTGAAGACTGAAGTTGGTGGGTTTTAGATTTTAGACTAGTGTTGTTTTACATTTGAACAATCTTTACTATTAGTCAATAGTTGTTTCAATTTGACTTTACAGAATTATAGGAGAAACAAATTAATTATATGTCTATTCATTTATAAATACTTGTAAGTACATTAATTATGTGTCTCTTAAAATAGTTTCTTTTATTATTATTTTGTCTTGTGTATTTATTTCAAATATATTTAGAACAAAAAATTAAGAAAAAATAATCATTTGGGAATATTATAAACATTAATTATCCGATTATTCCATAATTTTTTACTTAGCTAATTAATCACGCGGAAGATGAGAACTGAACCATTCAGTCCCATTTTTATTTTTATTTTGTCCAATTTCATTAACGAAAATATTCACTATAATTCCGAGAATACAGATGATTGTTTTCATTTATGTTTCCTAAAATTTCAAGATTTTCTATGTCAGGATATTTACATTTTCAAGTATGAACTATATTTTTTCTTATATATTTAACCATTATTTAGTGGATTTGTTTTTACAGATTTCAACTTTGAATTCAAAATTCAAACTACTATTCATATTTTTTTTAACTTAGTTATTTAAGATAAATCAATTGATTTTTGGACTTCCCGTTAACTACTTTAACTTAAAATACTTATTTAATTCTCCCCTTAAAAAACATGAAATATATTAAAAAATAGTGGCGTTTTAAATTATCGGTTTCAATTAATTTGAGGATAATATATAGTTGAGATGAGTTGACAAAATATTTAGAAGAAGAAATTTTAGTCTAAAAAATTTCACATGTCCACTTAGAAAGCGGTGGAATATAGTTATATTTTGTACCCCTTAAATTTCACACACACACACACACATATATATATATGTATGTATAGATAGTATTTTTTATTATTTATTATTTATTGAAATTTATAAATTTGAAATTTGATATAGTATGAAATTCCTAAGAAATAAATATAGTGCATAAAATGTTTAAAGTTAGAACTAAAAAATAATTAAAAAAAATGTAGGGAAAAATACCAGGAGGACTCAAAAATACTATCAAATTACCGGTTAAACTCACTAATTAGATAATAAACCAAGAAATCCCAAGTTACAAATTACATGCACAGCGTAGTCCCAAAATTTCGATCCTTACACTTTCCATTGTTAGATTTGTCATTGCGTTATATACGGCAATGAAGTTTCTTTAATAGGGATTAAGAGTTTTCATATTCAACAAAATCATTTTATTAAAATGAAAATAATTATTGTTGTACACATTTTTTTTACAATCTAATTATATATTCAAATTCGTCTAAACAAAATCTTCAAAACGATATTAAATTTATAATTTTTTTCATTAGTTTCAGTTTTCACATTCATGTTACATTCAACATGGTACTTCTAAAATTTTTAGTTTTCTACGAACTATAAGATAAGATGTTACATGTAACATTTACATGAAATACAATTCAACACAAACAATGTTACATTACTCACGCAAAGAACGAGGGGTTATAGTCAGAAGTGACGTGGACAATATAATGATGTTTTGACATGATTGGATGTTACATTTGAACATGCAAATATAAATGGAAATATAGTAATATGACACGTAACATTTGATGTTACAAGAATATTACACGTAACATGGTGTAATTACTAAACTTTTGGTTTTGATTTTAATTTTGGTTTGGTTTTAATGTTACATGTAATATTGATGTTACATGTAACATAATTTTTTTGGTTTTTGGTTTGGTTTGATTTGGGTTAATATTACATATAACATTGATGCTACATGTAAGATGGTTGGTTTTAATATTACATGTAAGACGGTGTAGTTACTAAATGTTATATGTGACATTCACACTCATTACGCTAAACAACTCCAAAAAATGTGATTGATATTTCATTTTAAAGAAAATTAATCAAACATAATTGTAGTGTAAAAAAATTATTGTTTCACGATCGGATTGAGATCAAAACATGCATTTTGTTCCACCTAGAGTTGGTCGTATATTACCTAATTTAGTTCCGTATAATGGGAATATAATTACATGATGTTTATGAAGCGGTTCATTATATGTAGCATAGTGTAGTTACCAACCTTTTTGTTACATGAATGTTACATGTAACATCGTATAGGTACTAACCTTTTGGTTTGGTTTTAATGTTACATGGTGGAGTTATTAAATATTACATGTAACATTCACACTCATTACGATAAACAACTCAAAAAAAAATGTGATTGATATCTAATTTTAAAGAAAATTAATCGAACATAATTATTGTGAAAAAAAAAAATTATCGTTTCACGTTCGAATTGAGATCAAAACAAGTATTTTGTTCCACTAAAAGTTGGTAATATGTTACCTAATTTAGTTTCGGATAAGGAGGAGGTGATTACATGATATTTATGAGTCGGTGCATTAAATAGAGGCATTTTAGTCACTAAAATGGCATAATGACTGCTTGGTTCAAAGAAAAAATGGCGGGTTTATTTGGTAGTTTTGACTACTTTTTGGGACTCTTTGGTGAGCTCTCCAAAAATGTATTATAAATTTTAAACTCTCATTAAGTAAAGTATTTTTTTTAACCCAAGAAATGTTAGTCGGTTGGCTAGAGGAGGTGTTTTTTTTTTTTATCAATCACGGTTCGACTCTTTTGGAGAGTATTTTAAAAATTAAATCTTAAATGCATCATGTTGATGTGAGAGAGTACGCCATTTAGATCGTTTAGTGAGGTGATTAATCGAGGTTCGCATAAGTTGGCCCCAAACACACTTTACTAAAAAAACCCAAAAAAAAAAAAAAAAAAAAAAAAAAAATAAGAAAAAGAAAGAGGGTAAGAATAAAAGTGTGTACAAATCTGGATACCAATTCATGGGAATTAGCTCATGCTGATGCTGATTCAAGATCAACATACGATGGTTTCACACATATTTTCAGACCAGACAGACGACGCGTCATTTAACATCGGCTACGCGTTTGTGTTTTCTGTTATACATACATACATATATATGTGTGTGTGTGTGTGTGTGTGTGTGTGTGTGTGTGTGTGAAATGAATGAAAAAGGTGGTATTTTTGAACTGTCTTCTTCTCCAAAAAGGAACTCTAGTCTAGCTACTCTCCGACGCCGATACAAGACGACGGTGCCCTATCAAACAAAATAAATATATAATTAAATAATTAAAATAGAGAAAGTGAGCCCCAAGTTTCCTCTCTCTCTCTGTCAAAAAACTGTATTTTTTTTTTCTTTCAAAATTTGCATGTACTTTTAAGGCAATCTCTTTCTTCTTTATAACGTGGGTGCAAACCTCATAAATAAAGGTCCCGAGGTACCGACCCTTTTCCTTGTCTTGGATTTGGATTCTCAAGATTATGTAGGGTCGCATGTCTCTCTCAACCTCAAATTTTGGTTCATGATATCGAAATTTTTCCTAACACTTATAATCTAACTATCAATCTCTTTCACGTTTGATATAAGATAAACTTAACAATCTTCTCCTCACACATCAGACTTTTGATTGACAAACCCTCGACTAGTCTCTCCCTTTATCACATTGTAACATGGACTCTGATACTAGTTAGGGGTGTTAAAAAAAAACCGGAAAACCGAAAAATCGAACCAAACCGACTAAAAAAAACCGAAAAAAACCGCCCCTACCAAAAAAACCGCCAGGATCGGTTCATTTTGGGGGTAAAACCGCACCCCCGGTTCGGTTGGTGGTTTTAGTATATGTAAACCGCGGTTTAAACCGCGCCAAACCGCAAACCCCTAAAACGACGTCGTTTTAGGAGTTTTGTATATATACACGCTACAAGCAGAGAAACCCTAGCTATAGCCGCCTCTCTCAGTCACGATCGCAACTCTCCTTCAAGTTCTCTCCTTCGCTTCTCTCCCGATCTCCTTCCACTTCTCTCCCGATCGCAGCTCCTTACCCCAGTCGTCGTCGTCCTCCCAGCCGCGAGAACAGATCGCAACCCTAAATCGCAACATTTTCTGCACCATCACAACCTTAATCGAACCATCAGAGTCCTAATCGCAAGATTCGCAACCCTAATCGATCGTTCGTTCATTCTTTTGCTGTCACAGATCGTCCACCGTTGCAGATAGTTGGCAATGCTCAGCTGTTGCAGATCTTTGGCCATCCTCCGTCGTGTCGGAGATCGTCGTCGTCCACCATGGCAGATCCGTGTCCGCCGTCACAGGTCTAGCCTCCAAATCATTCAGCTAATCTTCCTTCCCAAAATCATTCGTTTTCGTTTTCGTTAGTTAACAGATCTGTTCATCGTTTTAGGGTTTCTTTTATGTATCTGTTCGTTTAAGTGTTTCGTATATGGATTTGTTCGTTTTTGTTCGTGTACGTTTGTTTAGGCTTTCGATTTGTTCTTCAGTCGAAAACCGAAAACCGCACCGACCCCGACATAAACCGCAGGAACGGTTTTTTTCACACATAGAAACCGAACCGACAGGGAGTGGTATTCAGTATGTGAAAACCGAGGACCTCGGTTCAGGGACCAAAAATTGCAAAAACCGGACCGAACCGAACCGTGAACACCCCTAATACTAGTATAGGTGGTTTTTAGCCTCCCTCAACTCAAAAGCTAATTAGCTCATGAGGTGAGATTTTTTCTCATACTTATAATTGATCACTAACCATTTTTACATCTGGTATGAGATAAACTCAATAAATTATTGGGATTATAATAGTTAATTTGAAGGAAAATTCGACCAAATGGACCAGGAGGTGAAATTAGTTGGTAAAGACTAATCACAAGTCTTAATCTTAAAATAATATATAGGAGGCTTAACTAACAAGGAATGCATTTTTGGACATATTTGCAGGGGTGATATATAACTACGTTAAAAATTGAAGATTATGAGGTCTTTAAGGTCAATAATTTTGACTCTTAGGTTTATATATATTTTAGAGAAATAAAAAAAATCGAGGATGACATTACAGATATAGTCAAGAGTCTCAAGACATGATGATTAAAATGAAGAAGTGTAGTAGGAGTAATTTGTGATTCTAGGATATTATCGAAATTTAAAAGAAAATTCTATAAAATTGTGATAAAATCGACAATTTTTTATGTAAAGTTATGATAAGATGGAGGATTTTTTTATGTAGTAGGATTGAAGATTATGTAGACGGACGTTGGGTCTCTTTCAACCCCAAAAGTTAATTCATAAGGTGAGGTTTTTCCTTACACTTATAACTAGACTACCAGTTTCTTCCACATTCAATGTGTAATAAACTCAACAATCTTCTTTTCACAAATCGGGCATTTGGTTGGTTAATTCTCGATCAGTCTCTCCTTTTGTGGCTTTGTAATCTGGATTCTGATACTAGTGTTGCCTTGGATCACTCTTAACCCAAAAGTTTAACACATGTGATAAGATTTTTCTTCATACTTATAATTGACGAACAATTTTTTTCACATTCAATATGCCATAAACCCAACAAATTTCTAATTTGGATGAGAATTTGACCAAATGGATTGAAATTAGTTGGTAAAGACTAAACAGAAGTTTTAAACTTAAAATAATATATAGGAGGCTTAACTAACAAGGAATGTATTTTTTGACATATTTGGATGGGTGATATATAACTACATTCAAAATTTGAAGATTATGACGTCTTTTAAGTTTAATAATTTTGACATTTAAGTTTACATTTTAGGGAAATGAAGAAATCGAGGACAATATTACAAATATAGTCAAGAGTCTTCAGATATGATTAAAATGAAGAAGTGTAGTAAAAGTGATTTGTGATTATAGGATATTATCAAAATTTAAAAGAAAATTCTATAAAGCTGCAATAAGATCGACAATTTTTTATGATTCAAAATGTTGGACGGTAAATTGAATGCACATTCAGAAATTAATGGAAAGGATGATCCCTAAACGATTTGTGTGGTGCAAAATGACCCTATTTAGGTGAGACGAAGAATTTATTATTGTTTGAACTAGTTCATTTGATACGGTGATTTGGAATGTCTCAAGATGTAATTTTAACATCAATTCTTGTGCAATTCAATTGTATCGAAGGATTTGACTACAGGGAGAAAGGTGGATCAATGTCTTCTTTTTTATTTTTTTTATTTGATTGGCATCCTGCAAAATCCAACAATTGATGGACTTAACGTGTCAATCAAGATATTTCTCATCCATCAGTTTTTATCCAGCACAAGTCAAACACACATAAAAAACCTAACAGATGATCCGGTAGGTACAACTTCTGATTTGGACATGTGATTTGACTGTGAAAGAGATATACATGTAATTATCTAAATCTTATGATTGATATTTTTTTTTTTTATATTGACTTGTGTGAAGATAAACCTAACCGGTGATAAATATCTTGTTTAACCTGTAATATTTATTGCAAGTTGAATTTAATTTAGTTTAAATGAAAAAATAAAAAAAGTCAAATAGAAGATCCATAATAATTTTTTATTTTTGAATGTTTGAAAATAAAGGTAAAAAATATGACTAGTTTATTTTACTTCTTCCTCAAATGTAAGAGCATTTTTCCTATAAGAAAATATAGTCAGCAATGTACTACTTTAGCTAGGTATAATCAATATGCCTTACTTTGCTAGTTAAAACCATTGAGTCAAAATATTATCAGCTATGTTCACATAAGCCTAAAACATCATTTTTTTTCTTATTTTCCAAAAATTTCAAATCATATTCAACAAAACATTTTTCAACTATTTTAACATAAAAATGAAAAATATGAATGGAAGTGGTGTGTCTTTTTATAATTTTTTTTAAGAGAAGTTTAATTCCTCAATTTACTCAAAGTAAAATGGGATAAAGTATAGATTTTTAAAGTGAGGGGATAAAGTGATGCAAAGACAAAATAGCGGGAAATAACAATTTATCCATTAAACAATAACCTAAGGTACCGTTTGATTTTTATTTTTTATAATATTTTAACTTTTTTTTTAAATATTTGGTTTATAAAATATTGTTTGGTTTGCACATAAAAAAAAAAATTTAAAACAAAAAAAGTAAAGAACATGATTTTTGATGTTGCCAAAAATTTCCAACACGTGCAAAGAGCTTCCCACGTGCTAAAAACCTTCGTAACTTTCTTCTTCAATCTGCAAAACAGATTAGTTTTTAAGAGAGACACCGGTGTGGTGTCGGTCAAAGAACCTTCGGCATGAAAATAAGTAAATCTGTTTTTGCAAAAAGATCAAGCACTTGAATCAATCGTAAAAATAATATGTCAATACCTTTCCTTTATATAGATTTTCTCAGTTTGTGCCGTTTCGTTGGTGAGATCGCCCTTTCCGTAACCCTCTCCCATTTTAACATAAGATATGATCACGATTTTCTCCCATTAAACATGGGATATGGAAGTAGTTTTGTAACTGACGTACGGTTGGTCAATTGTAACGTTCCTCATGCATGGGAGACGTGGAGGTCATCGGTTGACCTATTCTTGGCCTTGTTACAGTGGGTTTTGATTATCCATTGTTGGGCCTACTTGTGTGACCTGTTTTGTTTAGGTATTGGGCCATTAAGGTCTCTTCCCTGGTGGGCTGGTGTATTCAGTTTAAAATGACTATCAGGTTAATTCTTCTGGGTCGAATCATTAACTCAATCCAACCCACCAAGGCCGTCAAGCCTTCAATAGTAGTGGGCAGGAGTTTCTCCCATATCAATTTTAACTATTTTTTCAATTATTCATGGATGTTCGTTGAATTAAAAGATTATTCATAGAGATAATACAATAATATTTTTTTAGGGTTTTCTGTTGCACCACTCTTTCTATTTTACTTTTTTCTTTTAATTATTTTTTTATTAAAATGGATTTTATTTTTTTAACTTTAAAAAAATATTTTTAGATATAAATGGAGGAAAGATTTCATTAAAAATAAAATAAAACCATGAGCTCCCCCCACCCAACAATTACCGATTCAGTCGACGAAGAACAAGAGCCTTTGCGTTTGCAGCAGCAGCAGCTATGGCTGAAAGGGAATCTGATCAACCAAACCAATGTCGGTGCTCGATCTACCATAATCACGCCGACAAGCAAAAATACCGCCGTCGAATCGCCCATGACGCGGCGCTGTCGCGACGTCATCGTTGAACTCCGGCCCGTCGGCAATTTCCGATCGTTACGGTACCCTGCCGCGAGATGAGGCGTCCGCCATCGCTCGCTTGGTCGATAACTAAGCCTTCGCTGCCTTTAACTCCTCCCTCACCGCCGACGTCGACGATGACGGCGGCATAGATTTCCTCGGGACCTACGCGAGGGAGATATGCCGAGGCTAAATCCAGATCTGTTTCAGCTTCGACTCGTCAGGCGATTCAAATTCTAATGTGGACTATAGGCATATTTTAATCGTATATAATAGGATTTTTTTCTTTAACATGTATCCGGATTAACTTACGCACGTACCGATTAATCACCTCCACTGATGCATTAGTTAATCATATTCAAAATTTAATTATTTGTGTATTTTTTAGGAGAATCGAACTCGGTTGACAAAGAAAGTGACAACTCCTCTTAGGAATTCTTTGTGAACAGTACATAAGCTTAAATTTTTTACTAATGCATGAGTTATAGTAATTTTTTCAAAAGTTCAAACTCACTGTAATACATGAAAGTTACAGTAAATTTTTTTATAAAAATTTTAGTAACTTTTATGTTTTTCATTAATTTTGGACCTTTAACAGAATTATTTCATTTCCAAAAAAATTTAGGAGTATTCGGTGAGAGATCCCTTATTTCACCCTTAATTTTTAAAAAAAATCTAAGAGATGAAAACAACTTATATTTTAGTCCCGCCTATTTAAAAAATGTGGAAGCCCACCACACGCGTCTGCATACGCACGATTACATTTAACAACTTGTATGTAAATTTTTGTTAGATGTAACAAATCTATTTATAAATCAGGACATATTTACATTTTGAGACATTTTGAGCCGTCAGATCGAATATCTGACGGTTAAAATTGAATATGGACAAATTATATAATTAAGACATTTTAGACCGTTGGATCGAATATCCAACGGTCGAGATTGAATAATATTAAGAGATATTATTGACCGTTTGATTAGTTTTCATTGGATGGTTAAAATCAAATCGATTTTAAAAAATACCTAAAAATTATCTCCAAATCCCTAAAAATTATCCCCAAATTTCTCAATATCCCAACCAAATCTCCATATTCTCTCCAAAACTAATCATTTTCCATATGCATTGCCGTATCTAACCATCCCCTTAACAATCCTCCGGCTTCTCTTCCCAATCTCTCATCTCAGCCTTTGATCTCGCTCGCCCTCATTCTCCTTCCCTCTTCCTCGCTCCGCCATCCCCTCGCCACCGCCATCTCTGCTCCACGCCGTCGCATCGCCATAGCCAATATCGTTGCCTCTCCATTCTTGCGTTCGATCTCTTGCTGCTCCGCCATCCCCATCGTCGCCTCTCCATCCTCGCGTCACAGAAATTAGGGTGGAGTCGTTGTTCTTGTCAATTTTTAGCAACTTTATAGCAACCATGAAGGTACTGATTTTTAGATGCTGGATTAAGGAAAAATGCTTTTCTAGCATCCATGAAGGTACTGATTTTTGTTTTTCTTTTTAATTTATCTTGGATGTGCAAGGTTTTTTGATTTAGTTTTATCAAATATGTTATTTTCCAGCCGATTCAGAAATTTTTTCAAGCTTCTTCTTCTCCTCTTCATTGGCACAGGTGAGATTTCTCAAGCTTCGCTTTTTGATTTGATTTTTCACTTCGAATCTTCGCATCGGCTAAATTTCTTCATTGGTGATGATCCATCCGACAACAGCCTCTGCCCTCCCAACCCACGTCGCTGTTACAGCTGGAGCAATACAACGACCACTTCGGTATTACCCTTTTTTAACTATCATTTTGTTTGGTTTAACTATGTATGTTCCCCACCTTTTTGTTCGCTTCTAGGCCATTTTTATTTATTTTTAGGGCTAATAATTTGTATATTAGACTCAGATTTTTGGGGAAATCATCACACGGCTTGGACTTCAATGTCTGTGCCTGGAATTGGCCCTGCTGCTGTGGAGAGGTAAAACTAATTGCATATGTTACATTTGTTCATCATTTGTTACTGTTTAATCGCAACAATTGATTTTGTTTTAAGGCTTTTTGTTTCATTTTGTTTAGGGATATTAAATTTGATTTGTTTGATTCGATTAGGTATTAGGTATTTTGATTTGATATTTTGATTGTAGGGATTTTCATTTGTTTTCTTGATTGTAGGGATTTGATTCATTTTAGGGATTTTGCCCCATTCTTGAATTTATTTATTTTAGTGATTTTTATTTGATTTTTCGTTTAGGTATTTTGATTTGATTTCTTTGTCTTCAGATATCCAGGTAAAACGTCTTCTATGAACAACATAATAGCAAGAGGTGAGTCAATTAGCCTAAACCTCTATTTTTTTGGGGATTTCTTTTGCTAATTTGACTAATCCTGTTTGAGGTTTCAATTTTTGATCCAATTGAAATTATATCACATGTTAGATGTGTATCCATGTACAATCACCATTACATGTTAGGTAGCCTAGACCTCTATTTTTTGGATTTCTCTTGCCTTACCTTTAAAATTAGCTGCCTAGATTGTGATTTCAAGAATAATTTTGACAATGATTTGTGAATTTTGAAGGAGCAAATATGATAAAATTTGCTTTGATAAAGTGATGTTGTTTAGATTGTGATTACTAGAATAAGATTAACAATGATAGGTGAATTGAAGCAATACGAGTTTTTTGCAATTGGGATTTTTTCTCTTTGCATATTATGAGCATAATGCACATTGACATTATTTATTAGCTGTTGTCGGATATAATTGAAGACTCATATGGAATTTGTTAAGATCAATGTGAGATTTTAATTATTATTAGTTTCTTTATTGCAGGTTCATCTGATGCGCCATCTATAGGCACCAGTGTCAAGCGAGTTGTTGTTTCGACTCAGAAAGGTGCCAGAGTCATCCCGAAAGCTCCATCTTCTAATGCCTTTGCTTCATACTTTCAATTCTAACACCAAGGCCCCCACAACCCCTTCAAAGGGAATGCTTTGATCATTGTACATTAAGCGGTTGGTATTTTTTACTTTGTTGAATTTCTAATCTGGGATGTTTTGACATAAGTAATTGGATTTAATAAGATTATTCTTACTTTGATTTTATGTTTCATACTCCAAGAGATGCACCTAGGTCATTGTTATTTTATGTTTTTTAAAATTCTTCAGTTTCTAAATTAATGTTCATTGAGCCATATTTTAGATCCAACTGACAGTGTCAAAAGGTTTAACCTCCTGTTTGGTTCTTATTTTACCGGCGTTAAATAATAGGTCACATGTTGTGTTCAAATTTCATACATTCCTTCGTTGATATGAGGATCTGCCACCACAATGCCTACTGTCAACGTCGGTCGAGACCATCTATTCAAGGCCCTATGTCGCACTTACAGTGAGTTCTCTATTCTCTTTCCAATCGTCTTCATTTCCAAACACAACTTCTGTTTGGTTGTAAATCCTCACCATCTTCATTTAGCATAAGAAGAATTTGAAGTTTTGGGCTTCAGCTTCGGTATTGAGCTCGATGACTTTGTAAGCGCTCACGCAACCCATTTCTACTACTTTATTTTCTTTCTATCTTTTTCATTGATATCGTGTGTTGGCATATTTCAGCATATATTTGTGATTATATATTGTTTGTTGTAATTGTGTCCTCTATTTTGAATGCAAACTACAGAGAAGACAATTATTATAAATGAAAAACATCTGGAAGAAGGCTCCGAAGACGAAGAAGTTATACACAAATCAAAGTCTTGATGAACAGGTATTTTTAACAGTAAATTGAAGTTTTAACGAACATGCATTCTTAACAATATTATCATTTTGTAAAGCTTAAAATGGATAACTAAGATTAGTTGTTTGTTATTTTTTTTTTCTTTTAATATAATAATATAGCAATTATTGTTGGTCTTAATTGATGTATAGATTTTGTGTTTGTTTAAAAATTAATGTTTTCTAGAGTGTGAAAAAAATTATAATAAGGTGTTCCTCAATGATGATGAAAAATGTTGAAATTCTTATTTTAAACCATTATATTGAATATTGTTTTCTTAACTATAATTTCTCAAATAATTGGGTATCACGTGACATAAGAGCCGGAATTATAATAAGGTGTTCCTCAATGATGATAGAAAAAAATGTTTTCTTTTTGGGTTTAAAATTAAAAAGTGTGTAGTGGAAGTCATCTCCGTTGTGAATTTTCTTTTCATTTGTTGTTCAGTTTATTGTTGTTGGTATTGAATTTTCTTTTCATTTGTTGTTCAGTTTATTGTTGTTGATTAAGTTTAGACCCTATTAGAAGGAAATAAGTTAGAGTTTTACAGATGGGAAGGAGATGCAGAAGATATGTTGAAAATTGTGCGTGAAAAAATCAACCAGCTTGGAGAGGTTAAAGCATGAGCTTATATAGTATATTCATATTTTTGTCCTTTTATGGGTAAATAATTAATTGTTTGATTATGATTTTGATTGCAGTATTGTTCTCGAAATCAGAAAAACAGTGCTCTGTATCACTTTTTTGGTCTATGTACTTAATTTTTTTTTTTTAATATCTTATGTTCTAACGATTTGAGTTTCTCCATGTATGTTTATGATTTTATATAATTGTTTTTTTCTTATAGATTGTGTTGCTTCTATTATTGACAGTGGTGCGGTGAAGATGAGGGTTGCTGTATTACTATAATACTGTTTCTTCTTCTAATAATTGGGAAATTGTAGATTTTCATAGCAGCAATCGAGGAGTTGATGGTTTTGAAGACACTGTCGTTGATTCTGATGAGGAAATTGAGGTGACTAGGTGCAGTACTCTAAATCATTTTTTTTTTTCTTTTTTTTTTTTCATGATTTTCAAGCCTCCTAATATGAAAAATGATTTTATTGGTTAATTTGTTCATTGCTCGGTATATTTAATTGTTGAATAAAATTTTTATAATTAGTTTTTGCTTGGATACATAATCTGTAAATATATTAGTATTTATCTTTAGTTACATATCTTTATTGGTCGTTATCATTAGTTACATATTTTTTTATTTGTTCTAGGTGATCGATTCACTTAGAGTGTTTTTTAACTAGATAGATGGATAAAAAATAAAATATTTCTTTTGATACTGGCTATGTATAGGTACAGGTTTAATATTATGCTTTCAATGTTGGCTAGGGTGTTGTTTATATTTGATCCGAATGAAAATAATGGTGTATTGTTTAATTTGATGCCAGTAATTTCTTGGACTATTGTTGTATGTTGGTACGGGGAAGCATAACTTCATGAATGAAACTATATGTTATTTGAATTCTACTCCCTATAATTTTTAGGGAAATTCCTTGAAAAGTCCCATGAATAAAGAACACTACTTTGTAGAGGACCATCCAAGACATTTTTTTTTGCCTTGGGATGATCCTTAGGAAGTGATTTTTTCCACTTATGGACCTCCCAACAAGATGCCCTAATTTTTATTTGTGCTTTTGTTGAATTTTTATTTTTGGTGTTGATATGATGGTTTATTTATTTTGCACTCTCTTTAAATTATTTATGGATGTGTAATTGTTAATTATTATTAATGTTAAAATGAAATAGGTGTAGAATATTTTATAAACAGATGAGCTTATATAAAAGAAAAAATCAAAATATGTTATTTTTGTAATATCCATGCCTTCAGGCACGGGTTCTACAAAGGAGATTATTATTGATGTTCAAACGATACAAGTGAGAGTCTCGATTGTTAGTTTTCATTATTGTTGTTAATTATCATTATTGGTTATTGATGTTCGACGATTAGTTATTATTCATGTTATTAAAAATATAGGTTCAAAATGTTATATATGCAGTGGAGGTTATATCAATCTTTTTTTGGTTTTACACCCGTGCCTAATACAAATTAACATAACAAGATTTTATTAATCAAATAATAAATAAAATTTTAAATTTTCCACTATCCATATAATATCAATAATCAAATCAACAATCCAACTAAAAATGTTATATAAATTATTTGTAAATTATTTTGTGATGACAATTATGGTCTTTAAATTTGTGTTATTTAAAATATGGATAAGGTAATTTAATTAATTTTACGAATAATAATAAGGTAATTTAATTAATTTTAAATATATAAAAAATTGAAACCCGTGTCTTCAGGCACGGGTTATACCCTAGTATTACTATATTTTGTAACATATAACTAATTTGTGTAAAAATATATTAGATGTAACAAAAATCACACAAAATATATGTAATTAATTACATGTAACTAAATGTACACAAATACATTTAACTAATATTAAACTAATTTTTGTGTGTAATATTTTGTTAAATGTCATAAATATTATATAGAAATATGTAATTTCATAAATATATATATATATATATATATATATATATATATATATATATCTATTTATAAATCAGGACATATTTACATTTTGAGACATTTTGAGCCGTCAGATCGAATATCTGACGGTTAAAATTGAATATGGACAAATTATATAATTAAGACATTTTAGACCGTTGGATCGAATATCCAACGGTCGAGATTGAATAATATTAAGAGATATTATTGACCGTTTGATTAGTTTTCATTGGATGGTTAAAATCAAATCGATTTTAAAAAATACCTAAAAATTATCTCCAAATCCCTAAAAATTATCCCCAAATTTCTCAATATCCCAACCAAATCTCCATATTCTCTCCAAAGCTAATCATTTTCCATATGCATTGCCGTATCTAACCATCCCCTTAACAATCCTCCGGCTTCTCTTCCCAATCTCTCATCTCAGCCTTTGATCTCGCTCGCCCTCATTCTCCTTCCCTCTTCCTCGCTCCGCCATCCCCTCGCCACCGCCATCTCTGCTCCACGCCGTCGCATCGCCATAGCCAATATCGTTGCCTCTCCATTCTTGCGTTCGATCTCTTGCTGCTCCGCCATCCCCATCGTCGCCTCTCCATCCTCGCGTCACAGAAATTAGGGTGGAGTCGTTGTTCTTGTCAATTTTTAGCAACTTTATAGCAACCATGAAGGTACTGATTTTTAGATGCTGGATTAAGGAAAAATGCTTTTCTAGCATCCATGAAGGTACTGATTTTTGTTTTTCTTTTTAATTTATCTTGGATGTGCAAGGTTTTTTGATTTAGTTTTATCAAATATGTTATTTTCCAGCCGATTCAGAAATTTTTTCAAGCTTCTTCTTCTCCTCTTCATTGGCACAGGTGAGATTTCTCAAGCTTCGCTTTTTGATTTGATTTTTCACTTCGAATCTTCGCATCGGCTAAATTTCTTCATTGGTGATGATCCATCCGACAACAGCCTCTGCCCTCCCAACCCACGTCGCTGTTACAGCTGGAGCAATACAACGACCACTTCGGTATTACCCTTTTTTAACTATCATTTTGTTTGGTTTAACTATGTATGTTCCCCACCTTTTTGTTCGCTTCTAGGCCATTTTTATTTATTTTTAGGGCTAATAATTTGTATATTAGACTCAGATTTTTGGGGAAATCATCACACGGCTTGGACTTCAATGTCTGTGCCTGGAATTGGCCCTGCTGCTGTGGAGAGGTAAAACTAATTGCATATGTTACATTTGTTCATCATTTGTTACTGTTTAATCGCAACAATTGATTTTGTTTTAAGGCTTTTTGTTTCATTTTGTTTAGGGATATTAAATTTGATTTGTTTGATTCGATTAGGTATTAGGTATTTTGATTTGATATTTTGATTGTAGGGATTTTCATTTGTTTTCTTGATTGTAGGGATTTGATTCATTTTAGGGATTTTGCCCCATTCTTGAATTTATTTATTTTAGTGATTTTTATTTGATTTTTCGTTTAGGTATTTTGATTTGATTTCTTTGTCTTCAGATATCCAGGTAAAACGTCTTCTATGAACAACATAATAGCAAGAGGTGAGTCAATTAGCCTAAACCTCTATTTTTTTGGGGATTTCTTTTGCTAATTTGACTAATCCTGTTTGAGGTTTCAATTTTTGATCCAATTGAAATTATATCACATGTTAGATGTGTATCCATGTACAATCACCATTACATGTTAGGTAGCCTAGACCTCTATTTTTTGGATTTCTCTTGCCTTACCTTTAAAATTAGCTGCCTAGATTGTGATTTCAAGAATAATTTTGACAATGATTTGTGAATTTTGAAGGAGCAAATATGATAAAATTTGCTTTGATAAAGTGATGTTGTTTAGATTGTGATTACTAGAATAAGATTAACAATGATAGGTGAATTGAAGCAATACGAGTTTTTTGCAATTGGGATTTTTTCTCTTTGCATATTATGAGCATAATGCACATTGACATTATTTATTAGCTGTTGTCGGATATAATTGAAGACTCATATGGAATTTGTTAAGATCAATGTGAGATTTTAATTATTATTAGTTTCTTTATTGCAGGTTCATCTGATGCGCCATCTATAGGCACCAGTGTCAAGCGAGTTGTTGTTTCGACTCAGAAAGGTGCCAGAGTCATCCCGAAAGCTCCATCTTCTAATGCCTTTGCTTCATACTTTCAATTCTAACACCAAGGCCCCCACAACCCCTTCAAAGGGAATGCTTTGATCATTGTACATTAAGCGGTTGGTATTTTTTACTTTGTTGAATTTCTAATCTGGGATGTTTTGACATAAGTAATTGGATTTAATAAGATTATTCTTACTTTGATTTTATGTTTCATACTCCAAGAGATACACCTAGGTCATTGTTATTTTATGTTTTTTAAAATTCTTCAGTTTCTAAATTAATGTTCATTGAGCCATATTTTAGATCCAACTGACAGTGTCAAAAGGTTTAACCTCCTGTTTGGTTCTTATTTTACCGGCGTTAAATAATAGGTCACATGTTGTGTTCAAATTTCATACATTCCTTCGTTGATATGAGGATCTGCCACCACAATGCCTACTGTCAACGTCGGTCGAGACCATCTATTCAAGGCCCTATGTCGCACTTACAGTGAGTTCTCTATTCTCTTTCCAATCGTCTTCATTTCCAAACACAACTTCTGTTTGGTTGTAAATCCTCACCATCTTCATTTAGCATAAGAAGAATTTGAAGTTTTGGGCTTCAGCTTCGGTATTGAGCTCGATGACTTTGTAAGCGCTCACGCAACCCATTTCTACTACTTTATTTTCTTTCTATCTTTTTCATTGATATCGTGTGTTGGCATATTTCAGCATATATTTGTGATTATATATTGTTTGTTGTAATTGTGTCCTCTATTTTGAATGCAAACTACAGAGAAGACAATTATTATAAATGAAAAACATCTGGAAGAAGGCTCCGAAGACGAAGAAGTTATACACAAATCAAAGTCTTGATGAACAGGTATTTTTAACAGTAAATTGAAGTTTTAACGAACATGCATTCTTAACAATATTATCATTTTGTAAAGCTTAAAATGGATAACTAAGATTAGTTGTTTGTTATTTTTTTTTTCTTTTAATATAATAATATAGCAATTATTGTTGGTCTTAATTGATGTATAGATTTTGTGTTTGTTTAAAAATTAATGTTTTCTAGAGTGTGAAAAAAATTATAATAAGGTGTTCCTCAATGATGATGAAAAATGTTGAAATTCTTATTTTAAACCATTATATTGAATATTGTTTTCTTAACTATAATTTCTCAAATAATTGGGTATCACGTGACATAAGAGCCGGAATTATAATAAGGTGTTCCTCAATGATGATAGAAAAAAATGTTTTCTTTTTGGGTTTAAAATTAAAAAGTGTGTAGTGGAAGTCATCTCCGTTGTGAATTTTCTTTTCATTTGTTGTTCAGTTTATTGTTGTTGGTATTGAATTTTCTTTTCATTTGTTGTTCAGTTTATTGTTGTTGATTAAGTTTAGACCCTATTAGAAGGAAATAAGTTAGAGTTTTACAGATGGGAAGGAGATGCAGAAGATATGTTGAAAATTGTGCGTGAAAAAATCAACCAGCTTGGAGAGGTTAAAGCATGAGCTTATATAGTATATTCATATTTTTGTCCTTTTATGGGTAAATAATTAATTGTTTGATTATGATTTTGATTGCAGTATTGTTCTCGAAATCAGAAAAACAGTGCTCTGTATCACTTTTTTGGTCTATGTACTTAATTTTTTTTTTTTAATATCTTATGTTCTAACGATTTGAGTTTCTCCATGTATGTTTATGATTTTATATAATTGTTTTTTTCTTATAGATTGTGTTGCTTCTATTATTGACAGTGGTGCGGTGAAGATGAGGGTTGCTGTATTACTATAATACTGTTTCTTCTTCTAATAATTGGGAAATTGTAGATTTTCATAGCAGCAATCGAGGAGTTGATGGTTTTGAAGACACTGTCGTTGATTCTGATGAGGAAATTGAGGTGACTAGGTGCAGTACTCTAAATCATTTTTTTTTTCTTTTTTTTTTTTCATGATTTTCAAGCCTCCTAATATGAAAAATGATTTTATTGGTTAATTTGTTCATTGCTCGGTATATTTAATTGTTGAATAAAATTTTTATAATTAGTTTTTGCTTGGATACATAATCTGTAAATATATTAGTATTTATCTTTAGTTACATATCTTTATTGGTCGTTATCATTAGTTACATATTTTTTTATTTGTTCTAGGTGATCGATTCACTTAGAGTGTTTTTTAACTAGATAGATGGATAAAAAATAAAATATTTCTTTTGATACTGGCTATGTATAGGTACAGGTTTAATATTATGCTTTCAATGTTGGCTAGGGTGTTGTTTATATTTGATCCGAATGAAAATAATGGTGTATTGTTTAATTTGATGCCAGTAATTTCTTGGACTATTGTTGTATGTTGGTACGGGGAAGCATAACTTCATGAATGAAACTATATGTTATTTGAATTCTACTCCCTATAATTTTTAGGGAAATTCCTTGAAAAGTCCCATGAATAAAGAACACTACTTTGTAGAGGACCATCCAAGACATTTTTTTTTGCCTTGGGATGATCCTTAGGAAGTGATTTTTTCCACTTATGGACCTCCCAACAAGATGCCCTAATTTTTATTTGTGCTTTTGTTGAATTTTTATTTTTGGTGTTGATATGATGGTTTATTTATTTTGCACTCTCTTTAAATTATTTATGGATGTGTAATTGTTAATTATTATTAATGTTAAAATGAAATAGGTGTAGAATATTTTATAAACAGATGAGCTTATATAAAAGAAAAAATCAAAATATGTTATTTTTGTAATATCCATGCCTTCAGGCACGGGTTCTACAAAGGAGATTATTATTGATGTTCAAACGATACAAGTGAGAGTCTCGATTGTTAGTTTTCATTATTGTTGTTAATTATCATTATTGGTTATTGATGTTCGACGATTAGTTATTATTCATGTTATTAAAAATATAGGTTCAAAATGTTATATATGCAGTGGAGGTTATATCAATCTTTTTTTGGTTTTACACCCGTGCCTAATACAAATTAACATAACAAGATTTTATTAATCAAATAATAAATAAAATTTTAAATTTTCCACTATCCATATAATATCAATAATCAAATCAACAATCCAACTAAAAATGTTATATAAATTATTTGTAAATTATTTTGTGATGACAATTATGGTCTTTAAATTTGTGTTATTTAAAATATGGATAAGGTAATTTAATTAATTTTACGAATAATAATAAGGTAATTTAATTAATTTTAAATATATAAAAAATTGAAACCCGTGTCTTCAGGCACGGGTTATACCCTAGTATATATATATATTTATTAAATTATAACCAATATTCGTTACAAATAACTAATATTCATTACAATACAAATTTATCCACTAAATTATCTTTACAATCCCTGCAATACGAGAATAAAACTCATGCGAAATTCAGAACTATATCAAAACTTATATCATAAGCGATAATTTTTTTAAATTAGGTCTATTATTTAGAATTTCCGGTTGATTATTCAAAAATATTATTGTATTAAGGGGATTGGATGAATATTAGGCTTCAAAATTTCAAGGCTATACAAAATATTTATTTTTAAGTACAAACTAATTACTAACTTATTTATTGCATCAATTTTTAGTCCAAAATTCTAAATTTGTTATAAAAAAAAAAATCACAATTAATAACTACCTGGTAATTACATAGATTTTATCTACGGTAAAAAGATACTAATTTAAATATTTAATATCTTGTTTGGAACGACAAATACATTAGACTACCTATGACTCTGAATGCACTTTAAGCTCTTCCAAAAACTAGCGCTCATATATTGTACTAAAAAGAGTAAATTGTACATGGTATCTTATGCTACCGTATATTTTGTTATATTTTATATTCAACACAAAAAATAAAATAAATTAAATACGACTTTAACTAATCAATAAGTTTTTTTTCAATTTTTGACATAGGTGATCCGCGTGACAAATATTGCTCAAATGGAAGGGCATGCTATTTTTATCACAAGTGATAGCACAACTATTAGAACTTAAAAAACAAGTTGAAAAATGACATAGGAAACCGTTAAAATTGGTTATGAGTATTGGCACATGTGATAACACATCCATTGGGATGCTCTGAATTGTTACAAATTATATATTTTTATTTTTTTTTGATTTTATGATAAGATGTGTCCGGGTTAGCTTACGCGCACCTCGACTAATTATCTCACAGGGCGATTTTAAGAACACATTTATCCACATCGGTCTGGTACATTCATGACTAAATTCAAAATTTATTCCCGGGGTGCTCTCCAAGAAAGTCGAATTCTTATTGACAAGGAAATAGGTATCTTCCCTTTGTCAACTAGACTAACATCTCTTGGGTATGCCCACAATAAATGTCGCACCTTGAAATAAGAATTAAATGGAACAAGAAATAAATTCTTAAATTTTGAATTTAAATTTACATGTATATTGTCAATATTGCCAAACACAGAAAACCAAAGAAGTTAAATTAAAATATATAAAAGAAACCTTTATAATGAATGTACAAGTATGATCATATTACCTTTTTCTTTTAAGAGAAGATCAAAATTCCTAACAGTTCCTCAGTTTCAGCAAAACTGGAACATGAAAAAAAAAAAAATTAAAAAAAAAATTTATTCATCCAATATTCAATGACCCCGTCCCCTTTTACTTGGGCCGGAAGTCAATTTGAACGCCAAACTCCTCGCCGCCGGCGAAGAAGACTCAGTTTTACGACTAGAATTGTTGGAAGAGACGGCGAAAGTTGCCATTCCCGTCGACTCCGCCGCTTCTGATTTCTCGCATCCGACGATGACGTTGTCGGCCGCCGGCGGCCGCAGCGACCGGCAATGGACAAGATCAAACCTCGTACAGGTCACGAGGACGATGAAGAATAACACAGAGCAAAGATTCTTTACTGAACTCTTGTTTCTGACGGCCATTTTCTATGGTTTTTTTCTTTCTTTCTTGGTTTCTCTCTCTAAAATAGGGTTTAAGCAGTTGGTTGTTGATGATGATGGGTAGCAACTACTGATTCGATGTCAGGTTTTATATGGGGGGGGGGGGGGGGGGGGAAGCGAGCTCTTTACACTTATGCATCCCAAAAGATTCGAAATTATCAACTTAGGTCCCCTTTAAGCTTAATTACATCAATGAGTCTCTCTGCCTTTCAATGGCCGGTTTCTAAGGCTAATTTTTTTTTTATAGAAACCGGCCCTCAAAAGGCCGGTTTGTCAACAATGGGGGGGGTCCCCCATCCCCCACCCTCCCACAATTATATGTATTTATAATTTTAAAGTAATTTTTATATATAATTTTTAATTTTAAAATATTAAATTAATTTTAAAATTATAAATATATGTATGTATATATATATAAAAACAAAATTCCATAGTATGGCCGAATTCATAAGTGAAATTACCCCCTCCCCCCCCCCTCAATTTTACCAAACCACACTCACTACCTCTATCTAGAATTAATTATATTAATTAATATATAAATATACTAGGAGCCATTCATATATTAATATAATTAATTCTAGGTTATTTTGATATTTATATTTTAATTAATATAGATTTTTTTTTTATATTTATAATTAATACTAGACTCCAAATATAGGTTATTTTTATATTTATAACCTAGGTTATCAAAATAATCTAGAATTAATTATATTAATATATGAATGACTCCTAAAAATTATATTGATATAGGTTATTTGGAGCCTAGTTATTTTGATATAGGTTATTTTCTTAGGAGCCATTATATTTAATATATAAATATACTAGCAGCCATTCAAATTCCACGTTTTTTTTAGGAGTCATTCGTATGTTAATATAATTAATTCTAGATTATTTTGATAACCTAGGTTATAAATATCATTATAACCTATATCAAAATAACTAGGCTCCAAATAACCTATATCAAAATAACCTATATTTGGAGCCTAGTATTAATTATAAATATCAAAATAACCTATATTAATTAATATATAAATATCAAAATAACCTAGAATTAATTATATTAATATATGAATGGCTCCTAGTATATTTATATATTAATTAATATAATTAATTCTAGATAGTGCACATTTCACTAACCTATATTTGGAGCCATTCACAGATAAATTACCTAAAAATAACAACAAGAAAATGGTTAAAAATTAAATAAGAATAACTCAATTGTGGTTAATTAAAAGGCAATGACAAGGGAATGTATTCTTTCTCTTGTCAACTAGACTAACACTTTTTGGTTAGACCCACAATAAATATCAAAGCACCTCGAAATAAGAATTAAATGGAACAAGAAATAAATTCTTAAATTTTGAATTTAAATTTACATGTATATTTTCAATCTAAACACAGAAAACCAAAGAAGTTAAATTAAAATATATAAAAGAAACCTTTGTTGTACAAGTAAGTATGATCAAAATTCCTAACAGTTCCTCAGTTTCCGCAAAACTGGAACATGAAAAAAAAAAATGATTCATCCAATATTCAATGACCCGGTCCCCTTTTACTTGGGCCGGAAGCCAACTTGAACGCCAAACTCCTCGCCGCCGGCGAAGAAGACCCAGTTTTACTACTCGAATTGTTGGAAGAGACGTCGAAAGTTGCCATTCCCGTCGACTCTGCCGCTTCAGATTTCTCGCATCCGACGACGACAGTGTCAGCCGCCCGCAGCGACCGGCAATGGACAAGATCAAACTTCGTACAGGTCACGAGGACGATGAAGAATAACACAAGGAAGAGACTCTTTACTGAACTCTTGTTTCTGATGGCCATTTTCTATGGTTTTTTTCTTTCTTTCTTGGTTTCTCTTTCTAAAATAGGGTTTAAGCAGTTGTGGTTATTGATGATGGGTAGCAATAACTGATCGATGTCTGGTTTTATATAGAGGAGGAAGGAGGAGAGAGAGAGAAGGGGGGGAAGGAGCTGTAAGGAGGACGGTGAGGACCTTTTGGAGTGGGGGCAGCTGCCACGTAGGAATTTGACTTGGCCTCTTCTTTGACAAGAATTTTTATTTTTTATTTTGATAAAAATACTTGGGGTGTGAAGACCGAGTTTGGTTTGGTGTAATGCGGTTAGACGATTGATTTTTTATGTTTGACAAATGTTAATTTTTTGTGTGTTGTTTTGATTTGACTTTTAAAAATAAAAAATAAGAATAAATTGGACGAAGTTGTAAAATATGAAGAATTATAAGCCAGAAACTGAAACGTCAGATATGGTCCTTGAGATCCGAAATGGACCTCCTACTCTCGTTAGGGTTCTTGTAAAATAGTGCACTGCAGGTGGGTCTATTGGCATTACACCTACATTATGAGAATCAATTGTCTGTTTTGCTAGCTAGATAAATGTGTTTTTGTATGTGAGTATGAATGTGTACCTAACCGGACTCACGTTGGTTTGTTTATATTAGTAAAAGCTTTTTTCAGTCAATTCTGTGAATTATGGTTAATCCATGTTAGGGGATTTGTGGGGTCAGTGGGCTTTGTTGCGTTGACCGTTATCATGCTTCCCTACGAGTGGAGGCTAGTTGTAGTTCTCTGAGCTCGAGTAATGTTTTTAGTTGGTACGTCGAAAGGTGGAGGATTGGTTCATACAAGTTCCGCACAGGAGGCACGTTGTGCTCGGTTTGTCAGATCCTTTCACTAGAAGCCAGCGTGATCAGTGCGAGGACCGAACTCATGTGCCATTTGCGTAGGTGGTTTCCCCACATGACATCTTTTGATGATACTGGGGAAAGCCCCCCATAACTAGGTATATTTTTTATCACTTATTTATCTATTAATTGTAATTGTATTAAAAAACCACAAATTTAATATTTAATTTTTCAACAAAATTTAAAGTATATGGTTAAATGTGTTCAAGCATCCAATAATTAAAAAAATGTCTTAAATATAAATATAAATATAAATTTTAATTAAATATATTCATCTTGAATATCCTAGTTCAAATATTTCAATTATAAAAATATATTTTCTTGAAAATTTTAGTGTTTAATTTTTTTTTTATATGTAAGATCTAAATTAATAGTTACATATATGTTTAACCATCTAACGAAAAAAAATATATCAGATATAAAATGTGCCAAAAAATAAGCTGTGCTTAAAGACGCTTATTATAATTTAATATATTAATTTAAAATAATTAATAATTTATTAAAATACATTATTTATTAAAAAAAAAATTATTGAAATTTTGTTATCTAATTTCTTAATAAAATTTAAATCAACGATTTGCTTGCCCTTCAAAGACATATATATATATATATATATATATATGTTATGTCTTTGTTTTAAGATAAAAAAAAAAAAAAAAAAAAAAAAAGTGTTAATGTGATAAATCATTAATTGCGTGTGGGTGGATTTTGGTGGTTGAAGGCTGAAGTTGGTGGGCTTTAGATTTTAGACAAGTGTCGTTTTACATTTGAACAATCTTTACTATTAGTCAATAGTCGTTTCAATTTGACTTTACAGAATTATAGGAGAAACAAATTAATTATATGTCTATTCATTTATAAATACTTGTAAGTACATTAATTATGTGTCTCTTAAAATAATTTCTTTTATTATTATTTTGTCTTGTGTATCTATTTCAAATATATTTAAAACAAAAAATTAAGAAAAAATAATCATTTGGGCATATTATAAACATTAATTACCCGATTATTCCATAATTTTTTACTTAGCTAATTAATCACACTGAAGATGAGAACTGAACCATTCAGTCCCCTTTTTTTTTCCGTCCAATTTCATTAATGAAAATATCCACTATAAATCCGAGAATATAGATGATTGTTTTCATTTATGTTTCCTAAAATTTCAAGATTTTCTATATCAAAATATTTATATTTTCAAGTATGAACTATTTTTTTTTCTTATATATTTAACCATTATTTAGTAGGATTTGTTTTTACAGATTTCAACTTTGAATTCAAAATTCAAATTGCTATTCATATTTTTTTAACATAGTTATTTGAGATACATCAATTATTTTTTGGACTTCCCATTAACTACTTTAACTTAAAATACTTATTTGATCATCCCCTTAAAAAACATGAAATATATTAAAAAATCATGATGTTTTTAAATGCATTAACAGTTTGAATTAATTTAAGGGTAATATATAGTTGAGATGAGTTGATAAAATATTTAGGAGAAAATTTAGTCAAAAAAATTTCACATGCTCATTTACAAAGCGGCGGAATATAGTTATGTTTTGTACCCTCTAAATTTTATATATATGTGTGTGTGTATGAAATTTATAAATTTGAAATTTGATATGGTATGAAATAGTAAATATAGTGCATAAGATGTTTAAAGTTAGAACTGAAAAATAATAATAATAAAAAAATGTATTATAAATTTTAAACTCTCATTAAGTAAAGTATTTTTTTTTAACCCAAGAAAAGTTAGTCGGTTAACAAGAGGAGGTGTCTTTTGTTTGTCACGGTTCGATTCTCCTAAAAAATATTTCAAAAACTAAATCTTGAATGCACGAGAGTGCGCCCTTCAAATTATTCAATGAAGTGATTAGTCGAAGTTCGCATAAGTTGGTCCGAATACATCTTATTGAAAAACAATAACAAAAAAAAAAAAAAAAAGTAAAGAAGAAAAGTGTTTTTTAAGATACTTTACTTGTACAAATCTGGATACCAATTCATGGGAGTTAGCTGCTGATTCAAGATCAACATACGATGGTTTCACACATATTTTCAGACCAGACAGACGACGCGTGCATTTAACATCAGCTACGCGTTTGTGTTTTCTATATATATATATATATATATATATATATATATATATATTTGTAAAGAAAGAGCCAATGAGAAGGTGACAGTCAGACAAGGAAGCAGGTGGAGGAACAAAAACAGTTCTTAGTTGTCTGCTGCGCGTAGATATATATGTGAAATGACTGAAAAAGGTGGTATTTTTGAACCGTCTTCTTCTCCAAAAAGGAACTCTAGTCTAAGACTCCGATGCAAGACGACGGTGCCCTATCAAACAAAATAAATATATAATTAAATAATTAAAATAGAGAAAGTGAGCCCCAAGTTTCCTCTCTCTCTCTGTCAAAAAACTGTATTTTTTTTTTCTTTTAAAATTTGCATGTACTTTTAAGGCAATCTCTTTCTTCTTTATAACGTGGGTGCAAACATCATAAATAAAGGTCACGAGGTTCCGACCCTTTCCTTGTATTGGATTTGGATTCTCAAGATTACGTAGGGTACCATTTGGTCCTCTCAACCTCAAAAGTTGATTTATTGGATGAGATTTTTTCTCACACTTATAATCTAACTACCAATATCTTCCACGTTTGATATGAGATAAACTTAACAATCATCTCCTCATACATCGGGATTTTGGTTGACTAACTCTCAACTAGTCTCTCCCTTTATCACTTTGTAACATGGACTCTGATACTAGTGTAAGTGGTCTTTAGCCTCCCTCAACTCAAAAGTTAATTAGCTCATGAGGTGAGATTTTTTCTCATATTTATAACTGACCACTAGTCTTTTTCACATCCAGTATAGGATAAACCCAACAAATTATTGGGATTATATTAGTTAATTTGAAGGAAAATTCGACCAAATGGATCAGGAGGTGAAATTAGTTGGTAAAGACTAATCACAAGTCTTAATCTTAAAATAATATATAGGAGGCTTAACTAACAAGAAATGCATTTTTGGACATATGTGGAGGGGTGATATATAACTACGTTAAAAATTGAAGATTATGAGGTCTTTAAGGTTAATAATTTTGCCTCTTAGGTTTATATATATTTTAGAGAAATAAAAAAAATCAAGGATGACATTACAGATATAGTCAAGAATCTCAAAACATGACGATTAAAATGAAGTGTAGTAGGAGTGATTTGCGATTATAGGATATTGTCGAAATTTAAAAGAAAATTTTATAAAATTGTGATAAAATCGACAATTTTTTTTTTATGTAAAGCTATGATAAGATCGAGGATTTATTATATAGTAGGATTCAAGATTATGTATGTAGGCGGACGTTGTGTCTCCTTCAACCCAAAAAGTTAATTCATAAGGTGAGATTTTTCCTCACACTTATAACTAGACTATCAGTTTCTTCTACATCCGATATGGGATAAACTCAACAATCCTCTCCTCACAAATCGGGCATTTGGTTGGCTAACTCTCGACCAGTCTTTCCATTTGTGGCTTTATAATCTAGGCTCTGGTACTAATGTAGGGTGGTCTTGGACATCTCTCAACCCAAAAGTTTAACTCATGTAGTGAGATTTTTTCTCATACTTATAACTAACCACCAACCTTTTTCACATTCAATATGCGATAAACCCAACAAATTTCTAATTTGGAGGAGAATTTGACCAAATGGATTGAAATTAGTTGATAAAGACTAATAAGAAGTTTTAAACTCAAAATAATATATAGGAGGCTTAACAAACAAGGAATGCATTTTTGGACATATTTGGAGGGGTGATATATAACTAGGTTAAAATTTTGAAGATTGTGAACTCTTTTAAGTTTAATAATTTTGACACTTAGGTTTTGTTTTAGGGAAATGAAGACATCAAGGATAACATTATAGATATAGTCAAGAGTCTCCAGACATGATAATTAAAGTGAAGAAGTCTGGATAATTAAAGTGAAGAAGTGTAGTAGAAGTGATTTGTGATCATAAGATGTTATCGAAATCTTAAAATTTTTTATATAAAATTGTGATAAGATCGACGATTTTTTATGGTTCAAAATGTTGGACATTAAATTGAATGCACATTCAGAAATTAACAGAGATGATGATCCCTAAACGTTTGTATGGTGCAAAATGACCCTTTGGTGAGACGAAGAATTTGTCATTGTTTGAACTAGTTCATTTGATACGGTGATTTAGAATGTCTCAAGATGTAATTTTAACATCAATTCTTATGTGCAATTCAATTGTATAGAAGGATTTAACTACATGGAGAAAGGTGGATCAGTATCTTCTTTTTTATTTTTTCATTTGATTGGCATCCTACAAAATCCAACAATTGATGGACGTTTCAATCAAGGTATTTTTCATCCATTAGTTTTTATCCGGCACAAGTTAAACACACATAAAAAATCTAACAGATGATCCAGAACCAAAATAAGTACAACTTCTGATTTGCGCATGTGATTTGACTATGAAAGAGATATACATGTGATAATTTAAATCTTAGGATTGACATTTTCAGATATTGACTTGTGTGAAGATATATTTAACCGGTGATAAATATCTTGCTTAATGTGTAATATTTATTACTAGTTGAATTTAATCTAGTACAAATCAAATAAATAAATAAAAAGTCAAACAGCAAATCCAAAATAAAATTTATTTTTTGTATGTTTGAAAATAGAGGTAAAAAATTGACTCTTTTTTTTTCTCCCTCAAATGTATGAGCATTTTTCAAATAAGAAAATATAGTCAGCAATGTACTACTTTGGCTAGGTATAATCATCATGCCGTACTTTGCTAGTTAAAACCAATAGTCAGAATATTACTGGCTATGTTCACATAAGCCTAATAAAACATTATTTTTCTTGTTTTTCAAAATTTTCAAATCATATTCAACAATTTTTTATTTTTTTTCAAATATTTTAAAATAAAAATGAAAAATATGAATGGAAATGCTGTGTCTTTTTATAATTTTTTTTAACAGAAGTTTAATTTTTCACTTCACTGAAATTAAATAGGGTAAAGTATAAGTTTATAAAGTGATACAAAGGGGGAAAAGGCAATTTATCCATTAAATAATAACTTAACGCACCGTCTGATTTTTATTTATTTTTATTTTTTAACTTTTTTTTGAAATATTTGTTTTTTAAAATAGTATTTGGTTTGCACTTAAAAAAATTTTAAAACAAAAAATAAAATAAAAAAAGACATGATTTTAACTATTTTTCAATTATTTATGGACGTTTGTTGAATTGAAAGATTATTATAATACTACAATATTTTTTTCGGGTTTTCTATTGTATCACTCTTGCTATTTAACTTTTTTCTTTTAATTAATTTTTTTTGTTAAAATAAATTTTATAAAATATTTTATATAGTTAGGTAAGAAATAAATGGAGGAAAGTTTTCATTAATAATAAAATAAAATCGTGAGCTCCCCCCACCCAACCACACGCATTTACTTGGCATATATTATGCACACTGAATTATAAAACATATTATGTCGAGCAAGACTACTATTTTGAGCATAATCGCTCCAAGTAAATTTGTCTCTATCATCGCCCCGATGAGAGAAAATAGGTATTGGGTCTCAACACTTTATCCCGATCAGGGTTATCATGAACTCCAAGACACGTCAGCACTGTCATTATCGCTCGGGGGCAACCGTAACATCTTCCCTCATAAAGGAAAAAATAGTTATTGTTCTTAAAATAGCGGCTCATTACACCATATCCCACCAAATCTGTTATATTAATGGTAATGAATCGAGATTCAGGAAAAGACTTGTCAAACAAGTTCACTCACCTACATATATCAGAGGAAGGGGATTTAGTCAAGTACACACGCTACTTCTACCCAACACTATCATTTTTTTTATTTAGAAAACTCTATTGATTCTCACAATAGAAGTACAATGCCGACAGACCCACCTGCAGTACATTGTTTTGCAAGAACCAAAGTTAGGAAGATCAGCCTAAATTTAACCCTAATCCCAAAGTTTCATATATGATAAATCAAATTTTTGCTTCATCAACTTAATACAATATTTCTTTTTGAGAAAATTCAATAATTCTATTAAAAATTTAAAGTAATTATAAATTTAGTGTAATTTTTTTACGTGAAAAAATTGTAGTGACTTTAATGTAATGCGTTATATTTAGATTTTTGAAAAAATAAAGAATTATAGAGAGTGAACTGGAGAGTAAAACTTTTAAATTTATGAATTGTTGAACAAAAACTGGAAAAAAAAAAAAAAAAAAAAAAACCACTAATCAAAAAAATTAGATTTTTTTTTTTTTTTTTGTATACCCATGAGTGTTTCCCTACCCACACAAGATGAAAAACTATCTTATTTCGGGTACATGGTTATCCTTCTCAACAAATATTTTTTTGCAGATTTGAATCTCTGATCCTACATAGATCCTTCAACTGTTTGAGTTCTAAGTGTTTCTTCCCATTTTTAATTTTTGGTCGTTTTTCTTTAGATTATAAAAGCATAGGATCTAATTGTTTCCATCACTAAATCTTCTCAATATAATTTTGATTTGCAAAAAGCAAGCAAGATATACGTGTGTATGTGCCACCACGTGCAACTCATTTCTTGCATATCTAGCAATATTCTCTGGCACGATCCATGAGGCCGCCACTTCAATATATTACTCCATCAAATAACTAAATTTGATTCTCATTGCTTGTATAAATCTTATAATTAATACTTATTGTTGCAGAAATTAAATAAGGAAGGAATTAATCAAAATTGTTTGAATTGAGTCGCGGACCAGGTTGCTCTCTTTAAGACGTTTTATGGCTCTACCCAAAAATGTGCAAGCAGTATCACAGTCCCGTTATCTCCAGGATAAAACAGTTAAGAATTTCTTCTGTCTAAAACCTCTTCTGCACGATAGAAGACCTGAAAACTGAACACCCACACACTGCTCAAAAAACCGAACAAACTATTTGAGACATGAACACACACTACTCGGGAATCCCACACACTGATCGAAAAAATATACTCTGATTGAAAAAACAGAAAATAATTTTGTTAAAAAAAGTGGCTCTCAAGTTTCTGATTTTGGTATATTAAAGTGGAGGCCAAAGCCTTGGTTTTTATAGATTAAATCAATTCAGAAATGTGAGATACAGGTGAGAAATTTGGGAAAAATTGGTGAGCAAATCGTGGGATTATCGGTAAAGTTTTACCAAGTCAAAAACTAATTTATTAAATAAAATTAATATTTTATTATATAAATTTTATCTAAAAAATAAGTGCCACGTCACCTCACACGTGCGCTCGGCTTGGCCAGCAGCGGGTGTGGGATAAACCAATAGGGATGTAACTTCTCTCCCCTTCACAAAATATGAATACCCCTTGGGGC
This sequence comes from Eucommia ulmoides, assembly GCA_016647705.1. Classification (NCBI taxonomy): domain Eukaryota; kingdom Viridiplantae; phylum Streptophyta; class Magnoliopsida; order Garryales; family Eucommiaceae; genus Eucommia; species Eucommia ulmoides. Next base: position 5,949,549 of record CM028332.1, on the reverse strand, counting down.
ACGCCCTAAGTATTCTATCCATCCCCAAATATACCCCTCTAGACCTTTACTCTCAAGTAATATGGGACAAATGGAAAAGAGAGAAAACTTGACACTTTCATTTAAATATAAAAAATTCATTTTTGCTTTAACCAAATATTTATTTATTTGTCACCTTGCTACACAAAAAATTATTATTATTATTATTATTATTATTATTATTATTATTATTTACGGTTTATTCAAACTAATTTACGAACACCTCAATTAATTAGCTCACCTGGCGATCTTAAAGATATGCTCCCCCACATCAGCCCATTGCATTCAGGATTAAATTCAAGATTTAATTCCTTGAATACTTCCTAAAAAAATCGAACCTTAGATGACAAGTAAAATTGACACCTTCTCTTGTCAACTGGACTAACACCTCTTGGATTTTTTATTTTTTTATTTTTATTTTTTATTTTTAGGAGGAAGAATAGAAAAGTAGAGGGAACAAAATAAAAGTGTAAAATTTATAATATTTTTTAAGAATTTTTTTTTCCTCGAGCAATATAAATAGAAAAGAATATAAGGCCCCATTCATTTAGTGTTTTTATTCTCTGATTTCATTTCTTGCTCCTAGAATTTTTAAAATAATGTACTGAAACATTTTTGGTAAACATATTTATGTTGGGCACAAAAATTATTTTCCATCTATTTCATAAGGGTAAATATTTAGAACCACCACCACACTGATCCACAACCACAGTCGTACCTCTTTATCTTCTTCTCTCATCTCTCCCCCTCCCTACCACATGTATATATACGTGTGCGTGACGAAATCAATCCAAGCTTAGTTGCAACCAAGCGATTTTTTTTATTATTTTTTTTTTGCGGAATTATGAAAATATTTTGAGAATAATTATCGTAAAATACGCGATTCTGTTCTTAAAATACTCCAGAACAGTTATCACTATTTTTTTATTTTTAAAAAAAAAAAAATGTCACAGCCGAAATGGGCTAAGGGGAGGCCTAATGCCTGCTTTGTTGTATTTTTCTTAAGTTGATGATGAAGCCCAATTACTTGGGCCTTTGGGAGCCCAATTGAAAGGCCCAAATAATAGCAATTTTGAGATGGGCCGCTAAAAAGAGAGACCAGGTAAAAAGGACTGATACCAGTACAGGGACAAATTAGTCATTCGACAAAACGGCAGGGACAAATTAGTCATTGGACAATGCTACAAAGTGCATTCATTTCTCCTCTTGTCCTCTTCGATAACGGTCAAAACCCATTTGCAATTTCCATTATCCCAATCCCCAATCTCTGTTATAGAGAGAGAGAGAGGGGGGAAGAGAGAGAGAGAGATCATACCCTGTCAGATTCGCAATTCGTCCGGCGACTCGATTCGTATCCTCCGATGAAGAGATCGGTTGTCGACGATGTTGATCCGACGGCCGGAGATGATTGGAAGACTTTGAAGAAGATCAAGCTGCAAGAAGATGAAGAGGAGGAAGAGGAGGAATCGAGGCGGACGCAGTCGGTGCTGTTGGACGAGAACCTGCTCTACGAGGTGCTCAAACACGTGGACGCGCGCGCGTTAGCGACGGCGGCGTGCGTCAGCAAGCAGTGGCACCGGACGGCGCAGGACGAGCGGCTCTGGGAGCTGATCTGCACCAGGCACTGGGCAAACATCGGATGCGGCAACCAGCAGCTCCGCTCCGTGGTTCTCGCCCTCGGCGGATTCCGTCGCCTCCACTCCCTCTATCTCTGGCCCCTCTCCAAGCCTTCTACATCCTCCTCGTCGGCCGCGTCGTCCTCATCCTCCGTTTGGCCCTGTCTTCCGCCTCCGCCGCAACTCCCGACCAGATCCGGAAACGGCAAAACTCGATGGGGAAAGGACGAAGTCCATCTCTCCCTTTCTCTGCTCTCGATTCGGTACTACGAGAAGATGAATTTCAACAACCGAAACAAGTGAAATTCTCTTATCTCGTTTTTGCTTAATTCAGCTTTGAATTATTGATTTTCTTTCCGCGTTGGGCTTGTATGATTAGATCTTTATCTTTAACAACTATCAATTATCGATTTGCTTTCATGATCTATAAGCTTGTTGTTGTAACCTGTAAATTGAATTTTAGAACTGATTTATCTATTGCGTACGCTGATTTCAATCTCCTCTGCATAATCATGAGTCTGGAATGGATGTGAACAAAATCGATTTGGGGGTATATTCGATTTGGTGTGAGTAGGTACAAAGAGGTGAGGAAAAAGGTGGAGTCGTTGTTTGTTAACAATGTGTTTGTTGGTTGTTTGGCGGTTTCAATGGCGGTATCGGCGGAAAATTGGAGGACAAAGACGATAATGGGGGAATGGGCTCTGTGGTTTGTTTGTTTTATTTGGAAAAAAAAAAAAAGCAAGAAGCTTTTGTGGGTTAGGGCCAATGTGTCACATTCAATGTCTGCCTTTTCTGGCTTTGCACTTCAATTATATTTTTTTTATCTTTATTGAAAAGAAAAATAAGAGAACCAAAGAGTGTTGGGGAGAGAACATTTTTTCCTTTTATTATTTTTAAATATTAAATTAAATTTTAAAAAATTAAATTATTTTATATTTATTTTTAATAAAATGTGAAATTATTTTCGTTTAGTCGAGAGCGATGGCTCATAAGCTGTTCAACTGGGGTATCCAATTCGTCAATTCACCTAATCCTCTTATCTAGTTATTAGCATTAATAGTTCAGGTTTGATGGAATAAAATCAGAATCGAATGAAATTCTCTTGTTTATTTAAACAACGGAATGAAAAATTTCGACTCCATTAAAATAAAAGAAATGGTGGTATGACATTCCTTGCTTCAAATAGTGCAATCACACTCATTCTTTCAAGAGTGAACTTTTTTTTTCAATCTTAAAAAAAAAAAATTCAAATACAAAAAATGTTGGGAGATAAATGCTCATAAATATTATTTTTCAAAAAGAGAGTAAATAAATTGATTGTAAAAAAATATAGAGGGATAACGTGTCTAGATATAAAATTTTCAAGAGGAAAACATACTAGATATAAAATTATGTAAATAAATTATACATTATTAATACATTACATAGAGTCAATTGCATAGAGAAAATGTTATTTAAAAAACAATTGAGAGATATAAATGAGCTTGAGAGAAAATTGAGATTATAAATTGTGAAGAAATGAGTAGTTAGAGAGAGAAAATATATTTTTTAGTTTATAATTCTAGGAGGGAAGAAAAGTGAAGAACAAAAACTGAAAAAAGGGACACTACCTCTTAACGTGCGAATTTTTACTCTCATCAATATATAGACAAATTCATAATTATTTCGGTAAGTTTTTGGAAAAAATTACATTATGAATATGTTATTTGGTATGTTTAATGAGTTTGACCTTAAAATCAATATATAAAAGGGTATTATAGAAAATTTGGTAAGTTTAATCATTCCATTACTTTAAGCATGTAATAACAACCAAATAAGATAATTGAATAGTGATTTTATTGGTAAATTCATTCCATTCTTTATTCCATTTCATTATTCCTCTCATTTCATTCCACCTCAATTTCATTTCATCCAACCAAAATGCCCTTTTGTTAATTATTGTTGATTTTGTTAGTGATAATTAGTGAAATTTTAAAATAAATACATAAATAATCATGGAATAAATCTAATAATTGTTAAACAATATTAATGAGATCATTAACTAACCATGTATGGGTAACAAAATCAAAATATGAAAATTCTGTGAAAGATTTTAAAGTGTGTATATAACAAGAAATAGGGGTAGGTAGCGGACAGATTGGGGCGGGTTGGTCTAAAACCGTGAACCAAATCAATACTAAGCGGGTTGGGTTACTTTGAACCATGAACCGCCCAATGATGTACGGGTTGGGGCGGGTTGGTTAGTTTAAACCATGGGCTACCCAATAACGTATAAGTTGAGCCTATTTTCGGATTGGACTAATTAGAACCGTTGGTTGCTCTTGAAATATAATAAATGTTGCTAAAAAGAAAAACCATTACATTACAAAAAAATTGTAGAAAAATGGAGACAAAATTATAGTAAAAAAAAAAAAAAAAAAAAAAAAAAAAAAAAAAAAAAACTATAATGTAATTTGTAAATCATCACAAAAATAGAAAAAAAAATTTACAAACGTAAGTAAAAAAGTTTAAAACTGCGTCGTTTTGTGTCTATTCGGCGAGCGGGTTGAACCCATAAGAACATGGGTCAAATCTTAACCCGCTCATACATATGCGGGTTGTCACAACCCGCCCCGGACACCCTTCATCCCAGGGCCGGCGTGACGACAACATGACATCACTTATTATATACTACTTCTTATACATCAATAGGAAAAATGCATACATTACTATAGAAATATTTTTACATGACATACATAAACTTTTTTTTTCATATGGTTCACCTTTGACAACTCAACTCAAATTATTTTTAAATGACTCCACCTAATACCAGTAAGGGACTGTCTTCAATAAGATTCACCTGCGAGTGTACTGTCTTCTTAGTAAAAATCATTTTTAACATAACAATAATACATTCTAAATAATAGAACATTTAAATGGATCAAGCGTAAATATATATCCACCACACAGTTGATAAAATCTCCAGTAACAAATAAGCGGTGAAAGTAAAGCAGTATAAATAAGTTTCAAACACCATAATCAATAATATAATCCCCCAATATATATATAAAACACCCCAACTCAAACACACATCTCAATCTCATACCCACCGGCTAAGCCATAGTGATCGTTTTAACCTCACGATTGGGAGTTTGCAACGGTACCGTAACCATCCGTAGGATATGCCTTCCCAGCGGACCTAACTGCGCAGATCACCGCCTACTAGACGTCTCCGGAGGCCAATAATGTAATCACCACATAGTAAATATCCATCTGCTGGACCACCCTCCGAACAAATCATAATATAAATCACCACCTGTCGGACCACCCTCCGGACAGGACATCATAAACTATGGCATAGTCAATTCAATAATATCATCACCAAATCACAAATAATTATCCATCTGCCGCACTACCCTCCGGACAGATCATAATATAAATCACCACCTCATCAAAATCATCAAAATCACCATTGTCCACCTCTTTTTAACAAACCCCACTTTTAATTTAAAAATCATGTTTTTCCCACCTTTTATTAAAACCACCAGATCCAACAGATTATTTATAAAATATTTCTTTTTAAAACCCAAACACTTCAATGGAAATCCATTTTACCAATTCACCCATAACTGGCTTGATCTATATCATTTATAAAAGCAAACAAAGATTTCATCATATGTGTATATAAAAATAGTTTGGCAAGATGACAGTACACTCACCTGATATTCTGGTCTCAAAAGCTCCACCAACTATCCGCTAGTTGAACTTTCGATAATTGCGAACCTATTTGCAACAAGGCCTAAATTAATATTATAGAGAAAAATAACTTAATCGTTCAACGCAAGTCCTACGTTCATTATTTTCCCATTCCCCATGTTTTGATATACGAAGATGTTATTTGACTAGTTTAGCGTTGTTAAAATTTACGATCTACACCTAATTCATATAAGTGATCTCAGGATTTATTATTTTCATTTTATTATTCTAAGGTTAGAAAACTAAATTTAGAATTCACAAAATAAATTAGAAAGGTTACCCGTTCCGAACCGATCGTGGATTTTCCTAAAATTTCAGATATTTTTTTATTCTGCTCCCCATTGCCTAAGCGACGACCCACCGCCTAGGCAAACGAGTTCCTCCTCTGCTCTAAATCGTGTACTGACGCTTCACCACCTAGGCCATCGATCCTCCGCCTAGGCGAACTTTCTCTCATTTTGCACACTGTCTACCACCGCCTAGGCGAACTTTCCACCGCCTAAGCAGACGCTCCTCCTCCCTTCTGCTCTGTTTTGTCAATTTTCCAACTGACCACTCTCTCTCTCTTCACTAACTCCGGCAGTCACCACCACCAATTGCAACGATTGGCTACACATACACACAAAAACACATATACACCTATAGCAGCTCACACACACACCAAGAACAACTGATTCGGAACACACACACACACACACACACACACACGTTCGACCAAATACATACACACACACACATACACCATCGTACATACAGACAAACAGACACATGCACATAGTCGCACAATACACACATTCACATTGTCAACGAGCAACAACGAGCACACCTACACACCGTCACACGCCCAGCCGACCGACGCTCTCTCTCACTAACTCTCACCGTCGGCCACCCTGCACCGATCGCAAACACCCACAACTGACCGATGATGAACTGAAGACAGAACACCCATACACGCACACACCGTCGTCGTCGGAACACACACACACACATTTGCCGTCATACCCTGCCACAGCCAGCCGACCAACGACACAACACTCAACCAATGATCAGAACACACACCGAAACCCCACACTCCGGACGAACAACACCGCTCAAACTGACGACGCTGAACCGCACGCTCCGATCACTCCCCCACACCCACTGTCTGAACCCGCTCCGCTAGCGACGAGACACCCACTCAGGAGGGCTCACAACGAACGGAACCCACCACCTCGATCCTCTCTATCTTCCATTTTCTGTTTTCTTCCTTTCTCTCTCTTCCTTTTCGGACCCTTCTTCCCGTTTTTCTTTTTGCGTATATATATATATATACGTGTGCTCATCCGGCTGGACAAAAGCCATACCTCCACCTATCATCAATTTACCCACTCCCAAACTTTCTCTATATATCTATATAATAAAATAGGACGATTTTTTGGCTGATTAGAACAAATTTATGATTAGGACAAACAAAATATGATTAGGACAAACAAAATGCTGACGAGAACAAACAAATGCTAACTAGGACAAATATAAAAAAAATCAATTTTGGTAAAAGGTTGAATCAATTTTCCTTAATTAATTTAATTACATAATTAAGCAATTATACAATTCCTTAATTAGACATAGCAATTAGTGAGAATATAAAAGCAGCAGATTAATTAGTGAGAATTGATTAATTAATATAAAAAAGGAATGGTTTATTGAGTTATGAAAAAAGAAACATACATTTTTTATATATTTCTTAATTCTTTAAATATTAAGAAAAAAACAAAACAACCTATCTATACAATAAAACAGGACGGCTTTTTGACTGACTAGGACAAACAAAATATGACTAGGACAAACAAAATACTGACGAGAACAAACAAATGCTGACTAAGACAAATATAAAAAAAAAATCAATTTTGGTAAAAAGTTGAATCAATTTTCCTTAATTAATTTAATTACATAATTGAACAATTACACAATTCCTTAATTAGACATAGCAATTAGTGAGAATATAAAAGTAGATTAATTAGTGAGAATTGATTAATTAATATAAAAAATGAATGGTTTATTGAGTTATAAAAAAAGAAACATACATTTTTTATATATTTCTTAATTCTTTAAATATTGAGAAAAAAACAAAACAACCTATTAATTTATATCATATTTAATTTATTCCTTAATTAAATAATATTCTTTAATTATTTAATTAAATGTTTCTAATTAAAATTTGCATCGTTGTCTGTCTCGTCTGTCAGCACTATACTTCGATTTCAACTGTTTCTTCGATTGCTTATTACTTCGATTTTTTTTTTTGATTTATTTCTTATTCAATTTTAGAATCTCCAATTGATGCTTGGACGGTGACCCCTGGAGTTGAAGTAGTGTCGTTTCTTAATTAACATACCATTTTTTAGGTATGTTTAACTAACCTCAACCTTAAGTTTCGAATCCCCAAACAATTTTTTTTTCTCTTTTTGTTACAATACTTTTGTTTATGTTCCTAGAAAACTGGGAATACAAACTAAAATTTGGGACAAAAACACTACGGTGGTATTTGTTTAGTGTTTTTACTCTTCAATTTCTGTTTTTATTCCTCCAAAAATCACTTAGGTAGCATTTGTTTTAATGTGAATTGGAGTTTTCGAATTGCAATTAAAAATGAACGCAAAATCTGAAACGTAACCGAATTCTTCCATTTTGCCTCCAGATTGTCAGTACTAAATTTTTTTCCCTTTTGTACAGATGATGAACAATATCAATCTCGGGGTGGAGGTGGCGAGAGCCCACGGGATGGTGGCGAAATATGGTCAGGGCTCATCTCTTGCCCTCTTCACCGATATCACCAACTCCAAGTACTCTCTCTCTCTCCAAATTTGCATTATTGGTGTATCAATATGTGTGCTAATGTATATTCTTTGTTTGATTTTAATGGATACTCAATTTGTAGGATGGATTCATACTGCTTTGTTATCACCATCATCATTTAAGTATTGTGCTTTGTGGTAATGCTTAATTGGGGGAAAGTTAATGCGTAAATTGTTGATTGGAATGGCATTTTATTTGCAAATAGTTGAAATTTGCAAGTAGATTTTAGTGGTTTTAGTCACAAGTTGATTCTAATATTTAAGTGGTTTTAGTCAGAAGTTGATTATGATATTGTTGTTAATTTTTTTATTTTTTGTTGTGCGCACCTGCGGCTCAGTGATTGTTTTTTATATTTAAATTTGTATTGTATAGTTTTGTTTTGTTTTTGTGCACTTGCGGCTCATTGATTATTTTTTATATTTAAATTTGTATTGTATAGTTTTGTTTTAATTATTGTTTCGAGATAATGAGATTTGGGAGTGTTGAAAAAATTAAGAGGACTTTGTTAATAAACTTAGTTATTTTTTGTATGTAATGAATAATATTATTTTTATATTAAATTAATTATATATTTAATAATAATAAATTTAAAACCCGTGCCTTCAGGTACGGGGTATATATATATATATATATATATAATAAGATATTTTTATAATATTACACAAACCTCCTCTTATATTATGTTGTGGAAGCAATTAAACCCAAATCTATGTTTTAATGTTTATAAAAATTTCAATACAGCCCCTTAAAATTTTAATTCACAAAATTAATATCGTAGTCCCCTTGATATTTTCAAAATATTTTTAAAACACGACTTAAATTATTCGTATATACCAAATCGGGGTCTTACAACACTTCCCTCCTAAAAGAAATTTAATCCCGAAATTTTTGTCAATCCACTAGTATGACAAAGTCGCATCACATGGTTATGTTCGCCTCACGTGATTTTAGAACAACTGCTTCCTATTTAGGGTCTCATAATTACAAGTCGCCCAAAATTTATAATAAATTTTATTTCGTCAAATTATACTCATCTATTGCAATACCTCTGTTTGCAGTGATCGATATTATATCCACTACCCAACGAATAGGGTGCACTCGGTCAATCACGCTAAATACGAACTACCAACGGTCAGAGAATCTCAATTGATTGAGCCTAATCATTCTGGCTAAAAAAATTCCGTAACCAACACTTATTTATTTCATCCAACATTTTCCAGTCGACCAGTTTGCTATGATAACACCATTTAACATTTAAACTAACAACACTTACAACTAACTGCATAAGTAGTTTCATAAGCACAATTAGTCCAAAATTATCAACCTCAGTATCTGCCTCAAAACTTCAATTTTCTTATAAACGTTCCTAATATTACCAATAAATCTTTTGCACCACGTCAAAATCACATCAATGTGTTTTAAATCACTTCCAAAACATAACAATATCCTTCAACACATAGATACCACCAACCACCTCACTATATATCTAAATACGTCCAACGGGTCATCTATAAGAATTCCCTTCATGCCTCCACATTATATCAAGTTCCTAACAAGGTCACGTGTTTTAATTTCATTTAAACTCTTCCTACAATATAATTCAAATATTCCTCGTCGTATAAAATCTCAATGACCACCACATGCCGACTCCGCCTAATATTAATAGTATATCAATGCATCTAGTTGAGTTCTTTTCTATCAAAATCCCTTTCCAAATAAAAATGTAACCACACCGGTTGTCCCCAAAACTCAATCATTTCTCATTCTCCTATCTCAGATCAGTCTAGTTAACTCAAATATTGTAAGACCCCGATTTGGTACATCATGCAATCGAACAATTCCATCAATATATATATATATATATATATATATATATTGAGCAAATACATTAGGAGAATATTTCTGGAACTTATTTAACAGCAACTGCAATTATTAATCATGCCTACTAGCACCTCGTCAATTTCTCGGACCTACATAGGGAAAATCCCTATCTACTACAGTATCCACTGCCAAAACTTGTTTGAACTGATGCCTAGCCCTGCATACTGAATTGTGATATCCTTTCTTTAACACTTTTCTAATCTCCTAGACCCACTACTGGACTAGCTGAGGTAATAGATACGCCTTCCCCACAATACCTACTTTTATTCATCACAAATTTGACTTCACCCACAACTTTATATTACTCACTTAAATAGATTATATTTACACGCACCCACTATCCTTCCAGACCTACAATTCTCAGCTACTTTCTACATATCATCTTTTATTTTATTTGTTATATTTCTTCGTTCCCACACTTTTACTCTACCTTTTTGCCAATCCAAAATATTTTTTCTCGCCACAGCTTTCTCATATTCTTAGTTCCAACTATTCGACTTCCCTTCTTAATATTATTATAAGATTTTTTCCAACTTCAGTGCTCTACTTTACTATCTAGTAATTAAGAATGACTTACTAAGTGCTACCGATCATTATCTCATTTTTTTTATTTTTTTATTTTTTTTACTCCATTTACATATAATTGTTTCTCAATTAACAGCTTATATTTTTCAATAATGTATTCTTTCACCATCACTAGGCACCTATTACCCTCACTAACATCATAACATTACTCAAATTCGCTACTAGCAATATCACTACAGGTCGTATCACTGTTTGCCAACAAGACAACCCTCCATGCACCATACCAAAGCAAAAACTAATGAAATGAAAGGCCTAACACTCACACATCAAATTAACTTATTAACATCCTATATCAAGTCCCTTACTGACTAGACGACTGACACGTCCTCCTATCTCATGGTCTTCTACTGACACAACCACTAGCAAGTCTACAAAACCTATAACCTAGGCTCTGATACCAAAATTGTCACAACCCGCCCCGGACACCCTTCATCCCAGGGCCGGCGTGACGACAACATGACATCACCTATTACATACTACTTCTTATACATTAATAGGAAAAATGCATAAATTACTATACAAATATTTTTACATGACATACATAAACTTTTTCTTTCATATGGTTCACCTCTGACAGCTCAACTCAAATTATTTTCAGATGACTCCACTTAATGCCAGTAGGGGGTCGTCTCCTATAAGATTCACCTGCGAGTGTACTGTCTTTTTAGTAAAAACCATTTTTAACATAACAATAATACATTCTAAATAATACAACATTTAAATGAATCAAGCGTAAATATATATCCACCACACAGTTGATAAAATCTCCAGTAACAAATAAGCGGTGAAAGTAAAGCAGTATAAATAAGTTCCAAACACCATAATCAATAATATAATCCCCCAATATATATATAAAACACCCCAACTCAAACACACATCTCAATCCCATACCCACCGACTAAGCCATAGTGATAATTTTAACCTCACGATCGGGAGTTTGCAACGGTACCATAACCATCCTAGGATATACCCTCCCAGCGAACCTAACTGCGCCTACCGGACGTCTTCGGAGGCTAATAATATAATCACCACATAGTAAATATCCATCTGCCGAACCACCCTCCTGACAGATCATAATATAAATTACCACCTACCGAACCACCCTCCGGACAGGACATTATAAACTATGACATAGTCAATTCAATAATATCATCACCAAATCACAAATAATTATTCATCTTCCGGACTACCCTCCGGACAGACCATAATATAAATCACCACCTCATCAATATCGTCAAAATCATCATTGTCCACCTCTTTTTAACAAACCCACTTTTAATTTAAAAATCATATTTTTTCTACCTTTTATTAAAACCACCAGATCCAACAGATTATTTATAAAGTCTTTCTTTTTAAAACCCAGACATTTCAATGGAAATCCATTTTACCAATTCACTCATAACTGGCTTGATCCATATCATTTATAAAAGCAAACAAAGATTTCATCATATGTGTATATAAAAATAGTTTGGCAAGAAGACAGTACACTTACCTGATATTCTGATCTCAAAAGCTCCACCTACTATCCGTTACATGAACTTTCGATAATTGCGAACCTATTTGCAACAAGGCCAAAATTAATATTATAGAGAAAAATAACTTAATCGTGCAACGCAAGCCCTATGTTCATTAATTTCCCGTTCTCCATGTTTTGATATACGAAGATGTTATTTGACTAGTTTAGCGTTGTTAAAATTTACGATCTACACCTAATTCATATAAATGATCTCAGGATTTATTATTTTCATTTTATTATTCTAAGGTTAGAAAACTAAATTTAGAATTCACAAAATAAATTAGAAAGGTTACCCGTTCCGAACCGATCGTGGATTTTCCTAAAATTTCAGGTATTTTTTTATTCTGCTCCCCATTGCCTAAGCGACGACTCACCGCCTAGGCAAACGAGTTCCTCCTCTACTCTAAATCGTGTACTGATGCTTCACCACCTAGGCCATCGATCCTCCGCCTGGGCGAACTTTCTCTCATTTTGCACACTGATCTACCACCGCCTAGGCGAACTTTACACTGCCTAAGCAGACGCTCCTCCTCCCTTCTGCTCTGTTTTGTCAATTTTCCAGTCGACCACTCTCCCTCTCCTCACTAACTCCCGCAGTCACCATCACCAATTGCAACGATCGGCCACACATACACACAAAAACACACATACACCTACAGTAGCTCACGCACGCACCAAGAACAACTGATTCGGAACACACACACACACACACACACGTTCGATCAAATACACACACACACACACACACCGTCGCACATACAAACAAATAGACACACGCACACAGTCGCACAATACACACATTCACACTGTTAACGAGCAACAAGGAGCACACTTACACACCGTCACACGCTCAGTCGGCCGACGCTCTCTCTCACTAACTCTCACCGCCGGCCACCCTGCACCGATCGCAAACACCTACAACTGACCGACGATGATGAATTGAAGATAGAACACTCGTATACACATACACCGTCGTCGTCGGAACACACACACACACACATGCCGTTATACCCTGCCACAGCCAGCCGACCAACGACACGACACTCAACCAACGATCAGAACACACACTAAAACCCCACACTCCGGACAAACAACATCGCCCACACTGATAACGATGAACTACACGCTCCGATTACTCCCCCACACCCACTGTCTGAACCCGCTCCGCCAGCGACGAGACACCCACGCCGGAGAGCTCACAACAAACGGAACCCACCACCTCGATCCTCTCTCTCTTCTATTTTCTATTTTCTTCCTTTCTCTCTCTTCCTTTTAGGACCCTTCTTCCCGTTTTTCTTTGTGTGTGTGTGTGTATATATATATATATATATACGTGTGCTCATCCGGCTGGACCAAAGCCATACCTCCACCCATCATCAATTTACCCACTCCCAAACTTTCTCTCTCTCTATATATATATAATAAGATATTTTTATAATATTACACAAATCTCCCATTATATTATGTTGTGGTAGCAATTAAACCAAAATCTATATTTTAATGTTTATAAAAATTTCAATACAACCCCTTAAAATTTTAATTCACAAAATTAATATCATAGCCCCCCCGATATTTTCAAAATATTTTTAAAACGCGACTTAAATTATTCGTATATGCCAAATCGGGGTCTTACACGGGTTTCAAGATTTAACACCCACGCAATGCGCGGGATAGTATTGGGCGATTTTTTTTACGGTGCGGGTTTGGCGGGTTGATTCGATCTGTTGCACACCCCTAATTAGAAACGTGACGTGAACATTCACATAACAGGAAAAAAAAAAAGGCAACAACATAGAAGGGAAGTAAATGTTTACGTAATAAAAATAAAAGAAATAACAGTGATAGAATGTGTGGATATTTACGTAACAAAAACTGTGAAATAAACTTTAAATAAAATGTATCCGGATATTCAAACAATGAATAAAGTTGAAATAGATCGAGGTTAGAATTTGAATCTATACCCTTAAAGCAGATTCGCACCCCCACACTGGTGGTAATGGTTGAATGGACGTTTGCCTCCAAAGGTACAACAATCTTCAAGTTTTTAGTACAAGTACTTAAAACCAAAAACTTCGCCGAACTAGACTTGTCTTGAATTCTCACAAAATTCTAAATGTATTGTGCTTTGGTGGTGATATAACTGTCACTAATAAACCTACATGTCTACTCACAATTTACAACTTGACTTTTATCTTAATAAGGTGTTCAAGTTTTCCCTTCCCAAGCAATGTGGGATAACACATCTATTATAATCTTCAATTAATCTCAAGTGGGTTCGTTTGAGAATTAAAATTTCATTCAAAACTTAATCATTTTTGACATATAAATATACTACGTTGATCCTCAAATAACGAGAAACGCGATAGAATACTAACCTGATTAATTTAATTAATGGGTCCAACTTTAATTAATCAATTAAAGTAGAAAAAAATCCTAACAGATTTAACCTACATTTTTGTAGGTCTACATCATACATAGGTTTCTTTTTAGCACTTTAATTTCCTATATTTGTTTTTCTTTTAGCATCCTTGTGGCAAATATACGTGGTTACTTGGTCTGACGAAACACTGTAAGGATATATATAGGTTTTATTTGACGCACTTTAATTTGCTATACTTTTTTCTTTTAGTGTCCGTGAAACAAAGTAGACGTGGCTACTTGGGCCGACGAAACCCCGTAAGGATATATAAGTTTCATTGTACGCAATTTAATTTCCTGGTTTTTTGTTTACCGCTCTTATGACAAAGTAGACGTGTTCACTTGGCAAGTCAGTTACATAATAAATGTTTTTTTTTAAAAAAAAAAAAAAAATTAAAAACGGGCCATTTTCAATTTTTTTACACAACACAGTAGCCAAAAACAATATGTTACAAACAATAGCTTATCTGTACACGAAATAAACCCAATTTTTTTGTATATAAACTTTGTTCATAACCATAATTGTTAAAGTCATTTCACTACATTTTATGCATATTTAGGATATTAGCGCACACACTAATTATTTTGCCGCAATAATTAAATCTAAAAAATAATACATATCTCTATAGTATAAGATTGAAAATTTCGCTATACTCATAATCATCTCCTGTGTTTATAGATTTAAATATCATTTTTAGATATATTATGCGCAAAACAAAAAATGAAAAAAATATATCTCAACTCATTATTGCCCACAAATTTTAAATTTCATGTTTTTCTAAATAAATATTATATGTCTACATATACCAAAATTAATTACATGAAACTTTCACACATAATTCGTGTTCATAATTTAAATAAAATAAAATTTGACATGTCATGGTATACATAAGCATGATAATTGATATTGTAACTTAAACTTAAACTTGTGAGGGTTATAAGTAGTGTGAATGTATAATCATGTCTTAGCAGTAGTTCATGGGTTCTTTGCATTTAATGATTTTTTACTCATTTATTTTGTTAATGTATAAAATGCACTTGACCCACGTGGCCTAAGGGTAAAACTTTAGCCTCCACTTTTCCTATAAATATGTGTATATATTGTTATATTTTTGTATCACTTTCATAATATCAATTCATGATTCATTCTTTCACTTCTCAATTATCTTAACATGGTATCAGAGCCGAATCATGAGTACTAAGTGTGAACCCAAACTGATAAATAGTAGTGCTGAATTTAGCAAACCAGACACGTGAAGCTTGTTTCAAACCATATAGGGTATGCTAAAGACAACAAATTTCAAGAGGCATCCAGGCTGGGAGGGGTATGCATATAGACTTTCTCAAGAAGATCGTCATTGAGAAATACATTTTTTACATCCATTTAAAAGAGACTCATCAGACATAGGAATATCCTCGGGCATGACCGATTGAGTTGGAGAGGTATGGTCAGCTGATGGTTCTGGATCTGGGTCTGGAGAAATATGGTCAACTGGTGGTTTTTGAACAGAAGGGGTAATATCAACTTGTGATTCTGAGGTGGACTCAACTGTACCTGAAACTGGATTCTCAAGAAATAACTCAATAGATGGATCAGTAAAGAATCTAAAGTTAGTGAGGGTTGACATATAAAATGATCTTAAGGAATAGAATATTTGGTGTTCCCAAAAAATGACATGACAAGAGATACGAAGGGTCTTAGAAGTATAATCCCAGCACCGATACCCCTTATGTTCAATACCATATCCAATGAAACAACACAAGTGAGCCCTTGGTTGCAATATGTTGTGTTCATGTGGTTTGAGAAGAACAAAACAAGCGCAACCAAAGACTCTGAGTTTAGAGTAATCAAGAGGTTTACTGAAAAGACGTTCGAATAGGGACTGATTCTAGATTGTGGCAGAAGGGATACGGTTGATTATGTATACTGTTGTTAAGGCGGCATCACCCCAGAAACGTTCAGGACATGATGACAAAATGAGTAGAGCACGAACGATATCAAGAATATGTCCACGGGTGAGAGTGTTGGGATAGATGCAGCTGATTGGTTTAGTGATAATGAAGATGGGACTTGGAGGTAAGTAAGCTCAAAGTGACGTCCAACTTTACAGGCAGTTCCAAGAAGTTTTCCTGTTTGAGGGTCCTGCACATGACAACCAGTAGAAGAAAAATACAAGTCAAGCCCAAGATCATATAGTTATCCAACATATATAAGATTAAGCGTAAGATTAGGGACCAAATATGTGTCAGGGAGAGACAAATGAGAATTATCAACATGTCCAGAGTGGCTAACTAACATATTTGATCTATTGGTAGTGTGAATAGTAGGTGCATGCTCATCATGGATTTTAGAGGAAAAGATAGAGGTATTAGAAGTCATGTGATTGCAACAAGCAGAATCAAAATACCATCGGGATGTACCTGTGTAGCTGACATGACTATATTGTTACTAGTTTTATTTAGAGCCTCAGTAAGTGCGATGCAGATACTACTCCAATCAGGTGGAGAGCTAGATGCAGTTGGTGTAACGTTAGGGGCTACAATAGCAACATTTCTTGGCTTGGAATAGACTTGATTGCGAGGGTCTCGAGAGCGATATTGGTTCCCATTTAACTGATTTCCATATGGAAGTTTAGGATAGTCTCCAAGGTAGTGGCCCGGTTCTATGCAGACTTTACACAGTCTGAAAGGACATTTGAGCAATTCATGCCCTTGTGAATGATAATACCTGTAGTATAAGGGCTTTTGGGATGAGTTGACCTTGGCAGCTGGTGTGGCAAGAGCAACTGGTGGTGTAGGAGCAACTGGTATTGCAAGGGAAACATCTGTATGAAATCTTTGTAATATGGCAAGGCGAGTTTCCTCACTGAGTAGATCAGAAAGGATGTTGTTTAGGGAAGGTATCGCGCCTCGGTGTAGGATTGAAGTTCGTACAGGCTCAAATTCCTCTCTCAAGCCCATCAGGAATCGCATAATGCGTGTCTCAGTTTGGTACTTTCCGTGAACATCAGTGTCTTTTGTGCATTCCTAGGTTGGCTCAGTGAGAGCCCACTGATTCCACATGGCAATCATCTGATATAGGAAACTGTTGACAGATTGCTCAGGTTCTTAGAGCATGTTAGCACTATGACAACATGAGTGCTATTCAGATCGCTCACAATAATTTATTCCACGAGCGTACAAAACACATCGAGACTGGTTGCCACTTCATTCGTCATCACATTCTCCAGAATGCGATTTGTTTACAATCCGTCAGTTTAACCGATCAAACAGTAGGCATTTTCACTAAGGCTCATCCACCCGGACGCTTTCACTCTCTGCTTTCCAAACTTAAGTTCACCTCTCACTTACCGTCTTGAGTTTAAAGGGGAATGTTAACATATTATATGGGCTTAACCCACGAGACCCATTAGGGTAAAACCCTAACTCCCATTTTCCCTATAAATATGTATATATAGTTGTATTCTTGTTGTAGACACGGCATTTTTGACCGCCTCGCAAAAATTATACTTTATTTTATAGTTACCTTTTTTTTTTTTTTTTTTTTTTTTTTTGTTTTGATTGTACCGTATTTATGCTGTTTAATACTGCTAAATTAAGTTTTATTAATCTCTTAAGTAAATTAAATATTAGTAATTGATTTTTTATTTTTTTTTTGGTTTTGTAGATTTTTCGAAGTGGAATAAAAACGCGTTAATTCGGAACAAAATGGACAAGAAACAGACGAGAACGAGAGAGGCCTGGACCGAACGCGGAGGGGGGGACTGCAAAATGGTCGCTGGTGCGACCATTTGTGCTGGTCGCACCAGCGACCAACCACTGGTCGCTGGTGCGACCAGTGGTTCTGGCCGCATGTGCGGCCAGCAGGGGGGTGTCCCCCCTACTTTTGGGTGCACCGAAATTCGGTGCACCCAAAAGCTGGTGGGTGCATCGAATTTCGGTGCACCCACCACTTTTTTTAATATTTTTTTTACCTTTCGGTTGTTTTGTGTTGTCGGGAGAAGTTTTCAGAAATCTCCTATAAATAGAAGAGGCTCAGACAACTCAAGGGGGAGAAATTTGGAGGGGAAGAAATTTTTTGAGAGAAATTTTTGTAAGGGAGAGGAGAAATCTGGAGAAAAATTTTGAAGAAAATAATATTATTTTCATTTTATTGTAATTTTGAAGAAGAAAAATCTCCAAGAAAGGTGGTAAATTTTCATCTGTTGTAAATCTTACTCTTATTTTTTTAAGTTGTTATTATACTATTTTTTTATTTTTTTTTGTAAATTAGATTTTTTTTTTCTTCTTCCTTTATTATTTATTTATTTATTTATTACTTTTTATTTTCTTTTTATTTATTTATTTTTTTTTATTTTTTTTGAGTAAATAATACAAGGTGGAAAATTCTCAACCTTCAATTTGAATGGCTAAAATTTAGAAGGGAATTACTCCCCTCGATGCATGTGTGCGGGTGTTTTATTTAATTTGTATTAAATATAATGTGCTAACAATACGAGGTGGAAAATTCTCAACCTTCAATTTGAATGGCTAAGATTTAGAAGGGAATTACTCTCCTCGATGCGTGTGTGCGGGTGTTTTATTTAATTTGTATTAAATATAATGTGCTAACAATACGAGGTGGAAAATTCCCAACCTTCAATTTGAATGGCTAAATTTAGAAGGGAATTACTCTCCTCGATGCGTGTGTACGGGTATTTTATTTAATTTGTATTAAATATAATGTGCTAACAATACGAGGTGGAAAATTTCCAACCTTCAATTTGAATGGCTAAGATTTAGAAGGGAATTACTCTCCTCGATGCGTGTGTGCGGGTGTTTTATTTAATTTGTATTAAATATAATGTACTAACAATACGAGGTGGAAAATTCCCAACCTTCAATTTGAATGGCTAAAATTTAAAAGGGAATTACTCTCCTCGATGCATGTGTGCGGGTGTTTTATTTAATTTGTATTAAATATAATGTGCTAACAATACGAGGTGGAAAATTCCCAACCTTCAATTTGAATGGCTAAATTTAGAAGGGAATTACTCTCCTCGATGCGTGTGTGCGGGTATTTTATTTAATTTGTATTAAATATAATGTACTAACAATATGAGGTGAAAAATTCCCAACCTTCAATTTGAACGGCATAAATTTAGAAGGGAATTACTTTCCTCGATGCGTGTGTGCGGGTGTTTTATTTAATTTGTATTAAATATAATGTGCTAACAATACGAGGTATAAAATTCCCAACCTTCAATTTGAATGGCTAAATTTAGAAGAAAATTACTCTCCTCGATGCGTGTGTGCGGGTGTTTTATTTAATTTGTATTAAATATAATGTGCTAACAATACGAGGTGGAAAATTCCCAACCTTCAATCAGAACGGTCTAGGTTTAGAAGGGAGATCACTTCCCTCAAATGTGTGCGTATGTGTATATGTGTATATAAGGAGGATTTAAAAATAAAATAAAAACATTCGGATTTAAATTCTAATTGGACTTAATCGGATAAGGTACCGTCTTTGGACGGGCGTCTTGGGGTGCTTGACACCTTCCCCGAGCGTAACTGACCCCCGAACTCTTTAAACGAATCTCTGGTTAGACCATATTATTTTTGGAGTCAAATTTTACTTAAGCCATTTTTTAAAATTATTTTCAAAAAAGAAAAATATGGTGACCTAGCACATCATTTAAACCCAATGCTAGGTGGCGACTCCTTTTTCTAAAACAGGCCTAAGTACATTTTAATGAGAAAATCAACGTTTTTAAAAACCCTTCTCGTTTTACCAGCGCCAAGCATATATAAACATATATCTATATTTTTCTGGTTTTCTCTGGAAAGTCGGGGCGCGTTCAGCTGGCGACTCCACTGGGGAACGGCTGAGGGTCGAGCCCAATATGTCTGAATAAGTCCAACTAATCTAAAGTCCGAATGTTAAATTTTGTTTTATTTATTTATTTTTTTTCTTTTTTTTTTCTCTCAATTCAGTAAATAAGTTGTGATTTTTTTTATATCATTTATTTTTTATTTTATATATATATATATATATATATATTTTTTATTTTTTTATTTTTTTCCTTATTTCCTCTCAGGCCCTTATATCATTGATTCTCTGACAAAAACAAAACTGTCTTGTATCCATATTATCCCCTCAGGATTCTATGATACAAGACGAGAAAGGGTTTTTTTTGTACTTGATGGATTTATGACGTCTGGGGAAGTCCTAAAAAAAAAAAAAAAAAAAAAAAAAAAAAAGCACACCAAACAAGTTCAAAGTTTTCAATATCGGTAGGGAACGACAAAAAAAAAACAAAAAATAATAAAAAAAAAAATTTTTTTTTAGTCGTTATCGAAATTGAAATCTTCGAATTAGAAAGGGCTTTAAGGCCACCTAAGACCCACGTGAACTAAAAAAATGATTTTTTTGTAGGTGAAAAAGAAAAAGACAAGGCAAAGAAAATTGGTCCCAAAAAAGCAAATCCAGTTCCCCCCTTTCGAAATCCGATCTTTACACACAGTCGAGCACAGACTCATTCCAGGATGACATCAGAAAGCAATCCCGAATCTCCCCGAACGACCCAGATAGCTCAGATGCAGGAAACTATTGACAGGTTGATGGAAAGGATCAACGAACTTAGCCGACCTCAGGAGGTGCCTATTCCTCCGTCCAACGGGACTCCTGTGACTGAATCCCCAAATGGAAACCCTGCAAGTATTGGGATGGAGAACTCAGGGCCGAATCCGAACCACGTCGGCCCGAACTTTGCAGTACCGGTCTACTATGGACCTCAGATGGGCCCTCATCCTTTCGCCTATGGAGCTCCGACATATCCCATCCAGGGGCATGTCTATCAGGCCTCGCCAGAGGGCTCGGCCCCCGCCGCCCCGCAGATCCTCATTCACCCGGAAAGGGTCGTTGCTCCACCAAACAATTCAAATGATAGCCAACCGGCCCCGGCCATTGAAACTGAAAACAAAGAAAAGAATGGCCCTCCACCGGCTTGGCTTCTAAAAATGGAGAAATTGGAAAAAACTATGGAAGAATGGCAAAAGGAGAAGCCGTCCAGGAAAGCGATGTACAAGGAGTTGTCAGCACCACCCGGGATTGTGTACCCGAAAAATTTCATGGTTCCAGAGTTCACAAAATATGATGGCACTGGCCCTCCAGAATGGCATGTCAGTATTTACAAAGAGGAGTTAGGAATTCATGCTCGGAACGAAGACCTTTGCCTAAAGATGTTTCGGAGATCGTTGAAAGGATCGGCTCTCAACTAGTACATGACCCTGGAGCTATCACAGATTAAAACATTTGAAGATCTGGTAGAGGCCTTCTGTGAGCAATATGTGTACAATAGAGATGCCGCGCTAGACCGCAATACCCTCTACCAGATACTGAAAAGTAAAGACGAAAGTTTCCGGAGGTATACTGCTCGTTGGAGGGAGGAGGCTGCCAAAGTTGTCCCTAAGCTGAGCGAGGAGGCTCAGTTAGAGATATTCAAGTCAATTCAGTCACCGCCGTTCTATCGAGATCTCTCGAGCACAGCAGTGGTTTCTTTCGGCGATGCGATCAAACAGGCCGAGGTGACGGAAGAAGGAATAAGGAGCGGGAAAATTGAAGGGGCCCAATCCAATCTGACGAAAAGGTCAGCCCCGCCAAAGATGAAAGAAAATGAAGTAGCTGTTGTCGTTTCCCCTCGGCAAACCCATTACCAGAACTACCCCCAAGCTTCTTGTCCCCAGAACTACCCAAACCAGAACAACCAATATCACAACTACCCTCCTCAAAATCGCCAAAACCAAAATTATCCTCAAAACCAACCCTATTCCCAAAGCCGCCCCCGCAATTACCAAAATGTACCTCCCCCTTATCAAAACCACATTCCCCAATATTACCCTCAAGCCTACCCAACACCCTCTTACCATACCTATCAACCACGCCCGAACACCCCACCTCAAATTCCTAACCGCACTCCAAGGTTAGGAACCCAATACCACCAAGACCTTCTACCTCATGCTACTGGGAGAAATTTCCAGAACGACAACAGAGAGCTACAAGACCTTCCGGTCTCGATCACCGAGTTGTACCGGAATTGTTTGAAGCAGGGGATGCTGACGCCCCTTCCATTCTACGAAGTTAAACCTAGGAGTAAAGCAGCTTCTTCAAATGCTTTCTGTGAATACCACTCGGGAACCAGAGAACATGCGACTGAGCAATGCTTTCAGCTAAAAGACAAAATCCGGGAGTTTATACGGACCGGAGCCATCACGTTTCCTAAAAAACCTGAGGCCGGTACGCCAAATTGTCAGCAAAATCCGTTGCCCGAACACGCCTCCTCAGGAAGTGGCGTCAATCTAATTTTCACAGAGGAAGTCGAAGAAGAAGTTGATGTGATCGATATCGGTGGTGTTTATTTACACCCGGAGGTTCTCTACGGAGGGTTCGAATTACATCTAGAAAGGGTAACCCAAAAATTGGAGAAATCTCTAGTTTTGTCTTTCCCAATCCAAAAGATGGTGGAAAATCTCAATAAGGTTCCGTGGAATTATGAGATCGTCGCTAAAACAGGAGAAGGAGAAGAATTGCCAATCTCCGTAGGAGAAACCGGTGGAATCACTCGGTCTGGAAGAGTGTATATGCCACAGGATTTGATCAGGATTCCTGTAAGGGAACCAAGAGGGGCCCTGAAAAAGCCAGTGTCAGAACTGGAGGCTCACGACTTCCTAAAGGCAATGAAGAATTCAGAATAC
The DNA here is from genome assembly GCA_016647705.1 of Eucommia ulmoides. Classification (NCBI taxonomy): domain Eukaryota; kingdom Viridiplantae; phylum Streptophyta; class Magnoliopsida; order Garryales; family Eucommiaceae; genus Eucommia; species Eucommia ulmoides. The sequence goes on along the minus strand of CM028332.1, from coordinate 5,926,209 downwards.
AAGATAGTGGAGCAACTCAGCAAAGCACCGGCGCAAATCTCGATGCTCTCACTACTCCTATCCTCAGAAGTACATAGACAGGCACTGCTGAAAGTCCTAAATGAAGCCCACTTGCCTAGCACGATCTCTCCGGAGAAATTTGTCACTCTGGTCGAGCAGGTCCTAGGATCTAACACCATCACCTTCACAGATGACGAGATGGACGACGATGGAACAGGTCACAACAAGCCTTTGAATATCACGGTCGAAAGCCATGGAATGTTCATAGCTCGGGTGCTGATTGACAATGGATCGGCATTAAATATCTGTCCTTTGTTGACCCTAGAAGAAATGGGGATAGATCTATCACAGGTTCGATCGTCTAAGACGGTTATCCGAGCATTCGATGGGGCTAGGAGAGATAGCGTTGGAGAGATTGACCTGCCAATTGAAATTGGTCCAATACAGTTCAATGCGAAGTTCCAAGTGCTCGACATACCTGCTTCGTACAACCTGTTGTTGGGGAGGCCATGGATCCATAACGCTGGGGCAGTGCCTTCATCTCTACATCAGAAGATCAAGTTTATCATTAATGACACACTGTACGTGATCAGGGCTGATTCAGATATCATACCTTTCCATCAAGCGATAAGTCGGCATGTCCCGTTAACAGATGACGGAAAGGAAAATGAGAAGATTGAAGCCTCCTATCACGTGTTCGACGTTGCGAATGCTACCTTTGTGAAGGAAGGAGGGCACGAGATGACACCATCACTGTCTAACACTGTGGCCTTCGTTGCTAAAGAAATGAAGTCTCGGGGTTGCATTCCCGGGAAAGGTTTGGGCAAGAATCTAGACGGAATTACAGAACCGATAGAAGTCAAGGAGAAGAAAGGGAGATTCGGATTGGGATACGAGCCGACAAAAGCAGACAGGGCAAAGTTCTTCCGGAAGAAGAGGGATGGATCCCCAGACAACCAGCCAATGAAAATTCCGCATATCCGGGTCACTTTCCCCTATCCAGCAGAAACCCTCAACAAAGGGAAAGAGACCGCAGGATTCAAGTTGCACCCTGAGAGAGTAATGATCAAGGAAGCTGTGAATGTAATCATGAGAGACGAGGCAGGGCCAAGTCATGGGTCTGGTATTCGAACCAAGGGAAAAGAAAAGCTGCAGAATTGGGATTCTTGTTCTCTCCCAATTCGCCAGGCGTTTCGGTAAACTTAGGGAGATTTTCTGTTGGTCATCCCTCCATCCACCTTGCCTTCTAGATGGAAAGGGATTTTGCTTTGTAATGGGTTTTTATATTTAATAAATGCAATTCTGTTTTATCTGACATATGGTTTAAATGTTTAAATTTTATGCTTTCAGGATGTCTAAAACACCAGTGTATGATGCATGCGATATAACTGAGCCAGAGTGCGATAAGTATGATTTCAATGCAGAACTAGACCATAACCCGATGGGAGTGGAAGCAGAAGATGACTCTTGCCATCCAGACGATGGTGAGATCCGAAAAGCTTTCACAGAGTTCGAGAACAAACCGATTCCCAGTAACGATGAGACCGAGTTGATAAACTTGGGGACCTCGGAAGAGTTGAAGGAAGTAAAGATTGGATCAGCCCTCATGACTCTAGAAAAGAAAGAGTTGACAACGCTCTTAATTTCCTACCAAGATATCTTTGCCTAGTCCTACGATGACATGGTAGGACTGGACAAGAGTATCGTGGCCCATAAGTTGCCGCTAAAGCCGGGGAGTGTACCAGTCAAACAAAAGTTGAGGAAACTGAGGCCCGCTGTCAGCCTCGAGGTCAAGGAGGAGATCGTGAAGCAATTCAATGCCCGAATTATTGAAGTCTGTAACTACAGTGAATGGCTCTCAAATGTCGTTCCCGTGCCAAAGTCCTCAGGAAAAATCAGAGTCTGCGTGGACTATCGTGATCTCAACCGGGCGAGTCCAAAAGATGATTTTCCACTGCCAAACATTCACATCATCATCGACAATACTGCGGGGCGAAAGCTCTATTCTTTCGCCGATGGGTTCTCTGGCTATAATCAAATTCTGATGGATGAGAAAGATTAAGAAAAGACAGCCTTCACTACCCCATGGGGAGTCTTTTGCTATAGGGCGATGCCTTTCGGTCTCAAAAACGCCGGGGCAACATACCAAAGAGCAATGACGACCCTCTTTAATGATATGATGCACAAGGAGATGGAGGTATATGTAGATGACATGATCGTTAAATCACAGGAGAACGAGGATCATCTCTGCCATTTGAAAAAGGTGTTCGACAGACTTCGAAAGTACCAGCTCAAGCTCAATCCAGCAAAATGCGCATTTGGGGTGGCTTCCGGAAAACTTCTTGGTTTCATGGTAAATCGCCATGGAATCGAGATTGATCCTGCAAAGACGAAGGCCATTCGTGAGATGCCGCCGGCGAGAAATGAGAAAGAAATCTGAGGTTTTCTGGGGCGATTAAATTTCATAGCCCGATTCATCTTCCAACTCACTGCCACTTGTGAGCCAATCTTCGAGCTACTTCGAAAAGAAAGTGATGGGCGATGGAATGCAGATTGCCAGAATGCCTTGGAGAAAATTAAAGTCTATCTAACGAACCCTCCCGTTCTAGTGCCGCCTCGGGAGAAGGTTCTGTTATTACTATATTTGTCAATTCTCGACTCCTCCATGGGAGCTATTCTTAGGCAACTCGATAAATCTGGAAAGAAGGAGCAAGCCATCTACTACCTCAGCAAGCGCTTCACGAAGTATGAGGAAAATTATACCTTGCTGGAGAGGACCTGTTGTGCATTAGCTTGGTCTGCTCAAAGACTGCGCCATTATATGCTCCCACTGACTACCTACTTGATAGCCAGGATGGATCCCTTAAAATACATCTTCGAGAAGCCGATTCTGTCAGGAAAAGTTACAAAATGGCAGATGCTGCTGACGGAGTTCGATATCATCTACAAGACCCAAAAGTCAGTAAAAGGTCAGGCGATAGCGGATCAGTTGGCTAGTTGTCCAGCTCAAACGGATAACCAGCCTCTTGAGACGCTATTCCCTGACGAGTCGATTCATGCGGTGGATGAAGAAAATGAGAAAACAGTCTGGAAAATGTATTTTGATGGAGCAGTGAACTCTCGAGGGGCTGGAATCGGAGCCGTTCTGGTTTCTCCAGGTAAATAGCATTATCTAGTGGCTTCCAAGTTGAAGTTCCAGAGCACAAATAATCGAGCTGAGTACGAAGCTTGTATTCTGGGACTCCAACTGGCTATCGATATGAAAATCAAAGAATTGCTAGTGTTCGGAGATTCTGAGCTGATAATCAATCAGGTGACGGATAAATATGCCACGAGAGATCCGACCTTGATAGCCTATAACAATCACCTCCTGGAGTTGTGCGAGCAATTTACAATAATAGAATTTGAAAGCATACCGAGGCTAAAAAATGACTTCACCGATGCCTTAGCGACCTTGGCATCTATGATATCTATCACTCGAGAGGATGATGATATCATTCCGGTGGTGATCCGAGTTCAACGCCGACCGGCCCACTGCTGCCAGCTTGAATCTGAGCCAGCCAAAGACCCGTGGTACCATGACATAAATAACTTTCTGAAAAATCAGGAGTATCCGGAAGGGGCATCAAGTGTTGATCGGAAAACTCTCCGGAGGTTAGCAGGCCAATTCTTCCTAAGCGGGGAGACACTGTACAAACGCTCCCCTGACATGGGCCTGTTGAGATGTGTTGGAGTCGAAGAGGCCATCCAGTTGATGAAAGAGGTCCATGGTGGCATATGTGGACCTCACATGAGCGGCTTCATGCTTGCCAAGAAGATCCTGAGGACCGGTCATTTTTGGCTAACGATGGAAAGCGACTGCGTGTAGTTTGTTCGAAGATGCCATAAGTGTCAGATTCATGGTGATCAAATCCATGTCACACCTTCGCACCTTCATTGCTTGGCGGCCCCATGGCCCTTCTCAATGTGGGGTATGGACGTTATTGGGGAAGTTACCCCTAAGGCGCCAAGTGGTCATCGCTTTATCCTGGTGGCAATTGATTATTTTTCCAAGTGGGTAGAAGCTGTTTCCTTAACCCGAGTGACTCAAAAGATAGTAGCTCGATTCATCAAAGAAAATATTGTGTCAAGATACGGTTTGCCGCAAGCATTGATAACCGACAATGCTAAAAACCTGAAGGGTTCAGAAATACAGAAAATATGTCAGCAGTTCAAGATCGAGCACAAAAACTCAGCGCCTTACCGTCCAAAAATGAATGGAGCAGTGGAAGCCGCCAACAAAAATATAAAGAAAATTCTCCGGAAGATGATTGACAATTATAAGGAGTGAGATGATATGCTGCCATATGCTTTGATGGCTTACCGAACCTCGGTTCGGACCTCAACAGGGGTAACCCCTTATTCTCTGGTTTATGGCACAGAAGCGGTGATACCAGCCGAGGTGGAAATTCCATCTCTACGAGTGCTCATAGAGGCCGAGCTTGATGAAACTGAATGGGTACAACAACGGTTGGACCAACTTTGTTTAATCGATGAAAAGCGACTAACAGCGATATGCCACGGACAGTGTTACAGACAGAGGATTACTAGAGCTCATGATAAACGGGTATATCTTAGAGTCTTCAAGGTCGGTGAGTTAGTATTGAAGAAAATCTTTCCTTTCCAAGATGAAGCTAAGGGTAAGTTCGCGCCAAATTGGGAAGGTCCTTTTGTTGTTCATAAGGCTTTGAGCGGTGGAGCGTTGATTCTCCAGGAAATGGATGGTGATGTATTTCCCGAGCCCCTAAACTCGGATTCTGTAAAGAAATACTTTGCCTAATAAATGTCCTTATTTTCTAAGTAAGTTTATTTCAATTTGTGATTATCTGTTGCTTCCAAAAAAAAAAAAAAATACGGCTCGAACATGGTGAAAACTCGAAAGGGCGCTATGAGAAAAATGTAGAGACCTTGTTGTAAAAAAAAAAAAAAAAAAAAAAAAAAAAAAGGGAAGAAGAACAGTTAGATCAATCCTAGGGGCATTTTTGGAATTCCCACTACGGTTGACTTCCATTGACCGTAAGACTTTTCTGTGTTCGGAACTTGATGGATTTGAGCAAGAGTTGGAATCTGTGAAAAGGAACATCGAATATGGCTCAAATTTGCATTGAAATCATACTTGTCAGACAATCCGGCTTGAAATCTCGCAGTCAACATATCTGGTGATAAAGATACCTGTTTGGGGTAAGGTTTTACACGTTTTTCCCATATTTGGTTAAATCAGTTTTACAGGATTTGAAAAATACAAAGCAAGCAGGAGTATGTGATTCTCCTAAGCACTGAGGATGCCTAGTAGAAAAGAGAAAGTGAGAATTGGCTGGTGCAGAAAAATAAAGGCTGATAGGGATGTTGTCCAAAAAAAAAAAACAGACCCTACCAACAACCCGGAGAAAACCTCCAGAAAGTACATCTCTAAGATTAACGGAAGGACGAGACGGAAAAATCTCTCGATACTGTCCCGTGACCCGAGAAAGTCAAGCGCCATCAAATGAGGGATTGCGACGGAAAAGGGGGGACGGAATTGCGAGTCGTAAAGAGTGACAAGTTTTTCAAACTAAATTTTCGTGTTACATGTGTTTTTTGTTCAATTACAGGGTTTTCAAAGGACATGGAAGCATGGATTTCTCTCTCACAAAGACTTCTTACCTTCCGGTTCAAATTAGAAACTTTTTATTGCTGAAAGTTCCAAAGCTCTAAATGAGCGTCCAGGTATGCGTTTTGCCCTGAAAAGGGCAAAACGTGAACTACGCCAAACTTGATCCTCGGCATAATACTAAGGTACACAGGCAATCTATAAATGTTCGGTCATCTGAGAGTTCGGCTGGGGCACATTTATATCTTTGCTCTCTCATTCTGGTTCAGTCACAAGTTGGGGCATATTTTATACTCTTGAACTTTCTTTAAGCCCCTGGCCAAGAGGGCTGGGGCATGAATAATTTTTATTACTCTAAGCGATCCTCTAAACGGACACGTGTTCATCACGAGTATCGTCATGAGTCATTTTTTTTATTACTCTAAACAATTCTCGAAATGGACACATGTTCGTCATGAGTACCATCGTGAATCATTTTATTACTCTAAACGATCCTCTAAACAGACACGCGTTTGTCATGAGTATCGTCATGAGTCATTTTTTTATTATTCTAAACGATCCTCTAAACAGACACGTGTTCGTCATGAGTATCGTCATGAGTCATTTTATTACTCTAAACAATCCTCTAAACGGACACGTGTTCGTCATGAGTATCGTCAGGAGTCATTTTTTTTACTCTAAACAATCCTCTAAACAGACACGTGTTCGTCATGAGTATTGACAGGAGTCGTTTTTTTTTTACTCTAAACAATCCTCCAAACGGACACGTGTTCGTCATGAGTATCGTCAGGAGTCATTTTTTTTTACTCTAAACAATCCTTTAAACAGACACGTGTTCGTCATAAGTATTGACAGGAATCATTTTTTTATTACTCTAAACAATCCTCTAAACGGACATTTGTTTATCATGAACATCGTCATGAGTCGTTCTCTTATTTTTCTAAATGGACACTTGTTCGTCATGAGTCTTCTTTTATTACTCTAAACTTACGCTTGTTCGTCATGAGTCATTTTATTTTATTTGTTCTATTATTAGAAAATAAACTAATAAATAAATAAAATAAAAATGGGACGATCAAAATGACGTGGTCTTTTATCTTTGTCAAGCAAGTGAACTTGCATGACAAAGAGGGGTGACAAAGAGGGGCAGCTGTAGACACGGCATTTTTTACCGCCTCGCAAAAATTATACTTTATTTTATAGTTACCTTTTTTTTTTTTTTTTTTTTATTTTGTTTTGATTGTACCGTATTTATGCGGTTTAATACTGCTAAATTAAGTTTTATTAATCTCTTAAGTAAATTAAATATTAGTAATTGATTTTTTATTTTTGGTTTTGTAGATTTTTCGAAGTGGAATAAAAACGCGTTAATTCGGAACAAAATGGACAAGAAACAGACGAGAACGAGAGAGGTCTGGATCGAACGCGGGGGGGGGGCTGCAAAATGGTCGCTGGTTCGACCATTTGTGCTGGTCGCACCAGCGACCAGTGGTTCTGGCCGCATGTGCGACCAGCAGGGGGGGTGTCCCCCCTGCTTTTGGGTGCACCGAAATTTCGGTGCACCCACCCTTTTTTTTAATATTTTTTTTACCTTTCGGTTGTTTTGTGTTGTCGGGAGAAGTTTTCAGAAATCTCCTATAAATAGAAGAGGGCTCAGACAACTCAAGGGGGAGAAATTTGGAGGGGAAGAAATTTTTTGAGAGAAATTTTTGTAAGGGAGAGGAGAAATCTGGAGAAAACTTTTTGAAGAAAATAATATTATTTTCATTTTATTGTAATTTTGAAGAAGAAAAATCTCCAAGAAAGGTGGTAAATTTTCATCTGTTGTAAATCTTACTCTTATTTTTTTAAGTTGTTATTATACTATTTTTTTTTTTTTTTGTAAATTAGATTTTTTTTTTCTTCTTCCTTTATTATTTATTTATTTATTTATTTATTACTTTTTATTTTCTTTTTATTTATTTATTTTTTATTTTTATTTTTTTATTTTTTTTTTATTTTTTATTTTTTTTTTATTTTTTTTTTGAGTAAATAATACAAGGTGAAAAATTCTCAACCTTCAATTTGAATGGCTAAAATTTAGAAGGGAATTACTCCCCTCGATGCATGTGTGCGGGTGTTTTATTTAATTTGTATTAAATATAATGTGCTAACAATACGAGGTGGAAAATTCTCAACCTTCAATTTGAATGGCTAAGATTTAGAAGGGAATTACTCTCCTCGATGCGTATGTGCGGGTGTTTTATTTAATTTGTATTAAATATAATGTGCTAACAATACGAGGTGAAAAATTCCCAACCTTTAATTTGAATGGCTAAATTTAGAAGGGAATTACTCTCCTCGATGCGTGTGTACGGGTGTTTTATTTAATTTGTATTAAATATAATGTGCTAACAATACGAGGTGAAAAATTCCCAACCTTCAATTTAAATGGCTAAGATTTAGAAGGGAATTACTCTCCTCGATGCGTGTGTGCGGGTGTTTTATTTAATTTGTATTAAATATAATGTGCTAACAATACGAGGTGGAAAATTCCCAACCTTCAATTTGAATGGCTAAAATTTAAAAGGGAATTACTCTCCTCGATGCATGTGTGCGGGTGTTTTATTTAATTTGTATTAAATATAATGAGCTAACAATACGAGGTGGAAAATTCCCAACCTTCAATTTGAATGGCTAAATTTAGAAGGGAATTACTCTCCTCGATGCGTGTGTGCGGGTGTTTTATTTAATTTGTATTAAATATAATATACTAACAATATGAGGTGGAAAATTTCCAACCTTCAATTTGAACGGCATAAATTTAGAAGGGAATTACTCTCCTCGATGCGTGTGTGCGGGTGTTTTATTTAATTTGTATTAAATATAATGTGCTAACAATATGAGGTGGAAAATTCCCAACCTTCAATTTGAACGGCATAAATTTAGAAGGGAATTACTCTCCTCGATGCGTGTGTGCGGGTGTTTTATTTAATTTGTATTAAATATAATGTGCTAACAATACGAGGTGGAAAATTCCCAACCTTCAATCAGAACGGTCTAGGTTTAGAAGGGAGATCACTTCCCTCAAATGTGTGCGTATGTGTATATGTGTATATAAGGAGGATTTAAAAATAAAATAAAAACATTCGGATTTAAATTCTAATTGGACTTAATCGGATAAGGTACCGTCTTTGGACGGACGTCTTGGGGTGCTTGACACCTTCCTCGAGCGTAACTGACCCCCGAACTCTTTAAACGAATCTCTGGTTAGACCATATTATTTTTGGAGTCAAATTTTACTTAAGCCATTTTTTTAAATTATTTTCAAAAAAGAAAAATATGGTGACCTAGCACATCATTTAAACTCAATGCTAGGTGGCGACTCCTTTTTCTAAAACAGGCTTAAGTACATTTTAATGAGAAAATCGACGTTTTTAAAAACCCTTCTCGTTTTACCAGCGCCAAGCATATATAAACATATATGTATATATATTTGTTTTTTATTTTCTCTGAAAAATCGGGGCGCGTTCACTTGTATTACTTTCATAATATCAACTCATGATTCATTCTTCCACTTCTCAATTATCTCAATATATTTAATGTGAAAAAGAAATTCACCTCCAAGAATCAAAACCAGAACCAATGGCACACATCAATCTGCAATAACAAGAAGTTGCCATCAGACGGACCTACTGTTTTTGTTCAAGTGCGTGTGAATAAATTTAAAAATACATTGCATTCCATAACCTTTATTTATTAATATTATTTTTTTATAAAAAAAAAACCTTAAAACCGGGGTTGTGAACCCCGAGTTCTAAATTAAACCAGAGGTTCACAACCCCGGGTTTATGGTTTTTAAAAAATAAGGGTTGTGAACCCCAGGTATAGAAAATTTGTGTTTTTTATACCTGGGGTTGGTAACCCCGGGTAACCCGTGTTGCGTAGAAAAGTTGAAAAGGGTCCGTTTTCAATTTTTTTTTTTAAATCAAATGATGTAACTGACTCTTCACTTGGCACTTCAAAAATTTCAAATTATTTGATTTCAAATTTTGGAGACTGGAATTGGGTATTTTCAAACTGTCAAACGAGTATTAAACACGTTAAAGATGAATTAACAGATGCTCATAATAGTGAAATTAAAGCAAGGAATGTTGAAGACGATTCAAGTTCCATGTTTTGACTCTGAATTTCATGGAGTTCCAACTTTGAGTAGGTTTTGAGAGAAAATATGAATTCAAGTGTCAAATTCAACTTAAGAATTGGAATTGAGTGTTCAACGTTACACTGTTCATAGCCTCATACCAAACAAACACGTCATATTCAATTTCAGTCGATTCCAAACATATAATTCTGAACATAGAAATTAAGGTAATATTAATGTCGTATTTAGACGGCATTTTAGTCAAAGAAGACGGAGTGAGGGAAAAGATAATTTTTTAAAATGTCTTTTTTATTAAGGGTTGAAATTCAAGTGAGGAGAATAAACGTATTAGATTGGATGATAGAAATTTTTCAAGAAAATTTTTCATCTCATAATTTCATACCCTCACTTCTAAGATAGTTAAATTAAATTATATTTCGTACCCTTCAAGTTTTGTATTTGTATTTAATTTTTTTTAGATTGTTAGATCTAACCCCACTTTTAAGAAAATTGACAAAACACTATTTGTATTAAAAAAAAAAAAATTAAAAAGATCCATGAATGAAATTAAAATTTCAAAATTACCCTTTTTCTTAAAAAAACATGGGAAACTTTCTTAAAAAGTCCACGGCTCTCTCCCTCTTTCCCTTTATTTCAAATCCACCAACACCACGGGTCACTCTGCCATCACCAACCCTGTGCCACCGCTGACCACCATCTTAGCAAACCACCACCACTGTGGATCTCCCCAAACCACCACCACTACTTATCTCCCCAAACCACTATCGAAAATACCCAAAACCACCACCACTAAGCATCTCGACTACCGCCACCTAAAATACCCCCTCTCTCTCTTACACTAGACCACTAAGACGCCGAACAAGCAACAATTTGAGGGGGACATTTGTATATTTTTAAGGATGTTTTTGTGTATATTTTCAAAGCCCATACCGGATTATTATTTAACTATTTATTATCTTTTTACACTTATAAATTAGAAAATTAAATCGTGTGTTTAGACACGAAGAATCCCGAAAATTTAAATATATGTGTGCATGCTCACGAGCGCGAGCGAAACCAACTATAAAGATTACAATTTAGGGTTGACCAACAACAATTTGAGGGGGTCATTTGTATATTTTTAAGGATGTTTTTGTGTAATTTTTAAAAATATTAGGGTTGACCAACAACAATCTGTGGGGGTCATTTGTATATTTTCAAGGATGTTTTTGTATAATTTTTAAAAATAACACATAAATTCCTTTTGTGTAAATTTATACTCAGGATTATAGTAGGCATTAAATCGGTTTTTCAGTTTACGCTGAAAGATAGTAAATAATAGTATTTTACAATTAAATAAAAATAAGAAATTTAAAAGATAAAAAAATATAAATTATTTTCACCGCTTAAAAAAGGGGGTGTAAAATATTTGGGATGGAATTTTGTGAAAAATAAAAATAAAAAATAATTTTATTTATTTATTTTTATCAAAATCAATATCAAAGTTAAATTAAAGATATTCCTTTCATTTGTGTTCTAAAAAACATTTTTTGACTTATGTTCCTAAAAACAGAAAATTTTTATTATTAGTTCTCCAAAGATGATAAAATTATAAAAAAAAAAACAAAAAACCTTTGACTCTTTGTTTTTTCACTCATTTCCATTATGTAAAATGATTTATACATTACAAAGAGTCAATTGTAAAGAAAGAATGTTATTAAAATAATAATTAAAAGACATAAATGTGCGAGAGCGAGAAAATTGAGATTATAAATTTTGAAGAAATGAGTAGTTAGAGAGATAAAATATATTTTTTAATTAATAATTTTAGGAGGGAAGGAAAGTGAGGAACAAAAACTGAAAAGGGGAGCGTTAGCTTTCAACGTGCGAATTTTTACCCTCATCAATATATAGACGACTTCATAATTTTTTCGGTAAGTTTTTGGGAGGTGGGCGGTGGTGGGTGGCAGTTCGCAGTGGCAGTGGCGTTGAGAGGGTGAGGTAAGATGGAAAATAAATATAATTATTTAAAAAGTTAAGAGTAAAAAAATATAATTTTAAAAAATAAGAGGATACAAAGTGTAACTAATACATATAGGCTGGACAGTAGAAATTGGATTTGAACGTGAAATGACCAAAATACCCTTTAACCATTACCATTAACCATAACAAAATAGTAAGTGGAGCAAAATTGAAATGTCAACAGATCAATGTGTCTATTTCCAAAAACGGGGTCCAATTGAGCACCGACTGCATTTGTGAGGAATCAAAAGTTTCATTATCTCATACATTTAATGAGTTTGACTTTAAAATCGATATATAGGTGACTATTATGAAAAACTTAGTAAATTTAATCGTTTCATTACTTTAAGAATATAATGTTAATCAAACAAATGAATTGAATAGTGATTTTATTGGTAATTATGTTCTATTTTTTCTTCTATTATAATTTTTTCTCTCATTCCATTTCATCCAACCAAATGAGCCGTTAATTTTAGTTTTTGTTGATTTAACCTATATTTTATAAGTCCAACATCATACATAGGTTTATTTCACGCACTTCAATTTCCTGTATTTTATTCTTTTAGCGTCCTTGTGGCAAACTAGACATAGTCATTTGGCCCGACAAAACACCATAAGGATATATATAGGTTTCATTTTACGCACTTTAATTTGCTATATTTTTTTCTTTTTGCACCCTTGCAACAAAGTAAATGTGGCCGCTTGGCCCATCGAAACCCCGTAACGATATATGTGTTTCATTGTCCTCACTTTAATTCTCTGTTTTTTCGTTTGGCGCTTTTGTGGCAAAGTAAACGTAGTCACTTGACACTTTAAAAATTGGACAAAATACATTTTAAACGCTCTAGTAATTGACACATATCTATGTAGTCCAATAAGTATTTTGGTTTCAGTTTAAACTTTCTAAATATGTACTTAGTTTTAAATGATTCTTCTGTTATATTTTTTATCAAATCTAACAGAAATGAGGGGTAAAAGAGTCTTTTACTATTTGTTATTTTTTTTTCCTCTCTCTCTAAACAAAGGGTGGTGTCCCTCTGTTTTCAACCTCTATTTGAAACAGAGGGTGGCACACCCTCTGTTTCAAATAGAGGGTTGGCGGGGAGAGAGAGAAAGAGGGTCGAGCGGTAGAAAGAGAGAGAGAGGTGTGAAGAAGAAAAAGAAAAGAAAAAGGAAAGAAAAGAAGAAAAATAAAAAAATAGTAAATGACCGTTTTACCCTTAATTTTTGTTAGATTGAATAAAAAATGTAACAGAAGGACCGTTTAAAACTGAGAGGGTTTAAACTGAAACGAAAAAACTTATTGGATTACATAGAAATGTGTCAATAGTTAGAGGGTGTAAAATGTAGTTTGCCCTTAAAAATTTCAAGTTATTTGATTTCAAATTTTGGAAAATAGAATTGGGTGTTTTCAAACTGTCAAACAAGTATCAAACACGTTGAAGATGGATTAGCAGGTTTTCATGATAGTGAAATTTTAAAGCAGTGAATGTTGAAGATAATTCAAGTTCCATGTTTTGACTCTGAATTTCATGGACTTCCAACTTTGAGTAGGTTTTGAGAGAAAATATGAACTCAAGTGTCAAATTCAACGTAAGAATTGGAATTGAGTGTTCAACCTTACACTGCTCATAGCCTCATACAAAACAAACACGCTACGTTCAATTTCAGTCACACGAGATGTTAGTCTAATTGCTAAGAGGAGATACTCATTTTCTCTGTCAACCAAGGTTTGACTCTCATAAGGAATGTACTAGGCCGATGTGAGGAAATACGTCCTTAAGATTGTCCGGAAATGTGATTAATCGAGGTGCGCATAAACTGACCCGGACACATCATACCGTTTAATTCAAAAAAAAAAATCAGTTTCAGTCCAACTCCAAATGTATACTTCTGAACATAGAAATTAAGGTAATATTAATGGTCGTATTTAGACCTTGTCTTCCCCCTTTTAACACATTCTAGTCCAAAAAGATGGAGTGAGGGAATAAAAGGATGTTTTTTTATAATGCCTTCTCCTAAAGGGTTGAGATTGTATTAAGAGAGATAGAGAATAAATCTATCACAAATTGTATTAAGAGAAATAAATCTATCACATTTGATGATAGACGAAATTTTTTCATTCCAAAACTATATCACTATTTATTAAAATAAATTTACTAGGTAATAATTAGTAAATAACTAAATATGAGTAAATAATTGCATCATTACAAAATGTATACCTCCTAATTAGGTTGCACCTATACATTTGACAATCATTTGCATTGCTATCAACTAGGTTGGTACACACATATATATATACACACACACATACATACATACATACATATATATTTGTTTTTCAAATTCTCAAGCTTTAAATTCGGACTTCGGACTCAACCTTTGGACAACTTGAAACAGATTGTATTTCTCTAAAATATGCAAAGCCCAAGTTCGACCGAAAGTCCTATCGACTTGGGTTGGGCGGCCCTATTTCGGGCTCGGGCTAAGCTAATCTAGACGGGTTTCGGACGGGCTCTGAGCTACGCCCCAGATTTTCAGGAGAGGCATTGGGTGGTGGTAGAGAATCTTTGCCGTGGGTTAAGTGTTTATTATGAAAAAAACTAATTGAGAGACTTTTTTTTTTCATAAAATATTTTATATATATATATATATATATTTTATTTTATTTTAATTTTGAGTTTTTTTTTTAAAAAAAAATTGAATGAAAATAATTTTGTTTAACGATATGGACTTTGAGCCCCATACTAGATTATTATTTTTTCAAATAATTTTATCCGTTTATTTTTATCAAAATTAATATCAATCTTAAATTAAAATTATTTTTTTTATTTATGTTCTTAAAAACATTTTTTGATTTATGTTCTTGGAAAACAAGCACAATGTTCAAACCTATGTCTTGTCGCCAGCGCTTGCATTACGCAAGCACGCGGGTAGTTTTACTCAATGGTGATCTCACATTCCATTAGTTGTTGTCATTTGGCTCATACTCCATAAACACAAAATAATCATAATTGATAAAAAGGGGTTTTGATACTTTGCACCTCTTAAGTTTGACCATTATTTCATTTTGATCCCCATGGTTGCAATTCAAAACACTACCACCTAAAATTCCGTAATCATTCCACTTCCGTCCAAATCATTAAGTCCATCACAACTTAACTTTAGACGACAAACAGTCAACTGTCGCGTATTCAACTATTTTTACGAGGATTTTATGAACATTTGTAATCTTTTTTTTTTCCCTCTCACAAAATTCCTACCAAAAAACATATATCTATGTAGTGGGATGATTAAGAAATTTTATGGTGTCATATTTTCAAATGAAGATCATAGGGACCAAAGGGAGATTTTGGTCAAATTTTAGGGGTATAAAATGTCAAAATTCCTAAAAAAAAAAAAAAACCACTAATACATACCATAATATATATTGTGGGAAAATTATATCTTTCTCGATTGGGATGGTGTCTACGTGGATTTTGAGGTATGTTAATTTTTATATTTGATCTCTTGAATTTCATATTTATTTCAATCACATAAATTTAAAAAAATTATTAATAATTTTGAATGAAAAATAAATTGTACTCGTAGTCTTTTAACTATAGGACATTTTTTTTCATTTTATTACTTCACTAACTCTAAAATGTTTTTCTTTTTCCGCTCTCCAACTATAATTCGTTTGAAAAATGAGAAAACACATTGAATCATTGTTAGGAAAAAACATCTTACATTTAGTGGAATATCAAATGACAAAAATATTCCCATTAGAAAACCAAGTGTTGAGCACAATCTATTTTCCGTCCAAAATTAGTAATAACGTTTTCAATTTTGAGAAATTGAAACAAATGTAGAAATCAAAAAATCAAATGTGCAATTTGACAAACCTCAAAGTCAACATAGACACCGACCCTATACTTTTAGGGGACCAAAAATGTAATTTTCCGGATTATTATTTGTATGAAATTTGGACTTTGATTTGTCTTTGCAAAGTAAACCCTCTTCCTCCTCAGAGTGCTTGCCTGCTTTAGTGCTCTTTGTTTTTTCACTGTTTTCCATTACTGCTTGCCTTGAAACTTCCCTTTTACGCAAGCAATTACGCAGCTCTCCTCACTCGGCAGGCCAACTCCTTCTTTCTATTACTAGTAAACCCTCCTCTCTCTCTCTAAAAGTTGGACCAGAGTTTCTGGTAAATTTCTGTTGTATTGGTGTGTCTGAAGAATACCAAGATGAAGGTGGCGGCAAAGTCATCTAGATCCACCCACGTGTTTGAATGGGTGGATCATATCGTTTTCCCACCATTTTTATATTCATATTTTTCCAGTCAAAATCGCCTAATACCTCTGTGTTTTTTATTTCTTTCTTCCCTTGCATGCACGAACCATCACATATAAATACCCAAACCACTCATTCTCAACTCCACCACACCTCATATTTCAAAACATCAAATATTGTTCCTTCATTATCTTTCTCCAATGGCGAAAACCCAGAAGTCTGCTTCTTCTTCTTCAGCTGTGTTCTTCCTGGTTCTGGTTCTGTTTGGGTCTCTGGTTATGACAAGCGAAGCGCGGGTTCTCAATTCGAATAGTCCAAAAATAGGGATAGACAAGGCGATCGAGGATGTTCTTGTTGGCGGGTTGTACATTGAAGCTATCAAGACCGGAGGACCCAGCGACGGGAGGGGGCACGAGTTTACGAACGGTAAAGTATTCGGTGAAAAGGCCAACGCCGGCCCCAGTCCCGGCGAAGGACACTAGCAACCTATATATATATATAGAGAGAGAGAGAGAGGTGATTTTACCATTCATTTTCGATTCGTTGGTTCTTTTTAATTAGATTTGTTACATCTACAAACTAGATATATTTTTTATTTTTTATTTTTGGTTCAAGGTTAAGGGAATACCTAGTACAATACCAGAGATTGTTAGGCATTCTAATGATGGATTAGTTTGTTTTGTAACCATGTTTTGATTGATTTATATATGGTTTCTTTTATATATATACATTGTTGATCGAGTGTGTGTGATCAGATCGAAAGTATTAAAATAAATTATCTTATATATAAAATATCACGTGGTTTACTATTTGTAATATATTCAGTATTTTGAATAACGTGAACTCGATAAAAAAAATATTAGACCAGTGAATCGTATGAAATGTTACGGTATGTGTTTTGAGATTAAAAAAAAAAAAATAAAAAAAAAAAATAATGATAATTTGAAGAAATTTATTTGGGACATTTATTTATTTATTTTTTACGATAAGGTGTGTCAGAGTTAATCATCTTTTTTTACGATCTTAAAAGTGCACTCTCTCACATCAACCTGCTGGGGGCACCTCTCTTGCCAACCAAGAGTTAGTTGGAGATTTAAAACCACAATTTAGAGAGTAAAATATAATTACAGTATTTTTATTTTTATGAAGGCAGTAATATTAGATTTTTTGCAGAATTATTGGATTTCAAAAAAGTTATTGTAAAATTGGATGAATAATAAACTATAAAAAATTGAGAAAAATGACAGAAAAAAAAATCTAATTTTTAATCCAGCTGAATGGGGATGGGGACTCTTTCCTAACTGTATCGTCTGTATTCGAACAACAATTTAATCGGGACCGTTTCAAATCAGAATCCAACGGCCGCTAAATTGGCGGCTTTTCTTTGTTTGTGATCCTCATTATATATGCTTTTAATGTTGTTTGAACAATTCTAATCTTAATATTTTTTTGTTTGCCTAAACATAATACCAACAAAAATTGGACACACAACTCTGTTTAACGATTTCTACCGGCTGAACAAGATTAAACAATAGTTTATTGAAGCTTAATTTTATTAGGCCAAATCAATACCAATAGTGATCATTTTTCTTTATTCATTTATAATTGTTCTGTTTTACATTGCGAATTTCAAAACGACTTTATAAGTCAAAATAGTTATTTCACACAACATGATATGGTTTTAAGTTGCAAACCCTCAAATGATAGATGCAGGACAGGAATTTAACATTTGTCCACATCGATTACTTGAGAGTTTCAAAATCACTATATAAGTCAAAGGAGATAGGGGTGGTCATGGGCTGGGTTGGCCGGGCCGAGCTCGCGCTAGGCTTTTATCTAGGGTATTACAAAAAATTACTAGGCCCTAACCCACCTGGCTCTATGATCGGACCTTACTTTTATGCTCAAGTCCAGCTCTACGTTATAATAAAAAAAAAATTAATCTAAAACATAAACACTAAAATAACAAATAAAAATTATAAATTGCATTCATCCACATTCCATACTAAAATAAATTAAATTCATCCATAATTCACATGAATTAGGGTTTTTTTTTTTTTTTTTTTTATGACTATCTTATATACTAGGGTTTATATATATATACCGGGCCGAGCTGAGCCTAAAAGAAGTTGGCATTACCTAAAATCCGAACCTAAATTTGATCGGGCCTTGAAATCTAAGTCCTAACTCGGCCTCATGGGCTTAAAACTCAAGCCAAACCCTAAAAAAAGGGTACCGGGCTGGGCAAACCCCCGGGTCCATGACCACCCCTAGAAGATACTCCATTTGACACCTTATGATTTTAAGTTGGAATTCCTAATATGGCATCAGAGCAAAGATTATGAGAAACGTCCCTCGTAATCAAATCATCCGTGCAAGAGTCAAGGTCACATGAATTTGCCTCTTATTTCGTGTAAGCCGAGATTGCACATTTTTCATAATTTCTCCGTGGTCAAATCATTTATGCAAACCGAAAGTTATATTTAACAATGGATGTTAGATTCATGTCTCACATCAATTGTAGTTATAAAATTACTATATAATCAAAAAAAATTATTCTACTTTTGACACCATATAGTTTTAAATTAAAAATATTTAACAATAATCATAGTTTAACATGAAAAAATAAGCTCTGAAAGTGCTAATGTGTTGGCCTCCACTTTTGACACATCCATCTTTGAAAACTCCTAACAATAATCATAGTGGATTTCTTTGTGCCTACAAATATAAAGGAAAGATAAACGAAAAGGGGTAATCTAAAAATCTCTAACTATAACAATTTCATATCTAAAGATGTGCAATCATATATTCAGGAATAAACAATGTTCTCTCAATTTTTTAAATAAAATATATATATTTTATTTTTAAAATCGAAAGTAGTTTGATTTTACTTCTTAATATTTTAAGACATGTATATTTAGGAATGAGCGGTTAGCTCTAAATTAGTCTGCTCAATTTTCAAATTGTGTCCGACAAATTTTATCCTTAAAGTTTGAACGGAAGTCTAGGATATATATAAAAGCAAGAATGAGCAATTGCTTCTAATTTAGTTGCTAAATTTCAAAATGAATATATTATACATTTTATCTTTAAAGTTTGAATGCAATTACATTTTATCTCTAAATATTTCTATATTTATATTTACTCCAAAATATATTATTTTTTGTGTAATTGTTCGATTTTTTCTGCTAATGGTCATTATTACAACTGTATAATTGCAGTTTTTATCCTTATAATTTACAATGCATTTTTGTTTTTCGTACATTTTCAAATTTAAATTAAGAAACTCCAATGGACATTCCAATTAAGCACCATAATTTTTGAACTGAACAAATTCTAAATTTTACTCTTAAAATTTGAGCATAGTAGAATTTTATCTCTTAACATTTTAATATTTGTTGTTGGTGCATAAAACTGGTACACATCTCGAGTGTGATCTAGTCGGACGACGAGTGAGTTCTCCTGCTGAGGTGGAGTCGTCGATTGAAAATTCTTCGGGTGAGCTGTGCTAGGTCCTAGGAAGACTGACATGCTATGTCCAGAGTCTTGTTTCTCAGGGGGTGTACCTGCAGAAGGCTTAGACCGGGGTTTATCCTGGTAAAGTCCCTCCGGCATGGTAATCAGTGTTCAAAGAGAAAAAGTACAGAATATAACAAGTAAATAAATAAACTCGCGCATAATGTAAGTGTATTCAAGCGTACCTCGGGTTTACATAGCTCCTGATATATATAGGCGTTTGAGATGATTAGTCGGGCCTAAACACGATTAATTTGTCGAAACCCTGTGTTTAACCGATAATCTGGGGCGTTTAGGAGATAACCGTTGGGCTTGGGTTTTTAGGCCCATTTGGCGAAGCCCGCAGTTGCAGGCCTGCGGCGATGAGCTGGTGGAAGAGAACGGAGATCCGTGAAGTCCTGGAGAAGAAACAAGGTGAAAATGGGAGCTGGTCGAGGTGAACGACTAAGTCCCTAAAACTGATCGCTGAGGGAACGGTGCAGAGCTCAGAGCAGCACATCCCTGCAGGGCTCTTCACTCCTCCCTAGGTGCAAATGAGATTCCAGGGAGGAGCCATAGTCGGTATATGCTCTAGCGTGGCCTTGTGGATTCCAAAATGCGTCCCTCTCATTGTGAGGGTTGACACGTGGCTGGGGTCTCAAGTGCTGACTCAGAGGTGCCCAAAAATACCCTCATTAGTTGTCCCCCTAGCCCTGTGAGATGAGAGAAGTGAGGCAGTCAGGGATATCAATTCATTGCTGAAACGGGCATATTGGAGATTTCGAAGCGCGAGAAACACCTCTGATTGACATTTTTTCAAGAGTTAGTTTTTTCTTAAGGAGTTTATTCGAAATAGGCCTCCATACTGTCGGGGTATAGGGTCTGGTAGCACGGCAGGGCGGTCCCAGATTTCTTAGATTTTCAGGACGACGATTTTTCAAGAGTTGAATTTTTTTAGAGAAGTTAATTTGAGATACGCTCCCATATTGCTGGGGTTCGGGGTCAAGTAGCACGGTAGGGCGGCTCTGAATTTTTTGATTTTTAGGGCGACACACGTTCACTGTAAATTAGCCCTGAACGCGGATCGATCTGCACCGCGAAAAAAATTAAGGTGAGTCCCAGGGGTTACATGTCACGAACAGGTAGAAAGGCGAGCTGGTGCACCCCTCCCTCCTTTTCAAAATTGAAGAGGGGCAAAAGTTGCCCCCCTGAATCAAAGGAAAAACAAAAAGAAGGGGAGAGGGGGGCCCTTTCACGCTGGTCTTGCGTCCAGCACATGCTGGCTGCAAGGCCAGCGTTAACTACTGGCCACTTGGGACCAGCATCACGCTGGTCCCAAGTGAGACCAGCATATGACGCTAGCCCCATGGCCAGCGCCATACACTGGCCCTTGGGGCCAACGTCGCACGCTAGCCTCAAAGGCTAGAGTAATACTGGTCCCTTTTTTAGGACTAGCGCTGGCCCCTTTGGGGGCCAGCATGGGGAAGGTTGGGAGCTGCACCTTCTCCCTCACTTTCTTTTCTTTAGGGGGGCAAGGTTGCCCCCCTTAAACATTTTTTTTTTTTGAATGGGGAAGGGTCGCGCCCTCACCCCTCTTAATTTTTTCTTTTTATTTTTTGTACTTATGAATTTTTTTAAGTGAGAATTTAGGATAGACTCACATCTACGTCCAACAGACCTGAGATAGGACGGGGGAGCAAAATACGCCAACGCTGACCCGAGGAGATATGGTAAAATTTTTGGACGACGTTCTTGCAGAAAGTTATCACGAGACCCTGCCGGCTAGAAATAGCATGGCAGGGTGGTGTCCGTCGCTATTCGGACCTTATCAGCTAGGAGTAGTGTGACAAAGTGGTGCCCGTTAAACCTGATAGTTCCGGTTACGGGGCACTGAGGCTGAACCTCTAGATGGTGCCACGCACAAGGATGCCGATGCGGATAGTACTGACGAGGGGCACCCCGAAGAGAACGAGATTGACTCCATTTCTTTTCGCACGGATGCCCCTCGCAATGAGGGCAGAGAGGACTGAGCTCGGACCACCACTTTTTCAGACTTAGGATTTTGTAGACTCATCTTCACTTATTTTTGTTTTTCTGCGCATGAGCGTGTCAGCTTTTAAGTGGCATAGTCAGGGTACTTCAGAATCTACTCCTTTCTCTCAACGTTTTCGCCAAGTTATTCCCTGCCTAGCATGGTTTTTAGAGTTGTAAAATTTTGAAAAGTTTACAAAAACTTCAAGAACTTCTCGTCTCTGTCCAGGGCCTTGGACCACTACCCCTCCAGTCCGGGACACGAGTTGATCGTGAGAAAATTATGTTGCGAACTTAGGAGAACGGTTTCGTAGGGTGCCTAGTCCTCTCGGTCCACAGGGGCGCAACACAACGATTGGACCCCCATGGTCGATTATTGAGAAGTTCTCCGTAAGTAAGCTCATTTAAGAATCTTTTCAGGTTATCTCCATTTGGTCCATGCAGGAGCATATTTCCCTTTAGAGCGTCGGACTTAGTCGACTGGTGGGGAGAAGTACTTGGCTGCAGGCCCTCAGACTTGATTAATGCCCCGCCCTTGGTGGACGACCTCGGTCATTCCCTGGGTACGGACTATTGACTTTCGGAGAGGGTCTGGTTATCACCCTCCACGCTAAGCACCTGGATGAGACTTGTGGAGAGTTACTCGCGACGCCGAGAGTTGGGATGTTGGGTGGAGAATTATCCACGACTTAAGGGGTTGGAATACAACCATGGAGAACCATTCACGATGTCGAGAGCCGAGATACAGCTTAGGGGGTTAGAATCCAGCCATGGATAATCACTCACGACGTAGAGAGTTGGGATGCGACTCAGGGGGTCGGAATCCAACCGTGGAGAATCACTCGCGACGCTGAGAGCCAGGATGCGACTTAGGGGGTCGAAATGCCATTGACCGGAGAAAACATAAGGCATATTGCACAAAATGCAGTTTTTATTTTGATAAGCAAAACTGCAACACTTTGTACAAACTAGAAGTTGTTCACAAAAGTGGATCATCACTACAGAAGTTGCACTTCAGCTAGTCAGCATTCCGTAGGTGCCTGAGTGGCACATTCTCTTTTAATGTGACCGAGCGTATGACCCTAGTGACTCTGTACATCCCCAGAGTTGAATCCGCCGTAAATATGGTTGATTTCACCATCTACGCATTGGCAATCTTCTTCGGCCTCAGCCCCCTGGGGCGGTGGATAGTTGCGGTTTTCCTTTCTTCTCTAGGCCCGGGGCTCTCCCTGTGGTTCATCTCCGTCAGGCTACTCCTGATTTTCTCTCTGGACGTAATTCTAGAAATAGCCTCTTTGGACAAGAGTTTCAATCTCCTGGTAGAGCTGGGAACAGTTCTCTGTGGAGTGACCTCGGTCTTGGTGGAACTCACAATATTGGGTCATCGATCTCCCGACCGGCCTTCCCCTCAGGGACAGCGGAGGAGGAAAGAAGTGTTGCCTTGAGTTTTTTGTGAAGACGGTGGCCACTAAGGTGGTGAGAGGGGTGAACTCTGGTTGGTGACACCTTAGAGGAGGAAGTCGCCTCTTGTCTCTGGGCAGGGGTCTGAACCTCCCTTCATCGCGTAATCTTCTCGAGCCTTGGGTTTGATTCAAACCTCCATTCCTTGATTTCCTCGACTTGTTTGCTCCTTCCTGCCCTCTCTTGGTTGCAGTATGGAGGTCAGCACCATAGAATCTAGTCCCACAGTCTAGAGCTTGATCGAGTGTGAGAGCAGGGTTGAAGCAGAGATCGTAGGATAATTTCCAATGTCGGACCCGTCAACAGAGGCATTTAGCGCAACAACGTCAAGAAGGTCATTACACAAATTTGCTTCTCGGTTGAAATGCTCAACGAAATAACCCAAAGATTCAGTGGGCTCTTACCGAAGAGTGAGGATATGAGCCACAGTCCTTGGCCTCCGTCGGGAACGGCTGAAATAAGCCAGGAACAACTGCTCGAGTTTTCTAAAGGTGGAGATGGACGCTGACCTCAAACTTTGGAACCACGATCTTGCAACACCTATGAGGGTGATGGGAAGGCTCCGCACCACAAAGCCACAAAGGCCACCTGCATGTCTGTTTGAGACTTGAACATAGACATGTGGTTAACAAGATTTGAAGTCCCATCATACAGACTCATCTGGGGTTGGGTGAAGTGCCTTAACACTACTTCTTCCAAAACCTCATCCACAAAAGGAGAATTCATCTTCGGAAACTCAGTTATACCCGGCCTCCTTGCATCTCCTGGAGACGGGCTTCCATGTCGGCCAGGCGGCGCTCTACAACCTTTCCTGCTCGAGGCTTTCTCTGGATTCGACTGTCCATAGCTCGTGCCGCAGGGTGATGGGAGAGATGTGAGTAGAAGTCAACCTCACGCTCACACCGACCCCTGTAATCGGATTTGGCAGGTCGATGAAGAGCTCGACCATTAGAGAACACCGACATATCCTTTGGCACAAATTCGCATGGTGGTGGAGGTGGAGATCTCGACATTGCAGGGGGGACCTCTCTTGGCCTACAACTTCAGGATTGCGAGGCAGAGGACGACTCTCAGGCTCCTGCCCATTCGGAGTGTTTACGGAAAGATCGCTGTCTTGAGGTGGCCTTTCGGGCATTGCGAGCTGGAGGGTTGGTCCACCCTGAGCAGGGGGCGATGGCAAACGCACAAGGATAAGTTGTACATTCGACTTGAACTCTTGCATTTGGCATTCAATGAAATCAACCCGAGATGTCTCCATAGCTCTTGAGGTCTGTCCCGTAGCCCCAGGTGGCAAAGTGGATAGTCCTTCCTGACCATAGGAGGATAGTTATCCTCGTTGGTGGGAGCTGGAGGGTATGCGCTTGAATTTTTCGATATGTCTTCTCGTTCTTCTGTTTTGTGTCTATCTAACTGGACCTTGTGATAACTCAAACTTAGCTAAGTAGAGAGCAGTGATCAGGGGAAGGCTTTTTGCTCAATTCCCACAGACAGAGCCAAACTGTTGGTGCATAAAATTGGTACACATCTCGAGTGTGGTCCAGTCGGATGACAGGTGGGTCCTCCTACTGAGGTGGAGTTGTTGGTTGGAAATTCTTCGGGTGAACTGTGTTGGGTCCTGGGAAGGCTGACCTGCTATGTCCAGAGTCCTGCTCCTCAGGGGGGTGTACCTGCAGAAGGCTCAGACAGGGGTTTGTCCCGGTGAAGCCCCTCCGGCGTAGTAATCAGTGCTCAGAGAGAAAAAGGTACAGAATATAGCAAGTAAACAAATGAACTCGCACGCAATGTAAGTGTATTCAAGTGTACCTTGGACTTACATAGCTCTCGATATATATAGGCGTTGGAGATAATTAGTTTCGCCTAAACACAATTAATTAGTCGAAACCCTGTATTTAGCCGATAATCTGGAGCGTTTAGGAGATAACCATTGGGCTTAGGCTTTTGGGCCCATTTGGCGAAGCCCGCGGACCTTTGTCAGGCCTGCGTCGGTGAGTTGGTGGAAGAGAGCAGAGATCCGTAGAGTCCTGGAGAAGAAACAAGATGAAAAGAGGAGCTGGTCAAGGTGAACGGCTGAGTCCCTAAAACTGATCGCCGAGGGCATGACACAGAGCTCAGAGCGGCACGTCCCTGCGGAGCTTCTCGCTCCTCCCTGGGTGTAAATGAGATTCCAGGGAGGAGCCGTAATCGGTGTATGCTCCAGCGTGGCGTTGTGGATTCCAGAATGCATCCCTGTTATTGTGAGGGTTGACACGTGGCTGGAGTCCTAAGTGCTAACTCAGAGGTTCTCAAAAATACTCTTATCATTTGTATATTCGAAAACAAGCAATTTTGCTAAATGAGGATGCTCGATTTTCAAATTGAGTATTTACCCTTAAAATTTGATACTAGTCACATTTTATTTTTTAATCTTATAATATTTTTATATTATTCCAAGATACATTATTTTTTATCTTAATGATAAAGATCATTATTTTAACTGTGATAAACTAGAAATAGGATCGTCAAGACGTAGTTTTTGAGATTCAGAATGCGATATTTTTAAGACTAAGATTCCTATAAAACAATGGACTACAGGTGAATCTGCTGACGTTACACCTCCTGTGTGAAAGTAAGTAGAGTGTTATGGATGATATTTGGCAGAGTGACGACTAAAAAAAAAATGTGTGTGTGTGTAGAGAAGAAGAAGAAGAAAAAGAAGAGAGGCGGTGGACAAAGGGTGGAAGGCCGACCAAGGATAGGGGTTGAGACTTGAGAGAGAGAGAGAGAGCTATCGGCGTCGGATTTTGGTGTGGGAAGGAAGAAAGAAAGGGGAGGGAAGTATTGAAAATAATAATAATAATAATAATAATAATAATAATAATAATAATAATAATAATTAAAGGATATATTTATTAGAAATTCAAAAAGTTAAATGGTAATTAAATTAAATTTTCAAATAATAAAATAGTAATTTAATTTCATTCCCATCTAATATTTGGTTAGTGTTTGGACAAATTTTTTTATTAATGAATGTTTAAAACCTAATCTCATATAATTAAAATTAATTAATATTAAATTGATTTTGAGATTGATTAATTCCATATTTAATTAGAAAATCGTTGATAATGAAATTGAAATTCAATCTCATATGCCAAACATAACAATGTAATCCCTTCTCGAATTTAGTATTTACCAAACATGCCCAAATATTAACTTTATTGTTGTTTTCTCGACGTTAAAAAAAATTGAGATAATTGACAATTAGTCCCAAATATCGGAATTAATCTGTCGTTAGTCCCTTTCAAAACATAAGTTTTGATTTAGTCTCGCGTTTTAAGTTTTACTTACGTACTAGTCCCGCATGTACTCACGTATTGTGCGGGAATGTAGAGAGAGCTAAGTGAGCGTTTTCATATTATAATCAATATTAGTTACATGTAACTAAAATTAATTACAATTTAGTAATTAACTATATTACATATATTTGTGTAATGTTAATTACATGTACCTGTGTAATATTAGCTACATGTTATAAAATGACATGTATTTGTGTAATATTTGTGATATCTAACAAATATTATACACATAAATTAGTTTAATATTAGTTACATGTATGTATTTGTGTAATATTTGTTACATGCAATAAAATTTTACAAACAAATTAATTACATGTGACTGCACAAGTGCTCTGTTAGACCTTCCGTTTTTTTCGATATGCGGAACTAAAACACAAATTACAATTGTGGTAGGACTTTATTAAAATTAAAAGTAAACTATGGACTAGCTACCAAAACACAAATACATGTAAATTCTTAAAAATGTCAGTGGATAGCCAGCGCAGCCATCAGCTACTAACGAAGCCCCGATCGTCTAAGAAAAGATGAACCGCCATTCCGATCAACCGCCTTCCACTTGAAGGAACCCCCCTCCGATATCGAAACGTTGTATCCACGCAATTCTGTATCTATTATTCCACTCTGATAAGGAATTATTCAAGCCTCTGATCGTTGTGTCAATCTCTCTTAAACCCCACCACAATGAGAAGCTCAAACGCAGGGGCTACGGACGATTCTGCCACCATCTCCGATGACAGCGGTGCTACCACCGAGACCGACGACGCCAACATCGAAGTTGACACCGGGGACTCTACTCCGCCGATCGAGTCTAGTCCCTACGAAGAAGGAGAAAAGGTCTTTGCTTACCATAGCCAACACCTTTACCCGGCCAAGGTATCATTCGTCTACGTTTCATTGAAATTCATCTTCCCAGACTCTGTTTCTAGGGACACAATCTATTGATTGCGTAGTTCAATTCTATGGATTTGACACCTCTATAGGTTCATAAATTTTGATCATATATGTATACATAAATGTTCACTGCCGGTCTCAAACCAGGGTTGAAAAGGAAGATTGCGTTAAGTAATGAGAAACTCTTACAACATGAATCCTATTAGATTACACGTTGATGCTATATTACGACCACCCGAATGTAATGAGAAATAGGCTTGGGTTAGCATCTTGGAATATAAGAATAGTTAGGGAGATAGTATTGCTACTGAACATAGGTTTATGGTAACCAACTTAAAGTTCAAGGGTTGGAAGTGGGAGTTTAAGGTAAATAGACAACCAAATATACCATGAAGAGATACAAAAGGAGAAAAGAGAGATTCATTTACAAATAAAATTAGGAGGGAGGAGTTATGGAAGAGACATGACAAAGTGAAAAAAAATGTGTGATGATATGCCAAGTTGTATTAATCTAGGAAGAAACGTCCTAGGAATATGTAGATGGGGACCACAATATAAGGAAAATTGGTGGTGGAATGAGAATGTTCAAAAAGCAATTCATAAGAAAATATCTTATAAGGAGTAGCAAAACTGTAGGAGTAGTGAGAGTAGAAAAGTACGAATGGGCAAAAAATGAGGTGAGAAAAGATATTTAAGAATCAAAGTTTAGGGCTTGCAATGATTACTATAATTTGTAAAAAAGTTAGAAACAAAAGATCGGAGAGAGTGTTATATACGTACTTGCAAAGAGGCGTGAAAGGAAACCAAAGATTGGGAAGTGTTGATGCATCAGAGGCGTGAAGGTTTTAGCGAAAGATGAAGAGATTATAGAATGATGGTGAAGTTATTTTTATAGTTATTTAATGAGAGAAGTGTCGAGGAATCAAGTTTGAACTGCCTAGTTTTCCACCAAGCAGGATTCGTTTCTTAGGAGAATTAGGATTCGAAAGTTATAATAGCATTAATGAAGATGAGTAATGGAAAAAGTAGTTGGTCTAGATGAGATCCCAATAGAGGTCTGGAAGAGTTCGGGAGATTTTGGGATAGATTGGTTGACTAAAGTATTCAATGACATATTGAAAATAAGAGAATGTTTGATGATTGGAGGGGAAGTATTTTAGTGCCTTTTTACAAAAATAAAAGAGATGTTCAAAGTTGTACAAGTTATTGAGGCATAAAGCGTATGAGTCATACCATGAAATTTGGGAGAGACTGATGGAATATAGAGTAATATAGGAGGCGAGCATTAAGGATAACCAATTTGGATTTATGCTCAACCGGTCAATCACCAAGTCTTATATTTACCTAAGCGATTTAGAAATATAGAGAAAAGAACAAAGATTTACATATGACTTGTGGACTTGGAAGAAACTTATGATCAAGTACTCAAAAAGCATCGTGTTGGGTTCTAGATAAAAAAAAAAAAAAAAAAAAAAAAAAAAAAAAAAAACCTACACTATATCCAATGATTATATTAAGGTGGTTAAGGATATGTATGAATGTATAGTTACTAGTGTTGGAATCGTACGAGGTGATACTTGTGCAATTCCAATTAATATAGATTTGTGTCGAAGATCATCTTTAAGTCTTTAGATTTTTGTCTTGGTGATGGATGAACTTACGAAACACATTCAAGATGGACTACCTTGGAATATGGTGTTGGTGGATGGCATAGAACTAGTTGATAAAATTAGAAGAGGTCTTAACATTAAGTTAGAACGTTGCAGGGAAACCTTAGAGTCTAGGGTCTTAAAAATTAGTAAAACTAAGACGGAATGCATGCATTGCAATTTTGATAATACTCGGGACATGATCAAATTGGAAAAATTGGGGTGATTTGTGATCATAGGATACCATTGAAACTGAAATGAAAATTTTACAAATTGTTAGAAGACTTGATTCTCTATGGTTGATAATATTGGGCGGTAAGCAAGAAGTTTGTGATCATTGGATACCATTGAAACTAAAAAGAAAATTTTACAAATTGTTAGAAGACTTGATTCTCTATGGTTGATAATATTGGGCGGTAAACAAGAAGTTTTTGATTATTGGATACCGTTGAAACTGAAAGGAAAATTTTACAAATTGTTAGAAGACTTGATTCTCTATGATTCATAATATTGGGCGGTAAACAAGAAGCTTGTTTAGAAAGTAATGTAGGAGAAATAAGAATGTTGAGGTGGATGAGTGGTAGGACAAACACAGATAAAATTAGAAATGTTAAAGTTGATGAGTGGTAAAATAGATGGATAAAGCTAACGAGAAGGGATGACCCTTGAACAATTTGTATGGCGCAAACGGATTCATGTGGCCAACCCAACTTAGGTTAGAATAAGGATTTGTTGTTGTTTGTGTTGATATATTTAAATGTTAATTTGTTCTTTTAGATTTGGATGCTCAATTATTATGCTTGTGGGTTTCCTGTATAATTTTTGGAACAATGATTAATATGAACTAGTAAATTTCAATTTCATATTTTATTTTACATTCAACAACAATGTTATAACTGGTGCGATATTAGGGAAAGTTGGGATTGTGATATGATCAGTGTATATGATGAGGTAAGCTCATTTAGAAGAATTACCAGTTTCAAATTTCTGTATCATAACAATCAGTATGTATTGGACTATTTATTGTCTGCATAACCGTCCTTATGTTATTGTAAAAATTGAAGGGCATTGTAGCTAGATAGTTCGATCTTTTAAATAGTTACATACTTTCATTATCGATCAATAAAGTGATTGTTTTCATATTGTTGTTTGTAATTCATTCTATTGTAATGGCCCAAAAGCATGATGAAAGGATGCTGATATTCAACTTTTTTCTACCTTTACTATTTGTTGTTTTCTTATGTTCGCATCCAGGTGTGTATTCTCTTTACCCCGTCTTAAAGTTGTCTCAGTAATCTTGTATGTGCAAATCTTTGTCCCATTGTCTTAAGTTTTTCTGTGAGTCTTTACAATGACCTTTCCTTTTTTACAAGGTGCAAAATGTCGAATTCCATATGAAGGAGTGGAGATACTATGTTCACTATCTTGTAAGTGTTCTCTTTCCCGAACATATATTTTTCAAGCATTTAGTTGTACTTTAGACTTCAGTATGCTCTCTCTCTAAGCCTTGTAAGTCGTAATGTATTCTTTTGCGTTCTTTTGTTTACAAATTTTCTGAAGTATAGATTCGCTTCTCTTGCAGGGGTGGAACAAAAGGTGAATATGCCTTTCAAACAATGAATCTGTTGTTACACAATCTCTACATTTTGATTCAAATGTTAGTAAGAGAAGGCAAGATTGCCTTAGACTTGAGGTTTTATTGTCCTCGTTTCCAAGTTCTTCGTTGCTCGTGCTGTTTTGGAAGCTCCTTTTACGTTTTTAGCTTGTTTGAGCTCATAATCTGAGAGTACTTCCAGCATTTAATATTTTAGAGCCGATGTTACATGAAGCACATGCAGATAAGTTAATCTAACTGGCTAGTTATACTCTCTGTGCGTTCATTGTGTTGAATATGGCAATTATTATGCCATCTCTATGTCAAATGTCCATGCTTGATAAACAAGATTAGGTTAGTTTTTCATATTTGTATACACTTGGAGATCGAGTTTGTATGGTTGCAAATTGAGAGCTTCTATTCAATCAAGTTGTTTATTACTATTTTATTGATTGTTTATTGTTTGAGTTCTGCTGAAATTTAATTTCTTTAAAAATCACCTTTTAACAGTTGGGATGAGTGGGTAGGCGCTGATCGTTTGCTGAAATTTAACGAGGCAAATGCACATCAGCAGCAGGAGCTACAGAAAAAGGATGGCTCGGAGAAGTTTGGGCGCTCATCACATATCAAACCCCAAAATTCAACAGGTTAGACCTATTGCTTGAAGCAATTCAGCAGAAAATTTCATCCAAGCAATGAACTGTGCAAAAAAGAAAAAAAATGAGGATAGGAAAAAAAATATATGATAAAGGACAATTGTATTTGGAAGTTTAAAGGCACTTTGGGTCGATTTCCATCATATTCACATGCGGGATGATCACAAGAGAGAAACTTCAGAGTTTTGTTGCAAAGTTTTGGTGTGTTGTTCATCCTCTTCTCTTACGTAGACTTAAGGATGATTGAAATTAAATAAGGATTGTCTCATTTTGGGCATTGTCATATATAAGCAAGTGTTGGGTGGTCTTGGGGGTTGAGAACCCCAAAAGCGAGCTCAAGAGGTGAGGCTTTCTCTTACGCTTATAACCAGACCATCAGCCCCTTCCACATTCGATGTAGGATAAACCCAACTTTCTCCCCTCTCACACGTTGGGCTTTTGGTCGGTTGACCCTCAACCAGTCTCTTCCTTTGTGGCTATTGGGATAGAGTTGTTGTAACTTGAGCTCTAATACTAGTGTAGGGGTGGTCTTGAGTCTCTCTGAACCCCAAAAGTTAGCTCAAAAGGTGAGGTTTGCCCTCACACTTATAACCTAAACCTGACCACCATCCCCTTCCACATCCGATGTGGGATAAACCTAACAGCAAGTAGTATTAATATTCCACCATCTTATGTCTGCTCTATGATTTTACAGCCCTCTACCCTTTCCTCCAAAAATAGAATTGAAATAAAAATCATACACTCAAATGCACAGTATGTCTAATGCTCTTAATGTTTGTTTTCTTTTTAAATGTGCCATTATCTCCCTCTTCCCTCTATTGTTTTATACCTTATATAATGTTACATGTCGATTTTGTTTTTGGTTCCTGGCGTTAGTAAATTGTTTGAGATTACTTTTAACTAAAATTTATGCTATCCTGAAATAATTGCAGCAGCAAGAGGCAGGAAGCGAAAGAACAACTCAGCACTTAAGGTACATCTCTGGTTTAGTCATAATTAAAATTGATTTGGGATGGAGTTGAACTACCTATGTATGTGTAAGTTTCCATGTAGTGGATGTTTGTGTTTACTTTTATACATGCTAATATAATGTAAAAATTGTAATTAACAATATAGTGTATTTATGTTAGCTTTAGATTGGATCCTTTTTTGGGGGGTCTCTCAACATTGTTCTATTTATATGATGCCATCAAGTATTGAATAACTACTACAGCATCTCCATGTCTTCTTCTTTGTCTTCATCTTCGTCGTCGTCTTCTTCCTCCTCTTCATCATCTAAAATGGAACAAAATTTGATAAGATGGGCTGTTTTTTCGAGTAGCGAAAAATGCAAGAACAATTTATATAGTGGGTACTTGATCTCTGTTTTATTTTGAGTTAAGAAGATATTTGAGTGCTTTGTTGTCATGAATGTTCACTTGTCTTGTCTTATTTTTCTTATAATTACTCTCGAATCTTGTCTTATTTTTCTTACAATTACTCTCGAATGAAATCAAAGTCACCATGTTAAGTTTCTCATCGGTGGCAGTTGTTGTAAGGAGGTCTAAGTTTATAGCTTGTCACCTTTTAGGGGAAAGACGTAGCACCTTTGGAGAAGCTTGCATACATACAAATCCCGCCAACATTAAAAAAGCAATTGGTCTATGATTGTGATCTTGTAACTCATTTGGGCAAGGTATGTTGCTAACAGCGAGCTTAATGCTGGTGTGACAAGTTAAAGTGTGCCCCCCTTCTTCTACTAGGTTGCCTTGTTTCTTATTTTTTGTATGCAAATTTCTGATTAGTTTGAGCTAAGCTGGCAATCGTTTCTTGCAGCTTGTCGAACTTCCTCGTAAGCCTAATGTTGACGAGATATTGAACAAATACCTTGACTACCGGTTGAAGAAAGACGGGATGTGAGTTTCTCTTACTATGTTATGATATTAGGTGGGGTGGGGTGGGTGGTGGTGGTGGTGGTGGAGGAGGAGGGAAGCTTTTACCTCCAAACACCCCCCCAATCTCTCTTTTATATATATATATAAATAATTTATAGAGCTTTTGAAGAATGAAATCAAGCGGGTTCTTTGTCGTTGTGATCAATTTCTTCATTAAAGCTGTTAGCTAATCCCTCTTTATAGACCCCCTTTTTTTTTTTTTTTTATATGCTTGTTCATTCATTCTTGTAATTCCGTAATTTTATCTATGCTTATGCATTAGAGATGATTTTAGAAGTTAGACATCCATCTACTTTCATTCAAGAGGTTTTCAGCATGTTCTTAGTTTTTGATGCATACATTTATTAACATTTAGTTATCGTTTGTTTGGTGGATGAAGGATCTCTGATTCAGTTAAAGAAATATTAAACGGATTGCGTTGTTATTTTGACAAAGCACTGCCTGCGATGCTCCTATACAAGACCGAGCGCCAACAATACCAAGACACTATTACTGATAACGTCTCTCCCTCAACTGTTTATGGGGCTGAACATTTGTTACGCCTTTTTGGTATGCTTAGAATTTCTCTCTCTACGTACAAACTTTTATCCAACATATGTTAGTTTTGGTTTCTAAAGATCTTGAAATGTACAGCAATAACGTGACTTTAGGATTTTAAACTATGTAAATTGTAGTTGTTTCTTGTTTTAGGACTCGTGATTTTTCAAATAATCACCATTTTTGTGACCTGGGCTATGCAGTTGTTGGTTGAAATTAAATGAAGCAGCTGTTTATAGTCTCATTTGTGGGCTACTACTATCTTTTTTAGATTCATTGTCTGAAATTGAATTGTTTCCTTGTACTTGCAGTTAAGCTGCCTGAGATATTGCATCATGCAAATATTGAGGCGGCGACATTGACCGAGTTGCAGCAGAAGTTGGTGCAATTTCTCAAGTAATTCTCTCTCTCTCTTTGAGTTTACCACTCAATACAGGAGAAACTGCATGTAGCAAAATCAATGGGCTTAACTCACTCTCAAAATCACTCTCAAAAGACGTCTTATAAGATGAGAATTGCCCTAGACTTTATATGTAGCTAAGGATTAGGTAACACAAACAATAAGGGACTCAACATGCCCTCTCACGCGCAGGGTGGACTTTTTGAAAAACCATTGCGAACGGATATCTGGGGAAGATCCTAACATCGATGTGGGATTCAACACTACATATATACTTATTCTACCATTAAATTGTGTAGGTTTGTGTTGAAAAGGTTGTAATAAATGAGATAAAATAATCAAAGTTTAATTTGTTTTTGGTCAGGTTCTTGCAGAAGAGGCAGAGGACCTTCTTCCTTGCTTCTTGTCCGAAGCCGGAATGCAGTGACCATGAATAGATGATGACTGAGTTTGGTTTCGGGTGTTTTCGCCCATGTAAGTACTAGGTTTTGGCATTCAGATTAATTTAAAGGTATTAACATGGGAGTTTCTCTGTATTGAGAAAGTTATAAACCAACTTGTAGAATGCTCTCTCTGTTTGTTTATTATATATGATCTATGGTTAGTCTTTTTTTTTTTTGTTTTCTCTTTCTAGGAAATAATTAGGAACAAGAACAGAGCAAAAAAAATAGTTTCGATTTTGATCCTAGAAATTTGTCCTCTCTATTTTTATTTATTTTTTGTTATTTGGAGTAGAGCATTTTTTTCTATTCTCAGAACAGCGAGGAGTATTGAGAACGATTTTGCAGTTGGGTTTAATTAGTTGGTGTTTGGTTAGTATTTTCACTTTTCTGTTTCTACTTCTAATAAATTGGGATGAGAATTCCGTTTTCGTTCTGGAGTATTCCGGGAATAGAAACATGTTTGGCAGTGACCATTGTTCTGAAATTGTTTCTTTTAATTTATAACAACTGGAACAAGAAACATGTTTTGTTGCAACATTTTTTTCCCTTTATTTTAAACGTATGGTGGCCGGCGTCGTGGTGATGGTGGTGGCTTGTTGGATAATAGTGGCTGGCGGAATGGTAGTGGAAATAATTTTCTGGGATTGAATAAAATTCAACATTTTTTTTGTTTCTTATATTATTAAATAATTCAAGAATTACTTCAAGAATTCTTGGAACATAAACATGTTTACCAAACACGTTTTTGTATATTAATTCCAAAATTTTGATAGCGGGAACAAAAATCAGAGAAGGGAACCGTAACCAAACTGGTATTTTTCGTTTTTGTTCCCAAAAAACTTACAATCTGATATTATGCTCTCAACTTTTAGGAAAAATACATTTTTTGTACCCAAAGTATGGGTGGATGTTTATTTTGACTATGAGGTTTGTCAAATTGCATATCTAGTCTCTCAAGTTTTATATTTGTTTCAATCCTACAAAGTTAAAAGCATTAATAGTTTTGGATAGAAAAGTGTTTTGCTCAATACATGGCATTCTGTTCAGGATAGTTTTGTCATTTAATCATTCTAATATTAAACTTAAAATGTTTTCTTTTACTAATATTTCTTATTAACAACGATTCATTTGAAGAATGAGAAAGATGAGTATGAATTGTTGCAATGGGAAAATATTTTAGGTTTAATACAGTCATGAAATAACAAAAACATCTCCATCAGAAGAAAAATAACGCTAAACATACTCTATTTTTCATCTAAAATTATTGGCGATATTTTTAATTTTGCGGGATTAAAACCAATGTGAAATGCAATTTGGCAAACACTTACGCTACGTTTGGTAGACGGGATTCGATAAGGGATTAGAATGATCATCCCATTCATATGTTTGGTACATGGGATTAAATTCCAGTCTTATTACTAAAAATTTTCTAATCCTATAAAACATGGGATTAACCAATACCCATATAAACTTGGTATTGTTTAATCTCAATTACATGGGATTAGGTTTTAATCATTCATCGGTCAAACAACGCAACCAAATACTAATCAAATATTTGAATTGAAATTAAATTAACTATTATACCGTTTGAAAATTTAATTAAGTTATTATTTTATTCTTTGATATCGTTCTAATACCACATGTGATCCTTTTTATCATCAAACATAAAAATGGTAATGAGTATTTCATTCCATACTAATTCTAATTATATTATCATTCAATTTAATTTCATTCTATTTTATTACATCATATCACAGGTAGTGTTAGACTTTGAAAGGTCTTGGTCTTTGCGTGCTTTGAAAGGTCTTGGTCTTTGCGTGCTTTGGGCTTGCATCAACAATAGTCGCTCTCATAAGGATAGTCTTTACATATCGACTTTTTTGCTATGCATATTAAGAAAGTGACGTTGTTCATCTTAAATTTATGGAAAACAAGTACGAATTAAATGGATAAATATTTGTACTTTGTAAATATTTAATGTATAAAAAATTAAGGTGACGTTTGGTAACCGTTTCTGTTTTCATTCCCATAGTGAAATAGGAATGGGATGGGATGCGATGAAATTTTTTTTTTTTTTTTTGGAGTAGAATCGCGTTTGGTAACGATAATTTTTTTTTTTTTTTTGGGAAGGGAATTGTGTTTGATAACGATTTTATCCTAAAATCTTTTTTTTTTTCTTTCTGTTTTGGCCTGACGGCGGTGGCGCCGTCGCTGGCCGGCCGGCGGTGCTCCGGCGACGCCCCGCCGGCACTCCGGCAACGGCCGCCGAAGGTTCTCCGGCGTCGGAGACGGCGGTGCCCCCGCCGGCGATGACCGGACGGCGGTGGCGCCTGCGACGCCGGCCGGAAGACAATAGCGCCGTCGCCGGCGACTGCCGGAAGTGGCCGAAAAATTTCCGGCCGGACGGTGGCCGGCGGCGGCGGCGGGCGGTGGTCGGCGGCGGCGGGCGGTGGTCGGCCGGTAGGTGAATAGTGACCATGGATTTTGGGAATGGAATGGGAATAATGAGAAACAATTTTTTTTTGTTTCTCATTTCTTAAGAAAAAAGTGGGCACAATTCTCAAATGGGAATGAAATGGAAACGGAAACAAAAATTACCAAACGCTATTCCCAAACAGAATTCCCAAAAATCTAGGAATGGAATAGGATAGAAATGGTTACCAAACGGGGCCTAAATTTTCAATTAACTAATACAGGAAATAAAAAATCAATTATTACATTTGTACAAGGATATTAATAATTTTCTATCTACCCCAAATCGATCTATTTTTACGTGTGATTCATGATAATTAAATTAAAAATGACATTTTGAAAATTCAATTTTTTAGAATTATATTATCTTGGTATGTCACTTTGGGGAGTAATGCTTCAATTCTAAACTAATCAATATATTAAGCATAACCACATTTTAATTGTTAGGGAAAATAACGTTTTTGGTCCTTTGAGTCCAAGTGGATATTTAAATGGCCATTTGATATTTAGCACTCGACATGATAGTACTTCTATCATTGTAGTCCAATTGGGTATTTAAATATCAACTCGACACGATAGTACCTAAACTATTAAATTAGTCTTTGTCTAAATTTTTTATTTTATCTTTAAAATTAATTATACATATTTTCCTATAACCTTTTTATTTTATATTTTTTTTTTCTATTTTCTTCCTCTCCTTCTCCTTTGGCGAAAACCACCGTCAATACGACCGTTGGTGACGGCTCCGGCAATTCTCTCCCTCTCCGGCAAAAAAAAAAACATAATAAATTCAAAATAAAAAATAAATTTACAATAACGACTCCCCTCCCTTAACTCCCTTACCTTGCAATTTTTGACACCACCCTACCTTCTCTGCCCTTGCTGGCCACCACAACCTTGCTGGGAGTAATTCCTAAATTCTTTAAGAATTAGAGAAATAAAAAAAATGTTCAATCATATTCACTCCCACAAAATTATTCTCACTATCACCTAGCTGACCACCACCACCGTCCGGCTATCAGCACCATGTGGGCCACCACTAGCCCACCGGTCTCCACTATCCCGCCGGTCACCATATATTTAAAAAAATAAAAAAAATAACAAATATTACAACGAAACGTGTTTCTTGTTTATGTCCTCATGATAAAATTCAAGACAATAATTGTTACGAAACATATATTTTATTCCCGAAATACTCCAGAATATAAACAAAATTCTAGTCCTAATTTATTGGAAGCAGAAACTATAAAAGTAGAAACACTAACCAAATACTAAATTTCAACATCTCCCGTTATTTGAAAAGTTTACATGGAAAGCCCTTCTAATTTTGAAGATATTAAGGACACCCATGGTGCACGGTAGTTTTGAAAGTAAGATTACAAGTTTAACCTTTTCATTATACTATTAAAAACTAATTTATTATCTACAATTATATGATAATAAGAATTAGTATTTTTTCATCCTAATATCTATATATTTTTTTATATGTTAATTAGTATTTGATGCAGTTGGAAAAAATTTCATAAGAATCTTATTCATGAAGAAAGAAGGAAGAAAAAGCCGCCAAATTAAGGTAGATTATTTCAAATAAGTTTTTAAATTTGCCCTTTTTTTGGCAATATTTTAACTTTTTTTTTTTACAACAACTACTTAAAATTAAATAATATTTTATTACTTTTAAAATAATTCAAATTTCAAAATTATATAATTAAATTAAAAAATAAAAAGGGAATCTTATTATTTGGTCTTTAGATAGTGTATTGAGAAAATGGTCTTCCAAATGTCTACATTAAGTTTTTTATCTCCGTAACCTTCTTAGAGTTTATTCCCTAGTCATTGCCTCTTATTTGTATTGTATTTACAATTTATGCCATTTTTCTAATCACCTTGTCAACCACTTTAAAAAATGTGAGTGTTCACTTTTTTAAAAATCATCAAAATCATTCCACGCGATTCACGGTTGATAGAAAAAAAATAATAATAATAAAATAAAAAAAAACCAAATTAATTTACGAATAATCATCTTTTCTGGTGATATGAATTTCAATTTTTTTTGGATAACTTTTTGTTAGTTTGTGAATGTTCATGTTTTTGGAAAAATTACTAAAAATTCAAATAAAGTCTGATTTAGAATTTTTTAGGTTTGGAAAATGGAGAGAAACCAAATCTGAGAACATTCAAACAAAGATCTGAGAACGAGAACAAATTAATGTGAACATTCAAATCAATTCCAAATTTGAAATTTTTCAGATCTAACAATGGAGTAAACAAAATTCCATGAACACATTGTCTGAACATTCACATGGAAAATGCATTCATATGAATATTCATAAACCAAAAACTAAATCAACAAAAAACTCCACTGCCAGAACAAAAATTGCATGAATATACTGTCTGAACATTCACATACAAAAATACATTTATATGAATATTCATAGACAAAAGACATATCAACAAAAAAATTCATGGGGATAACAAAAACTTCACATAAATCAACAAAAAATTACATGAACATTCATAAATCTTGAATGTGAACACTAAGCACATTCACTCTAATCTGAACATTCACATATAACAAAAATCTCACACAAATTACAAAACTGAAAACATTCATATAATCTGAAAATTCCCAAATCTAATAAAATCTCATCGTCGTTTCATTGTCCGTTCATCGTCGTCGTCTTGTCTGTCCTCTAGAGGATCTGAGAGACAGAAGCATGGCGGCAATGGGAGAGGCTTGCTATCACGGGCTGAGAAAGAGAGAGAAGTTCACCATTGACGCCATCGTGAATAGGATAATTGTTTGCCATCAACGTCATCGTCAATCAACCATCGCTGTCAAACAAGAGACAGTTGAGGACTATCAAATCGACCGCCCTTGTCGTCCATCGATGGTCGCCGCAATTGTCCCCCGCCATCGCCCACCGCAATCGTTAATCGCTAGGTCTTTGTTCACCCCACAAAACGAGAGTGCCGGTGGTGGTTGGCATCTACTAGATCTGACCAAACGCCAGCAATGAATTGTCAGCTTCCGATTCAGTTGAATGTTCATCATCTTCGTCTGGCAGGAGTGGCAGTGGTTGGCAGAAATTGTTCGGTAGCGGCGATCGTAGAAAAATAGGTGATGGCGTCGAATAGGCGTGCCGGTGGTTCGTGATGGTCATTGTCAATCGTTTGGCGATTGAGAGAGAGCTTTCATCGGTTGTGGGACCGAGATAAGGTATTCGGGGTAGGCGGCTGAGCAGACGAGTGAAATGAAATATAATTCCCAATTTAGGGTTTCATGTATATTATATATAAGATAAATAATTGTCCATTCTTTTTTATTTTTTAAATGACTTTTCTCTAACAATAATTACAAAATGGTTTAAAAAATAATATTTTTCAAAAACAGGTTAAATGAGGAGAGAAAAAACTGAAAAAAAACCTAAACAATAAAAAATCCAAAAAAAAATTATACTTTTAAAATTTAACTAATTAATCATTAGTTGTTGTTTAAATCATATTTAAAATGTTTACTACCATAATTAAAAATTATGGTTATAACAAAGAGTTAAAATAACTAAAATAATCTTATTTTCTATTATTTTTCCAACAAGAGTTTGATTATTATTTTTTTTTTCTAACTTTAAAAATATATATATAAAACAAAATAATAATTACAAGGGTGTTTGCATAATTAATCTATAATCCCCAAGGGAGCATCGGCTTCGCCTACCCGAGTAGGCCAGCGTACTAGGGTAGGCCTATCAAGTTGTGGCCTACCACAGTAGATACAAGAAAATCGGCTCCTAAGGAGCCTATTCCTTCCACTAGAAAAAAAAATAAAAAATAAAAAATAAAATAAAATAAAATAAAATCGAATGGACTTAGGCCGAATCTAAAATCAGCCCAAGCCCAGCCGATTTACATTGGTTTTGTAAATAAGTCAAAAATTACCAGTGTTAGGTAATTTTATATATATATATATATATATTATGTAAATGACTTAATTTTAATAAATTTTATAGTTATGGTTTGAATATTTTTTTGGAAAAAATACCAAAAAGTCTACTTAAAAGACTAAATTTACAAGATGGCCCCAAAAATTTTTTTGCACCCAATAGTCCTACAAAAATAACTACTTTATACCAAATTGTCTTTAATTTTTTGAATTGACGGTTTTATCCTTCCTTTATTACCCCTTCCTTTTTCCCTTGATCTCTCTCACGATTGTTCTTCTATATATGCAACCGATTCTTCCCACTCCACCATTCACCTCTGCCGGCCAGATCTAGCCGCTCTCTTTCTCAAATCGCGGCCACGATCTACTGGTTCGAGGGAGGTGATTTAATTGGTTTGTTGAGTTCAAAGTTTTGTGATTTGTGTTTCTTTCTTTCTTTTTTGATTGAACAAAAACACTGGCCCGTTTAGTTAGTGTTCCCAACTCAACTCAACCCAACCCATCCAAAAAAAATGGGATTGATATTTGGAAATATGTTTGGTAAACTCAATTTTGTTCTCAACTCAACCGAAAATGATAGAATTGATTCTTCAAAATCTAAAGAAATGAGAAACAATTTTTTTTTTTTTTTTTTGTGCCCAACCCAACCCATCCAATTTTAGGGATACGCTGGGAGAAAAGGGGAAGGGTTGAGTATTTACACCCAACGCCATAATCCCAGACTTTGCCTGAAAATTACATTAAACACCCTAAAAAAGTCATTAACCCTTTTTATAAATTGAAGAAACAATTTCAAAATTAATCATTGCCAAATGCAATTCTGCTCCCAAAAGAAAACAAAATTATGTCATTACTAAACATGATTCTGTTCCCAGAACAAAAAAAAATTAAGAAAAATTATCGGTCAATCCCAAATTAAGCATGAAACTACCAATTATACCTGCATGTTTGAAAATGAATCAAATAATCCTAATATACAGATTTTTTGAACCATATAGACCCAAATTTTACAAAACACGGAAATTATATGACAAAATTGCCCCTGCATGATTCTTGCGTTTTATAACTTCCTTATTTGAAGGTTTCACACAAAATAATTTTATTCAAATCAAAATAACTTTTATTGTGTATATTTGTTTACGATATAATTATATATTTAGATTCATCTCAATAAGATATTCAAAATTATATTGCATTCAATAATTTTTTTTTATTAGTTTAGGATTCGTGTTACATTTAAGATGGTACTTGCAGAATTTTCAGTTTACACATTCATGTTACATTCAATATATTACTTCCAGAATTTTCAATTTTCACATTTATGTCGCAATTAACACAATCTTATACATGATCAAATATAATTGATTGTTACATTCAACATCCAAATTATCTTTCATATTACATTAAACATACAAATAAATAGTCATAATCAGATACGACGTGGACATCCCAAATACAATTATAGACATGGATATTACATGTAATATTGCTATCTAGATTCATATATGGAGAAAAAGAAAGAGAAGTTACATGTAATATTGCTGTTACACGAATGTTAATTTGTGTTATTATCAATAATGTTACATTCTACACACAAATAAGGTGTCATAATCAAATGCGACGTGGACATCCCAAATACAATTCTAGACATAGATGTTATATGTAATATTACTATTACACCATGTTACATGTAACATTCACACTCGTTACGATATCCGATTCAACAAAGGCAATGTTACGTTCCACATGCAATATGCTCTTTGTGTGTGGAATGTAACATCGCCTGTAATATTTTTTATTTACTGTTAACACATATATCCTCTTTGTGTGTGGAATATAACATTGTCTGTTTTGAATCGTATTTCATGTAGATGTTACATGTAACAACTAATAATTCGTAGAAAACTAAAAAATCTGAAAGTACCTATGTGGAATGTAACATGAATGTGAAAATTGAAAACTAATGAAAAAAAATAATGAATTTGATATCGTTTTGAAGATCTTGTTTAGACAAATCTGAATATATAATTATATTGTAAAAAAATGTGTACAACAATAATTATTTTTATGAGTTTATACCGAATATTTCCCCTGTCTTTTGCCTTTATATCAGAAATCTCCACTATCTTTTGACAAATACCAGTCAACTCTATTAATCAATATTTTTCTGTGAAAATAGTATTTTACCCCTTGATTTTTATCAGATATTATATAATTAAAAAAAACTCTGAGTCAAATTATTGATTTACCCCTTCGTTTTTTCATTTGCTACCACCAACCATTCGCATTCATTCCCAAATCCGTTTGAGAGAGAGAGAGAGAGAGTGTGAGACGAACGACGGAAGAAGGTAGTCAGCGGTGGTTTGGGTTCGTCGTCGTCGTCGAAGAAGAAGGAATAAGGTCGTTCAATCGTCGATTCGTTAAGAGATAGAGAGAGAAATCCAAATCACAGCTCATTTAAGTTGCATCCGCCGCCGTCGTCTCCCCTCGCTCGACAAACCAAAATGTCACTGTCTTGTCGTGGGAGATTTGCTCTCGAAATCAACCGTCACCAACCCACCACAACCATCTAGCCGACTCTTTTTCTTTCTTCTCTCTTTTGTGAGTCCATGACCATCTC
The DNA here is from genome assembly GCA_016647705.1 of Eucommia ulmoides. Classification (NCBI taxonomy): domain Eukaryota; kingdom Viridiplantae; phylum Streptophyta; class Magnoliopsida; order Garryales; family Eucommiaceae; genus Eucommia; species Eucommia ulmoides. Next base: position 5,882,705 of record CM028332.1, on the reverse strand, counting down.
TGCATCTTTCTCGCAACCACCACCATCACCCAAAGCAGCCATGATGCGCCGTCTGTTCTCCAAATCTATTCGTCGCGCCTTTTGCCGGTGATGGTGGTGTTTGGTTGGGCAGTGATGGAAGGAGAAACGACGCCATGCCTCGTAACGCCATTCTGATGCCTTGTCGCGTTGTTCTATCACCGTTCCTCCTTCCGTCGTCGTTCGTCAACCAGCCGTTCAGATGCGTTCGCTGGTTATGATTTGAGTATTAAAAATTCCAAATACTTCAAATGCGTCCAGATATGAAAATTCCAATAGTGATTTGAGTAATTAAAATGTTAGGTTTGTTTTATGTTATGCTGTAGTGTTTTCCTTTACCGATCTGCTGTAGTGTTCGACGATTGTGGTGTGCGGAGATGTTGGTGTTCGGTTGTGCAATGATAGAGAAGTGTTGTAGGAAGATCTTAGATCTAAGATTTTGTCGAAACGCAAATGCCGTCGTTCAATCTTACTGCGCTGTCGTCCACGATTTTTTTTTCTCTCTCTCTCATCTCTCTGTTCTTCACTGTCTGCACCACCGAAATTGAAAAACAATAGTAGATCTTTTCAATTTTACTAGGATGATGCATTTCCGATTCATTTGAACGATGGTGAATGGTGACGAACGGAAATTAATTTCTAGGAAGATGAACAGAAAATGACGAGGAAGAAAAATGTCAAAAAAGGAGGAAGAAAAATAAGGGTATATTTGTCCAATAAATTAAAATTAAAAAAGACATTTATGTTATTTTATTGAAGTTAAATGAGTTTGAGGGTATTTTTGTCAAATAATAATATTGTGTCAGCATAGGGGAGGTGAGTGGTTTGAATTGTAAAACTATAGGGGGTGATTCGTATTTGTCAAATGACAAGGGATGTTTCTGATATAAGGGCAAAAGACATGGAGGTCTTTGGTATAAACTCTTATTTTTATTTTAATAAATGGTTATCTATTACCTAAATTAGTTTCGCAAGATGAAAATGTATTATGTAGGCGCAATAATTGAAGACACTTTCGTTACAAAAATGACAAAAGGATCACTTGGTTCATAAAAAAAGTAACGGGTGTAATCGGTAGTTTTCAATCGATTTTAGAATCTCCCAGTAAGTGCCCAAAAAATTTATGTTGTTACTAAATGTAATTTTGTTCTCAAATAGAAATTTTATTTTATTCTATCCTAAATGGGATGGAAAAAGTGGGAACAGTAACCAAACCCCACCCAAATAAGGGTACTTACCACCAAGCAACCTTGTGTAATTTTCGCCGTACTTGAATGATTCAACCTAAAGTAAGATCATAAAAGCAAATGTGAGAGTGATTGTTTCTTCTTCCTCGCCTTCTTTTAAACTTAGTGGGTTGTATTTTATTAAGACCTTTGGAAATTCCAAGGACGTTTGGGGGTCTTCCAAATCCAGGCAAAAAGTCAAGCAGTAGGAAGACTTGATATTAGAGAGTCTTCGACTGGCTCAACTGCTCATCCAATACGGATGTGTAGTAGTCCGCCCTGTATCTTTTACGGCATGTTTGGTTAGATGAAATCGAGGGCGGAATGGAATCGCATTCCGCCCTCGATTCCTATTCCGTTGTTTGGTTCTTCAATAGAATCACTTTTGTGTTTCCATTGAAATGAAATTGGATGGAATGGGATTCCATTTGAGATGGGGTGGAATGAGATTCCAACCCAATGAAATCAATATCTTAAATTACATGATAGTCCTTGTAATTAAGGTCTTGAAAATTGAGAATAAAAATAGAAATTAGAGAACATAAATTGAAATTAGAGAACAGAAAGTTGGGAATAGAAATAGAAAATTGAGAACAGAACTAGAAAATTGAGAACAGAAACTGAAAATTGAAAATAGAAACAGAAAATTGAGAACATAAACCGAAAATTGAGAACAAAAACAGAAAATTAAAGAACAAGAAATTGAGAACATAAACTAAAAATTGAGAACAAAAACATAAAATTAGAGAATAGAAAATTGAGAACAAAAACAGAAAATTGAGAACATAAATTGAAAATTGAGAACAAAAATATAAAATTAGAGAACAAAAAATTGAGAACGAAAATTAAAAATTGAGAACAAAAACATAAAATTAGATAATAGAAACAGAAAATTGAGAACAAAAATAAAAAATTGAGAACAAAAACATAAAATTGGATAATAGAAAATTGAGAACGGAAACCGAAAATTGAGAATAAAAACAAAAATTGAGAACAAAAATAAAAAATTGAAAACATAAACTGAAAATTGAGAACAAAAAATAGAATATTAGAGAACGAAAAATTGAAAAAGGAAACTAAAAATTGAGAACAAAAACAGAAATTAAAGAATAGAAACTGAAAATTGAGAACAAAAATAGAAATTAGAGAACAAAAACTTAAAATTGAGTTGAATAGTGAAATATAATAAAATGAGGAAAGGAATAGAATAGTGAAATATAATAAAATTTTATTATCACCAACCAAGAAGAGAATGGAATAATAATTTTATAAGGGCAAAACGGAAATTTTACTCTATTTCACTATTCCATTCTTTCTTTCATTCCATATCAACCAAATAAGAGAATGGAATAGTGATTCTATTCACAATTCCATTCCATTTCTTCTCTCATTCCATTACTTCTTCCATTTCATTCCACCCTCATTACATTCCGTCTAACCAAACGTGCCGTTAGGTTTCTGTTCCCAAAAATAAATAAACAAATAAAAATATTAGAATGAAAAAATATAAATTTTGAGAACAAATTCTTTCAACATAATATAATATAAATATAATATAGCACGATCCTGTATTATATTCAACACGAAATCACTTTGAATATAACACGATGGACGAGAGACCTCGAACTCATCCCCTTAAACAAATGTAAGAGAGAGAAAATGGACTTGATTTATGCTCCTGGTGGAGTAGAGGTTATGTTGAGTATATTGTATGATTATTTTGTTGAGATGGAATGATTACGACGACTTGATAAAATTTAAACAACGGTGAAAGTGGATCTCGTGTTGAATGTTACACGAGGAGTAAAATCGTTATAAAAAGATAAAATAACAATTTTATAATATGTCTTTAAAAAAAGTATGTTTGATAATTTTGTCCTCTTATAACGATTTTTTTGATGATTTTTTCAACTTTATTTTTTACAATCCTAAAAGATGAACAAGATTAAATTCGTCTAATAAATATAGTATTATTTGTAGGCGAAACTTGCGGATGTGAAATTTTTAAAATGAACAAGGTTGTCCTTCAAATTTGTCATATGCTCAGATAACTATATATTTCAACTTTTTAAGTTTGAAAACGAAGTTAGACGATGGGTAGCCCATTTCTATGGATTCTTCTTGCTTTGATCACAAATTCTCCATTTTCATCTTCTTCCACCTCCAATGTTTTGCACCGTAGATCCTCTCTCTCCGTCGAGAAACCCCAAGACGTCCTGGTTTCCCCAAACGGAGTTTTCTCCGCCGGATTTCACCGTATTCCTGACGATGTTTATTACTTCGCGATATGGTTCACAGAACCACTGTCTGACGGAAACTCCACCGTCGTTTGGATGGCCAACCGAGACCAACCCATCAACAAGAAAGGCTCCAAGCTTTCGTTGCACAGAAATGGTGATCTGGTGTTGACTGACGCCGGACTACAAACGGTCTGGTCCACCGACACTCGTTCATCGTCACTTCTCCGGCTGCTGCTACTCAACAACGGAAACCTCGTTCTCTGTGCCGATAATAATACAATTCTTTGGCAAAGCTTCGATCATCCGACGAATACTCTTCTTCCTGAACAGCCATTCACGACGAGGACAGAGCTAGTTTCTTCCCGGAGCCGGACCAATCATTCCTCCGGCTTCTACAAGCTTCATTTCAGAGACGACAATGTTCTCCGTCTCGTCTTCGAAGTACCCGAAATGACGAGTGTTTACTGGCCTCGTCTGTGGCAAAGTAACTGGGAAGGTGGCAGATACGCTGGAAGATTCCCGTACAACAACACCATAATCGCCGTTCTCGATCGGTCCGGCCACATCACGTCCTCCGACAATTTGAATTTCTCGACGGTGGATTACGGTTTGGGTCCTCAAAGGAGAATTACCATCGACGTGGACGGCAACATTCGCGTTTACAGTCTCGACGACAAAAACAGAGCATGGCAAGTCACGTGGCAAGCGTTCTCTCAACCATGCACGATCCACGGCGTCTGTGGAGCGAATAGTATATGTATAAATTCCGCAGAGACCGGACGGAGCTGCTCTTGCTTACCGGGGCACAAGATGAAGAATCACACCGACTGGTCGTACGGATGCGAGCCGGAATTCAATCGGCCATGCGATCAAAACGGGACAGATTACTACTATCTTAATCACGTCGACTTCTGGGGATATGATATAGAGGCAACGCCTAATCTAAATTTGGATGCCTGCAAAAATTTGTGCTCGAGCAATTGCAAGTGCTTGGGGTTTCTGTACTACAACGACCGTAAATGCTACCCCAAGCATACCTTGTTCAATGGGTATCGCTCACCGGGTTTCACACAAACCGTGTACTTAAAGGTTCCCCCGAATTTTTTTGAATCAAATCCAAAACCCGTTCAAGAATTAAACTGTTCAAATCGTGTACCCACTGTTTTGGACAGAAATTACAAGAAAAAACCGGAAAACCAGTTGGTCAAATTCATTCTCAGGTTCGCTACGGCAGTCGGCGGGCTCGAGATCATCTTAATCGCCAGCTTCTTCCTCGTCACTCGCGAACCATCTAGAAAAAATATGCAGGGCTATGTCCAGTTGGCGATGGGATGCAAGAGATTCACGTACGGCGAGCTCAAGAAGGCGTCGAACAATTTCAGAGCAGAGATTGGTAGAGGCAGTGGCGGCGTTGTCTATAAAGGGAATTTGCCGGAAAATCAAGCTGTAGCGATTAAACAACTGAATCAATCAGACCAGCAAGGAGAGGCTGAATTTCTAGCGGAAGTAAGAACGATAGGGAGGCTTAATCACATGAATTTGATAAAGACGTTGGGTTACTGCTTTGAGGGAAAGCACAGGCTGCTTGTATATGAGTACATGGAACATGGGTCCTTGGCGGATAATCTCCGGTGTTCTGGTGAAGAACTTGACTGGAAAAAGAAGCTAAACATCGCATTGGGAACAGCAAGAGGCTTGGCTTATCTCCACGAGGAGTGTTTGGAATGGGTTCTTCACTGTGACGTGAAGCCTCAAAACATACTGTTGGACTCCGCTTATGAGCCGAAAGTGGCAGATTTCGGTCTGTCTAAACTGATGAACAGAGGAGGAGCGGGGAATTCAAGCTTTTCTAGGATAAGGGGAACGAGAGGTTACATGGCGCCAGAATGGGTTTCCAATCAACCCATAACCTCAAAAGTCGATGTTTATAGCTACGGCATCGTTATGTTGGAGATGGTGGCCGGAAGGAGGTTTAGCTTGGATTCCGATGGCGGCGACGGAGATGGTGGTGGCGGTGGGTTGGAGCAGAGGAATTTGGTGAATTGGGTGAGAGAGAAGATGAATAATCGTTCGGCATTGATTGAAGAAATAGTGGTTGATGGGGAAGAAGAAGAAGAAAAGGAGAGAGTGAAGAATTTGATAAGAGCGAGTTCGCAGTGTGTTGTGGAAAACAAAGATGCAAGACCTACTATGAGCCAGGTTGTTGATATGTTGTTTAACATGGACACTGAATAGCAAAATGCTCAGATTCAGGAGGATTCAAAGAAACAAGTTAGAATAATTGAAAGCGGAATATTGAAATAACATATAACGATTGTATCGATATAAAAAAATAAAAAATTGGGCCATTAATCCCAAATAATAAATTTAATTTAAAAATTGTCTCATTTAAAACATAAATTTTGATTTAGTAATTTGAAGTGAGTTTCACTTATGTTTTAGTGCCGCATGTGTACGCATTGCAGGAATTGTAAGAAGAATTTGGTGAGTAAATTGGTATTATAATGAATATTAGTTACATATAACTAAATTTAGTTACGAACTTGATACTTACAAATCATATACAATTATATTACATATATATGTGCAATATTAGTTACATGTATTTTGTGTAGTTACATGTTAAATTACATGTATTTGTGTAAGATTTGTTACATTTAACAAATTTTTACACACAAATTAATTACATATAATTACACAAGTATATGTACATGTATTTGTGTCTTTTACCTTTTTCAATAGACAGAGTTAAAATACAAGTTGCACATCAGCAGCAGAGAAGCTTGGGCGCTCATCACATATCAAACCCCAAAATTCAACAGGTTAGACCTATTGCAAAAAGAGAAAAAAATAAAATAAAAAGAAGAATAGACAAAATTTGAATGCTGAAAATTATTTAACTTACATAGCCATAACTACCATTGAATCAAAATAATTTTATTTTGTGTTATATTTTACACTTTTTAATTTTGTTTTCTATATTTTTTTCTGAATTTTTATTGTTTTGGTTTTAGTTTACTATTTTGTGTTTTATTTATTATTTTATTGCTTGTAATTTTTTTCCCTATTATTTTATGTTTTCTATGTTTTTCTTTTATAGTTTTTCTTTATTTATTTTTGGGTTCTATTTTTATTTTATTTAATTGTTTCATTTTCTATTGTTTACTTTTCTGTTTTTCTTTCTTATTTTTTACCTTCTAATTGTTTGCTTTTAATTTATTTTCTTTATTACTTTTTATCTTCTAATTCGATTAACGAGCCCTTATTCTACCATTAAATTGTGTAGGTTTGTGTTGAAAAGGTTGTAATAAATGAGATGAAATAATCAAAGTTTAATTTGTCTTTGGTCAGGTTCTTGCAGAAGAATCAGAGGACCTTCTTCCTTTGCTTCTTGTCCGAAGCCGGAATGCAGTGACCATGAATAGACGATGACTGAGTTTGGTTTCGGGTGTTTTCGCCCATGTAAGTACTAGGTTTTGGCATTCAGATTAATTTAAGGTATTAACATGGGAGTTTCTCTGTATTGAGAAAGTTATAAACCAACTTGTAGAATGATCTCTCTGTTTGTTTATTATATATGATCTATGGTTAGCCTTTTTTTCTTGGTTTCTCTTTCTAGGAAATAATTAGGAACAAGGACAGAGCAAAAAAATTAGTTTCGATTTTGATCCTAGAAATTTGTTCTCTTGCTTTTCTTTTTTTTTTTTTTTTTTTTTTTTTTTTTTTGTGGGAGATCATTTTTTCTGTTCTTAGAACAACGAGGAGTATTGAGAACGATTTTGCAGTCGAGTGTAATTAGTTGGCATTTGGTTATTGTTTCTGCTTTTCTGTTTCTACTTCCAATAAACCGGGATGAGAATTTTGTTTCCGTTCTAGAGTATTTCGGGAATAGAAACATGTTTGACAACTACCATTCTCCTGAAATTGTTTCTTTTAATTTATGAGAATAGAAACAAGAAACAAATTTCGTTGCAACATTTTTTTCTTTCTTTAAATGTATGGTGGCCAGTGTGGTGGTGGTGGCCAGTGGGATAGTGATGGCCGGCAGGAGGGTAACATGAATAGTTTTCTGGGATTGAATACGATTCAACATTTTTTTGTTTCTTGGATTGAATTCAGGAATTACTCCCAAAATTTTGGAACAAAAATGTGTTTACGAAACACGTTTTTGTACATTAATCCTAAAATTTTGGGAGTGGGAACATAAATCAGGGAATGGGAATAGTAACGAAACTGATATTTTTCGTTTTTGTTCCCAAAAAACTAATAATCCGTTCTTGTGCTCTCAATTTTTAGGAAAAATACAATTTTTGTCCCAAAAATATAAGTGGATGTTTATTTCAACTCTAAGATTTGTCAAATTGTATATCTAGCCTCTCAAGTTTTATATTTGTTTCTATCCTACAAAAATGAAAAACCTTAATAATTTTGGATAGAAAAGTGTTGTGCTCAATACGTGGCATTTCAATCGGGATAGTTTCGTCATTTAATCATTCTAATACTAAACTTAAGATGTTTTTGTTAAAATTATCGCGTGGACCCATATTAACCACTAATCTACCAATTAAATCCACTAATTAAGTAATAAACCGAGCAGTCCCTCTTCGTAGATTACATGCACAACGCAATCCTAGATTCCAGATCCGTACACTTCTTGTTGATAGATTTGTCAACGCATTGTATAAGACAGTGAAGATTCTATAATAAGGATTGAGAGTTTCCATATCAAATAAAATCATTTTATTAAAATAAAAATAATTATTTTTGTATACATTTTTTTTAAAAATCTAATTATATATTCATATTCGTCTAAACAAGATTTTCAAAACGATATCAAATTCACTATTTTTTTTCATTAATTTCAGTTTTTACATTCATGTTACATTTAACATGATACTTCCAAAATTTTTAATTGTCTACGAATTATAAGATGTTACATGTAACATTTACATGAAATACGATTTAACAAAGACAATGTTATATTCCACATGCAAAGAACGAGAGTTCATAATCAGATGTAAAACAAACATCATAATGTCGTTTTGACTGGATTGGATGTTACATTGAATATGCAAATATAAATGAAATACAGTAATGTGACACGTAACATTGATGCTACATGTAACATGTTGTAGTTATTAACCTTTTGATTTTCATTTAGTTTGATTTCCCGTCTATTTATTTATGTCCTCTCAAATTTGGAACCAAAATGAAGTAAAAACTGATGAAATTTAGTAATGTATCAAGATTGTAATTATGCTCTTATCTTTTTATGTCCTATCTAGTTATTAATTTATATTGATTTTGGATTTGTTTTCTTTTAATTTTATTTATTTGTAATTCACATATATTGAATTCAATTTGAATGATGATTATTTTAACAAACTATGGGAGAGCATCTCCTTGGACTTCATTACAAATTTACTGAAAGTTAGAGACATTTGAGGAATTTTGGTGCTAGTTAATCAATTCTCTAAGGGTATGTTTGGTTGGAAGGGTGAAAAAGGAAAAGGGAAATAAAAAAGAATTTTTTTTTTTTTTATCATTTATAGAGGGAAAATCATTTTCTTTAGTATGTTTGGTTGAAGAGATATAAGAGGAAAAATAATATTTTGTGTGTATTAAAAAAGAAAAAAATAGTATATTTTTTGCTTAATTTACTATTTTACTTTTAGTACAAATGAAATGAGTATTTGTTATATAAAATAAAATGGATAAAATGGTCATTTTGACTTTTTTCTCTCTCCATCTTTTCATTTTCACTCCATATTTGGGGGGAGAAAAAAGTGACGAGAAAATGGTTTTTTCTCTCCATTTTTATTTTTTTTTTCTTTTTCATTTTCATTTCATACCAAACATAATAAATTTTTATTTTGCATCTCATTTTCATTTTCATTTTCTTATCCACTCCATTTTCCTTCTAGCCAAACAAGCCTAGGTATGCAACATTCATTCAAACACTAAGTTCCGCTATTTATAATCCTATTCTAATTAATTATTTTCTTATTAGTTAATAAATTGTTCATTTTTACATGGTTTAAATGAATAATATATATATATATATATATATATATATATATATATATATATATATATATATATATATATATATATTTTACTAAACATAAATATTACATTGTTTTTTATTGGGTTAATTACATTTTACCCCCTTGTAGTTTGACCAATTTGTATTTTATCCCCTATAGTTTGGAAATGGTCACTTACCCCCTATGGTAAGATTTTCAAACCACTTACCCCCTGATGTAGGGGGATAAGTACACCAAATATTTGACCACTAGGGGTAAGTGACGATTTTTAAACTATAGAGAAATAAGTGCAAATTGACCAAATTACAAAAGATAAAGTGTAATTAATTATTTTTTATTTATATCCCTCTAACTAAACAATGAAGGGAAATATATATTTTCTTCCAAAAAGGACAAAATGATGGGAAAAAAAGTGTTGTGCTCAATACGTGGCATTCTGATTAGGATAGTTTCGTCATTTAATCACTTTAATATTAAACTTAAGATATTTTTTTTCTTAATCTTTATTATTAACAACGATTAATTTGGAGAATGAGAATGATGAGTCTAAATCATTGTAACGAAAAAATATTTTTACTTCAGTAAAGTGATGAAATAATGAAAATAATAAATATCACCCAAGTATTTAATATATAAAAAATTAAATTTTCAATAAACTAATACAACAAATAAATAAATAAATCATTACATTTGTGCAAGATATTAATAATTTTCTATCTGCCCCAAATCGATCCATTTTTAAGTGTGATCCATGATAATATAATTAAAAGAGGATATTCTCTTAATTTTTTCAAAGTTACTTACATTAGATAGTCTAGTAACATCTAGATCAGGTTTCTTATTGATATCAAGTTTCCAATGAACAGGCATGTCGATTTCTTGAACTATGTCAGGCTTAAAGATGTTAGCAAATGGTTTTTCTCTCTCTCTCTCTCTCCGCCGATTCACCTCTGTTACGGGGGTGGATTAAGGGGGTGAACCACCCCCGTAACAAGTGGTGAATCGTGAGGGAGAGAGGGAAAGAAAGAGAGAAAGAGGGTTGAGAGAGAGAGAGAGAGAGGTGAAAAAGAAAAAAGAAAAAAGAAAGAACAGAAGAAAAAAAAAAACGTTTTACTTCTCATTTTTGTTAAATTTGATGAAAAATGTAACAGAATGACCATTTAAAGCTGAGTGCATATTAGAGGGTTTAAATTCAAACGAAACAATTTATTGGACTACATAGAAACATGTCAATAATTAGAAAGTTTAAAATGTACTTTTCCCAATTAAAAATGACATTTTGAAAATTCAATTTTATAATTATTTTATTTTGGTATGTCGCTTTGAGGAGTAATGCTTCAATTCTAAACTAATCAATGTATTAAGCATAATCACATTTTAAATTTTAGGGAAAATAACTTTTTTGGTCCTTTGAGTCTAAGATGGGTAGTTAAATAGTACTTGATATTTATCACTCGGCATGATAGTACCTAAACAATTAAATTATTCTTGGTCTAAATTTTCTATTTTACCATTAAAATTAATTGCACATATTTTCCTATGGACTTTTTATTTTATATTTTTTCTCCCTCTTCTTCCTCTCCTTCTCCTTTGGCGAAAACCACCGTCAATGCAGCCGTTGATGACGGCTCCGACAATTCTCTCTTTCTCTTTCTCTACGGCAAAAAAAAATGAAATAATAAAAAAGAAATTCAAAATAAAAATAAAAATAAATTTACTCTAACAACTCCCCACCCTCAATACCCTTACCTTGCAACTTTCGACACCACCCCACCTTCTCTGCCCCCGCTGTAACCGTCCGCCATCCCCCACTACCCACCACAACCCCACTGGGTGTAATTACTGAATTCCTTAAGAATCTGAGAAAGAAAAGAAAATGTTGATTCCTATTCACTTTCACAAAATTGTTCTCACTACCACTCCGCCAGTAATCACCTCCCCGCTGGTCACCATACATTTAAAGAAAAGTAAAAAAAAAATTGCAACTAAATGTGTTTCTTATTTCTGTTCTCATTAAAAAAAATCAAAACAATGGTCGTTACCAAACATATTTCCATTCTTGAAATATTGCAGAATAGAAATAGAATTCTCATCCCAATTTATTAGAAGTAGAAACAGAAAAGCAGAAACATTAACCAAATGTTAAATTTCAACATCTCCCATTATTTGAAAAATTTACGAGGACACCCCTTCAAATTTTGAAGATATTAAGGACACTCATGGTGGTTGTTGTGAAAGTAAGATTACAATTTTAACCTTTTCATTATACTATTAAAAAATAATTTCTTGGCTACAATTATATGATAAAAAGAATTAGTATTTTTTCATCCTGATGTCTATATATTTTTTTATAAGTTAATTAGTATTTGATGCACTCCGGAAAATTTGCATAAGAATTTTATTTATGAAAAGTGAAAGAAAGAAAGAAAAAGAGGTCAAATTAAGGTAAGATCTTTCAAATAAGTTTTTAAATTTGTCATTTTTTTTTGCAATAGTTTTAACTATTTTTTAATAATAAATACTTCAAATTAATTAATATTTTATTAATTTTAAAATAATTCGAATTTTAACAATTATATAATTAAATTAAAAAATAACTAATTCATTATTTGTTTTAGTTTTTAAATTATAATTAAAATATTTATTACCATAATAAAAAATTTTGGTTATAACAAAGTGTTAACATGACCAAAATAATTGAAAAAATTAATAATTAATCTATAGGGGAATTAATCCCCAAGGGAGCATCGGCTCCGCGTACTTGAGTAGGCCAACCTGCCACAAAGTAAGCACAAGAAAATCAACTGGACTTAGGCCAATTTTTTTAAAATCAGTCCAAGCCCAGTTAATTTACATTGATTTTGTAAATAAATAAAAAATTACATGTATCAAATAATTTTTTTTTATATATATAATTATTTTTTAAAGAACTAAAATTTTATAGTTATAATTTTAATATTTTATTTTTTTTATTTTTTTACAGTTGATCATAAACGAGGTTAAATTCATCAAATAAAATGTAATATTATTTGTGGGCGAAACTTGTGGATGTGAATTTTTTTAAATAATAAGGTGGTCCTTGAAATTTGTCATACGCTCACATATTAAACTATACTAGCGTATAACCCGTGCCTTGAAAGCACGGGAGTAAAAAATATTAAACTTAAAAAAAAAATTGTCATAATTTTTTTATTTGTACAATATTTTACATCTATTTTATTAAAATATCAACAAAAATTAATATTTAGATACCATCATCGACTAATAACAAACATTACAAATACAACATAATTAATATCCAATAACTTACATGTTCAGCTATCAAATAATACCATAATTATGCATAAGTTCAACCAAAACAAATCAAAGCGAAAAATACTTACCACTTATTCAAATCTCAATACTTCAATACTAAGTTTCGCCTACACAACTAAATAATTAATTGTTAGAATTCAACATCGGACAAATGAAACTTCCCAAAGTGCTATATATGAGAAAGGAGTTACTCCTCTTGGCACCATATGGTTTTAAGATGGAACCTCCTAACATGGTATTAGAGCCAAGTTTGGAAAGTCTCGTTTGTTTGTCCCCGATTGTTTGCATCACGTGCAAGGCGGGGTTGCACGTGGTAGGTGTTAGAATCCTCAGATTGCATTGCTTCACGTGCAAGCGGGGTTGCACGTGAGGGTGGGTGTTAGAATCCCACATTGGACAAATGAGACTTCCCAAAGTGCTATATATGAGAAAAGAGTTACTCCTCTTGGCACCATATGGTTTTAAGATGGAACCTCCTAACATTAATAAGTCAAAAATCAAAACATAGTTTCATGGGAAATGATTAAAATTAAAAAAATAAAAATAAAAATAGAAAAAGAACTTTGTAATTTAAAATGGGAAAGAAACTTGCATTAATTTCTCTATGATCCCACTTTAGTTTTCACCAACAAAAGTTTACCTTAACTTCTTTGATTTAAACTTGTAAAAATAAAAAATATAAAAATTTATTGGGTATATAGAAAATGAACAATCGGAAAACAAAAGAATATAAAACAAAAAACTAATTAAATATATAGCAAGTAATCCAAAAAAAGAATCATAAAATAGAAAATATGGGTTAAATAGATAATAATCACCATTTCATATCTTAAAATAAAAATGGTTGACATATACTTATTGCTCACAATCCACATAGCACTAAACTTTCAAAACTTTTAGGGGTTACAACACTTATAGAATATAACAATTCATTAATAGTAGCAAATTAGTCCACGAAATGTTAGTAGGAGTAATCGGTGCAAAAAAAAAAAAAGCAATTGCGTTCATTTGGTAGTTTCCACAGCAATTCGGAAATTGGTGGTAAGCGTCCCTAAATATAATTATATTGATGTAAAATAAAATTGATTTTTTTATGTATAATCATATCACACAGTCAAACTAAAAATCAAACCAAATTAAAAATAAATATTAAATCTATATAATCTCATCAATAATTAAAAAATAACATAACAAATAAACTCAATCCATAAATTAGTAACAAAAAAAAAAAACTCTTAATTACATTTGGGCACAAATAGCCCAATTACTCAAGAACATCTTTATGAATATAAAGAAACCCAAATAAAATCAAATCAAAGTCATTACACCTAAAAGTAGAAGACTAAAAAAAGTGTACCAAACAAATCACACCGGAAATAACAAAAAAAAAAAAAACATAATATAAGCCATCACAACTAAAATAAAATTAGAAGACTAAAAAAAGAAGAAAATATAAAACTTCAACAACTAAATATTGTTAATTGTCACAACAATGAGATATAACTGAATACTTTTTATTCAAGATAAAACCAATAATTGTATACAGCTACTTCTTCAGTTTCACCTGCACAACCTAAACTAATTTTATACAATTAAAATTGTAACTTTAATAATTTTCAAATTGACTTTAAGTTAAAATCCTTACCATACAAATAAAACATACAGTTGATTTAGGTGGGTGATTCAATCCGTCATGCACCCAAATCAATTTTTGTAACCTTATGATCATCTCCATGATCATCAAGATAATTCTGGTACAAATAAGAGACGAATCTCCAAATTGCCATTAACATGGCCAATACCTTGACCCCATTGATCTCCTCACCATATAAAACAACAATAGCAACAGGAGCTAACGACAAACTCAACATACTGATAACATTAGAAAACAGCGAAGACAACCAATAAATTAGACTCCAAACACCTACAGAGCTAATCTGCCAAACCAAAGCCACACCCTATAGAGAAACGGTTGTGGCCGGTAATGGTAGCATCGATGGTCAGAAGAGGAGCAACAGAGGAGAGACAGAGAGAAAGTGAGAGCTAGCTTTGTAGGGAGAGGCGTGAGTAGCAATTGACAGAAATAGACGGAATAATAGGTGGAAAAAAAAAAGGGTTAATAAATTGTGAGAGTGAGAGAGTGAATTAGTGTTTAATTAATTTGATTAAAAAAATAGATTAAAGACAATTGTAAAATTGACCGAATTATAATATCATTTCCTATTATATCATATATAACTAATTAATATATATAACCTTATTTTCATTTTGAAAAACTCAATTTCCTTTAAATTATCTAATTTATATTATAAATACCAACACCACCAAATTCTTAACTAAAATATATAAGTAATCAATATTATATTAATTTAATTTCCTAAAATATATAACTAATTAATATGCATATCCTTATAAATCATTTAATATATAATGATATACTATTATTTCCATTTCGACAAACTCAATTTCTTTCATGGTCCTTAACTAATGTCGCCAAAATGTCCAGTCAGCATTTATTTGTCCTAATCATATTTTTGTTTGTCCTAGTCAACAAAAACAGTCATGTTTTATATAATAGATACTATAATATAATAAATTAAAAATGACTAAATTTTTTAATTAATTTTGGTGTCTCTATTTAAGGTTATTAGAGAGAGAATTAAGAGATAAAGAGAGAAAATTAAGTAATTAAGAAATTATATATTTTTTTATCATTATATATATTTTTATAAGCAAAAAATAATATTAATATAACTTTATTTCCTTTTAGACAAATTTAATTTTCTTATATATTCTTTAATTTAAGACCGCAAAATGTCCTACTCAATAAAAACCGTCATGTTTTATTTGTCCAAATCATAAGTTTATCCTAATCAGTAAAAAATGTCATGTTTTATATAATATACTATAATATAATAAATTAAAAAATGACTATTTTTTTTAATTAATTTTGGTGTCTCTATTTAAGGTCATGAGAGAGAGAATTAAGAGATAGAGAGAGTAAATTAAGTAATTAAGAAATTATGTATATTTTTATCATTATATATATTTTTTATAAGCCAAAAATAATATTAATATAACTTTATTTCCTTTTAGACAAATTTAATTTCCTTATATATTTTGTAACTTAAGACTGCAAAATGTCCTACTCAATAAATTTGCTTATCCTAGTCAATAATTTTGTTTGTCCTAGTCATATTTTTTTGTCCTAGTCATAAGTTTGTCTTAGTCAACTAAAAAGCCGTCCTGTTTTATATAATAGATTAGCGTATAACCCATGCCTGAAGGCAGGGGTGTAAAAGAAATTGAACCTATTTTTTTTTTTATATATATATATATATATATATATATATATATATATATATATATATATATATATATATATATATATATATATATATATATATATATATATATATATATATATATATATATATATATATATAATCTCCTATATTTACACAACATTCTAATGGCGAAAGAAACAGAGGAGCTCAGAGGTCCAACAATGACGAATGTAGAGTCAGTGATGGAAGAGAAGATTCACCAGTGCCCTATTTGTTTCTGTCTTTTTTCCTTCAGTCAAGCACTCAACAACCATAAAAGAACACATGGAATTGCTTCATTGACATACTCTTCCTCCTGCTACTACTACTAAAGTAAATCATCTTCACCTTCATCACCATTTTTATCCTCAAAATACTTTCGAAGAACTCATAATAAAAAATAAAAAATAAAATTACCCATATAATATAGCATGTGCATCTCATGTGTTAAAATCCGTCCAAATTAACACTACTATTTGATAAAAGGGTTACATGAAAAATCGACAACAAAAAAAAGGATGACATTGAAAATAAAATAAAATTACAGGGCCACATAAAAAACAAATAGCAAATAGGAGGATAAAAAATATATAATTTGTCCAATCAATAAAAAATTCAAAATTAAATTATTATTTCATTTTTAATCCTGTTTATTAGAATTTATGAAAACATTAATATTCAATTTCTTAATAGATCAAAAAACTAAGAAATGAAATCAAATCTATGAATATATTTGTTAGGAAAATCAAAGAAAAAATGAGAGATTAACATAAATAAAAAACTAATAAATAAAAGTACTCTAATTGCCTTTCGTATGAAGATACTGCAAGCTGTGGTAGACCATAATAGAGCGACTGAAGTGATCTTTGCACCACAGTACATAAGATGGAGACGGCTCTTTCTTCTTCGTGTTGTATTTGTTTTCTTGCACTTTGTCCCCTAAAAATTGAATAATTGGCAAATTCTGGAAAAGAATTGAAACGTTTCTTAATTTTCTTCCTGGATTTTTATTTTTTGCCTCAATTTTTTATTTTTATTTTGTTGGAAACACAAACAAAAAAAAGGGAAGTAGAAACAGTAAGGCGGCATTTGTTTAGTGTTTCTATTCCCAAAAAAGGTAAGAACAAAAACAGAAATATGGGAGTGAAAAATATGTTCTTATTTTTTACCCAATTCTTAAGAATAGAACAAAAACCAAAATTTGGGAACACATAAAAACACTAATCAAGTAGACTGACCCAAGTACTTGGCGGCAACTTTCGCCAAAGCTCCACCGGAATTAGCAACAGGGATGGCAACCATCATTAACTTGCTTGCATCCTAAAATTCCAAACCCAAAAAAAAAATTAATCACATAAAAAAATGAAAAACAAATGATTAAAAGGTTGGAGCTTGGTTTAAATATGAATAAATTCATGTGGCAAATATGAACAAATTCAATATTTAAAACCCAATTTGATGGCAGTGGTGATGAGACTACGAGATTTTTCCATTCCAATTTCAAGATTTGAAACCCTAAACGTTTAAATCTAAAACCCAAATTCAAAAATTTGAAAAAAAATAAAATCGTAAGGCAGAGAGCATACCTGAAGGTTTTGAGGTCGGCGCGAGCATCAACAGTGTGTTTTAGATCAAATTACATATGGAAGATGGTCCTCATGAGCAAGCCAACGCAATTTTTTTGAATTTCTCATGGCGATGGAAAGAGAGAGCAATCACTGGGCATTCAAGAAATTAGGAAATGAATAAGGAATTATAATGACACAAAAAAAAAAAAAAAAAACAGAGTAAAAAAAAAATTAAAAAAATTGAGCGAATCCCTCAACTGCAATGAAAAAGGAATGAAAAAAGATAATTAAGATGTTTAAAAATGAAAAAAGAAAACAATATTTATTTATGGAAGTAATTAAAGTTTAATTCAAAGGTTAATTAATTAAATTAATTTTTTTAATTAAGGAAATAAGTTAATCATTTGTCCAAAATTGAGTTAATTTCTTTATGTTTGTCCTAGTCATCAAATTTATTTAGCCTCGTCAGCAATTTTGTTTGTCCTAGTCATATTTTTTGTCTTAGTCATAAGTTTATCCTAATCAGCCAAAAAGCCATCCTGTTTTATATAATAGATATTCATATGTTCCGGTACAAAACTTTTTAAGTTTGAAAACAAAGGAAACGAGATGGGTAACCCATTTCTACTGATTCTTCTTGCTTTGATCACAAATTCCGCATTTTCATCTTCTTCCACCTCCAATGTTTTGCACAGTAGATCCTTTCTCTCCGTCGAGAAACCCCACGACGTCCTTGTTTCCCAGAACGGAGTTTTCTCCGCCGGATTTCACCGTATCCCCGACGATGTTTATTACTTCGCAATATGGTTCACGGAACCCCCGTCTGACAAAAACTACATCGTCGTTTGGATGGCCAACCGAGACCAACCCATCAACAAGAAACGCTCCAAGCTTTCGTTGCACGGAAATGGAGATCTGGTCTTGACTGATACCAGACAACTAACGGTTTGGTCCACCGGAACTAGTTCATCGTCGTCTTCTCTCCGGTTGCTGCTACTCAACAATGGCAACATTGTTCTTCGTACTGAGAGTGATATTCTTTGGCAAAGCTTTGATCATCCGAGGAATACTCTTCTTCCCGAACAGCCATTCACCTCTGCCGGCCAGATCTAGCCGTCTCTCTCTCAAATCGCGGCCACGATCTACTGGTTCGAGGGAGGTGATTTGATTCGATTTTCACCTTCGAATTTTAGAGATTGAATTGGTTTGGTGAGTTCAAAGTTTTGTGATTTGTGTTTCTTTCTTTCTTTCTTTTTTGATGGAACAAAAACACTAAGGGCCCGTTTGGTTAGTGTTCCCAACCCAACCCATCCAAAAAAAAAAATGGGATTGATATTTGGAAGTGTGTTTGGCAAACTCAATTTTGTTCTCAACTCAACCCAAAATGATAGAATTGATTCTTCAAAATCTAAAGAAATGAGAAACAATTTTTTTTTTTTTTTTTTTTTTGTGCCCAACCCAACCCATCCAACTTTAGGGATACGCTGGGAGAGAAGGCAAAGGGTTGAGTATTTACACCCAACGCCATAATCCCAGACTTTGCCTTAAAATTACATTAAACACCCTAAAAAAGTCATTAACCCTTTTTATAAATTGAAGAAACAATTTCAAAATTAATCATTGCCAAATGCAATTCTGCTCCCAAAAGGAAACAGAACTATGTCATTGCTAAACATGATTCTATTCCCAGAACAAAAAAAATTAAGAAAAATTATCGGTCAATCCCAAATTAAGCATGAAACTATCAATTATACCTGCATGTTTGAAAATGAACCAAATAATCCCAATATACAGATTTTTTGAACCATATAGACCCAAATTTTAGAAAACACGAAAATTATATGACAAAATTGCCCCTGCATGATTCTTGCATTTTATAACTTACTTATTTGGAGGTTTCACACAAAATAATTTTATTCAAATCAAAAGAACTTTTATTGTGTATATTTTTTTATGATATAATTATATATTTAGATTCGTCTCAATAAGATATTCAAAATTATATCGCATTCAATATTTTTTTTGATTAGTTTAGGATTTGTGTTACATTCAACATGGTATTTGCAGAATTTTCAGTTTACACATTCATGTTACATTCAATATGTTACTTTCAGAATTTTCAATTTTCCCATTTAGGTCGCAATTAACACAATCTTATACATGATCAAACATAACTGATTGTTACATTCAACATCCAAATTACCTTTCATATTACATTAAACATACAAATAATAGTTATAATCAGATGCGACGTGGACATCCCAAATACAATTATAGACATGTGTATTACATGTAATATTGTTATCTAGATTCATATATGGAGAAAAAGAAAGAGAAGTTACATGTAATATTGCTGTTACACGAATGTTAATTTGTGTTATTATTAACAATGTTACATTCCACACACAAATAAGGTGTCATAATCAAATGCGACGTGGACATCCCAAATACAATTCTAGACATAGATATTACATGTAACATTACTATTACACCATGTTACATGTAATATTCATACTCGTTACGATATCCGATTCAATAAAGGCAATGTGTGGAATGTAACATTGTCTGTAACATTTCCTATTTACTGTTAACACATATATCCTCTTTGTGTGTGGAATGTAACATTGTCTGTGTTAAAGCGTATTTCATGTAGATGTTACATGTAACAACTTATAATTCGTAGAAAACTAAAAAAATCAGAAAGTACCTATGTGGAATGTAATATGAATGTAAAACTAAAAATTAATGAAAAAAAAAAATAGTTAATTTGATATCGCTTTGAAGATCTTATTTAGACGAATCTGAATATATAATTATATTGTAAAAAAAATGTGTACAACAATAATTATTTTTATGGGTTTATACCAAATATTTTTCCTGTCTTTTGCCTTTATATCAGAAACCTCCCCTATTTTTTGATAAATACCAGTCAACTCTATTAATCAATATTTTTCTATGAAAATAGTATTTTACCCCTTGATTTTTATCAGATATTATATAACTAAAAAAAACTCTCAGTCAAATTATTGATTTACCCCTTCGTTTTTTCATTTGCTACCACCAACCGTTCTCGTTCATTCCCAAATCTGTTTGAGAGAGAGAGAGAGAGGGTGAGACGAACGACGGAAGAAGGTATTCAGCGGTGGTTTGGGTTCTTCGTCGTCGTCGAAGAAGAAGGAATAAGGTCGTTCAATCCTCGATTCGTTAAGAGATAGAGAGATAAATCCAAATCACAGCTCATTTAAGCTGCATCTGCCGCCGCCGTCTCCTCTCGCTCGACAAACCAAAATGTCACCGTCTTGTTGTGGGAGATTTGCTCTCGAAATCAACCGTCACCAACCCACCACAACAATGCAGCTGCCTTTTTTTCTTTCTTCTCTCTTTTGTGAGTCCATGACCATCTCTGCATCTTTCTCGCAACCACCACCATCACCCAAAGCAACCGTGATGCGCCGTCTGTTCTCTAGATCTATTTGTCGCGCCTTTTGCCAGTGATGGTGGTGTTTGGTTGGGCAGTGATGGAAGGAGAAATGACGCCATGCCTCGCAACGCCGTTCTGATGCCTTGTCGCACTGTTCTATCACCGTTCCTCCTTCCATCGTCGTTCGTCAACCAGCCGTTCAGATGCATTCGCTGGTTACGATTTGAGTATTAAAAATTCCAAATACTTCAAATGCGTCCAGATCTGAAAATTCCAATAGTGATTTGAGTATTAAAAATGTTAGGTTTGTTTTTCAGATTTGGAATTTTGTGCAAGCATTGACAAATGTATTATGCTTATGCAATAGAGATGATTTTAGAAGTTAGACATCCATCTACTTTCATTCAAGAGGTTTTCAGCATGTTCTTAGTTTTTGATGCATACATTTATTAACATTTAGTTATCGTTTGTTTGGTGGATGAAGGATCTCTGATTCAGTTAAAGAAATATTAAACGGATTGCGTTGTTATTTTGACAAAGCACTGCCTGCGATGCTCCTATACAAGACCGACCGCCAACAATACCAAGACACTATTACTGATAACGTCTCTCCCTCAACTGTTTATGGGGCTGAACATTTGTTACGCCTTTTCGGTATGCTTAGAATATCTCTCTCTACGTACAAACTTTTATCCAACATATGTTAGTTTTGGTTTCTAAAGATCTTGAAATGTGCAGCAATAACGTGACTTTAGGATTTTAAACTATGTAAATTGTAGTTGTTTCTTGTTTTAGGACTTGTGATTTTTCAAATAATCACCATTTTTGTGACCTGGGCTATGCAATTGTTGGTTGAAATTAAATGAAGCAGCTGTTTATAGTCTCATTTGTGGGCTACTACTACTTTCTTTTTTAGATTCATTGTCTGAAATTGAATTGTTTCCTTGTACTTGCAGTTAAGCAGCCTGAGATATTGCATCATGCAAATATTGAGGCGGCGACATTGACCGAGTTGCAGCAGAGTTAGTGCAATTTCTCAAGTAACTCTCTCTCTCTCTTTGAGTTTACCACTCAATACAGGAGAAACTGCATGTAGCAAAATTAATGGGCTTAACTCACTCTCAAAAGACGTCTTATAAGATGAGAATTGTCCTAGACTTTATATGTAACTAAGGATTAGGTAACACAAGCAATGAGGGATTCAACATGTCCTCTCACGCGCAAGGTGGACTTTTTGAAAAACCATTGCAAACGGATATCGGGGTAAGATCCTAACATCGATGTGGGATTCAACACTGCATATATACTTATTCTACCATTAAATTGTGTAGGTTTGTGTTGAAAAGGTTGTAATAAATGAGATGAAATAATCAAAGTTTAATTTGTTTTTGGTCAGGTTCTTGCAGAAGAGGCAGAGGACCTTCTTCCTTGCTTCTTGTCCCAAGCCGGAATGCAGTGACCATGAATAGATGATGACTGAGTTTGGTTTCGGGTGTTTTCGCCCATGTAAGTACTAGGTTTTGGCATTCAGATTAATTTAAAGTATTAACATGAGAGTTTCTCTGTATTGAGAAAGTTATAAACCAACTTGTAGAATGCTCTCTCTGTTTGTTTATTATATATGATCTATGGTTAGCCTTTTTTTTTTGTTCTCTCTTTCTAGGAAATAATTAGGAACAAGAACAGAGCAAAAAAAATAGTTTCGATTTTGATCCTAGAAATTTGTCCTCTCTATTTTTATTTATTTTTTTGTTATTTGGAGTAGAGCATTTTTTTTCTATTCTCAGAACAGTGAGGAGTATTGAGAACGATTTTGTAGTTGGGTTTAATTAGTTGGTGTTTGGTTAGTGTTTTTACTTTTCTGTTTCTACTTCTAATAAATTGGGATGAGAATTCTATTTTCATTCTGGAGTATTCAGGGAATAGAAACATGTTTGGCAATGACTATTGTTCTGAAATTATTTCTTTTAATTTATAACAACTGGAACAAGAAACATGTTTTGTTGCAACATTTTTTTCCCTTTTCTTTAAACGTATGGTGGCCGGCGTCGTGGTGATGGTGGTGGCTTGTTAGATAATAGTGGCTGGCGGAATGGTAGTGGGAATAGTTTTCTGGGATTGAATAAAATTCAACATTTTTTTTTGTTTCTCATATTATTAAGGAATTCAAGAATTACTCCAAGAATTCTTGGAACATAAACATGTTTACCAAACACGTTTTTGTATATTAATTTCAAAATTTTGATAGCGGGAACAAAAATCAGAGAAGGGAACAGTAACCAAACTGGTATTTTTCGTTTTTGTTCCCAAAAAACTTACAATCTGATATTGTGCTCTCAACTTTTAGGAAAAATACAATTTTTGTCCCAAAGTATGGGTGGATGTTTATTTTGACTATGAGTTTTGTCAAATTGCATATCTAGTCCCTCAAGTTTTATATTTATTTCAATCCTGCAAAGTTAAAAGCATTAATAGTTTTGGTTAGAAAAGTGTTTTGCGCAATACATGGCATTCTGTTTAGGATAGTTTCGTCATTTAATCATTCTAATATTAAACTTAAAACGTTTTCTTTTACTAATATTTCTTATTAACAACGATTCATTTGAAGAATGAGAAAGATGAGTATGAATTGTTACAATGGAAAAATATTTTAGGTTTAATAGAGTCATGAAATAACAAAAACATCTCTATCAAAAGAAAAATAACGCTAAACATACTCCATTTTCCATCTAAAATTATTGGCGATGTTTTCAATTTTGCGGGATTAAAACCAATGTGAAATGCAATTTGGCAAACACTTACGCTACGTTTGGTAGACGGGATTCGATACGGGATTGGAATGATCATTCCATTCATATGTTTGGTACATGGGATTAAATTCCATTCTTATTACCAAAATTTTTCTAATCCTACAAAACAAGGGATTAACCAATATCCATATAAACTTGGTATTGTTTAATCTCAATTACATGGGATTAGGTTTTAATCATTCATCGATCAAACAATGCAACCAAATACTAATCAAATATTTAAATTGAAATTAAATTAACTATTATACCGTTTGAAAATTTAATTAAGTTATTATTTTACCCTTTGATGTCGTTCTAATACCACATGTGATCCTTTTTATCACCAAACATAAGAATAGTAATGAGTATTCCATTCCATTACCGTACTAATTCTAATTCTATTATCATTCAATTTAATTTCATTCCATTTTATTACAGCAAACCAAATGTAGTGTCAGACTTTGAAAGGTCTTTGTCTTTGCATGCTTTGAAAGGTCTTGGTCTTTGCGTGTTTTGGGCTTGCATCAACAATAGTCGCTCTCATAAGAATAGTCTCTTAATTTACATATCGACTTTTTTGTTATGCATATTAAGAAAGTGACGTTGTTCATCTTAAATTTAGGGAAAACAAGTAATAATTAAATGGATAAATATTTGTACTTTGTAAATATTTAATATATAAAAAATTAAATTTTCAATTAACTAATACACAAAATAAAATTAAAAAAGAAAAAAATCAATTATTACATTTGTACAAGGATATTAATAATTTTCTATCTACCCCAAATCGATCTATTTTTACGTGTGATTCATGATAATTAAATTAAAAATGACATTTTGAAAATTCAATTTTTTAGAATTATATTATGTTGGTATGTCACTTTGGGGAGTAATGCCTCAATTCTAAACTAATCAATATATTAAGCATAACCACATTTTAATTGTTAGGGAAAATAACGTTTTTGGTCCTTTGACTCCAAGTGCATATTTAAATATCAACTCGACACGATAGTACCTAAACTATTAAATTAGCCTTGGTCTAAATTTTCTATTTTATCTTTAAAATTAATTACACATATTTTCCTATCAACTTTTTATTTTATATTTTTCTCTATTTTCTTCCTCTCCTTCTCCTTTGGCGAAAACCACCATCAATGTGGCTGTTGGTGACGGCTCCGGCAATTCTCTCCCTCTCCGGCAAAAAAAAAAAAAAACATAATAAATTCAAAATAAAAAATAAATTTACAATAACAACTCCCCTCCCTTAACTCCCTTACCTTGCAACTTCTGACACCACCCTACCTTCTCTGCCCCTGCTGGCCACCACAATCCTGCTGGGAGTAATTCCTAAATTCTTTAAGAATTAGAGAAATAAAAAAAAATGTTCAATCATATTCACTCCCATAAAATTATTCTCACTATCACCCAGCCGACCACCACCACTGCCCGGCTATCAGCACCATGTGGGCCACCACTATCCCACCGGTCTCCACTATCCCGCCGGGCTCCATATATTTAAAGAAATAAAAAAAAATAACAAATATTACAACGAAACGTGTTTCTTGTTTATGTCCTCATAAAAAAATTCAGGATAATAGTCGTTACGAAACATATATTTTATTCCCGAAATACTCCAAAACATAAACAAAATTCTCGTCCTAATTTATTGGAAATAGAAACTACAAAAGTAGAAACACTAACCAAATACTAAATTTCGACATCTCCCGTTATTTGAAAAATTTACATGGAAAGCCCTTCTAATTTTGAAGATATTAAGGACACCCATGGTGCACGGTAGTTTTGAAAGTAAGATTACAATTTTAACCTTTTCATTATACTATTAAAAAATAATTTATTATCTACAATTATATGATAATAAGAATTAGTATTTTTTTCATCCTAATATCTATATATTTTTTTATATGTTAATTAGTATTTGATGCAGTTGGAAAAAATTTCATAAGAATCTTATTCATGAAGAAAGAAAGAAGAAAAAGCCGCCAAATTAAGGTAGATTATTTCAAATAAGTTTTTAAATTTGCCATTTTTTTGGCAATATTTTAACTATTTTTTTTACAACAACTACTTAAAATTAAATAATATTTTATTACTTTTAAAATAATTCAAATTTCAAAATTATATAATTATATTAAAAAATAAAAAGGGAATCTTATTATTTGGTCCTTAGATAGTGTATTGAGAAAATGATTTTCCAAATGTCTACATTAAGTTTTTAATTCCCGTAGTCTTTTTAGAGTTTAATCCCTAGTCATTGTCCCTTATTTGTATTGTATTTACAATTTATGCCATTTTTCCAATCACCTTGTCAACCACTTTAAAAATGTGAATGTTCATTTTTTTAAAAATCACCAAATCATCAAAATCATCCCACGCGATTCACAGTTGATAGAAATAAAAAAAAAAAACACCAAATTAATTTACGAAAAATCATCTTTTCTGGTGATATGAATTTCAATTTTTTTGGATAACTTTTTGTTAGTTTGTGAATGTTCATGTTTTTGGAAAAATTACTAAAAATTCAAATAAAATCTGATCTAGAATTTTTTAGGTTTGGAAAATGGAGAGAAACCAAATCTGAGAACATTCAAACAAAGATCTGAGAACGAGAACAAATTAACGTGAACATTCAAACCAATTCCAGATTTGAAATTTTTCAGATCTAACAATGGAGTAAACAAAATTCCACGAACACATTGTCTGAACATTCACATGGAAAATGCATTCATATGAATATTCATAAACCAAAAACTAAATCAACAAAAAACTCCACTGCCAGAACAAAAATTTCATGAATACACTGTCTGAACATTCACATACAAAAATACATTTATATGAATATTCATAGACAAAAGACATATCAACAAAAAAATTCATGGGGATAACAAAAACTCCATATAAATCAACAAAAAATTACATGAACATTCATAAATCTTGAATGTGAATACTAAGCACATTCATTCTAATATGAACATTCACATATAATAAAAGCCTCACAAAAATTACAGAACTGAAAACATTCATATAATCTGGAAATTCCCAAATCTAATAAAATCTCGCCGTCGTTTCATTGTCCGTTCATCGTCATCGCCTTGTCTGTCCTCTGGCGAATCTGAGAGGCTGAAGCATGGCGGAATGGGAGAGGCTTGCTATCACGGCCTGAGAAAGAGAGAGAAGTTCACCATTGATGCTATCGTGAATAGGATAACTGTTTGCCATCGACGTCATCGTCAATCAACCATCGCTGTCAAATGAGAGACGGTTGAGGACTGTCAAATCAACCGCCCTCGTCGTCCATCGATCGTCACCGCAATCGTCCCCCCCCCCCCCCATCACCCACCGCAATCGTCAATCGCCAGGTCTTCGTTCACCTAACAAATCGAGAGTACCGGTGGTGGTTGGCATCTACTAGATCTGACCAAACGCCAGCGATGAATTGTCAGCTTCCGATTCAGTTGAATGTTCATCATCTTCGTCTGGCAGGAGTGGCAGTGGTTGACAGAAATTGTTCGGCAGCAGCGGTCGTGGAAAAATAGGTGATGGCGTCGAATAGGCGTGCCGGTGGTTCGTGATGGTCATTGTCAATCGTTCGGCGATTGAGAGAGAGCTTTCATCGGTTGTGGGACCGAGATAAGGTATTCGGGGTTGGCGGCTGAGCAGACGAGTGAAATGAAATATAATTCCCAATTTAGGGTTTCATGTATATTATATATAAGATAAATAATTGTCCATTCTTTTTTATTTTTTAAATGACTTTTCTCTAACAATAATTACAAAATGGTTTAAAAAATAACATTTTTCAAAAACAGGTTAAATGAGGAGAGAGAAAATTGAAAAAAACCTAAACAATAAAAAATCCAAATAAAAATTATACTTTTAAAATTTAACTAATTAATCATTAGTTGTTGTTTAAATCATATTTAAAATGTTTACTACCATAATTAAAAATTATGGTTACAACAAAGAGTTAAAATAACTAAAATAATCTTATTTTCTATTATTTTTCCAACAAGAGTTTGATTTTTTTTTTTTTTTTTTTTTTTTTTAACTTTAAAAATATATATAAAAAAATTATTAATTACAAGGGTGTTTGCTTAATTAATCTATAGGGGAATTAATCCCCAAGGGAGCATCGGCTTCGCCTACCCGAGTAGGCCAGCGTACTAGGGTAGGCCTATCAAGTTGTGGCCTACCACAGTAGATACAAGAAAATCGGCTCCTAAGGAGCCTATTCCTTCAACCTCTTAAAAAAAAAAAAAAAAAAAAAAAGAAAAAAGAAAAAAGAAAAAAGAAAAAAAGAAAAGAAAAGAAAAGAAAAAAAGAAAAAAAAAAAAAAGAAAATCGGCTGGACTTAGGCCGAATCTAAAATCAGCCCAAGCCCAGCCGATTTACATTGGTTTTGTAAATAAGTCAAAAATTACCGGTGTCAGGTAATTTTTTTTTATATATATATATATATATATATATATATATATATATATATATATATATATATATATTTATTATGTAAATGACTTAATGTTAATAAATTTTATAGTTATGGTTTGAATATTTTTTTGGGAAAAATACCAAAAAGTCTACTTAAAAGACTAAAACTACAATATGACCCCAGCATTTTTTTTGCACCCAATAGTCCTACAAAAATAACTACTTTATACCAAATAGTCTTTAATTTTTTGAATTGATGATTTTATCCTTCCTTTATTACCCCTTCCTTTTTCCCTTGATCTCTCTCACGATTATTCTTCTATATATGCAACCGATTCTTCCCACTCCACCATTTACCTCTGTCGCCCAGATCTAGCCGCTCTCTCTCTCAAATCGCGGCCACGATCTATTGGTTCGAGGGAGGTGATTTGATTCGATTATCACCTTCGAATTTTAGAGATTGAATTGGTTTGGTGAGTTCAAAGTTTTGTGATTTGTGTTTCTTTCTTATTTTTTTGATTGAACAAAAACACTGGCCCGTTTGGTTAGTGTTCCCAATCCAACTCAACCCAACCCATCAAAAAAAAAAATGGGATTGATATTTGAAAATGTGTTTGGCAAACTCAATTTTGTTCTCAACTCAACCTAAAATGATAGAATTGATTCTTCAAAACCTAAAGAAATGAGAAACAAATTTTTTTTTTTTTTTTGTGCCCAACCAACCCATCCAACTTTAGGGATACGCTGGGAGATAAGGCAAAGGGTTGAGTATTTACACCCAACGCCACAATCCCAGACTTTGCCTTAAAATTACATTAAACACCCTAAAAAAGTCATTAACCCTTTTTATAAATTGAAGAAACAATTTCAAAATTAATCATTGCCAAATGCAATTCTGCTCCCAAAAGGAAACAGAATTATGCCATTACTAAACATGATTTTGTTCCCAGAACAAAAAAAATTAAGAAAAATTGTCAGTCAATCCCAAATTAAGCATGAAACTACCAATTATACCTGCGTATTTGAAAATGAACCAAATAATCCCAATATACAGATTTTTTGAATCATATAGTCCCAAATTTTAGAAAACACGAAAATTATATGACAAAGTTGCCCCTGCATGATTCTTACGTTTTATAACTTCCTTATTTGAAGGTTTCACACAAAATAATTTTATTCAAATCAAAATAACTTTTATTGTGTATATTTTTTTACGATATAATTATATATTTAGATTCGTCTTAATAAGATATTCAAAATTATATCGCATTCAATATTTTTTTTTGATTAGTTCAGGATTCGTGTTACATTCAACATGGTACTTGCAGAATTTTCAGTTTACACATTCATGTTACATTCAATATATTACTTCAAGAATTTTCAATTTTCACATTTATGTCGCAATTAACACAATCTTATACATGATCAAACATAATTGATTTTTACATTCAACATCCAAATTACCTTTCATATTACATTAAACATACAAATAAATAGTCATAATCAGATGCGACGTGGACATCCCAAATACAATTATAGACATGAATATTACATGTAATATTGCTATCTAGATTCATATATGGAGAAAAAGAAAGAGAAGTTACATGTAATATTACTGTTACACGAATGTTAATTTGTGTTATTATCAACAATGTTACATTCTACACACAAATAAGGTGTCATAATCAAATGCGACGTGGACATCCCAAATACAATTCTAGACATATATGTTACATGTAACATTACTATTACACCATGTTACATGTAACATTCACACTCGTTACGATATCCGATTCAACAAAGGCAATGTTACATTCCACATGCAATATGCTCTTTGTGTGTGGAATGTAACATTGCCTGTAATATTTTTTATTTACTGTTAACACATATATCCTCTTTGTGTGTGGAATGTAACATTGTCTATATTGAATCGTATTTCATGTAGATGTTACATGTAACACCTTATAATTCGTAAAAAACTAAAAAATCTGAAAGTACCTATGTGGAATGTAACATGAATGTGAAAATTGAAAACTAATGAAAAAAAATAGTGAAATTGATATCGCTCTGAAGATCTTGCTTAGACGAATCTGAATATATAATTATATTGTAACAAAAATGTGTACAACAATAATTATTTTTATGGGTTTATACCAAATATTTTCCCTGTCTTTTGCCTTTATATCATAAATCTCCCCTATCTTTTGACAAATACCAGTCAACTCTATTAATCAATATTTTCCTGTGAAAATAGTATTTTACCCCTTGATTTTTATCAGATATTATATAATTAAAAAAACCTCTAAGTCAAATTATTGATTTACCCCTTCGTTTTTTCATTTGCTACCACCAACCGTTCTCGTTCATTCCCAAATCCGTTTGAGAGAGAGAGAGAGAGAGTGTGAGACGAACGACGGAAGAAGGTAGTCGGCGGTGGTTTGGGTTCGTCGTCGTCGTCGAAGAAGAAGGAATAAGATCGTTCAATAGTCGATTCGTTAAGAGATAGAGAGAGAAATCCAAATCACAGCTCATTTATGTTGCATCCGCCGCCGTTGTCTCCCCTCACTCGACAAACCAAAATGTCACCGTTATGTCGTGGGAGATTTGCTCTCGAAATCAACCGTCACCAACCCACCACAACCATCCAGCCGCCTCTTTTTCTTTCTTCTCTATTTTGTGAGTCCATGACCATCTCTGTATCTTTCTCGCAACCACCACCATTACCCAAAGCAGCCGTGATGCGCCGTCTGTTCTCCAAATCTATTCATCGCGCCTTTTGCCAGTGATGGTGGTGTTTAGTTGGGCAGTGATGGAAGGAGAAACGACGCTATGCCTCGTTACGCCGTTCTGATGCCTTGTCGCGCTGTTCTATCACCGTTCCTCCTTCCGTCGTCGTTCGTCAACCAGCCGTTCAGATGCGTTCGCTGGTTATCATTTGAGTATTAAAAATTCCATATACTTCAAATGCGTCCAGATCTGAAAATTCCAATAGTGATTTGAGTATTAAAAATGTTAGGTTTGTTTTATGTTATGCGGTAGTGTTTTCCTTTACCAATCTGCTGTAGTGTTCGACGGTTGTGGTGTGCGGAGATGTTGGTGTTCGGTTGTGCAATGATAGAGAAGTGTTGTAGGAAGATCTTAGATCTAAGATTTTGTCGAAACTCAAATGCTGTCGTTCAGTCTTACTACGCTGTCGTCCACGATTTTTTTTCTCTCTCTCTCATCTCTCTGTTCTTCACTGTCTGCATCGCCGAAATTGAAAAACCATAGTGGATTTTTTCAATTTTACTAGGATGATGCATTTCTGATTCATTTGAACGATGGTGAATGGTGACGAACGGAAATTAATTTCAAGGAAGATGAACAGAAAATAACGAGGAAGAAAAATAAGGGTATATTTATCCAACAAATTAAAATTAAAAAAGGCATTTATGTTATTTTATTAAAGTTAAATGAGTTTGAGGGTATTTTTGTCAAATAATAATATTGTGTCAGCATAGGGGAGGTGAGTGGTTTGAATTGTAAAATTATAGGGCGGTGATTCGTAATTGTCAAATGACATGGGATGTTTCTGATATAAGGGCAAAAAACATGGAGGTCTTTGGTATAAACTCTTATTTTTATTTTAATAAATGGTTATCTATTACCTAAATTAATTTCGCAAGATGAAGATGTATTATATAGGCGCAATAATTGAAGACACTTTCGTCACAAAAATGGCAAAAGGATCACTTGGTTCATAAAAAAAGTAACGGGTGTAATCGGTAGTTTTCAATCGATTTTAGAATCTCCCAATAAGTGCCCAAAAAATTTATGTTGTTACTAAATGTAATTTTGTTCTCAAATAAAATTTTTATTTTATTCTATCTTGGAAAAAATGGGAACACTAACCAAACCCCACCCAAATAAGGGAACTTACCACCAAGCAACCTTGTGTAATTTTCGCCGTACTTGAATGATTCAACCTAAAGTAAGATGATAAAAGCAAATGTGAGAGTGATTGTTTCTTCTTCCTCGCCTTCTTTTAAACTTCGTGGGTTGTCTTTTATTAAGACCTTTGGAAATTCCAATGACGTTTGGGGGTCATCCAAATCCAGGCAAAAAGTCAAGCAGGAGGAAGACTTGATATTAGAGAGTCATCGACTGGGTCAACTGCTCATCCAATACGGATGTGTACTAAAGATATCCAAGACTTGATATCTTTAGTGTTTCTGTTCCCAAAAATAAATAAACAAATAAAAATATTAGAATGAAAAAATATAAATTTTGAGAACAAATTCTTTCAACATAATATAATATAAATATAATATAACACGATCTTGTGTTATATTTAACACGAAATCACTTTGAATATAACACGATGGCCGAGAGATCTCGAACTCGTCCCCCTAAATAAATGTAAGAGATAGAAAATGGACTTGATTTATCTTCCTGGTGGAGTAGAAGTTATGTTGGGTATATTGTATGATTGTTCTGTTGAGATGGAATGATTACAACGACTTGATAAAGTTTAAATAACGGTGAAAGTGGATCTCGTGTTGAATATTACACGAAGAGTAAAATTGTTACAAAAAGACAAAATGACAATTTTATAACATGTCTTTAAAAAACGTATATTTGATAGTTTTGTCCTCTTATAAAGATTTTTTTGTTAACTTTTCTGATTTTATTTTTTTACAATCCTAAAAGATGAACAAGATTAAATTCGTCTAATAAATATAGTATTATTTGTAGGCGAAACTTGCGGATGTGAAATTTTTAAAATGAACAAGGTTGTCCTTCAAATTTGTCATATGCTCAGATAACTATATATTTCAACTTTTTAAATTTGAAAACAAAGTTAGACGATGGGTAACCCATTTCTATGGATTCTTCTTGCTTTGATCACAAATTCTCCATTTTCATCTTCTTCCACCTCCAATGTTTTGCACCGTAGATCCTCTCTCTCCGTCGAGAAACCCCAAGACGTCCTGGTTTCCCCAAACGGAGTTTTCTCCGCCGGATTTCACCGTATTCCTGACGATGTTTATTACTTCGCGATATGGTTCACAAAACCACTGTCTGACGGAAACTCCACCGTCGTTTGGATGGCCAACCGAGACCAACCCATCAACAAGAAAGGCTCCAAGCTTTCGTTGCACAGAAATGGTGATCTGGTGTTGACTGACGCCGGACTACAAACGGTCTGGTCCACCGACACTCGTTCATCGTCACTTCTCCGGCTGCTGCTACTCAACAACGGAAACCTCGTTCTCTGTGCCGATAATAATACAATTCTTTGGCAAAGCTTTGATCATCCGACGAATACTCTTCTTCCTGAACAGCCATTCACAACGAGAACAGAGCTAGTTTCTTCCCGGAGCCGGACCAATCATTCCTCCGGCTTCTACAAGCTTCATTTCGGAGACAACAATGTTCTCCGTCTCGTCTTCGAAGTACCCGAAATGACGAGCGTTTACTGGCCTCGTCCGTGGCAAAGTAACTGGGAAGGTGGCAGATACGCGTTCAACAACACCAGAATCGCCGTTCTCGATCGGTCCGGCCTCTTCACGTCCTCCGACAATTTGAATTTCTCGACGGTGGATTACGGTTTGGGTCCTCAAAGGAGAATTACCATCGACGTGGACGGCAACATTCGCGTTTACAGTCTCGATGACAAAAACCGAGCATGGCAAGTCACGTGGCAAGCGTTCTCTCAACCATGCACGATCCACGGCGTTTGTGGAGCGAATAGTATATGTATAAATTCCGCAGAGACCGGACGGAGCTGCTCTTGCTTACCGGGGCATAAGATGAAGAATCACACCGACTGGTCGTACGGATGCGAGCCGGAATTCATTCGGCCGTGCGATCAAAACGGGACAGATTACTACTATCTTAATCACGTCGACTTCTGGGGATATGATATAGAGGCAACGCCTAATCTAAATTTGGATGCCTGCAAGAATTTGTGCTCGAGCAATTGCAAGTGCTTGGGGTTTCTGTACTACAACGACCGTACATGCTACCCCAAGCATACCTTGTTCAATGGGTATCGCTCACCGGGTTTCACACAAGCCGTGTACTTAAAGGTTCCCCCGAATTTTTTTGAATCAAATCCAAAACCCGTTCAAGAATTAAACTGTTCAAATCGTGTACCCACGGTTTTGGACAGAAATTACAAGAAAAAACCGGAAAACCAGTTGGTCAAATTCATTCTCAGGTTCGCTACGGCAGTCGGCGGGCTCGAGATCATCTTAATCGCCAGCTTCTTCCTCGTCACTCGCGAACCATCTAGAAAAAATATGCAGGGCTACGTCCAGTTGGCGATGGGATTCAAGAGATTCACGTACGGCGAGCTCAAGAAGGCGTCGAACAATTTCAGAGCAGAGATTGGTAGAGGCAGTGGCGGCGTTGTCTATAAAGGGAATTTGCCGGAAAATCAAGCTGTAGCGATTAAACTACTGAATCAATCAGACCAGCAGGGAGAGGCTGAATTTCTAGCGGAAGTAAGAACGATAGGGAGGCTTAATCACATGAATTTGATAAAGACGTTGGGTTACTGCTTTGAGGGAAAGCACAGGCTGCTTGTATATGAGTACATGGAACATGGGTCCTTGGCGGATAATCTCCGGTGTTCCGGTGAAGAACTTGACTGGAAAAAGAAGCTAAACATCGCATTGGGAACAGCAAGAGGCTTGGCTTATCTCCACGAGGAGTGTTTGGAATGGGTTCTTCACTGTGACGTGAAGCCTCAAAACATACTGTTGGACTCCGCTTATGAGCCGAAAGTGGCAGATTTCGGTCTGTCTAAACTGATGAACAGAGGAGGATCGGGGAATTCAAGCTTTTCTAGGATAAGGGGAACGAGAGGTTACATGGCGCCAGAATGGGTTTCCAATCAACCCATAACCTCAAAAGTCGATGTTTATAGCTACGGCATCGTTATGTTGGAGATGGTGGCCGGAAGGAGGTTTAGCTTGGATTCCGATGGCGGCGACGGAGATGGTGGTGGCGGTGGGTTGGAGCAGAGGAATTTGGTGAATTGGGTGAGAGAGAAGATGAATAATCGTTCGGCATTGATTGAAGATATAGTGGTTGATGGGGAAGAAGAAGAAGTAAAGGAGAGAGTGACGAATTTGATAAAAGTGAGTTTGCAGTGTGTCGTGGAAAACAAAGATGCAAGACCCACTATGAGCCAGGTTGTTGATATGTTGTTTCAACATGGACACTGAATAGCAAAATGCTCAGATTCAGGCGGATTCAAAGAAACAAGTTAGAATAATTGAGAGTAGAATATTGAAATAACATATAATGATTGTATTGATATAAAAAAAAAAAAAATTTGGACCATTAATCCTAAATTATAGATTTAATTTTAAAAATGTCTAATTTAAAATATAAGTTTTGATTTAATAATTTAAAGTGAGTTTCACTTTATGTTTTAGTGCCGCATGTGTACGCATTGTAGGAATTGTAGAGAGAATTTGGTGAGTAAATTAGTATTATAGTGAATATTAGTTATATATAACTAAATTTAGTTACGAACTTCATACTTACAAATCATATACAATTATATTACATATATATATGTACAATATTAGTTACAAATATATACTTTTGTAATATTAGTTATATGTTATAAATATATGTATTTATGTAATATTTGTTATATCTAACAATTATTCTATACAAAAATTAGTTTAATATTAGTTACATATATTTTGTGTAATATTAGTTACATATTAAATTACATGTATTTGTGTAAGATTTGTTACATTTAACAAAATTTTACACACAAATTAATTACATATAACTATGCAAGTATATGTACGTATATTTGTGTCTTTTACCTTTTTTAATAGACAGGCTTAAAATATAAGTTGCAATTTCAGATAAATTTTTTTTTAAATTAAAGATAAAATAAAAGATTTAATATACATGAACCAAAAAATTAAATTATATATCCTGGAAACTGATTATGATAACCCAGCTAAAGTTAGATTTTGGTTTAATATAGTGGACGGTCTATATATATATTAACAAAAGTAATTGCGAAAAGAGGCGATGTCTGATAGAGAGAGAGAAGAGGACAGAGGAGGAGGAGTGGGTAGGTGGGGATCGTTTGCTGAAATTTAATGAGGAAAATGCACATCAGCAGCAGGAGCTACACGAAAAGGATGGCACAGAGAAGCTTGGGCGCTCATCGCATATCAAACCCCAAAATTCAACAGGTTAGACCTATTGCTTGAAGCAATTCAGAGGGAAATTTCATCGATGCAATGAACTGTGCAAAAAAAAAAAATGGTAAAGGAGAATTGTCTTTGGAAGTTTAAAGGACATTTGGGTCGATTACCATCACATTCACATATGGGATGATCACGAGAAAACCTTTAAGTTTTGTTGCTGTAGAAAATCAGTGAGTTTAACTCACTCTCAAAAGACGGCTTTGTAATATGTGGATTGCCCTAGGGTTTAT
Source organism: Eucommia ulmoides (assembly GCA_016647705.1). NCBI lineage: Eukaryota > Viridiplantae > Streptophyta > Magnoliopsida > Garryales > Eucommiaceae > Eucommia > Eucommia ulmoides. The sequence continues at coordinate 5,845,851 of CM028332.1, read as the reverse complement.
ATATAGCTCAAGATAAGGTAACAAGCAATGTGGGATTCAACATGCCCCTCACGCTTAGGGTGGACTTTCTGACAAACCACCATGAACGGATGTATGGGGAAGTGATCAACATCGATTTGTGATTTGACACGCTCCCTCACGTGTATGGTGAATTTTTTGCCAAACCAATGCAAACGATATCGAGTGAGGGTCCAACATCGATGTAGGATTCAACATGCTCCCTCACGCGTATGTTGAATTTTTTGACAAACCACTTTGAACGGATATCGGGGTCCCAACATCGATGTGAGATTCAACATACCCAAGAATTCTGGCTCTGATACCATGTAGAAAATCAACGAGCCTAACTCACTTTCAAAAGACGTCTTGTAAGACGAGAATTGCCCTAGGCTTTAGGATTAACACATGCTATGTGGGTTTCAACAGTTGCAAAGTTTTTGTGTGTTTAATTATTGTTCCTAGGTTTATGTTGAAACAAATGAATTTTAAATTGTTTTTTAGAATAAAAAGTGTCAAATGTGCAATTTCCTCTAGTCCTTCTATCCTACATTGGTTGGGAGAGGAGAAATTGATGAGGATATCTAGGGGTATGTAAGACACTTGGAGTGTGCCCCAAGGGGTACCCACATTTTGTGGAGAGGAGAGGAGCTACATCCCTACCGGTTTACCACGCGCGCGCGCCGCCGCCGTCCGGCCGTGTCGAGTCGAGTCGCGTGTGTGATGAGGTGGCACTTATTTACTTTTTAGAAAAAATTTATTTAAAATATCTTTGTTTAAAAACAGTTTAATTAAAAAAAAAAACGTTTTAATAAAATGAAACGTTTAAGAATTAATTATTTTTTATTTTTCAGTTTCAAGAATTTTTTCCAAACGTTCAGATTTTTTCCCCTATAAATACTGGCTTCTTCCACAGTTTTAAAACACAGAATTAGTCTTCAGCCTTCTTCTTGATCTGAAACAGCAAAATACAGAATTGCTTTCAATTTTCTTCTTTATCTGAAATAATTTTATTTCTTTTAATTTCGATTTTCGAGCAGTTTGTTTGTTTGTTCAAACAGTGAGTGAGTGTTTAGTATTCAAGCCTTCTGTTGTGCAAAGAAGGTCCTAGACAGAGATGATTCTAGGCTGTTTTATCCTGGGGACGACGGGGCTGTTACACTGCTTGCAAGTTCTTTAGGCAGAGCCGCGAAACGTCTTAAAGAGAGCGACCTAGTCCGCGACTCATCCCAAGAAATTTTGGTAAACTCGTTCATTATTTAATTTTCTGCTTCAACAATTTTAAGACGTCCAATATCTGTTAAGATGTCTACTGATCATGATTTTAAACAAGTAACTGTTGATCTCAACAAACCCTTTCGTTTCGAAGGGTTTCATTTTAAAAGATGGAGACAGAAAATGTTATTTTTTCTTACTATCGAAAAAGTAACATATGTCTGTACAACTGAAAAACTTCAATTACCTCAAGTTCCTACAGACGTTCAGATTCAAGAAGTTAAGTCATGGGAGGAAAATGATTTCCGTTGTAAGAATTTTACTCTTAATGGTATGGCTGATGATCTGTATGATTATTACTGCTCTAACAAAACTGCAAAAGAAGTTTGGGATGCTCTTTCGAAGAAATACGATACTGAGGAGGCTGGAAGTAAAAAATATGCTGTTAGTCGGTATCTGAAATACCAAATGACCGATAACAAATCAGTGGAAGTTCAGTCTCATGAACTTCAGAAAATCGCTCACGAAATAATTGTTGAAGGTATGTCCCTTGATGAACAATTTCAAGTTGCTGTTTTAATTGACAAATTACCCCCTTCTTGGAAAGATTTTAAAAATACTCTGAGGCATAAAACAAAAGAGTTTTCTTTAGAAAGTTTGATCACTCGTCTTCGGATTGAGGAGGAGGCCCGAAAACAAGATCAGAAAGATGAAGTGCTTGTTGTTTCTAGCAACGCTCACAAAAAATCATCTTACGCTATTCTGAAACCTAAAGGGAAAAATATGAAAAATCAAAATCAAAATCGCAACCAGAACAGAAATGTGCATCAAAATTAGAATAGAAACAAACTCCCTTCAAGAAATAATTCTGAACAGTTTACTTGTTATAACTGTGGGAAGGCGGGCCATTTGGCTCGGAACTGTCGGCAAAGATGTCGTCTTATTCCACAGGCGAATCTTACCGAGGACCAACTTATAGCTATGATTTCTGAAATCAATATAGTTGGTGGATCCGAAGGGTGTTGGGTCGACACTGGTGTTTCACGCCATGTCTGCTATGATCATACCATGTTCAAGTCTTATTCTGAAAGTGAAGACAAGAAAGTGTTGCTGGGTGATTCCCACTCCACTATTGTTGCTGGTTCTGAGATTGAAAATCAATGCAATAAAAAAATTAAGAGATTACGTAGTGATAGAGGAACAAAATATGATTCTGATATTTTTATTGATTTTTATAATTCTCATGGGATTATTCATGAAAAAACTGCACCGTATTCTCCTGAAATGAATGGTAAGGTTGAAAGGAAAAATAAAACTTTTGCTGAATCTGTAGTTGCTATTTTACTTAACTCCGGTGCAACTTCTCACTGGTGGGATAAAATTTTATTAACGGTTTGCTATATACTTAATAGAGTTCCCAAATCGAAAAGTAAAATTTCACCTTATGAAGTTTTCAAAAATAAGAAATCAAATTTGTCTTATTTTAAAACTTGGGGTTGTTTGGCATATGTTCGAATTCCGGACCCAAAAAAAAAAAAACTTGTCAGTAGAGCTTATGAATGTGTTTTTATTGGTTATGCGGTAAATAGCAAAGCTTATAGATTTTATGATTTGAAAGATAGAGTTATCATTGAATCAAATGATGCTGATTTTATGAATATAAATTTCCTTTCAAATTGAAGAATAGTGGGGGCTCGACTTCTAGTAATGAACCTATCATTAGGATTAATGAATCTGATAAGGAATTAGATATTGAACCTAGAAGGAGTAAACGACCTCGTATTGCTAAGGACTTTGGTTCGGATTTCTATGCATATACCTAGAGGAGGATTCACTTACCCTCCAAGAGGTATTGTCCTCTGTAGATGCCAATTTATGGCAAGAGGCTATAGATGATGAGTTGGACTTTCTTGAGTCAAATAGAACTTGGCATATGGTAGATTTACCTCCTGGTTGTAAAACAATAGGATATAAATGGATTCTTAAGAAGAAATTGAATCCCGATGGAACCATTGATAAATATAAGGCTTGTCTTGTAGCCAAAGGGTTTAGACAAAAAGAGAATGTAAATTTCTTTGATACTTTCTCATCTGTCTCTAGAATTACATCTATTCGTGTACTTTTATCTCTTGCTGCAATTATGATCTTATTGTGCACCAAATGGATGTTAAAACTACTTTTTTGAATGGTGAATTAGAAGAAGAGATTTATATGAACCAACCTGAAGGATTTATTATTCCTGGTCAAGAAAACAAAGTATGCAAATTAGATAAATCTCTTTATGGTTTGAAACAAGCACCTAAGCAATAGTATGAGAAATTTGATAATCTAGTTATTTCACATGGTTTTAAAGTAAATGAAAGTGACAAATGCATTTACTATAAATCTGAAAATGATGTTTGCACTATTATATGTATTTATGTGGATGACTTGCTAATTTTTTGTTCCAATATTCATATTATGAATAATGTGAAATCCATGTTATGTGCTAATTTTGACATGAAAGATCTTGGTGAAGTAATTGTAATCCTTGATATTAAAATAACTAGGTCTAAATATGGAATTTCTTTGGATCAATTTCATTATATAGAGAAGGTTCTAAAGAAATACAATTATTTTGATTGTAAACTAGCATGTACTCCTTATGACCCTAGTGTGAAGTTGTTCAAGAACACCGGTGACGGTGTTAGACAATCTGAGTATGCGAGCATCATAGGCAGTCTTCGATATGCCACTGATTGCACTAGGCCCGACATAGCGTATGCTGTGGGATTACTATGCAGGTTTATAAGCAGATCTAGTATTGAGCATTGACATGCTATTGATAGGATTATGAGATACCTAAAGAGAACTATGAACCTTGGATTACATTATCAGAAGTTTCCCGCTGTTCTGGAAGGATATAGCGATGCTGATTGGAACACTCTTTCAGATGACTCCAAGACAACTAGCGGTTATATATTTAGTATAGCTGGTGGAGTTGTTTCTTGGAAATATAAGAAATAGACTATTTTGACTCAATCTACTATGGAGTCTAAGATGATTGCACTAGCTTCGGCTAGCGAGGAAGCAGGGTGATTAAGAAGCCTGTTTTCTGATACCCCTTTATGGGAGAGACTGATTCCAGCTGTCTTGATCCATTGTGATAGTATCGCAGCTATTGCAAAGATTCAGAACCGTTATTATAACGGAAAAAAAACGATAAATACGTCGTAAACACAGCACTATTAGGGAGTATATCTCTATAGGGGCTATGAGAGTGGATCATGTACGGTTTGATGATAACTTAGCCGATCCTTTGACGAAAGGATTAGCTCGAGAAAAGGTTTACAAAACCTCGAAAGGAATGAGACTCAAGCCCATAGATTGACGAGTCACTTGTGAGGGAAACCCAACTTATAGACTAGAGATCCCAAGAAATAGGTTCAAAGGGTAATAACAACTCATGAAGTGATATGAGAAAAATCATGCTATAATAATAATTTTGAGTTCTATTTCATAAATGTGTTGTTTGAAGCATGATATCTTGAAGCGATAGAAGGTTGAGTTTTTATTAACTCTTAATGAGATCTATACTCTATTTGGAGTGGAGTACCTAGCTACAGAAGTACTCTTGATAGATTTACCTATGTGAATGTGGAAGTGTGGCCGCTTCCTATGGAATTTTGGACAAAATTCTCTAGAGCATTCACTATACTGGGATATACGTGTATGGCCGTAAAGCACGGACTTTTGGACTACACCCTGATAGGATTGTGTGTGTGATATTGTTAGAGATAGAGTTCAAAACTACGAGTTACTCTAGTATAATCTAAAGTATCTTCACTATGTAAAGGTTCAAGTCGATAGGCATATTTTCTTATGCACAATCTTATATTGAATTATACTGCTCGATGAAAAAATTGTTTTTAAAAATTCAAGTGGGGGATTGTTGAAACAAATGAATTTTAAATTATTTTTTAGAATAGAAAGTGTCAAATGTACAATTTCCTCTAGTCCTTCTATCCCACATTGGTTGGAAGAGGAGGAATTGATGAGGATATCTAGGGGTATGTGAGACACTTAGGGTGTGCCCCAAGGGGTACCCACATTTTGTGGAGGGGAGAGGAGTTACATCCCTACCGGATTACCACACACGTGCGCGCGTCGCCGCCGCCGTCCGGTCGTGCCGTGTCGAGTCGCGCGTGTGATGAGGTGACATTTATTTACTTTTTAGAAAAAAATTATTTAAAATATTTTTTTTAAAACAGTTTAATTAAAAAAAAAAAAACCGTTCTAATAAAACGAAACGTTTAAAATAAAAAAATATATATATAAATAAATAATAATTAATAATTTGAACGTTTAAGAAATAAGAACGTTTAAGAATTAATTATTTTTTATTTTTCAGTTTCAAGAATTTTTTCCAAACGTTCAGATTTTTTTCCCTATAAATACTGGCTTCTTCCACAGTTTTAAAACACAGAATTAGTCTTCAGCCTTCTTCTTGATCTGAAACAGCAAAATACAGAATTGCTTTCAGTTTTCTTTTTCATCTGAAATAATTTTATTTCTTTTAACTTCGATTTCCGAGCAGTTTGTTTGTTTGTTCAAACAGTGAGTGGGTGTTTAGTATTCAGGCCTTTTGTTGTGCAAAAAAAGCCCTAGACAAAGGTGATTCTGGGCTGTTTTATCCTGGGGACGACGGAGCTGTTACACTGCTTGCACGTTCTTGGGCAGAGCCGTGAAACGTCTTAAAGAGAGCGACCTAGTCCGCGACTCATCCCAAGAAATTTTGGTAAACTCGTTCATTATTTAATTTTCTGCTTCAACAGTTTAAGTGTTCATCTTCTTCTCTTACATAGACTTGAGGATGATTGAAATTAAATAAGGATTTTTTCGTCATATATAAGCAAGTAGTATTAATGTTCCACCATCTTATGTCTGTTCTATGATTTTACAGCCCTCTCCCCTTCCTCCAAAAATAGAATTGAAATAAAAATCATACACTCAAATGCACAGCATGTCTAATGCTCTAAATGTTTGTTTTCTATTTAAATGTGCCATTATCTCCCTCTTCCCTCTCTTGTTTTATATCTTATATAATGTTACATGTCGATTTTGTTTTTGGTTCCGGGCGTTAGTAAATTGTTTGAGATTACTTTTCACTAAAATTTACACTATCCTGAAATAATTGCAGCAGCACGAGGCAGGAAGGGAAAGAACAACTCAGCACTTAAGGTACATATCTGGTTTAGTCATGATTAAAATTGATTTGGGATGGAGTTGAACTAACTACGTATGTGTAAGTTTCCATGTGGTGGATGTTTGTGTTTACTTTTATACATGCCAATATAATGTAACAATTGTAATTAACAATATAGTGTATATGTGTTAGCTTTAGATTGGATCATTTTTTTTGTTCGGTCTCTCATCACTGTTATATTTATATGATGCCATCAAGCATTGAATAACTACTACAGCAGCTCCATGTCTTCTTCTCCTCCTCCGCAACAAAACTTGATAAGATGGGCTGTTTTTTCGAGTAGCGAAAAATGCAAGAACAATTAATATAGTGGGTACTTGATTTCTGTTTTAGTTCGAGTTAACATGATAGTTAAGTGCTTTGTTGTCTTATGCATGTTCACTTGTCTTGTCTTATTTTTCTTATAACTACTCTTGAATGAAATCCAAGTCACCATGTTAAGTTTCTCATTGGTGGCAGTTGTTGTACGGAGGACTAAGTTTATATCTTGTCGTCTTTTAGGGGAAAGACGTAGCACCATTGGAGAAGCTTGCATACATCGAAATTCCGCCAACCTTAAAAGGCAATTGGTCTATGATTGTGATCTTGTAACTCATTTGGGCTAGGTGTGTTACTAACAGTGAGCTTAATGCTGGTGTGACAAGTTAAAGTGTGCCCCCCTTCTTCTACTATTTTTCCTTGTTCCTTATTTTTTGTATGCAAATTTCTGCATAATGTTTATGCCTAGTTTGAGCTAAGCTTGCAATCATTTCTTGCAGCTTGTCGAACTTCCTCGTAAACCTAATGTTGATGAGATATTGAACAAGTACCTTGACTACCGGATGAAGAAGGACGGGATGTGAGTTTTTCTTAATCTTGTCATGTTTATGCCTCTAGTTGATTTTGCTTCTTCAATGCGGTTTTTTTTTTTTTGTCATTTGTTTTCTGTTGTATTTTGACTCTGATATTTTTGGAAGGTCTCAGGAGCTGATGGTCTTCTAAATTCAATATAGTAGAAATTTCAATTGCCTTGAGAAGGGTCGTAGCGAAATAAAAAAGAAAAAGAAAATCCTAGCAAACGGATTTAATATTATTTTTCGCGAAGTGGATTTTTGTTTAATCATTTAGGAACGAGCCTTGTTCCTAAAGTGAGAGCTGCAAACAGGTCCATCAGCTTCATTATGTGTTGAATCCCACATCGCTTGTGTTACTTAATCCTGAGCTATATATAAGTCTAGGGATAATCCTCCTATTTCAAGGCGTCTAGGGATAATCCTCCTATTTCAAGGCGTCTTTTGAGAGTGTACGTCATGATAGTAGGTGGGGTGGCGGCGGAGGGGGGAAGCGCTGCCCCCCCCCCCCCCCGGTAGGGGGTCAATCTGTTTTTCTTTTTCTAAATAATTTACAGAGCGTTTGACTTGGTCTTTGTGAATCTAGTAGTTAACGTAGATGGCAGTGCCATCAATTGCTTCATTAAAGCTGTTAACTAATTCCTTTGTAAATTGCTAAATCTTACTATAAACTCCTCTTTCCGGTGATTGACCGTAACTTGTTTTATGCTTGTAATTTCATAATTTTATCTGTGCATATGCATGATTTTAAAAGTTAGAGATCCATCTACTTTCATTCATCTTAGTTTTTATGGATACAGTTATTAACATTTAGTTATTTGTTTGTTTGGTGGATGAAGGATCTCTGATTCAGTTAAAGAAATATTAAACGAATTGGATTGTTATTTTGACAAAGCACTGCCTGCGATGCTCCAACAATACCAAGACACGATTATTGATTACGTCTCTCCCTCAACTGTGTGGAGCTGAACATTTATTACGCCTCTTCGGTATGCTATACATACAAACTCTTATTTCTTTTAATTTATGAGAACATAACCAAGAAACATGTTTGATTGTAACCTTCGTTCTTGTTTTTTCTTTAAATGTATGGTGGCCGGCGAATGGTGGTGAACGGCGGGATGATAGTGGGAATAGTTTTGTGGAAGTGAATAAGAATAACATTTTTTTTAAAGAATTCAGGAATTACTATCAAATTACTCCCAGAATTTGGGAGCAGAAACGTGTTTACCAAACGCGTTTCTATATATCAATTCCAAAATTTTGGGAGCAGGATCAGAAATCAGGGAACGAAAATAGTAACCAAACGGGACTTTGCTGAATTGTTTCCTTGTCCATGCAGTTAAGCTGCCTGAGATACTACATCATGTAAATATTGAGGAGGCGACATTGACCGAGTTGCAGCAGAAGTTGGTGCAATTTCTCAAGTAATTCTTAGTTAGTGCAATTTCTCAAGTAATTCTCTCTCTCTCTCTCTCTCTCCTCTCTCTCGTTGAGGTTACCAAAATTTTGGGAGCAAGAACAGAAATCAGGAACGAAAACAGTAACCAAACGGGACCTTGCTGAATTGTTTCCTTGTACCTGCGGTTAAGCTGCCTGAGATACGACATTATGTAAATATTGAGGAGGCGACATTGATCGAGTTGCAGTAGAAGTTAGTGCAATTTCTCAAGTAATTCTCTCTCTCTCACTCTTCTCCTCCTCTCTTTTCTTTGAGGTTACCAATTAATACAGGAGAAACTGCATGGGTATGTTTGATAATTACTTAATTTTTAAGTGCTAAAAATATCATAAGGGTGTTCTATAAAATTAAAATTTTAAGTGATGAAAATTTAAGTGTTAAATTTTTTTATTTGTTTGATAAGTGCAAAATTTGAATGCTGAAAATTATTTAATTTACATAGCTATAACTATCACTGAATCAAAATAATTTTATTTTGTGTTATATTTTATACTTTTTAGTTTTGTTTTTTATATTTTTTGTTTTTGGTTTTTTTTTGTTTTGGTTTTAGTTTACTATTTTGTGTTTTATTGATTATTTTATTGCTTGTAAATTTTTTTTGGGTATTATTTTATGTTTCCTATGTTTTTCTTTTATAGTTTTTATTTATTTATTTTTGGGTTCTATTTTTATTTTATTTGATTGTTTTATTTTCTATTGTTTACTTTTCTGTTTTTCTTTTACTTTTTAACTTCTAATTGTTTGCTTTTGATTTATTTTTTGTATTACTTTTACCTTCTAATTCAATTAACGAGCCCTTATTCTACCATTAAATTGTGTAGGTTTGTGTTGAAAAAATTGTAATAAATGAGATGAAATAATCAAAGTTTAATTTGTTTTTGGTCAGGTTCTTGCAGAAGAAGCAGAGGACCTTCTTCCTTTGCTTCTTGTCCGAAGCCGGAATGCAGTGACCATGAATAGACGATGACTGAGTTTGGTTTCGGGTGTTTCCGCCCGTGTAAGTACTAGGTTTTGGCATGCAGATTAATTTAACATGGGAGTTTCTCTGTATTGAGAAAGTTATAAACCAACTTGTAGAATGAGCGCTCTGTTTGTTTATTTTATATGATCTACGGTTAGCCTTTTTCTCTTGTTTTCTCTTTCTAGGAAATAATTAGGAACAAGAACAGAGCAAAAAAATTAGTTTCGATTTTGATCCTAGAAATTTGTTCTCTCGCTTTTTTTGGTTTTTTTTTTTTGTTTGTTTGTTTTGTGGGAGATCATTTTTTTAGTTCTCAGAACATCGAGGAGCATTGAGAACGATTTTGCAGTCGGGTTTAATTAGTTGGCATTTGGTTATTTTTTCTGCTTTTCTATTTCTACTTCCAATAAACCGGGATGGGAATTTTGTTTCTGTTCTAGAGTATTTCGGGAATAGAAACATGTTTGGCAACTACCATTCTCCTTGAATTGTTTCTTTTAATTTATGAGAATAGAAACATGAAACACATTTTGTTGCAACATTATTTTTTTCTTTAAATGTATGGTGGCCAGTGTGGTGGTGGTTGCCTGTGGAATATTGATGGCCGGCAATATGGTAACATGAATAGTTTTCTGGGATTGAATACGATTCAACAATTTTTCGTTTTTGGGATAGAATTCAGGAATTACTCCTAAAATTTTGGAACAGAAACGTGTTTACGAAACACGTTTTTGTACATTAATCCTAAAATTTTGGGAGCGGGAACATAAATCAGGGAATGAGAATAGTAACAAAACTGATATTCTTTGTTTTTGTTCCCAAAAAACTAACAATCCGTTCTTGTGCTCTCAATTTTTAGGAAAAATACAATTTATACAAGTGGATGTTTATTTCGACTCTAAAATTTGTCAAATTTTATATCCTACAAAATGAAAAACCTTAATAATTTTGGATAGAAAAGTGTTGTCCTCAATAAGTGGCATTTCAATTGGGATAGTTTTGTCATTTAATCATTCTAATACTAAACTTAAGATTTTATTTTTTTTTAAATTATCGCGTGGAACCATATTAACCATTAATCTACCAATTAAACCTACTAATCAAATAATAAACCAAGCAGTCCCTCTTCATAGCTTATATGCACAACGCAGTCTTAGATTCCGAATCTGTACACTTCTTGTTGACAGATTTTTCATTACATTGTATAAGACAATGAAAATTCTATAATAAGAATTTGAAGTTTTCATATTAAACAAAATTATTTTATTAAAATAAAAATAATTATTTTTGTATACATTTTTTTCAATCTAATTATATATTCATATTCGTCTAAATAAGATCTTCAAAATGATATCAAATTCACTATTTTTTTCGGTTAATTTCACTTTTCACATTTATATTACATTTAACATGATACTTCAAAAAATTTTAACTGTCTACGAATTATAAGATGTTACATGTAACATTTACATAAAATACGATTTAATAAAGACAATGTTATATTCCACATGCAAAAAACGAGGGTTCATAATCAGATGCGAAGCAAACATTATAGCGTCGTTTCGACTGGATTGGATGTTACATTGAATATGCAAATATATATGAAATACAGTAATGTGACATGTAACATTGATGCTACATGTAACATGTTGTAGTTATTAACCTTTTAATTTTTGTTTAGTTTGATTTCCCGTCTATTTAATTATTTATGTCCTCTCAAATTTGGAACCAAAATGAAGTAAAAACTGATGAAATTTAGTAATGTATCAAGATTGCAATTATGCTCTTATCTTTTTATATCCTATCTACTCATTAATTTATATTGATTTTAGATTTGTTTTCTTTTAATTTTATTTATTTGTAATTCACATATATTGTTTTCTTTTAATTTTATTTATTTGTAATTCACATATATTGAATTCAATTGGAATGATGATTATTTTAACAAACCGTGGGAGAGCATCTCCTTGAACTTCATTACAAATTTATTGAAAGTTAGAGACATTTGAGGAATCTTGGTGCTAGTTAATCAATTCTTTAAGGGTATGTTTGGTTGGAAGGGTGGAAAAAGAAAAGGAAAAGAGAAATAAAAAAGAATTTTTTTTTTTATCTTTTATAGAGGGAAAATCATTTTCCTTAGTATATTTGGTTGGAGGGATATAGGAGGAAAAATAATATTTTATGTGTATTAAAAAAAAAAAAAAGTAGTATATTTTTTATTTAATTTACTATTTTACCTTTAGTACAAATGAGATAAGTATTTGTTATATAAAATAAAATGGGTAAAATGCTCATTTTAACTTTTTTCTCCTTCCATCTTTTCATTTTTACCCCATATTTGAGGGGAGAAAAAAGTGACGGGAAAATAGTTTTTTCTCTCCATTTTTTTTATTTTCCATTTTCATCTCATACCAAACATAATAAATTTTTATTTTTCATCTCATTTTCATTTTTATTTTCTTATCCACTCCATTTTCCTTCCAACCAAACAAGCCCTAAGTATGCAACATTCATTCAAACAACAAGTTCTGCTCTTTATAATCCTATTCTAATTAATTATTTTCTTATTAGTTAATAAATTGTTCATTTTTACATGGTTTAAATGAATAATATATATATATATATATATTACTAAACATAAATATTACATTGTTTTTTATTGGGTTAATTACATTTTACCCCCTTGTAGTTTGGCCAATTTACACTTTATCTCCTGTAGTTTAGAAATCGCCACTTAACTCCTGTGGTAAGATTTTCAAACAACTTACCCCCTGATGTAGGGGAGTAAGTGCACCAAATATTTGACTACAGGGGATAAGTAATGATTTTCAAATTATAGAGAAATAAGTATAAATTGATCAAATTATAAGAGATAAAATATAATTAATCTTTTTTTATTTATATCCCTCCAACTAAACAATAGAGGGAAATATATTTTCTTCCAAAAAGAACAAAATGATGGGATTTGAACAAAAAGTGAGAAACACTTGACTTTGAAATGTCTTGGTCTTTGCATGGTATCAACAGTCCAGGTGAATAGACTAGACAAAGGGTACCTATATGTGAATGTGATGTTGTCCTCCTTTTACGTTGCATGTGTTGTTGTCCTTCTTTTACGTTGCGTCTCATACGCTAAAATAAAATAAAACAGAATGACATTAAAATTTATTGGAATGAAGTAGAATGATATTAAGATTGAAATTAATACTAATACGTTAATACAATGAAATGATTATTATGTTTTTATGTTTAGTCACAAAAAAATTACATGTGATATTAGTTAATTTAATAAAATTTTCAAACGATATAATAGTTATTTTAATTAAATTTTATTCCAATTCAAGTATTTGGTTAGTATTTGATCTCGTTTTATGGCCGATGAATGATTAAAATCTAATCCCATATAATTGAGATTAACCGATACTAAATTTATCTTGTCAAATTGCATATCTGGTCCTTCAAGTTTTATATTTATTTCAATTTTGCAAAATTAAAAACTTTAATAATTTTGGATAGAAAAATGTTGTGCTCAATACGTGGTATTCTGATTGGGTTAGTTTCGTCATTTTATCTCTTATACTAAATTAAGATACATTTTTCTTTTCTTAATCTTTCCTATTAACAATTATTCATTTGGAGAATGAGAATGATGAGTCTGAATCGTTGTAACGAAAAAATATTTTAGTTTTAGTAAACTGATAAAATAATGAAAATAATAAATATCCTCTAAGTATGTAATATATAAAAAAGTAAATTTTCAATAAACTAATACAACAAATAAATAAATAAATCATTACATTTGTGCAAGATATTAATAATTTTCTATCTGTCCCCAAATCCATCCATTTTAAAAAGGGCAAAACACATTTTAAACTCTCTAATTATTGACACATTTTTATATAGTTCACTAATTTTTTTCGTTTCAGTTTAAACCCTCTAAGTATATACTTAGTTTTAAATGTTTCTTTTGTTACATTTTCCATCAAATCTAACAAAAATGAGGGTAAAACGGTAAAATGGGACACCTCTCTCAACAGAGCACTTTCCATTCACAAGTCCCCAAGATTCGATCCCTAGCAGTGTTACTTAAAGAGCCCAAACCTCTTCCGACCAACTCATGTTGGTCTTGGCTACGATTATATGATAAAAAGAATTAGTATTTTTTTTTTTTATCCTGATGTCTATATATTTTTTTATATGTTAATTAGTATTTGATGCACTCCGGAAAATTTGGATAAAAATTTTATTTATGAAAAGTGAAAGAAAGAAAGAAAAAGAGGTCAAATTAAGGTAAGGTCTTTCAAATAAGTTTTTTAATTTGTCATTTTTTTGGCAATAGTTTTAGGAAAAATTGGTGAAAAGTCCATTTTTTTAAGTCTAATTGATGAAAAGTCCTTTTGTGTTATTAAGTGTTGATTTAATTCTTTAAGTTAAATTCCACTTGTATTTTAATCTCGCATTACAAGAATTGTAGGGATATTACAGGGATTATAGGGAGTCTTTCAGTGAGTACATCCGATTTTTATAGTGAATTCTGTTACATGAAACTAATGTTAGTTATAATTTCATAATTATTATTTTTCACACATATTTGAGTATTTTTAGTTACATGTGTTTATATAATATTAGTTACATGTTACAATATATATATATATATATATATATATATATATATATATATATATATATATATATATATATATATAATATTTTGTGACGTTACTGAAAAAAATATCAAACTTTTTAGTTACATATCAGAGACATGTAATTAAAAAATTACTTATTATTAAAACATGTGACTGAAAAATATTAAACTTTTTAATATCAAACTTTTTAGTTACATATCAGAGACATGTAATTAAAAAATTACATATTATTAAAACATGTAACTGAAAAATATTAAACTTTTTAGTTACATATCAGAGACATGTAACTAAAAAGTTACATATTATTGAAATATGTAACTGAAAAAAAATAAAAAATAAAAATAAATAAATTAGTTACCTGTAACTAATACAGTGATATTACACATAAAATAGTTACATGTAACTAACGCGTGATTATCATATGAGTAAGATTTCTGCGTTTTTAAAAGAGTTGGGACTAAATCAAAAGTTTTTACCACATGTAAGACTTTTGACCAATTAGAATTTAAATATAGGACTTCCTACCCATTGTCCCATAGTTTTAACTATTTTTTAATAATAAATATTTAAAATTAATTAATATTTTATTAAATTTAAAATAATTCGAATTTTAAAAATTATATAATTAAATTAAAAAATAACTAATTCATTATTTGTTGTAGTTTTTAAATCATAATTAAAATATTTATTACCATAATAAAAAAATTATGGTTATGACAAAGTGTTTAAATGATCAGAATAATTTTATTTTTTTCTTTTATTTAATTTTAAAAACATATAAAAAAAATAATTACACAAACACCTCTACAGGGTGTTTGCATAATTAATCTATAGGGAAATTAATACCCAAGGGAGCATCGGCTCTGCGTCCCAAAGTAGGCCAGCCTACTTGGGTAGGCCTATCTTGTTGTGGCCTACTGTTAGATCCTAACAATGTTGGAGGACCAAACATCACCGACTTGGTGCGATTTGCTATCGGACATGGTGCATGCGGCATGGATGGATTCGTTGGCAGAAAGGGCACCAACTTGGTGCCTATCGGTGAGCAGCAGCGTTGTTGCACAACACCGGCGGGTGTTGGGCAGTATGGAAGACCTCGGTGCGGGACCGAGGCAAAATGGTGCAACGTAGGTGCAACGCTACGTTGTAAATGGTGCCTTGGACGCGGCAACACACGTTGGAGGAGCGGGGAGACGCTAAACCAAGCTGTTGGGCAGGCGTTGGCAAAACGGTGCGCTGTTGGGCAACGTGGACGCACGTTGGCGGCGTTGGCAGAGGTTGCTGATAATGGGGTTCTCGTTGGGGAGTGACAGGACCAAAGGAAGATCTCGGTGCGGTACCGAGGCAAAATGGTGCAACGGAGGCACAACGATACGTGGTAAACAGTGTCACGTGTGCGGCGTGGCGAACTGTTGGGAACGGCGGTGCATTTTGGTGCGAAAAATGCATACGTCGTTGGGACGTCATTGGGTAGAACGATGCAACAAAACAGAACGTAGGTGCAACGCTACGTTTTGAGCTGACTCATGTAGCGGTATGACGCACCATTGGGCGACAGTGCATTCTAGTGCGGAAATAGCACACGGAACGTTGGCAGGTCATTGGGCGCAACGACACGTTCCGGCCATGCAGCGGCGTGGCAAAACGTTGGTGAACGTTGGCAGATTATGGGACGAGATGGCAACGGGCAGACGTTGGGACGGTGCAAAAACGCTGGAAGAATGCTACCTGGTGAGCTAATGGACTGGTGGTTTCCAGACATGTGTAGTGCATGTGTGAGCAGTTCGGGGCAGTTCTTGGACGGTTTTGGTTGGTTTTCAGGCAGGAAAATCAACTCCTGTGGTGCTGACATGTGTTGGATAGGTGTTGGTAGTCTGCCTATGCAGTTGGGGCTGTCAACTACTGTCTTTTCCTATAAATACTGTTGTTTTGGTCTGTATTTAGAGGTTGGAATGCTTGCCTGCGGATTTTACAGACTATGTGTTGTATTTGGTTCCTTGTAACCAGAGTTTATTAATACAAGGTTGGGTTTTCCCGTAATATGTGTGTGTACTGTTGTGTGGGTGCGTTTCGGTAGTGTTTCGGTGTATTCCTGTTGTATTTCGTTACAGGAACGTGTGTGTTTACAATTCTGTCGGTGTAATTCCGTTGCGAGGCAGTGCATTCACCGTGGCTGACTGATTGTGCAACGATCAGGCCATCACTCGGTTGAAATTGGTGCAGAAAATTTCGACCCTGTGACACCTACTAAAGTAGGCACAAGAAAATTGACTTGACTTAGGTCAATTTTTTTTTTAAAAATCAGTTCCAGTTGATTTACATTGATTTTGTAAATAAATAAAAAATTACATGTATCAAATAATTTTTTTTGTATATATAATTATTATGTAAAGAACTAAAATTTTATAGTTATTATTTGAATATTTTTATTTTTAGGTTTTTTTACAGTCCTAAAAGATCATAAACAAGGTTACCATTGTAATCCTTGGGTCATTGGTCAGCCAAAACCTTTGGTCAATGGTAGCCAAGCAAAAAAATAAGGGAAAATTTTTCTACAGTCTTAAATTGTCAAAAAATAACTTTTCAAGGACCATGAATTTTTTAATCATCCTAAAACCCTTATAAAAATTAGATTACCGATTTTGCCCCTCTCTCTCTCTCTGGCGCTGTGCACTGGGCAGGCGGACCCCACCACCCCCCTCTCTCTCTCTCTACAGACAGTGGGCAGGCGGTCCCCATGCCTGCCCACTGCCTATAGAGGCGTGGGGCCCGCCTGCCCCTCTCTCTCGGCAGACATGGGCAGGCGGGCCCCACGCCTGCCCCCCCTCTCTCTCTCTCTCATGATTTTGGACCCAAAAAAAGCTCTCTCTCTCTCTCTCTCTCATAATTTTGGACCAAAAAAAAGGGACTGACTCTATTTTCATTCATTTTTATTCTACTCCTTTTATTTAGTATTATTTCAATTTTAAAACCCTATTTCTTTATTTTTCAATTTCATACATTTTTCTTTATTCCATATATATATATATATATTTTGTATTTTTGGAATAAATGATAGTCCTTAAAAAGTTGTCTATTGAAGAATAATGTAAGTGGTATTTGTTGGGTTGGTGACTCTCTTTTCAAATGCAGCCTTATTTGAATTGAACAAAATTTCAGCAGCTTCAATTCCAGTTGGCAACACTTTTTGGGTTTGAAAAATGAAAACTTTTGTTTCTGACAATATGAAAGCAACAACAGATTTTTTTGAAGAGAAAATCAGCATGTGAAAGTGGCCATTTTTGTTGAAAGAAGGAGCTGCAATTTTGGACTGTAGAAATTATTGAAGGTTCATGTTTTTTGGTTCAGATTGAAAACAAAGCTCAAACCTCTATTATAAATAGAGGCTATGAGCTTTGAAGAAAAAATCATCTCACAATTGGAGAAAACAATATCTCTCAATTGAAGAAGTACATTAAGAGAGAGAGTTCAATTCCTCAATAGCCACAATTGAGTGAATTTTTGCACAAGTGTCTTAAGTTGTTTTAAGACCTTATTTTGTATTCTTTATTTGTATTTTATTGTCAAATAAAGAAGTTTCATAGTTGCTCCCGAGGAGTAGGCGAAATTGCCGAACCTCGTTAAAACTTGTGTTCTTGTTTGTGAGTGTGTGTGTGTGTTTTCTTTTCATCTCCCATAATATTTGTTCTGTGTTGGGTCTACCCGACACGCTTCCGCACAACAAGTGGTATCAGAGCTCCGGTTGAGAGCTTGGGATTATGACGGAGATCGAATCGAAAACGGAGGAGATTAAATCGCCATCAACCTCTTCCAGTTCACAAACAAAACTGTCAATATCAAATGGCAAATTTGATATTGAAAAATTTGATGGAACAAACAGTTTTGGCATGTGGCAATGTGAGATGATGGATATGCTGGTTCAACAGGGTTTGGAAATAACCCTGGAGGAAAAACCAGATTTTATGGAGAAAGCAGAGTGGTTGAAGATCAACAAAATGGCGTGCGGTTCTATTCGTTTCTGTCTTGCAAAGAACGTCAAATACTTTGTAATGAGAGAGACGATAGCGAAGGACTTATGGAGGGTACTTGAAGAAAAGTACATGACAAAGAGTATTGAGAATCGGTTGTATCTGAAGCGAAAGCTTTTTCGATTTCAATACCAAGAAGGTACATCTATGATGGATCATTTGAATGACTTCAACAAGTTGATTACCGATCTATTGAACCTGGATGAAGAGATCAAGGATGAGGACAAAGCCCTTGTGTTGTTGAATTCCTTACCGGATTCATACGAACACTTGGCAACCACTTTGATCTACGGAAAAGACTCGGTGAAATTTAAGGATGTATCAGACGCGTTGATGAATAACGAAGTTCGTAGACGTGACAAGGTGTCTCAAACTGATACATCTACTGCTTTGATGACGAGGGGCAGATCGGAGACCAAAAAGCACAACAAAGGTAGAAACAACTCTCGTTCCAAGTCGAGAGGAGTTTCATCAAATGGTAAGAAGATTCCGACAAAGGATGAATGTGCTTTTTGCCGTGAAAAGGGTCATTGGAAGAAGGATTGTCCCAAGCTGAAAAACAGGGGTAATACAAATGCAAACGTGGCCCAAATTGAAGATGATGATTCAAATTTTGCTCTGGCTACTACAGCTGGAGTTGGCTCAGACGAGTGAATTCTTGACTCCGTGTGCTCCTATCATATGTGTCCTGATACAAATTGTTTCACCAGTTTGGATCTCGGTAGTGGTGGATCAGTTCTTATGGGAAATGATCATACGTGTGAAAGGAAAGGGATTGGCGTGATCCGATTGAAGCTGCACGACGGAACCACGAGGGATCTGACCAATGTCTGGTATGTACCAGATTTGAAGAGGAATCTAATTTTTTTGGATGCTTTGGAATCAAATGGTTTCAAAGTCATCATGGAAGCTGGATCGTTGAAAGTCACACGAGGTGCTATGGTTGTCTTGAAAGGCCTAAGGAGAAATAATTTGTATTTCTTACAAAGAAAGACTGTTATCGGTGGAGCTGCTACCGTAGAAACTGCTATTGATACAACCAAGTTTTGGCACATGAGGCTTGAGCATGCTGGAGAGAAGGCCATGCAAGGCCTAGTAAAGCAAGGTCTTTTGAAGGGTGTCAAGACTTGTAAGATGGACTTCTGTGAGCACTGTGTGCTGGGCAAGCAAACCAGAGTTAAATTTGGCACGGCCATCCACAAAACAAAAGGGATCCTAGACTATGTGCATACTGATGTTTGGGGTCCAACGAAGACTGTATCTTTGAGTGGAAGGCACTGGTTTGTTACATTTGTAGATGACTTCTCAAGAAAACTCTGGGTGTATACTATGAAACACAAGTATCAAGTCCTAGAGATCTTCTTGGCTTGGAAAACGAGGGTGGAGAATCAAACCGGAAGGAAGATCAAGGTGTTGAGATCGGACAACGGCGGTGAATACACGTCCGATCCATTTTATTCCTTGTGCAAACAAGAAGGAATAGTGAGGCATTTTTCTGTGAAAAAGACTCCACAACAGAATGGTGTAGCGGAACGTATGAATTGGACTTTACTTGAAAAAGTAAGGTGCATGCTATCCAATTCCGGTTTGACGAAGAGTTTTTGGGCAGAAGCGGTTACTTATGCATGTCATCTAATTAACCGTCTGCCTTCTACTGCAATTGATGGAAAAACTCCTATTGAAGTGTGGTCAGGATCACCTACATCAGATTATGATTCTTTGCGTATCTTCGGTTGCTCGGCATTCTTTCACGTGACCGAAGATAGCAAACTTGATCCAAGGACAAAGGAGGCCATATTTCTGGGCTTCAGCAGTGGAGTGAAAGGGTTCAGATTATGGTGCCCTGCATTGAAGAAAATGATCTTGAGCAGGGATGTTACTTTCGATGAAAATAAATTTATGAAGAAGAAAGTGTCTAATGAAGAGAATAAAAAAGGTAGTCTAGTGCAGCAGGTGGAGATTCAAAGTCCAGTAGATTCTCCTTCAGAAGACACTTCTTCAGATGATGAAAATGACGGGGATACGGAAGATAGAATCGAGGTGGAGCCTTCTCCTCAAAGGCCTCCACAAATTGAAGAATCGATAGCAGCTAGCAAACCAAAAAGAACAATTCGAAAACCAGCCAAGTTTGTAGATATGGTTGCTTATGCCATACCAATTGTCAGTGAAGATATTCCAACCACATATAAAGAAGCTGTGCAAAGTTCTGAAAGTGTGGAATGGAATAAGGCCATGAATGAAGAATTGGATTCTCTCCATAAGAATATGACTTGGGAACTCGTAGAGTTACCAAAAGAAAAAAAAGCAATTGGGTGTAAATGGGTATATGCAAAGAAGGAGGACTCTCATGGGAAAACAGTGTGAGATTCAAGGCAAGACTGGTTGCAAAGGGGTATGCTCAAAAGGAAGGAATTGACTACAATGAAGTCTTTTCACCGGTAGTAAAACATTCCTCTATTCGAATTTTACTTGCCATGGTCGCACAATTTGGTTTGGAGTTGGCGCAGCTTGATGTGAAAATTGCTTTTCTATATGGAGATTTGGATGAGGAAATTTATATGTCGCAACCTGATGGTTTCAAAGCTGCTGGCAAAGAACAAATGGTGTGCAAGTTGCAGAGGTCCCTGTATGGTTTGAAGTAATCTCCACGACAGTGGTATTTGAGATTTGACAAATTTATGAAGGTACATAACTTTACGCGAAGTCAATACGATCATTGTGTGTACTTCCGTAAATTGAAAAATGGTACCTTCATTTATTTGCTCTTATATGTTGATGATATGTTAATCGCATCTAAGAGTTTGGTGGAGATTGAGAAGTTGAAAGCCCAACTTCGGAAGGAATTCGAAATGAAGGATCTTGGCGAAGCCAAAAACATTTTGGGCATGGAAATTACTCGTGACAGAACGGCTGGGACTGTGTGGCTGACACAGAAACAGTATTTGAAAAATGTACTAAATCGATTTGGTATAGATGAAAATACCAAACCGGTTAGTACACCTTTGGTTCCTCACTTTAAATTAAGTGCGGAACTGTCACCGAGTACAAATGAAGAAAGAATGTATATGGCTCAAGTACCGTATGCAAGTTTGATTGGAAGCCTTATGTACGCAATGGTATGCACAAGACCTGATATTTCTCAAGCTGTTAGTATGGTTACCAGATACATGCATGATCCAGGAAAGAAGCATTGGGAAGCTGCAAAATGGATTTTGAAGTATATCAAAGGTACTGAGGATGTGGGTTTGAAATTTGTGAGAAATCAAATGAAAGTCAAAAGATTTCTCATTGGATATGTGGATTCGGACTATGCTGGTGATTTGGATAAGCGACGATCTACTACCGGGTATTTATTTATCATGGCTAGTGGTCCAGTCAGTTGGAGGTCTACGTTGCAGTCCACTGTAGCATTGTCTACCACGGAGGCTGAATACATGGCTGCTGGAGAAGCCATGAAGGAAGCCATTTGGTTACATGGACTGATTTCAGACTTGGGTCTTTATCAGAAATAGGTGGAGATATATTGCGACAGTCAAAGCGCAATACATCTAGCAAAGAATCAAGTTCATCATGCTCGGACCAAACACATTGATGTTCAATTCCACTTTGTTCGAGAAATTGTTGATGCATGTGTTATTCTTCTTACGAAGATTGGGACAGTCGATAATCCTGCAGATATGTTGACGAAAGTCGTTGGAAGCGCCAAGTTTCTTCACTGCCTAAACTTGGCCAATATTGTTCATACATAAGTATGATTTTTGGAGGAGCAACTATTGGTTCTATTGGAGGTGTAGTATGAGAATTCATATTAACGTTGTGGTGATGGTGGCATTTGAAAATCTCGTCAAGGTGGAGATTGTTGGGTTGGTGGCTCTTTTTTCAAATGCAGCCTTATTTGAATTAAACAAAATTTCAGCAGCTTCAATTCCAGTTGGCAACACTTTTTGGGTTTGAAAAATGAATACTTTTATTTCTAACAATATGAAAGCAGCAACAGATTTTTTTGAAGAGAAAATCAGCATGTGAAAGTGGCCATTTTTGTTGAAAGAAGGAGCTGCAATTTTGGACTGCAGAAATTGTTGAAGGTTCATGTTTTTTGGTTCAGATTGAAAACAAAGCTCAAACCTCTACTATAAATAGAGGCTATGAGCTTTGAAGAAAAAATCATCTCACAATTGGAGAAAACAATATCTCTCAATTGAAAAAGTACATTAAGAGAGAGAGTTCAATTCCTCAATTGTCACAATTGAGTGAATTTTTGCACAAGTGTCTTAAGTTGTTTTAAGACATTGTTTTATATTCTTTATTTGTATTTTATTGTCAAATAAAGAAGTTCCATAGTTGCTCCCGAGGAGTAGGCGAAATTGCCGAACCTCGTTAAAACTTGTGTTCTTATTTGTGAGTGTGTGTGTGTTTTCTTTTCATCTCCCATAATATTTGTTCTGTATTGGGTCTACCCGACACGCTTCCACACAACAATATTTTGTGATATTTTTTAGTTAATTGGATATCTACTTAATTTCACCTACAAATCTTGTAGAAACATATTGAGTTCTGTAATATTCAGTAGATATCTACTTAATTTATTTTCAGTAGATATCTCCTTAATTTATTTTCAGTAGATATCTACTTAATTTATTTTCAGTAGATATCCCCTTAATTTATTTTCAGTAGATATCTACTTAATTTAGAACAAATGAAATGTTTTAAAAATAAAAACAAAAAAAAAAGAAAAAAGAAAAAAGAAAAATAGAATAAAGAAAAAGGTGTGAAATTGAAAAATAAAAAAATTGGGGTTTGAAATTGAAATAATACTAAATAAAGGGAGTAAAATAAAAATGAGAGTAAAAAAGGAAAAACCCTTGCTTGTAATGAACTAGGGGTAAAAAAGGAAAAAAGAAATATTTGCCAACTCAAGATAAGATAGGACTTTTTAAATAAAAAATGTTAAAATAGGAGTTTTGATCATCTTGAAAAAATGGTGGGACTTAAAAAGTTGTCCACTTTAAACAGAGTTGGAGGAAAATCCCAAAAAATAAACAAGGTTAAATTCATCAAATAAAATGTAATATTATTTGTCGGTGAAACTTGTGGATGTGAATTTTTTAAAATAATAAGGTGGTCCTTGAAATTTGTCATACGCTCAGATATTAACTATATATTCATATGTTCCGGTACAAAACTCTTTAAGTTTGAAAACAGAGGTAACGAGATGGGTAACCCATTCATACTGATTCTTCTTGCTTTTATCACAAATTCCGCATTTTCATCTTCTTCCACCTCCAATGTTTTGCAAAGTAGATCCTCTCTCTCCGTCGAGAAACCCCACGACGTTCTTGTTTCCCCGAACGGAGTTTTCTCTGCCGGATTTCACCGTATCCCCGACGATGTTTATTACTTCGCAATATGGTTCACGGAACCACTGACTGACGGAAACTCCACCGTCGTTTGGATGGCCAACCGAGACCAACCCATCAACAAGAAACACTCCAAGCTTTCGTTGTACGGAAATGGAGATCTGGTCTTGACTGATGCCGGACAACAAACGGTTTGGTCCACCGGAACTAGTTCATCGTCGTCTTCTCTCCGATTGCTGCTACTCAACAATGGCAACCTCGTTCTTCGTACCGAGAGTGATATTCTTTGGCAAAGCTTTGATCATCCGACGAATACTCTACTTCCCGAACAGCCATTCACGACGAGGACAGAGCTTGTTTCTTCCCGGAGCGAGACCAATCACTCCTCCGGCTTCTACAGGCTTTATTTCGACGACGACAATATCATCCGTCTCGTCTTCGAAGGACCCGAAATAACAAGCGTATACTGGCCTCCTCCGTGGCTAAACAGCTGGGACGGTGGAAGATCCGTGTACAACAACACCAGAATCGCCGTTCTCGATCGGTCCGGCCATTTCACGTCCTCCGACGATTTGAATTTCTCGACTGTGGATTACGGTTTGGGTCCTCAAAGGAGAATTACCCTCGATGTGGATGGCAACGTTCGCGTTTACAGTCTCGACGACAAAAACAGAGCATGGCAAGTCACCTGGCAAGCGTTCTATCAACCATGCAAGATCCACGGCCTTTGTGGAGCGAATGGTATCTGTATATATTCCCCAGCGACCGGCCGAAGCTGCTCTTGCTTACCGGGGCACAAGATGAAGAATCACACCGACTGGTCGTACGGATGCGAGCCGGAATTCAAGCAGCCGTGCGATCAAAACGGGACAGATTACTACCGTCTTCCTCACGTCGAATTCTATGGATATGATGTAGGGTATTTTCCTAATCAAAATTTCGATGTCTGCAAAAAATTGTGCTCGAGCAACTGCAATTGCTTGGGGTTTCAGTACACCACCGACTGTTCATGCTACCCCAAGCATATCTTGTTCAATGGGTATCGCTCACCAGGTTTCAATCATGCCACGTACATAAAAGTTCCCCTGAATTTTTCCGAATCAAATCCAAAACCCGTTCAAGAATTGAGCTGTTCGAAGCGAGTACCCACAGTTTTGAACAGAAATTACAAGAAAAAATCGGAAAACCAATCGGTCAAATTCATTCTCTGGTTTGCTACTGCAGTCGGCGGGCTTGAGATCATCTTAATCGCCAGCTTCTTCCTCGTAACTCGCGAACCATTTAAGAAAAATATGCAGGGCTACGTCCAGGTGGCGATGGGATTCAAGAGATTCACGTACGGCGAGCTCAAGAAGGCGTCGAACAATTTCAGAGCAGAGATTGGTAGAGGCGGCAGTGGCGTTGTCTATAAAGGGAAATTGTCAGAAAATCAAGTTGTTGCGATTAAACAACTGAATCAATCAGACCAGCAAGGAGAGGCTGAATTTCTAGCGGAAGTAAGAACGATAGGGAGGCTTAACCACATGAATTTGATAAAGACGTTGGGTTTCTGCTTCGAGGGAAAGCACAGGCTGCTTGTGTATGAGTACATGGAACATGGGTCCTTGGAGGATAATCTCCGGTGTTCCAGCGAAGAACTTGACTGGAAAAAGAAACTGAACATCGCATTGGGAACAGCAAGAGGCTTGGCTTATCTCCACGAGGAGTGTTTGGAATGGGTTCTTCACTGTGACGTGAAGCCTCAAAACATACTGTTGGACTCCGATTATGAGCCGAAAGTGGCGGATTTCGGTCTGTCTAAACTGATGAGCAGAGGAGGAACGGGGAATTCAAGCTTTTCCAGGATAAGGGGAACGAGAGGTTACATGGCGCCGGAATGGGTTTCCAATCAACCCATAACCTCAAAAGTCGATGTTTATAGCTACGGCATCGTTATGTTGGAGATGGTGGCCGGAAGGAGGTTTAGCTTGGATTCCGATGGCGGCGACGGAGATGGTGGTGGCGGTGGGTTGGAGCAGAGGAATTTGGTGAATTGGGTGAGAGAGAAGATGAATAATCGTTCGGCATTGATTGAAGAAATAGTGGTTGATGGGGAAGAAGAAGAAGAAAAGGAGAGAGCGGAGAATTTGATAAAAGTGAGTTTGCAGTGTGTCGTGGAAAACAAAGATGCAAGACCCACCATGAGCCAGGTTGTTGATATGTTGTTTCAACATCGACATTGAATAGCAAAATGCTCACATTCATGGGGATTCAAAGTAGGGACGGCAATTAAAATCGAATTAATTGGTAACCTCACGAAATCGAACCAAGCGGTTCGGTATTGAAATCGACTAAATAATTTTGGTAATTTTGATTTTAAATTAAGCAACCGACGCAGTTTTAGTTTTAGTTTTGGTTTTGGTTTTGGGATTGTATTGTTGTATTTTATTTATCTATAGGGATGTTTATTGTAACAATTAATAGTTTTGTAGTTTAGTTTTTGTTTTTGAAATTTATGTTTTATATTTTAGTTATGTTTTTGTTCATACATAAGAAATAATAGTTCGCGATTTTGGTTTTGGTTTTAGTTTTTTTATAAAATTTAAAAATCTTAAATGGTTTTGCGGTTTCGGTTAAAATTAAATTGTCCGCTTTTAAAACTGTTTAGAAAATGTGTAATTTTGGTTTTGATTTTATATATATCTAACGATTTTGGTTTTGATTTTGGTTTTATATATGTCTAACGATTTTAGTTTTGGTTTTGCATGAAACCGAACCATTGACATCCCTAATTCAAAGAGTCAAACTTGTTAGTATAATTGAGAGCGGAATATTAAAATAACATGGAGCAATTGTATTGATATATGAAGAATAATTGAGAGCAGAATATTGAAATAACATGACGCGATTGTATTGATATATGAAAAAAATTATATATACAGAGATATACAAGGGAGTCTATATAAAGGAAGTGGCAATTAATAGTTTTGTGATTTGGTTTTTATTTTTGGAATTTATGTTTTATATTTTAGTTATATTTTTGTTAATATATAGGAAATAATGGTTTGCGATTTTGGTTTTGATTTTAGTTTTTTTATAAAATTTAAAAATCTTAAATGGTTTCGCGATTTTGGTTAAAATTAAATTGTCTAGTTTTAAAACCGTTTAGAAAAATGGGTGGTTTTGGTTTTAGTTTTATATATATCTAACAGTTTTGGTTTTGATTTTGATCTTATATATGTTTAACGATTTTAGTTTTAGTTTTGTATGAAACCGAACTGAAACCGGACCATTGACATCCCTAATTCAAAGAGTCAAACTTTTTAGAATAATTAAGGGCGAAATATTAAAATAACATGGAGCGATTGTATTGATCTACGAAGAATAATTGAGAGCGAAATATTGTATCGATATATGATTTTTTTTTTATATATACAGAGATATATAGGGGGCTACCGATTCTAGAAATGGGATTTCAATTTTGAGAATAGGGCTGATAGAGACAAGGCAGCGATGTAGAGGAAAGAGAGGGTGAAGAATAAAGAGAAAAAGAGGAAAAATCTCTTCCCGCCTACCTATTTATTTATTTATTTTTATCCCCTCAAGTTTAGAATGAAAATGAAGTAAAAATAGATCAAGTTTAGTAATGTATCAAAATTATAATTATGCTGTTATCTTTTTATATCCTATCTACTCATTAATTTATATTGATTTTGGATTTTGTTTTCTTTTAATTTTATTTATTTGTAATTCACATATATTATATTCAATTTGAATGACTGAGAGCGTTTCCTTGGACTTCATTATCAATTTACCGAAAGTTGGAGACATGTGTAAAATCTTGGCGGTAGTGGATCAATTCTCTAAGTATGCAACATGCATTCAAATACCCAAGTTCTGCTCTTGATAATCCTATTCCAATTAATTAATTTCTTATTAATTTATGAATTGTTCATTTTTACATTATTTGAAAAATTAATAGTAGAATTTTTATTTTATTTTTGTAATATGCAAGGCAAAATAATAAATTAAATGAATATATATATATATATATTATTTTTCTTTTTTTACTAAATATAAATATTGTATTGTTTTTCATTTATATCCCTCCAACTAAATAATCAAGAAAATAGATTTTCTTTCAAAAAGGAAAAAAAAAAATTCCTTTACATTTCTCTTTTACATTTTTTTTTTATTCTTCCGCCTAAAATAAAAACAAACAAGGAAAAAAATGTTTTTTTTTTTTTTTTTTCTTGTTCTCAGGTTTTAGGGCAAACATGATGGGATTAGAACAAAAATTAAGAAACACTTTACTTTGAAATGTCTTGGTCTTTGCATGGTATCAACAATAGTCGGTTCGGTTCCAGATGAATAGACTCTCTTTCTTACTCGTATTAAGGACAAAGGGTTCCTAGATGTGACTGTGATGTTGTCCATCTTCGGTGCCCCATTTGATGCCCCTTTAGTACACTGGAATAAGTAATATAATTAGTTTGGTGTCCATTTAATCCGGTAGAATAAAATGAAATGAAAATATAATTAAAATTAATATGATAATAAAATTAAATGGAATTTCAAATTATTATATTTGGTGACAAAAAAAATTATTAGAATAACATTAAAAAATAAAATAGTAATTTAATTAAATTTTTAAATGGTATAATAGTTAATTTAATTAAATTTCATTCCAATTCAAATATTTTATTAGTATTTGACCGATAAATGATTAAAACTTAATCCCATATAATTGAGATTATCTTGGTATTGGTTAACCCTATATTTTGTGAGATTAGAGAATTCTTAGTAATAGAAATAAAAATTAATTTCACGTACCAATATAGAAATAGAATAAACTTTTCTATGACAATTTAAATTCCCTCTCGAATCCTGTATACAAAACGTGTTTTTATTTTTTATTTATTTGTAATTCACATATATTATATTCAAGGAATTTTTAATGAAATATTCATTTTCACATTAGATATTTGTATGGGCCCAATGGACAAGCCAAAACAACTAAAAACTCATTTATTTATTTATATTTTGAGAAAACTCCAAAATTATATACACAACACCTCATGCGAGGTTGGAAATGGAAGAACTATCTAGGTGTTTTTGGAAACAAGCATCAGACTCTTGGATCTCTCTCACACACTCTCTCTCCTCCAATGTGCCCTGTGTCCATCACTATTTCTCTCTCGTTTCTCACTCTCATTCTCCCCTCTCTCTCTTACTCATACACACACGCTCCTCTCTCTCTATATATATAAAATAAAAAAAAGCTAATGTAAATTACAATATAAAATTAAATTTTTGTGAGAAAAATTGACAAAATATCGTTACTATAAATCGTATTAGTGGAATTGATTTTGTAAAAAATTAGATTTAAATTTTACTTCAATGATAACGAAATTGTATTTTTACTACATATATAGCAAATATTACTACATTGTAACTTTATTCGCATTCAATGTTTAATATTTACTGTACAGTAATAATCATACAACAATTATTAAAAGTTATTGTACAGTAATTATTAATGTTTGAGTTTAATTTTTGTGTAAAATATACAATTATTTGTGATTAATTAATGTACAACAATAATGGTAATGAAGGATTGATTTTCCAAAAAAATTGAATTTTGAATTTTGGTTCGAAAATGTGATGTCACTATTTCTAGAATTTTAATGTCCCAGTTTCAGTCTCGATTTCGCTGCCCTCTGCCCATTGCTGTCGTCCAGATCATCGTATGTGCTCACAATCGTTCAGATCCCTTTGCCGTTATTTGCCCTCGCTATCGTTAGATTGTCGTCTGCCTTTGCCGCTGTTCAGATCGATGGCCACTGCTTTACCTCACCGATGATTTCACATTTTGTTTGCTATTCAACGGATGTTCTTCCATCGCCGTCGTCCCACCTCGTGGGATCTTCTTCTTCTTCTTCTTCTTCTTCTTCTTCTTCTTCTTCTTCTCTCTCTCTCTCTCTCTCTCTCTCTCTCTCTCTCTCTTTCTCAGATCTGGATTTCCAGATCTGAAAACATTCGTACATAACCCTGGGAACAAAGCTTGGACCACCGATGTAAGACTCAAACTTTTTCATATGCACATTTTAAGCTGTATTTTAGAACATTTAGAAAATAACGGGGTTGATTGTGTCAAATAATATTTATTTTAGTTTTATTTTTGGGAACAATTAGCAATTTTAAAAATATCAATCTTTGATTTGGGTTTAAATAAAAACTTAAAGATAATTTGGGAGGAGATTTATGTAACTAAAACTAAAATAACTATTATTATCACAATTTTGATAAGATCAAAATGGAAAAAAAGAAAAGAAAAAGAAAGAGAGGGTCGGTGGGGCTTGGGCCTCTTTTTCAACACACACACACACACATATATATCCATCCATACATTTATGAGGACCTGAAAAATGAAGAAAAACAAAGAAAACAGAGAGAAGAGAGACGTGGGCAGTGGGTGATCGTCACTATTTTCATCGCGGGTGAGGGTTTCGGTTATCCGTCGTTCGGCTAGCGGTGTGATCGGCGTGATTCAGTCCAACGTGTGTGTGCGTGTGTGTTGTGTCGGCGAGGAACC
Source organism: Eucommia ulmoides (assembly GCA_016647705.1). Taxonomy (NCBI): domain Eukaryota; kingdom Viridiplantae; phylum Streptophyta; class Magnoliopsida; order Garryales; family Eucommiaceae; genus Eucommia; species Eucommia ulmoides. The sequence goes on along the minus strand of CM028332.1, from coordinate 5,815,536 downwards.
CATCAGCAAGAAGAAAAAGGAAAGGAAAGAGAGAGAGGGAGAAAGAGAGAGAGAAGAGGGTCCGTTCGGTAGGTGGGTGGCAGCCTTCAACGTCGTCAGTTGTGTGTGTGTGTGTTTCGGTTGTGGGTGTGTGCGTTTCGGTTGTGTATATGTGTGTTCTATTCATCGTGAGGGTGGATGTTCTGTGCTGTTCAATTGTCGACGAGTGTGTGTGTGTGTGTGAGGTTGCCAGAGTTGGTGAGGAGAGAGAGAAGTTCGGCTGGTGGGTTGCCGTGCTCGTCGTGTGTGTGTGATCAACGTTCGTTGCCGGCGGTGGGGGAAAAATGTGTGTGCGTCGGTGGAATCCAAACAGAAACAGAGAAAGAGAGCGGGTCAGCGGCGGGGTGTTTGGTTGGCGTGGGTGTGGTGCAGTCTGACGGTGTGGGAGTTGGTGGATGTGTTTCAGTAGTATGTGTATGTTGTTGGTCGTTCAGTCGTTCCGTCAACGGTGGGTTGTGTATGTCGTTGTCGATTGCAGGGGAGTGAGGGTGGTCGGTCGTCGCTGTTGTTGCTATGCGTGTGTGTGATTGGCGCATCGCCGCGGCGGTGAGCTCCGGCGAGTAGAACCCAGAAAACCGAAGAAGAAGAAAAGAGAAAGAAAGAAAAAAAAATGGAAAAAGGAAAAAAAAAAAAAAAAAAAAAAAAAAAAAAAACACAAACAACCCAAATAAAAACCAACAATCTACCTCGCGGCTGACGGAAGATTCGAATCTCAAGTAGAATTCAACTTTTCGGTCGGCGAGCGATTCAGAATAGGTAACAATTTCGTCGATTTTTATTTTCGTCAAATTAATTGATTAGCATAAAAAATTTTACAATCGGGATAGTAATTTTGCAACCGTTAATTATAATAATTTTGTACAGTAAATATTAACGTAGGGAACTAGGAAAAATAATAATTTTGCATAATGAAATTGGGAAAATGGGAAATTATGAAATTTAGGGTTTGCATTGCATGTTAGGTTTGTTTTGGAAAAAAATATTAATTTAGGCCCATCGTTGTTAGGTTTATAAGCGCCAGTGTCCCAGTAGATTTTGGACAGTGACGTTTTTGCAGTGTGCAGAACGAGGTGAGTGTAATGTCTTCTATGTAAATTTACAAAGTTTATTTTCGTATAAATTGTGAAAAATGTGCTTATTTAAAAATGCACGTATTTTCAACTTATATGGATAAAGTAGTTTTAGTGATAAAGGTGGAAAAATGATTCTTGGATTGTTTCGATTTTAAAGGTGATTTTTCTTTCCGTAAGGGATGTGAATTTTTTTCCTGTTAGGCGGATATGACCTACGGGATATGGATTTTTTTCTTGTTAGATGGATATGACCTACGAGATGTAGATTACCTGCTAGGCAAGTTCTTCAGGGTGGTTGACCCGTCAGGAGTGCAAATCTGGCGGGTGGTACGGTACCGTTGTAACTCCCGAACGTGAGGTAAAAACGATCATATGGCTAGTAGGTGAGGAGGTGTGGTGTATCTTATTATACGTTAAGATATTTGGTCCGGTGGATTTAAAATATTTGGATTGGCAAGAATTAAAAATATTTGGGTTGGGTTAATTTAAAATATTTGTATTGGGTGTTTTAAATACAGTATATTTTTACATTTGTGGCAGTTGGAAATTGGTAAATACGATATGCGGTGATATATTATATTATATTTTGGTTAAAATATTCGGATGGGTTGATTTAAACCGATTGGGTTGGTTGATTTAAAATATTTGGTTTGGTATTTTAAATATATCAGTTTATTTTAGTGCTAACAGTGAAACTGGATTTCAGTACGGTATGTGATTATATTATTTTATATTTTGAAACATGGTGTTTAATTCTTATACGTGATCCGTAAAATGTATTTATTATGAAGACAGTACACCGATATAAATTTCTGGTTTAAAGTACCGCGGCTAGGTGTCGGTCCACTATTGGCACTAGGTAGAGTCCGAAGGTAATGTCGTGTTGGAAGTGAGCCAGTCGGATGTAAATCGTGGAAGGTTCAAGTATTTATGAAGAAAAAGAGAGAGTAAGTAATAACATCTACAACAGTGCGTGTATGTATGTATGTATCTGTATGTATTTAGTTCTTTGGGCAGGTAGCGTCATGTCGACGTCACGCCCGACCTCGGGTGACGGGTTCCCGGGGTGGGGTGTGACAACCGATGGCAACAAGGACTATATAACAAAGGTGAAAATAGGGATGGGAAAGATAAATGGTATTAATTACATTTTTCTCCTCCTTTTTTGTTGAAGTTTTAATTTTTAATTTTACATTTTCCTTTTTTTTTTTTTTTTTATTTAATATTTTCTCCCCTAAACATTTACAAGTATTGAAATAATAATGTGAATGCTCATGTGAATTTTTTTGTTAATTTTTGTAGAGTTTTTGTTTATTTACCGGTGTGTTTTGATCGTTTTGCATGAATGTTTCGTGAATGGAATGATAAAGGAGGTTATTAATTAATTTTTCTCCCTTTTTTGGTTGAAGTTTTAATTTTTGTTATATTTAACATTTGCCCCCTATTTTTGTTTTTGTTCTAGTTTTAATTTTTAAATTTTATTTTACATTTTTCTCTCTAAACATTTACAACTATTTACATAGTAGTGAATGTTTATGTGATTTTTTTTGTTGATTTTTGTAGAATTTGTGTTTATTTATGGATGTGTTTTGATCATTTTGTGTGAATGTTTCACGTGAATTTATAAGATTTATCGTTGTGAAAATCAGTAAATGTTCATGTGAATTTTTTGTTGATTTTTGTAGAGTGTTTTGTGTTATTTACCAATGTGTTTTGATTGTTATGAAATATAGAGTGAAATTTAAATGAATTGAAATATTTTTTTACTGAGAATACTGAGTGAACATTCACACAAATCGTGTGAACTGGTTGAATGAATTTTGAGTGAATTAAAATATTTAATCTGAGATACTGAGTGAATATTTACACAGAAGTTCCAATAACACAATTTATAAATAAAAATAAACGGGGAGAGCATTTGTTTGGGACTTTCTCTATAATTTCTTAAGGGATTATAAACTTAATTATTTGAGGTAAAGGTCTATTTCATCATTTTACAATATTTGAAGGACTAAATAATTAATTTCTCATTTTTTTTCTACACTTTTGTAATATATATTAAATAGATATGGCGGCAATATAGGGGAAAGAGAGACATACAGATAGAGCCTTGACATGACTAATTTGATTGTTGAATTGTTTTATTATTGGAAAATTATATTTTTGGTCCTTCAAGTTTAGAATGGATGTTTAAGGTGGTGTTTGGTAACCGTTTCTGTTTCTATTCCAGTAGTAGGATAGGAATGAGATGGAAATTTTATTTTTTTTTTGGGAGTAGAATCGCGTTTGGTAACGATAATTTTTTTTTTTTTTTTTTTGTTTTGGGAAGGGAATTGTGTTTGGTAACCATTTTATCCTAAAATCTTTTTTTTTTTTGGCCTGACGGCAGTGCTCCGGTGACGGTGACGGCGGTGCTCCGGGCAACGGCCGCCGGCGGTGCTCCGGCGTCGGAGACAGCGGTGGTCCCCGTCGGCGATGCCGGACGGCGGTGGCGGCCGGAAGAAATGGCGCCGTCGCCAGCGACGGTCGGAAGTGGCTGGAAAATTTCCAGCTGGACGGTGGCGGACGGCGGCGGGCGGTGGTCAACCGGTAGTTGAATAGTAACCATGTGTTTTGGGAATAGAATGAGAATAATGAGAAACAATTTTTTTTTGTTTTTCATTTTTTAAGAAAAAAGTGGGCACAATTATCAAATGGGAATGAAATGGAAACGGAAACAAAAATTATTAAACGTTATTCCTAAACAGAATTCCCAAAAATCTGGGAATGGAATGAGAATTTTTGGGATAGGATGGGTTACCAAACGGGGCCTAAATGGCTCATAATATTTCGTACTCAACATATTTGGTCTTTAAATTATTAAATTGGTTTCAATGTGATACAAGATTTTGTTTTTACCTTGAAATTAATTACACATATTTTTTTTTATAAAAAAAAATATTTTATATTTTTCTTCCCCTTCTTCCTCCGACAAAAACCACTACACGTGTGGCTATTGATGACAGCTTCAATGATTCTCTCTCTCTATAGTCTCTATTCTCTATTGTGTACTAGGAAAGACAGAAAAATGACTGTTGCGGCATTTCATGAAAAAGAATTTTATGTTTGTTTACCCTTCTCCAAAAAAAGTGAGTTCGAGATTTTTTTAATTAATTTTTTAGAAAGGAAATATTTTTCATTTATGATCACTAATTCCCATGAATAATTACACCGAGATTCCTGTGCTAAACTCTATCGCTTTTAAAATTTTAGTATTAGAAATAGGATTCTCCTTTTGAAAATACATGACAATTAAAAAATTAAAGTGAAAATGCAAAATATTATACTAGTAGGGGTTCAAAGTATAAAATCATGCGATTTCTATTTTATTCTTGCATTGTGATATGGCAAAACTCCCGCTTATAACTGATATAAGCGTGGAGCCTTAATGGGTCAGATTATGTCAATAATTTGACCCGGAATAAATAGACCCAATGTGTTATCTGGGCCGAGAATGACGAGCCCATCTGGGAAAGAACTTCAACAGTCCGCTATACAAATAAAACAGTCTCATGAAGAGGCCCATCAATGGGCAGTCTGAAGCCCACGGTGTTTAGGTCCAAAGAATGAATAAATTAGCTTAATATGACTGTATCCTTTATGCATGAGAAACGTTATAACCTGTTGACCGTAACGACCCATGATTGATGGAGTACATTACAGAGATCTTGCCCTAGTTAAAGGAAGAAGATTGTGGTTATCTTCCAGGCCGTTAGGAGCGGATCACGTAACGGTCGACCTCACTAATAAAACAACATAGGATAACCGAGCCTATATAAAGGGAAGATATCATTGTTTATTTCTTACGATTCAATCTGCGTATTAGCCTTCTCCATTACCAAATTAACTTATTCTCACGCCGGAGGTTCTTTGGGCGACACCACACTGGTGTCCTCCTTGAGAACTCAACGATTTTACAGGTTAAAGGAGGAAGGCGAAGAGGTTTTTGGCACGCGAGAAGTTGTTTGCACGTGCTGAGAATTTCTAGCAACATTATTTGGCACTGTCTGTGGGAAACACTAATGAAAAATCTTTTCATCGCAACAATGAGGCAACCACGAGCAATAGAAACAGCATCAAGCCAAAGCAGTGACCTACCACTGCAAGCTGACGACGAAGTTTCAACAAGAACACATGAGGAAGTTCATGCTGACCTTTCTACAGCAAATCAGAGCACAGATGCAAAGATTGACGCACTGACTGGGAAAATATCAGAGATGGCGGATATGATCAAGTACATGGTGGAGATAATAACCAAAAGTAGGCCACAACCCTTAACCACCGATGATGATCTGGGAGAAGAATTAGAGTCTCTAGGGTTAGCTGACCTACAATCCCAAGAAGAGCGAGCTCCCCAGGGAGATACCAGCAATCAACAGCAAGAGAGAAGGGTGTACAACAGAACTGAGACTGTTGATTCACACCAGCAGCTTAGAAGCAAGGTAGAGAACAGTCTGCCCTTGGACGAGCTAGATACGCTGTTGAAGGGCACTCAAATGCCATTCACTAAAGATATCTTGGCTATACTACTATCAGAGAGATTTGATCCTAGGAAGTTCGAGAAATACAATGGGAAAGCAGATCCTGTGGACCATATCCACCAGTTCAAGTATGTCATAAACTTATATGGAGCAAGCGACTCAGCACTTTGCAGAGCTTTCTCCATGACTCTAAAGGGTTATTCTCTTGAGTAGTTATATACACTCTCATCTAACTCCATCTCGTAGTTCAAAGAACTTAGGAAGATGTTTATCAATTGTTTCATAACCTATCAAAGGTTAATGAAGGGACTTGATTATCTGTCGGCCTTGCGTAAAGAGAAATCATAGTTTTTGCGCTAGTACATGAGCCAATTCAACGAAAATCTAACATGCATTGAGTGGTGTAATTCTAACCTCATCATCAATGCATTTACTTCCAAGATGCGCCATGACAGATTTTAAGACTCTCTCACCAAGAAAAACCCCAAGAGTATGTCTGAGTTGATGGAGAAAGTTAGGCCCTACATGAAGTTGGAGAATGTCAAGCTTGCAAGAGATGGAATAGGATCTACCAAAGATCACCCTAGGCAAAGCAAGAAGGACCATAGTAGAACAAAGGGCAATAGCTCGGATAGGCGTAAATATCGAGCCAAGAACTCAGGTTCCACACCGGAAGCTCGTCAGGAGCCAAACCTCTCTGGTCTATGGATGTTGATCTCCAGAATCCTGCATGAGATTCGTGCATTCGAGGTGGTTCATTGGCCCCCTAGGCAGACTACCAAGTCTAACATGAAGAATAAATCAAAGTATTGTGATTTTTATAGAGACCACAATCATGACACAGATAACTGCTAGGAGCTCAAGAAGGAAATCGAGCGGTTAATTGACATGGGTCAGTTACGTGACTATTTACAAGAACGCTCAAGGGATAGATAGAGGCCTAGAAACGAAGGCCGTCGCAAAGAAAATCGGTAACAAGCATCGTCCTGATGAAAATCGCGAAGTGATTTTCATGATAAACACTACTGTGCCGACAACTGGAGAATCCAACAGTGAGCGAAAAAGGAAGGTCCGTGAAGCAGCACTAGAACACTGCTATGGATAAGCAATGACAATAACCACAAATCCGGGATCAGTCATCACATTCTCTGATGAAGATTGCAAAGGGATTGCTCACTTCCATGAAGATGCCCTGGTTATTATTCTCTGGATTTCCAGCTTCCAGGTAAGACAGATTTTGGTTGATAATAGAAGTTCTACTAACATTATCTTTGTGGACACGCTGAAGCAAATGGGAGTGCCAAGTTCAGACATAAGCTCCACCCAAACAGACATAGTGGGTTTTAATGAGGACCTCAGCTCACCAAGAGGGAAGATCACTTTGTTAGTTACTACGAATAAGAAGGAAGGAGGGTACACAAAAGTTATAGAGTTCATGGTGATGGATTCTTTGCCACCCTACAATGAGATATTGGGACGTCCATGGCTGCATGCGATGAAAGTAGTAGCATCCACGTACTACCAGTTCATCAAAGATGCGAAGGATGGCTCAGTAGCGGTAATACGAAGTGACCAAGTGGCATCAAGGCAGTGTTTTGCTATAGTTATGAAGGGTAGGAAAAAGTCTTTATAGAAATTAAAGCCGGAGAAGGAAGAAACTCCATTAAATAACTCGCCTCATGAAATTGATGATCTTAGAGAACATCCCAGCGTTATCCAACCTGCCGAACAAGTCCGGGAGGTCACCTTCAATAAATGAGCTCATAAGCTAATGATAGGGAATTACCTAAGCCGGACTGAGACAGAGGAGATCAGCAAACTGCTCAAAGAGAATTTGGATGTCTTCGTTTGGTCTCCAGAAGATATAAAGGGCATAAGCCTCGAAGTGGCAGTTCACCGCCTGGATATCTCTAGATCCTATCCTCCAGTTCGGTTAGTGTTCCCAACCAAACCCAACCCAAAAATTTTGGGTTTGATTTTTGGGAATGCGTTTGGCAAACACAAAACTCAACCCAACCCAATTCTCAAAATCCTAAAGAAACCAGAAACAAAAAAAAGTTGTTTATTTTTGTGCCCAAAAAACGCAACCCAAAGTTCTCAACTTTCGTCTTTATCTGTCGGCCGACCACTACCACCCGTCGCCGACTACCGTTAGGCGACCATCGTCGGCCGCCATCGACCGGCGACCGTCCGGCGACCGCCCGCCGTCTTCGACCACTTCTGCTGCCGTCGGCCATCTTCGACGACCGTTCGCGCCGCCGATGTCCACCTCCCGGCGACCGTCGCCGGCCACCACCGTCGTCGCCGGTGTTCGGCCACCGTCTGACACCGCCGTTGCCGTCCGGTGGCGGCCAAACACAAAAAAAATAAATTAAAAATAAATAAATTAATTTTAGGATAAAATCGTTACCAAATACATTCTGTTCTCAGCACAAAACAAAAATTATCGTTACCAAATGTAATTCTGTTCCCAAAATTCTCAACCCAATCTAATTCAATTCAACCCAACCCATTTCAGTTGGGTTCAGAAAAGTGGGAACACTAAGCAAATGCCACCTAAGATACCCAAAATTGTTGTCCAATCTAGCCCTTGTCAAAATGAAGAATATGCGTGGACTTCACTGATCTTAACCTAGCATGCCCAAAAAACTGCTACCCAATGTCAAGGATAGACCAGATGGTGGATACAGTAGCAGGGCATCAACGACTGACCATGATGGATGCCTATGAAAGATATAATCAAATCCGCATGAATAAGTTAGAAGAAGAAGGGATTGTGTTCATCACTCCAAGAGGTACTTAATAATGCCGTTTAGTTTGAGAAATGCAGGAGCAACATATCAGCTGCTGGTGAACCACATGTTCCAAGATGAGATTGGGATGACTATGGAAGTCTACATAGACAATATGCTAGTCAAGAGGTCCAAGAATGAGGACCACCTGAGGCATTTGGCCGAAGCTTTTGCTATTCTGAGGAAGTTGATCGCTAAAAAATAATACTCTTAAAATGGTACCACAATAATGATGGTACGGGTTCAAGTAGGGTGTCGAACCACATGGATCGATATTGTAACTATTAAATTCAATTGTTTTTCTTTCTTTGATAAAAATGAGTTTTTTTTTTTTTTTTTTTTAAATGCAAGAAAATAAAATAGTAAATCTAGACAATGAATATAGGGAACTGGGTTAGGAATTGTGGAATTCGTATTTTAAAATTATGGTTTTCTCGTGTTTTCTTTTTAATTTAGATTTGTAAACACAAGTGTTCCTAACTACAAGTCAGAACTACTAAGAAAGATTCGATTTATTATTTTTCAGCATAATTTATCTTCGGTATGTAATTCCTACTTTACTTTAATCTAGGGTGAATTACAATATAGGTATAAATAATCCAAACCAATAATTAAATCCTAGAAATATGATTATATGATCGTTAGATCTAGACCACAGGTACAAAATCTAACGTTCTGGCAATAATTGAATGTAAAATTAAAATCTCTACAAGAACATTTCGAGATTAAATTCAATCACGATTTCAACGATATTTCGAGCACAAAATTCATTATCATATAATTGTTTACACATAAACTAAAATTAATCTAAAAATACAATATTGCATAAACCAAAATACATACCACAATCCTAACCCGGTTGAAAGGGATTAACCACGCATTGAATTGTTTTTCATTTGATCTTCACTTTACGTTCCCAAAATTCTCATAATGTATACAAAAAAATAGAATTCAAAAGAAATTGTACCTACTGACCGAAGCCTCCTATATAGCTATTGTCTTTTGGGCCCTCCCCCATGAATTAATCAATCCCAGCAATAAAATAATGACATCAAGTAAACATATTCGGCCAAAGCAATTGAGAAAGGAAAAGAATAATTTTATTCCCTTTAATGGCTCCAATTTATGATTTCTTTTAATGGCTCCATAGGTGGCCATTAAATGCCCAATTATAATGGCCTTAAGTGGCCATCCATTACCCATTGCTATGCATTGCATGCCTGACTCGATCCAATGGTATGATCCCCAGGTCGAATAAAGGGTCACGGGCGGGTCATGCCCTTTTTGTCTCAATTTTTGGTCCTTTTCAGCTCTGTTTTGCTCCAAAATATAGTATTTTTGCTCCAATTCCAAAAATCTATAAAAATAAATAAAATAATTAATTATACTAATTTAATTTATTCTAAAGAATAACAAAATCTAGTTTAGTAGTATTAAATCACGTAAAGTGTGACGCAAACAGAAGTTCAACACAAAGTTGAATCTAGATAAATGTGCTTTTGAAGTCACATCTGAAAATTTCTAGGCTTAATGGTCAACCAGTCTGGCATTATGGTAAACTTAGGTCAGATAGAAACACACAAGAATATGAAGTCCCTTGCAACCATAAGAGAAGTTTAAGTACTGACAAGAAGATTGGTGGCCTTGAACAGATTCATATCCAAATTTACTGATAGATGCGCCCCCTTTCTTCAAAATTTTAAAGGGAAACAAATCTTTTTAGTGTGGGTGAAGACTGTGAACAAGCGCTGCAGTCCATCAAGGACTTGCGCTCTGTTGAGACAGTGGCCAAGGTGGAAACACCTATGATAGTAAGTGCAGCACTGGTAAAGGATCACACATGTGGGTAAAGTCCAGTTTACTACATCAGCAAATCGTTGGTCCCAGCGGAAACCTGCTACACTGAATTGAAGAAGCTTTCCCTAGCTCTGGTCACCGCAACACGGAAGCTCATACCATACTTCCATGCACATAAAATTAGCGTGCTGACCTCTTACCCTCTTCGAGCTGTAATACATAGGCCAGAGGCTTTTGGACATCTCATGAAATGGACTGTAGAGCTTGGTAAGTTTTTCATCAAGTACAAGTCTAGAATTGCAATCAAAGGGAAAGCCTTAGCGGACTTCATTATTGAACTAACTTCTCTAGCAAAAGTTGTAGCAGAAGATGGTGAATACTACCCTAATCAATCAGCTATGCTATGGAAACTGTGGGTTGATGGTGCTTCAAACATGAAGAAGTGTGGTATAGGCATAGTCCTGCAGACACCTGGAGGAGATCAGCTTGAAAAGGTAGTGCAACTTAGCTTTCGTACTTCCAACAATGAAGCAGAATATGATGCAGTGATCATTGGGTTGACTCTTGCCAAAGAGTTAGGAGCCCAACATCTGGAGGTAAAATCAGATTTCTAATTGGTGGTCAATCAGATTAATGAATGTGTACAATAAATGAGAAAATGTTGTGCCTTTACATTGGAAAAGTAAAAGAGTTAATCTCCCTACTCCAGAGTTGCAAGTTTGAAGCCGTCCCAAGAGCTGAAAATGTGAAGGCAGATGATTTGTCAGTATTAGCTTCTGCATTTGGACCTGTTCAGCGGTCTGAGCTGGTGGAGTTCCTTGAAAGACCATCTATAGTAGCACCAGCTAATCAATGCTCATGCATAGGTCAGTTGGATCAAGAAGAAAAATGGAGAACCCCTCTAGTTCGGTATCTAAAATAACGGATTCTACCATAGGACAAGGATTCTTCCAAGAAAATGATATACAAAATCTCAAGGTATGTGCTGACCAACGATAAACTGTATAGACGATTTTTTCCAACCTTTATTGCTTTGTTTAGGACCAAAGGAAGCCACCTATGTCCTACAAGAAATACACGAAGGGGTTTGCAAAAATCATGGGAGGACCTTGGATTACAAGGCCTTACGTATGGGATACTACTGGCCAATAATACGTAATGCATAAGAGTATGTCAGGAGATGTGATAAATATCAACGATTCTCCAACGATATCAAGATCATAGCTCAACAACATACACCAATAACCAGCCAATGGCCATTTGCTCAATGAGGGATGAATGTGCTAGGACCATTTACTCCAGCACCAGGGAACAAGAAATACCTACTGGTGGTGATTGACTATTTCACTAAATTGGTCGAGGCTGAAGTATTTTCCACAGTGGGAGAGAATGAGGTGAAGAATTTGCTTTGGAAGAATGTAATCTAGCCCGGTGTACCTGCAAGCCAATGGACAACTTGAGGTGACAAACCATTCCATCAAGGAGGCACTCAAGAAATTAATTGATGAGGCCAAAGGAAAATGGGTAGAACTCTCAGGAGTACTGTGGGCTCATTGGACCACTCCAACATCTACCACAGGGGAGACACCTTTCTCCATGACTTATGGAACTGAAGTTGTTGTTCTAGTGGAGATAAAGCTATCGTTTAGGTGAGATGGCATAATTAACCTAGTGGAGAATAAAGAAGTCTTACGAGAAGAGATGGACCTGTTGGAAGAGAGACATGACTGGGCATCAAAAAAGATGACAACTTACAAAAAAAAGATGACACAGATGTTTAAACATGCAATACATCCATGACACTTTGCAGTAGGAGACCTGGTATTTCGAAGAGTAAAGCCTTATTGCCTAGAAGCTCGCTCAGGAGAGCTAGCTCATAACTGGGAAGGCCCTTACCGAGTTACCAAAGTAAACAGACTAGGGACCTATTGGCTAGAAGATCTTGATGGTGTGGCAATCCTTAGGCCTTGGAACATCCCTCACTTACAGAAGTACTTCGTATGAGTTTTCTGATCATTCTCTGATTCATGTTTTTTCATTAATTATTCTAAAGTTGTTTTTTCTCTTTTTGAGATACATTCTTTGAAAATAGAAAATAAATATCTTCTCCATCAATTTAGCAACACTTATTATTGTGATATTATGATTCTAATCACGTTTATAACATTTAGTAAATTGAGACTAAGTATAGACAAACGTTTGCCATTAAAGTAAAAAAATTGAGCAATTCAACTCAGTATGAGTAGAGCTCATCTGCTTACTCATTCACAAATGAGCAGAGCATGTCAATTTACTCAATAAAATTGAGTAATTCAGCTCAGCATGAGTAGAGCTAATCTGCTTACTCATTTACAAATAAGCAGAGCAAGTCAGTTTACTCAATAAAACTGAGCAATTCAGCTTAGCATAAGCAGAGCTGACCTTCTTACTCATTTACAAATGAGCAAAGTAGGTCAGTTTACTCATTAAAACTAAGCAATTCATCTCAGCATGAGCAGAGCTGATTTGCTTACTCATTCACAAATGAGTAGAGTATGTCAGTTTACTCACTAAAACTGAGCAAATCAGCTCAGCATGAGCAGAGTTAATTTGCTTACTTATTCACAAATGAGCAAAGCAGGTCAGCTTACTCATTACAATTAGACAATTTAGCTCAGCACGAGTAGAGCTAATCAGCTTACTCATTTACAAATGAGCAGAGCTGATTTGCTTATTCATTCACAAATGAGCAGAGCAGGCTAGCTTACTCACTACAACTGGGCTATTTAGCTCAGTACGAGCAGAGTTGATCAGCTTACTCACTCACAAATTAGTAGAGCACGACAATTTACTCACTAAAATTGAGTACCTCAGCTCAACACGAGCAAAGCAGATCAGCTCATTCATTCGCCAATGAGTAGAGCAGATCAACTTACTCACCAAAATTAAGTACCTCATCTCAACATAGGTAGAGCAGATCGACTTATTCATTCATAAATGAGCGAGTTGGTCAACTTACTCATTCTCCACTTAATATAAAAAAAAGTAAGTGTACTTCAAATAACTGAGCATCTCAACTCAACATGATTACCATAATCAAAGTAGATTATCTTACTCACATAATGCCTAAAAAAAGGAGGGCATGACAACTCACCCAGTGTTAGCTGAGTAGATCAGCCCAGCCTTAAACAACACAACTCATTTTAAACAATGCAGAATCAATTTTCCATTTGTAACTTCTAGTTTTCAAGACTAAGGAAAGTTGACGTAGACTTATGAGTTACAAAAATCTCCATCAACACAAGCTTCTTGTCATCACCATCATAGACTCAATCAAGATAAAAAGTCCAAAACACTTACTCAAATTTCCACTAACTCCTTGGTAATGAGTAATGAGTTCAAGACTGGACAATATTTTGAGAAGAATGTTACAGACCAAGACGAAAAAGATTTTCTCAATGGAAGGATTTTTGTTAGACCCCGACCTTTCTGACATGCGCATAGTTTAAGTCGCATGTTAAACTATTTTGAAAATAACGGCGTTGATGGTGCTAATTACGACTTAATTGTAAATTTGAGGGGTTAATTCGTAAATTTTCAAAATTTCAAGTATTTAAGTGAGTTTAATTACTTAATTATCTAAATCAGCGGGGAGATTTGTGCAAATTATATATTAATAAAATTATATTAATATAATAACATTTTATATTATAAAATGTATACATATATGTGTGTGAATGGCGGTGACGGAACGAACGGTGAGGGTGAGGCCACTTGGCCGGCCTTGTGATCACGTATACACACTTTATATATATATATATATATATATATATATATATATATATATATATATATATATTGAAGACGGGAGAAGGGTTGAGAAGCGATCAGACAAAATTGAAGAGTGAGAGAGAGAGAGAAAGACAAAAAAAAGGAAGAAGAGAAAGAAGTCGGGTCCGGCAGTGGGTGATCGTCGTCGGTCGTCCGGTGAGTGTTCGTTAATTGGGTGATTTTAAAAGAGAGTGGAAAAATATCTGATTTTCTAAAACCAAAGGTGGAATTTTTTTTTACTAAATAGGTGGTACTTTTAAAAAGAGAGAGAAAAACGTGATTTGAAAATTCTCCCCGAAAGGGTTGTGGTTTGGAAATTCTCTCCGTTAGGGGTGTGGTTTAAATAAATGTGATTTTGGAAATTCTCCCCGAAAGGGGTGTGCTTTATATTCTCCCTATAAGGGGTGTGGATGTTTTAGATGAAATTGTTGATTTGGACAATGCCATAGTTTTCTCTCCATAAGGGGTGTGGATTATTTCTCTCTGGAAGGGGTGTGGATTTCTTCCCATGGGATGTGAATAGTTCTCCCCGTAAGGAGTGTGGATTATATTTCTCCTCTAAAGGGATGTGGATATTTCGTAGGAAGGCATTCCTATGGATGTTACGGTACCGTTGTAACTCTCAATCGTGAGGTTAAAACGATCACTATGGCTAGCCAGTGAGTGTGTGGTGGAGTGGTGTTTGAGATATGGTATTTTACTTATATTGGGTGATTTATTATTTATGGTGATTGGTCTTATTTTATATTGAATGGGTTTGAATGGAACTTACATATATTGATTTATTTTCACTACTTATATTATGAAAATTTTTACCAGGTATGTGATGTTTGTCTACTTATATTTGATCAATTTAAATGTTGTAGAATGTATTATAGATTAAAAATATTTTTATTAAGAAGGTAGTATACTCACAGGTGGAGCAAATAGGAGTCGGTCGGTCTCCTACTGGAGCTAGATAGAGTTATGTGGGTCATGCGTTGGAGTTATATGAGTGTCTTTTGAGACGAGTTGTCAGAGGTGAACCTAAGGGAGGTTCATGAGATTTATTTTGTTGTTCTTATAAATTTGGGACAGGTGTATCCCTATAGTATGAAATTATGTATATAATGTCTAGATGAAAGTTTGTATATTATCGTATAGTTGGTTGGTTAGTCGGTCAAGTGATGTCATGTTGACGTCACACCGGCCCCATGGTGACGGGTGTCCGGGGTGGGGTGTGACAATTTTTATATCTGATTACCCTACATATTGAGATGATGTTAACTTTGTAACTCAAGTTATTTACTTGCTGCCTAAATCCTAAAAGTTAATTCATAACTAGCTTAGTTTTCTAATTAAGTTATGAAAGAAGGTAGGCAAGAGGACAACACAAACAGTCGACATACAACAACACAACACAGACAAGATCAAGAATCCCATTTTCTATCAAGCAAAAATAGGGGATGTAAATTGTTATAAAATAACAAAAAAAGTGGTGGAACAGAAGACTGTTTTCCATACAAAACAAAAAACAGAGAATCAAGATCAAGAACAAAAAAATTGTTCATTCAAAAACAAAAACAAAAACAAAAAAGAAAAGTTTTTCTTCATTAAACCAGGGCTGAGGGTGGCATCATTTCGACTCAGGAAAAGTAGTCGAACCTAGATCTTAAGAATCTGAGTTAGAGAAATAGAAGTTGTGCTCTTTGTATTTGTTGATCGACTCTAGGATCTTGGCTTTTTTTGCCTAATTTTTCTCCAAGAGCTTGTCTCGCTTCGCTTTAACAGTGTTGGTAAAAAGCTTGTGGTAATAGAAATCAACGACCAAGTCACACTTACTCCTTAGATTTTCTCAGCTCCTCCCTAAGCTCATGGAGATGAGAAATTGCGTGAAAATGGGATGTTTCCATAGCGGAGAAAACAACGGTGGCATCCTCTAAGGCTCGAAGATGAGGGTTCTCTTTTGTAGCTGTCTTGGCCTACTTCATTAGGGCACAAAAGTTTTTTCCCAACGCTATCTTTTTTTGTCTTTCAAGCTGAATTGCCTCAAAAGTTGGCCATGAGGAAGAAAGGGATGGACAAGCCATGATCACAGAGAGATCGAAGAGAAAGAAGAAAATATTCAAGAATGCAGGATTAAAGAAGAGAAAGCATCTGGATTTATGAAGGAATAATCGATGCTTGGTTTGGCTTTAAATAGCCAAACTAATAAAGAAAGAGAAAAAAGTGAAACGTCAAAAAGGCGTGCATTAAATAAACGAATGACGTGAGCTGATGAATTACGTACTATAATTATCATTGTGTATTTTCTAGATTTAAGTGGCGGGTTCTGTTTTAAGTAGGTCATGATGATAAAAAAAAGGTTATCATTACAAAAATTAATTACAGACGTCAAAAAATAAATGAAAAGACAGAAGGATAATTCAGAGAGTGGCACTCTGATCGGTGATATTTGGCTGGTTAGAGGTCAGCATGGCAGCAATGTCAACTGGCAGAGCTTGAGCCAAGACTTGGGTTGAGCTTGTAGTAGGCTGATCAACTAGGATTGAAATTGAGCTCTGTGCAGGAACCTCAGGAGCTGGTGAGGATAAGATCTCTTATTTTTCAGTGATCTCTTCCTCACCATTAGCTGCATTTTCTCCCTCTGGTGCATCTCTTAGCTCAGCCTCCAAGAAAGAGAGATCTAGGTCTGGATACTCCTTTGATACTCTCTACTGGCAGAAGCTGAAGCTCTCTAGATCTTCTCTTGAATTCAGCCCAAAGGTCCTTGATCGTTTGCTTAGACTCTTTTGCCTCAGTTGTAAACTTGGTTGCCAGTCTCTCAACCTCTTGCCCTTGATCGGTAGACTTTATTTTCTCTTGATTCAGTTCAACCATTAGACGATCTCTTTTATTTTGTAATTGCTGGAAGGCATTCTCTTTCTCTTGAAGGGAATCTTTCTTCACTTGGAAGGTAACGTCCTTGGCCTTAAGATCAGCATCCTTTGGATCGATTACTAAGTGAGTTGAGCTAATCTCTTTAGTCAAGGAGCGAACTTCATTCCTTAAAGATGAGCTATCTCCTCTCAAGGCTGTGTTCTCTATTTGAAGCTTACCGTTATCTGAGCAGCAGAGATTATTGCTCTTCTACAGTGTCTTCATCTGCTCGTTGGCAGAACGCAACTCCAGCTCAAACCTTTCTTGAGAAGACCTTGCTAGAGCTAGGTCAGTCTCCAAACTGAGCTTCTGTTCCTCTAAAGTGTGGATGCTCTCTTCCAACTTGCTGGACTCAGTTAGCTGATTCATGAGTTGGGCATCTAACTCATTTGCATCATCATCACTGCTGGTTAAAGCAGACAACACATGAATACTCTATAATGAGAAAGCAAGCAATAAGGAAACAATAAACAACTTAGAAAAAATAGAGTTCTTGTTAAAAGACACAACAATTACCTGAAAGAGTGCACAAATTAGCATCCTAAACAGTTCAGCCTTATTGTGACCATCAGTCATTTCTCTGCCCTTACTTCAGGATCTTTCATACAGAAATTTGATGGCGTCATCAAAGATTGCACATCGGTTTGGTAATGAGGGACCAACCTCCTGGATTAGCTGGTACATTTGTTGCTTAGTTATTCCATGGCTGCTTGATGTATTGTGGTTGGAAGCTGACGCTGGAGGAGGTTGTCGATTGGCTAATGAAGGCTCTGTAATGGTGTGGTCAGTAGTTACCCTTGCAACAGGCTCTGGATCTTTAATTTCTGTAGGAACAGGTGCTTGGAGTATTGGAACTACCACAGAAATCACCATACGCCTACGAATGCTCAAAGGCTTGGAGTTGTCATCGGATACAGAGACCTTGGGGAGAGTAGGTTGAGGTAAAGGGTTGACAGGAGGTTGGACAGTGCGTTGAATTGGTTGGTTGGCATCTAATGGAATAGAAGGCTCAACAGTGTGGCGAGATATCAGTCTTGCAGCAACAGCAATAGGCCTGGATAATGATTGCCCTGCTAACATAGAAGACTTCTTCACAAGCCTCTTCATTTTCCTTCCAATTTGCAGCTCTACCAGTTCATCGAATTGAGAGACGCCCATCTCCGGTCTGACGAATGAGAGATGAGTCAAAACTTTGTAGGATTACTCTGCTGGTATCAACAACCTTCTAAACTCTCATTCGATTCTAGCTGCGAGGCCAAGACTTTTGCAGGCTTTATCACCTGCATCAGAAACCCTAGAAAAGACATTAAAATCACTGATGCAAAATTTCAAAAAATCAAATTGTCAAGAAAACAATAAGAAGAATTACTTGGGGGTATGGAAGCACCTCGGCACAACAGAAGGCTGCCCCACTTCTTCAGGAGAGAATTCTCAATCACCCTTGAAGAGGAGATACCACTATTGCCAATCTCTCACCTTAATGGGAAGGTCAGTAAGGAAATAAAATTTCTTGGGGAAGGAGTAACAATATCTCCCAAGATTAGAAAACAATTTGAGGTGTCCTGTACCCCTGATTGTATCTATAGAAAGAGATATTTTATTTGCTCGAGCAAGGGCAATGACTTCTATGATTTGGTGAAAGTCGTTAGGGGTTAACTGGGCAGGGGTTATTTCTAATTGATGAATGAGATTACGAATAAGAGGAGTAAAAGGAAGAGTGAGTCAGTGCTCAAACATTCACAAAACAAGGCATATTTTATCCTCTTAGGTATCGTAGGGACGTTCATCTTCAGACGGAACCCTAATCAACACGGACGAAGGGACGTCGTACAGTTCCCTAAATGGCACAAGTCATTCATGTGGAACCTTTCCTACACCATGATCTCCCCAGTTTTATGAGGATTTGAAGGGTTGAGTAGCCTGGGCTATCGTTGTTTGCTCCGCACAGGGATTTGATGATGAACCAGCCTCAGTAGGACTATTTGATTGACTCAACGACATTCTAGAGCAGAACAAGCAATAATCGAAACAGAGAATACGAAGAAAAGCAACGCAACCAAAAGATTTAGGAAAGATGAGAACTTACACGAAAAAGAAGTGATCTTTCGTTTCTTTTCTCTTGAATTATCATTAAAGTCAGGATGGCAAAAGATATGGAAAAACTCTCGCCCAAAACTGACATAGGCGTGGAGCCTTAATGGGTCGAATCGGGTCAATAATCCGACCCAAAATAATTAGACCCAATGTGTTATCTGGGTCAGCCTATCGTGATCGTATCCCCTATGCATGCGGAATGTTATAACCTATTGACTGTAACGGCCCATGATTGATAGAGTATGTTGTAGAGATCTCTCCTTGGTTAAAGGGAGAAGATCGTGGTTATCTTCCAGGTTGTTAGGAGCAGATCACGTAACGACGACCTCACCAATGAAACAGCAGATGATAGCCGAGCCTATACAAAGGGAAGGTATCATTGTTTATTTCTTATGATTCAATCTATGTATTAACCTTCTCCATTACCAGATTAACTTATTCTCATGCTGGAGGTTCTTTGACCGACACCATACCGGTGTCCCCCTTGAGAACTCAACGATTTTGCAGGTTAAAGGAAGAAAGCAAAGAGATTTTTGGCACGTGAGAAGCTTTTTGCACATGCTACGAATTTCTGGCAACATCACAATGTGTGTGTGTGAGAGAGAGAGACTAAGTGAGAGAGAGAGAGAGAAAGAGAATAGTTGAAGTCGTCATCGACGACGGTGGTTTTTGCCCCAAAAAAATGGGAAGAGAGAGAAGAAAATGTAAAATAAAAAGTTCATAGGAAAATATGTGTAATTAATTTCAAGGGTAAATCAGAAAATTTGGACCACATTGAAACTAATTTAATATAGTTCATAACCAAATATGTCGAGTGCTAAATATTAATGACAATTTAATCGCCCACCCCAAACTTAAAAGAACAAAAAAATCATTTTCCCTTCTATTGTATAGATATAAGATTCTAATATTTTGTCCACATTCAATATTCAAATTTTTTCTATAATTAATATGTCAAAATTCTAAATATTAAATCATGTTTCCATAGATACACATAATTGTCAAATTGTGGAATGAATTTTACATAAAATGTGAATTAATTGTTTTAGTGACATTCCACTAATTTGTTGTTTTAGTAACATTCCACTAAGTTGTGTATTTCATCGCATATTTATAGTAAACACCATAGTTCTTTTGGTTGATTGTACATGTTCGTTACTCTTATATTGCTTTTATGACCTGATTCATGTGTTATATATAAATAGACATTTATTTAAAACTGTTAACAATACAATATTTTGAATAAATTCATCAATTAATGCACTAATTATCATTGGGTTTGTTGAGATTATTACAGAAAAATATGTGACAATTTATTTATTTTTCACATTTATTAAACTTTTAATTAATTTTTGAGAACACGATTAACCCTAATACTAATGGATTTAGACAAGATGAGTTAAACGGTTTCTTTATATGAAGTTTGACTTGTATTTATGTAATTATTTTGAAAAAAATATTTTTGAGATTTATCAAATTCCATTCTTCAAATTTCATATTTATTTTAATTACACAAAATAACAAATTGTTTTAATTATATTGGACAGAAAATAGGTTGCATTCAACATGTGAAATTCAAATAGAGATATTTTTGTCATTTTATCACTTCACTAATTCTAAAATATTTTTTTTATAATTTTTCCTTTACAACGATTTGTCTCAAAATGAACTAGAAAAATCTAAATAGTTGTTAAAAAAAATTAGGGAAAAAAAAAGTTTAGTGAAATAATACTATAACAAAAATATTCTTATTAGAAGGCCATGTCGTGAGCACAACTTATTTAATATCTAAAATTATCATCAATATTTTTTATTTAAAGTGATTTAAATAAATATATGCATAATTTAACAAAATTCCCCCACCCTACTCATGGAAATTATATTTTTCCCTTTTAATTACTGTGCCGTGTATCTCATGTTTTCCTCGTAATCACAGTATTAGACCACGCTTTTCCTAAAAATCTTTAAAAAAGAAAAGGAAAAACACTGTTTTCCTTTCCTTATTTGAACTTGGTTACCACCTTCAACGGCGTGCACGCAGTCGTTGATTAGTACTCAAATAAAAGCCAATTTCTTCACGATTTTCGTTTCTTAAAAAAAATAAAAATAAATAAATAAAAGGGAAAAGGTTTCCATTACAGTCTTGAATCATGCGGCGAATTCGTGACGAGGAGATAATGATTCTGTTTCTCGTGATGTTTCTGCCTTACTTTTGGTGGGCTAATCGCAGAGCAGTCGTGCTTTCACTCGCCGGCGCACAGAATAACGTATTCATACTCGCCGGACAGAGTAACATGGCTGGTCGCGGCGGCGTAATCCGTAGCTCCTGGGACGGCGTCGTCCCCGCTGAATGCCGGCCCAACCCGGCGATCATCCGGTTCGGCGCGAGCAGAACGTGGGAAGAGGCTCGCGAACCTCTACACTCGGACATTGATTCGAACAAGACCTGCGGAATCGGTCCGGGGATGGCGTTCGCCAACGCCTTACTGGATAAAGACACGAGTTTCGGGTACGTGGGTTTGGTCCCCTGCGCCGTCGGAGGGACCAGTATCACGGAGTGGAAGCGCGGCGGCGTTCTTTACAGCGAAATGATAGGGAGGGCAAACGCGGCGGTCGAAGGCGGCGGAGGAAAATTACGGGCGGTTCTGTGGTTTCAAGGCGAGAGGGACACGATAAGCGAAGAGGATGCGACGTTGTACAAGGACAGACTGGAGAGACTGATTAGTGACATGCGGGATGACCTGAAGTCGCCGGAGCTGCCGGTGTTCGTGGTGGCTCTGGCGTCGAGTCAAGGGCCGTACAAGGCGGCGGTGAGGGAAGCTCAGCTGAAGCTTAAAATTCCGAAGGTGATACGTGTAGATGCTAATGGGCTTCCACTTGGGCCAGATGGGCTACACCTTACCACAATGGCGCAAGTCCAACTAGGAGAGATGCTGGCTGAAGCCTTTTTAGATTATGTTAATGTTTGACCCAATAAATTACAGATTTTTTTTTTAGTAAATTGATTTTTTAATTTTTAAAAAATAAATGTAATACAGTATAATGGAATGAAATGACAATATAATTTAAATTATTATAGTAATGGAATAAAATTATCATTATCATTCCTATGTTTGCTGACAAAAAAGATTAAATGTGATATTGTAATGACCATTTTTATTCTAATGTTTGAATAGTGTTTGGGAATAAATCAGAAATATAATGCACTTGTATAATAAACTCTTCGCTTGAAAAATATACATTTTTTTTTAAATAAAGAATATTTGAACTTAAACTAAACGAAGTTATATATATATATATATATATATATATATATATATATATATATATATAAAACAAGATGGTTTTTTGGCTGATTAGGATAAAGTTATGACTATGACAAAAAAATATGATTAGGACAAACAAAATTGCTGACTAGGATAAATAAATTTATTGAGTATGACATTTTGCAGTCTTAAGTTAAGGAATATATAAGGAAATTAAATTTGTCTAAAAGGAAATAAAGTTATATTAATATTATTTTTGGCTTATAAAAATATATATAATGATAAAAAGATATATAATTTCTTAATTACGTAATTTCCTCTCTCTATCTCTTAATTTTGTCTCTCATGGCCTTAAATAGAGACACCACAATTAATTAAAAAATTTAGTTATTTTTTAATTTATTATATTATAGTATATTATATAAAATATGACGATTTTTACTGATTAGATAAACTTATGATTTGGACAAATAAAACATGACGGTTTTATTGAGTAAAATATTTTGCGGTCTTAATTTAAGGAATATATAAAGAAATTAAATTTGTCTAAAAGGAAATAAAGTTATATTAATATTATTTTTAGCTTATAAAAATATATATAATGATAAAAAGATATATAATTTCTTAATTACTTAATTTCTTCTCTTTATCTCTTAATTCTCTCTCTCATGACCTTAAATAGAGACACCAAAATTAATTAAAAAATTTAGTTATTTTTTAATTTATTATATTATATTATCTATTATATAAAACGTGACAGTTTTTGCTAACTAGGACAAACGAAAATATGATTAGGACAAACAAATGCTGACTATGATATTTTGGCGACATTAGTTAAGGACCATGAAAGAAATTGAGTTTGCCGAAATGGAATGGTATATCATTATATATAAAATGGTTTATAAGGATATACATATTAATTAGTTATATATTTTAGGAAATTAAATTAATATAATATTGAGTACTTATATATTTTAGTTAAGAATTTGGTGGTATTGGTATTTATAGTATAAATTAGATCATTTAAAGGAAATTGAGTTTTTCAAAATGGATATAAGGTTATATATATTAATTAGTTATATATGATATAATAGGAAATGATATTATAATTCGGTCAATTTTACAATTGTCTTTAATCTATTTTTTTAATCAAATTAATTAAACCCTAATTCACTCTCTCTCTTTCTCTAACTATTTATTAACCTTTTTTTTTTTTTTTTCCACCGATTATTTCGTCTATTTCTGTCAATTGCTACTCACGCCTCTCCCTACAAAGTTAGCTCTCACTTTCTCTCTGTCTCTCATCTGCTGCTCTTCTTCTGACCATTGTTGCTACCATCGCCAGCCATAACCGTTTCTCTGTCGGGTGCGGCTTTGGCTTGACAGGTTAGCTCTGTGGGTGTTTGGGGTCTAATTTATTGGTTGTCTTCGTTGTTTTCTATTGTTATCGGTATGTTGAGTTTGCCGTTAGCTCATGTTGCTGTTTTATATGGTGAGGAGATCAATGGGGTCAAGGTTGTGGCCATGTTAATGGCGATTTGGGGATTCGTCTCTTATTTGTACCAGAATTATCTTGATGATCACGGAGATGATCATAAGGTTACAAAAATTTGATTTGGGGGCACGACGGATTGAATCACTCACCCAAATCAACTCTATATTTTGTTTGTATGGTAAGGATTTTAACCTAAAGTCAATTTGAAAATTATTAGAGTTACAATTTTAATTGTATAAAATTAGTTTAGGTTGTGCAGGGGAAACTGAAAAAGTAAAGTAGCTATATAGAATTGCTGGTTTTATCTTGAATAAAATGTATTCAGTTATATCTCATTGTTGTGACAATTAACAATATTTAGTTGTTGATGTTTTATATCTTCTTCTTTTTTTAGTTTTCTAATTTTATTTTAGTTGTGATGACTTTTATTATGTTTTTTTATTTATTTTTGTTATTTTCGGTTTGATTTGTTTGGCACACTGTTTTTAGTTTTCATAATTGAGTGTTTATCTTCTCCTCTAATCTCTGTTTTTTTTTTAATTTTAATTTTGATTTCTCTTTCTTATTTAGTCTTTAAGCTATGAAGTTTGTAAATTCATACTTGGCAAAAGTTCGGCTTTGGTTTGATTTTGTTTTGTGTGAAAGGAACAAATTTGTATGGTGAAGTCTTGAGAGCTCAATGTCTACTTTTAGGTGTAATGACTTTGATTTGATTTTATTTTGGTTTCTTTATATTCATAAAGATGTTTTTAAGTAATTGGGCTATTTGTGCCCAAGTGTAACTAAGAGTTTTTTTTTTGTTACTAATTTATGGATTGAGTTTATTTGTCATGTTATTTTTAATTATTGACGAGATTATATAGATTTAATATTTATTTTTAATTTGGTTTAATTTTTAGTTTGATCGTGTGATATGATTATACATAAAAAAAATCAATTTTATTTTACATCAATATAATTATATTTAGGGACACTACTACCAATTTCCGAATTGATGTGGAAACTACCAAATGAACTCAATTGATTTTTTTTTTTTGCACCTATTACTCTTACTGACATTTCGTAGACTAATTTGCTACTATTAATTAATTGTTATCTTCTATAAATGTTGTAACCCCTAAAAGCTTTGAAAGTTAAGTGTTATGTGAATTGTGAGTAATAAGTATATGTCAATCATTTTATTTTAAGATATAAAATGGTGATTATTATTTATTTAACCCATATTTTCTATTTTATGATTCTTTTTTTGGATTGCTTGCTATATATTTAATCAGTTTTTTGTTTTATATTATTTTGTTTTCCGATTGCTCATTTTCTATATACCCAATAAATTTTTATATTTTTTATTTGTACAGGTTTAAATCAAAGAAGTTAAGGTAAACTTTTACTGGTGAAGACTAAACTGGAGTCATAGAGAAAGTAATTCAAGTTTCTTTCCCATTTTAAATTACAAAGTTCTTTTTCTATTTTTATTTTTTTAATTTTAATTATTTCCCATGAAACTATGTTTTGATTTTTGACTTATTAATTATTTAGTTGTGTAGGCGAAATGTAGTATTGAAGTACTAAGATTTGAATAAGTAGTAAGTATTTTTTCCTTTGATTTGTTTTGGTTGAACTTATGCATAATTGTGGTATTATTTGATAGCTGAATATGTAAGTTATTGGATATTAATTATGCTGTATTTGTAATATTTGTTATTAGTCGATGATGGTATCTAAATATTAATTTTTGTTGATGTTTTAATAAAAATAGGTGTAGAATATTGTACAAATAGAAAAATTATGACAATTTTTTTTTTTAACTTCAATATTTTTTACTCTCGTGCCTTCAAGGTACGGGTTATACGCTAGTATATATATAGATAGATAGATAGAAGAAGAAGAAAAGGGAGATGGTGGACGGGGGTGGGCAATGGTGTTATCAACGGGGTGGGGGTGGTGATATCGGTGTGCGACTAAAGAGAGAGAGAATTTGGTACCGGTTGCCCGCGTTGGATTCTCGCTGGAGAAGATGGTGTAGGGAAGGAAAGGGGATGGGGAAAAAAAAACCCGGATATATTTGTTAGAAATTTAAAGGGTAAAATAGTAATTTAATTAAATTTTTGAATGGTCATATAATAATTTAATTAAATTTCATTTTCATTCCAATGTTTAATTAGTATTTGGTCGTGTACTCGTGTTCTTTGGCCGATGAAAGATTAAAATTTAATCTCATGTAATTAGGATTAACTAATACCAAATTTATCTTGAAATTGCTTAATTCTATATTTTGTGGCAGCATACAAAAATTTAATTAAATTTTCGACTGGTAATATAATAATTTAATTAAATTTAATTTTCATTCCAATATTTAATTAGTGTTTGGTCGTGTACTCGTGTTCTTTGGCCGATGAAAGATTAAAATTTAATCCCATGTAATTAGGATTAACTAATATCAAGTTTATCTTGAAATTGCTTAATTCCATATTCAGTGTTGAATCCCTTACACCAAACATAGTATAGGAGATGTGGCAGCATACAAAAATTTAATGAAAAATATTGGTAAAAAAATATAATTTTTTTTATTGAATTGTTACTTAGATTAAATTTTAAGGATAATTGACAATTAGTCCCAAATAGCAGAGGTAATATGTTATTAGTCCTATTTAAAACATAAATTTTAATTTAATCCCTTAAATTAGATTTTGCTTGCGTATTAGTCTTGCATGTGTCACGAAGTGTAGAGAGAACTTTGTCAATAAATTAGTATTATAGTGAATATTGGTTATATATAACTATTTTTTTTTTACAACTTAATAATTGCAAATCATATGTAACTATATTGCATATATCTGTGTAATATATAGTTACGCGTACTTTTGTAATATTAGTTACACGTTAGAAATTATATTTATTTGTGTAATATTTGTTACATCTAACAAATATTTAACACGCAAATTAGTTTAATATTAGTTACATGTATTTATATAATATTAGTTACATGTTACATATTACGTATATTTGTATAATATTTATTACATCTAACAAAATTTTATACACAAATTAATCACATGTTACAAATCACATGTATTTTGTGTAATATTTGTTATATCTAATAAGTGTTTTACACAAAAATTAGTTACATATAACTGTGCAAGTGCAAATGCGTGTGTTGGACCTTCTGTCTTTTTTAATACATGGGACTAAAACACAAAGTTGCAATTGCGTATGAAACTTTTTTAAAATTAAGAGTAAAATAAGAGACTTGCAACTTAAACACCCTAAATTTTAATTGAAACTTAACATTTGAATTCAAATCAGGCATTTCTTCATCCTTCTTATATTTGATAAATTTATTGTTAGTCCCTAATTTTTGTTAATAATTTCAAATATAGAAGTTTCTTGGTTTAATTATTTTTCAATTGAACCCTTTAGATTTGAAAATAGTTGCAATTTTTTTTTGGGTACATATATTGGGGGAGGAGGTTGACCTCTAAACCCTACACAAAAGAGGTATGCTAGATATCTACTAGACTACAAGTTTTGGAATGAAAATAGTAACAATTAATCTACAAACTCATGTGGAATTTTTTACGTCCATGCTTTGACAGGGATCACAAAAAATGCCCGAAACCACAATCCACGGATTAGAAAAGAAAATCTTCCTTGAAATATTTAAAAATGCCGGAAACCACAATCCATGGATTAAAAAAGCAAATCTTCCTCGCAATATTTAAAAAATGACCTTATTAAATGATGATGATTTGATCAAGATCAAGATGATTTTTTCCGATGAAAGATCTCGTGCATAAAGATAAGTATTTGTATTGGTAAAAAGTTTTTTTTGAGAATCTCAAGATTTGTAACCTAACAGATAGCAGAAATCATTTGTGAAAGGTCGAGAGTTCAATCTCCTCCCTCAATATATGTATAAAAAATATATTCTAAAAATTAATAGAGAGAGATTTTGAGATCACTCCTTTTCATTTGGGTTCAATTATCATCCTAGAATTTATAGATAAAGTTAGCGTGATAGGAGGTTGATATGTGAAAACTCTTGTTCATCACTGTCATAGGCAAGAGAGCCTAAATAGGTCGGATCAGGTTAATGATTCAACCCGAAAGACAAACCTAATACATGAATTGGGTTGAACATATCAAGCCCACTGGAGAAGGACCTCAATTGTCGACTACGCAAATCAACTAGCCTCATGAGGAGGCCCATCAATGGGCATTTTGAGCCCACGGTGATCAGACCAAGGATGAATAGGTTAGCCCATGATGACATCTCCTATGCATGCGAAACGTTATGAACCATTGACTGTAACGACCCATATTTAGTGGAGCATATTACAGAGATCTCTCCCAGGATAAATAAAGAAGATAGTGGTTATTTCCCATGCCGTTAGGAAGAGATCACGTAACAAGCGACCTCATCAATGATATTTTTTTATGATTTAATTATACATTCAAATTCGTGTTGAATTTAACATGATACTGCAAATTTATAATATTTGAAATTAATGATATTATTTTCATCAATTTTTTAATCAATTTTTCATATTTGTGTAAAATTCAAAACAAATTCATCATTAGGTTGAATTCAATACAATGATAAATCATATAACAAAATAGATACAAATAGATGTTATTTTGAAGGTAATGACTTCTTAATTATAAATCTATAATCAAATCAAATGAACGAAGTTTTCAGATTCGTGTTGAATTCAATATAATACTTTAAATACATATTATTTTAAAGCATGTATATTATTTTGAAGCGTATTACGTCCACAGTTTTTTTCATCAAAATTTACATATTCATGTTAAATTCAATACAAAATTCATTATTTTATTGAATTCAACACAATGATGAATCATACAACAAAATATATAAAGATGAAAGTTGTTTTGAAACCAATGACTCTTCGATCAAAAATCTGTAATCAAATCAAGCACATGATGTATTAAAAAAAATCGTTATATTAAGAATATACATGAGGTTTAATTCTAATTTGATAATTGTTCTTAACCCTATAAGTGCATTCCATAAATATAAGTCAATGATTGAATTGTGGAAAGGCAATATCGTCTATATTTTTATTTTTTTTTATTATTTGAATTTGGGATTAACCGGTAGTATAAGTTTGAAAGTGAGGGTTAATTGGTTCAATTGGAAAATTGTGGGATAATTTGGTAGATATGTATTATTCTTATTTTTTTTTTCTTTTTGGGTCAGGTGTGTTCAGATCAACTTATGCGTACTTTGACTAGTTAACTCTCCAGGAAATTTTAAGGGTGTACTCCCCCACGTCAGCCTAGTGCATATATGATTAAATTCAAGATTTAATTCCCGTAGAACTCCTAAAAAAAAGTTGAATTCTAATTGACAAGAAAAATAGTATTTCCTCTTACCAATCGAACTACTAACAATTATTGGGTAGTAAATTTATACTCCGACAACTTTCTTTCATTATCCCTTGTTTTTTTGGCCATATCCTATTAGTTCATTAGTTATATATAAATAGACATTTATTTAAAACTGTTACAGTATATTGAATAAAATATAGGATTCGGAACAATTATCAAATTAGAAAAAAAAATATATCTTGGGTATCTATAATTCTATATATTGTTTTATTCTTTTATCTTTTTTCTTACCAATTTGAATTAAAAAAATATATTTGAAAAAGAATCAAAATCAAATAAAAAAATAAAACAATAAAAAATAAACCCAAACTAAAAAATTAGAAACAAAACAAAACAAAAAAAAAAAAAAAAAAAAAAAAAACAAAACTAACAAATCAAATAAAATATAAAAACAAGAAAAAAATAAAATTGAAAAAAAATATATATTGAAAGAAAAAAAATTGTATAATAAGAACGGAAAAAAAATCAAGAACAAAAAAAAGTAACAAAAAGAGAGGTTTGAAAAATAAATAAGAGATAAATAAAGAAAGAACGGAAGGTTGTAAGAAATGGACAAGAGGACATGCTATTTTTTAAAATATGAAGGTAAAATATGTAAACAAAAATATAATTCTAATATTTGTACACAATTAATTAAATAAATTATTAAAGAATAAAATTTATTTCTATAATTATTAATTTAATTGAAATTTGTTTAAATAGTTTCTCAAAATATGAAGGCATAAACAAAAATATAGATTTCATATTTATTATTAAGGAATCATAATTGTTTCTATTATTATTAAATGAATTGATTTTTTTTTTTAACTAATTTTTCAAAATATGGATTCAAAATATATAGGCAAAAATATAGTTTTCATATTTATATGTAATTAATTTTAATTAATAAATTATTGAAGAATAAAAATTATTTATATTATTATTAGTTGAATATTTAAAAAAAAAAAATAATTTGTCAAAATATTTAGGCAAAAAAATAATTTGCATATTTATATATATGTAATTTTAATTAATAAATTATTGAAGAATAAAAATTATTATTAATTTAGATTTTTTAAAATACTATTTTAAAGATGGTTCTCTTATAAGATATATTACGTTAAAAATAAATACATATTTTATATTATATTATATTATATTTTTGTTTAATATGAATTCTTTTTTTTTTTTCGTCTCCTTAATCAAACGATTATATATAGACATCTTATATCCCATCATATTTTTTAAAATAAATAGACAATTATTTAAAGGGTCATTCAATAGGAGGTCCTTTATTTATTTATTTATTTTTATAATAAATAAACAATTTAAAGGGTCATTCAGTAGGAGGTCCCTTATTTCACCCTTAATTTTAAAAAAGACCTAGAGACGGAAGATATTTGTGTTTTAGTCTCACCTATTTTAAAAAGACAAAAGCCTATTATACGCGCTTGCAAATGCGCGGTTACATGTAATAATTTTGTGTGTAAATTTTTTATAAACGTAACAAATATTACTGTATTTTGTAACATGTAACTAATTTGTGCGTAAAAATTTGTTAGATGTAACAAAAATCACACAAAATACATGTAATCAATTACCTGTAGCTAAATATATACAAATACATGTAACTAATATTAAACTAATTAACAAATATTATACAGATATATGTAATTGTAACATGTAACTAATATTACATAAGTACATGTAACAAAAAATACATAGATATATATACAAATATAACAATTATTAAATTGTAACTAATATTTGTTACATGTAACTAATATTCACTATAAATCGAATTTACTTACCAAATTCTCCTTATAATCCCTGAAAAATATATAAATTGACTAAGATTTAAATATATGAGACGTAATAAAAAAATATTTTCACATACTAAATATTGTTGAGATGGAATTTTAGGTTAGAATTTTTGTTCTTATTTTACGTTTTTCTTCCAAAAACGATAGAAAAAAAAATAAAAAAAATAAAAAATTCTACCATCACCCCCACAATTTTGTTTATATACAAAAATATTATGAAGCATCATTTGAAAAATGTAGTTATATGCCAAAATTCCAATATAGAGCAACTATTAGAAAGATCTTTGTAATAAAAAAAATACTTTGAAATTAGGACCCCCAAATTTTGGATAATATCATTAGGTTAAAAACTTATTAGCTGCTAATATGACTTATTGGTTGGTAATATGACCTAACTTTTTAACAATATCCGTGGAAGAAACATAAATTTCACATTATTTTTAATTCCGCTAAAATTAATTATATAGATATGAAAATTATTTATACATTTTTCTATAGCGTGTCCGAAAACTAAACAGAGAAACAATAATCATAGAAACACACAAACAAAATTTGAGGTTTAATGTCCCCATAACACTCCAATGTTGTACTTCCAACATTTCCTAAAAAATATTTATGCATACAAACTAAACAAAATATATCATATCTCATCACCTTGCACTTGTTCTCATTACTCTCTAAGAACCATATGTACATCTTACAAATGAGAATCAATTGATATGCAACCCAACACACATTTGCCTATAGTTAAAATGCTTTGTGGATCCAAAATACATACCACAATAACGAAAAATAAACCACAATAACCAAAAATAAACCATAATAACCCTCCACAATCAACATTATTTATTCCCATTCATTTTAGGGAAAAAAAAAAAGTATTATTGTGCCACTTTCCATTGAACAACTAAGTATCCACAAATCTTCGCATAGAAAAGATACAGTTATTGCAATGGAGCACCCATTTTAAGTGGCTTGTTAATGCCTCAACAACTGCTACATATAAATTGATTTTTTTTTATAGGCTTACCCTCCTCTTCTTCTTAATTGTTCAAAATACCAAAAAAGGCAAGTTGCAACCAAAATCAAGGAGTTCCAAAATGTTCCAAAACAAATTGAAATGACACATAAGGTGTTGTTGCTCTCCTCAACCCCTCAAAAAACCTGAAGAGAGATTGGCATATATTAAAATCAAATTTATTAGATAAATAAGCTTTAAAAAAAAAACTACATATTTCTTAACTAACAAAGACTAATCACATATGTTGCATATCCTTATCTTTTTCCTAATGGATAATGAATCCAAAAGTTTAACAAAACAATTTGAAAAAAAAAACCATAATTTTTTACTATGGTCTTACATATTTAAATTAAACACATAATATACATATCAGAACCAAAAGTGATTTTTGAATTATAAATAAATGAAATCCAAGACAAAGAGGCACAACTAAGTAAAGGACCATCTGCTTGACTAACTACAAAAGACTATATTATTGTGTATTTTCTAAGTTCACCAATCCATGCACATTGAGAGAAGTGAATTTGCCTTCATTGTTCCATGTCGTTACAACATTGAGTTCATTGAAACTCAAAGCTTTGTGTTCCGGGATGGGTTAAATATGCAAAAGTTATTGTCACTTAAAAGTATTCATAATCATCAAGGGAGGCAAAAATCCTAATTTTTAGGGGCACAAACTAATCATGAACCTCAAAATTTTGAGAGAAAAAAGAGAGAGTCTAATTTGGCTTAGTGATGCCTTCATTTAACACTAAAATGTGTTAATATTGTTTAGTGGAGATCTCCACAGTTAATTGGAAAAGCCTCCATTTTTTTTAGTAAAAATTCTTATTGTAAATTAATCAAATACTTGGAGAGCAGTGAAATTCTTCTTCTCCATTCCTACATTCAATTCTATTCTGTGAGTAGAAAACTTTTAGAACTCTCATTGTACATAAATAACAACAAAGCCTGTTGAGAACTCCCATTGAAATTGATACACTTTCTTCTTTTATATTTCTATGTTCAACTTCTATTTCGTGAGTGGGAAACTTGTGAACTCTCATTGTAAATTGATCCAGTTCTATTTTGTGAGTATAGGACATTCCCAAGAACGCAACAACGGTGGTTCAATGGGATTGGGATGGATCTTTCTTTTATGAAAAGTGAAAATGATTACAAATTAGAAAGTTGGGGATATAGTAATTGTTGTGCGGAAGCGTGTCGGGTAGACCCAACACAGAACAAATATTATGGGAGATGAAAAGAAAACACACACACTCACAAATAAGAACACAAGTTTTAACGAGGTTCGGCAATTTCGCCTACTCCTCGGGAGCAACTATGGAACTTCTTTATTTGACAATAAAATACAAATAAAGAATACAAAACAAGATCTTAAAACAACTTAAGACACTTGTGCAAAAAATTCACTCAATTGTGGCTATTGAGGAATTGAACTCTCTCTTAATGTACTTCTTCAATTGAGAGATATTGTTTTCATCAATTGTGAGATGTTTTTCTTCAATGTTAATGGTCTCAATTTATAGAGAATGTTTGAGGCTCATAATCTAGTGTGAACAAGATCCTTAAAACCTTCAACAATTGAGGCAGCCGCAAAGTTGGAACCAATTGTTGGAACCAATTTTGAATAACTCCATCTACCATTTTTGATCCATTTTTCTTCTTCCCTTTCATATCAAACAAATGTGTGAAAAATCTATTCACACCATGAAAAATGTTAGCCCAATTTTGTTGACAATCAAGCCAACAACCAACAATCTCCACCTTGGCGAGATTTTCAAATGCCACCATCACCACAATGTTAATATGAATTCTCATACTACACATCCAATAGAACCAATAGTTGCTCCTCCAAAAATCATACTTATGTATGAACAATATTGGCCAAGTTTAGGCAGTGCTGAAACTTGGCGCTTCCAACGACTTTCGTCAACATATCTGCAAGGTTATCAACTATCCCAATCTTCGTAAGAAGAATAACACCTGCATCAACAATTTCTCGAACAAAGTGGAATTGAACATCAATATGTTTGGTCCAAGCATGATGAACTTGGTTCTTCGCTAGATGTATTGCGCTTTGACTGTCGCAATATATCTCCACCTGTTTCTGATGAAGACCCAAGTCTGAAATCAGTCCATGTAACCAAATGGCTTCCTTCATGGCTTCTCCAGCAGCCATGTATTCAGCCTCCGTGGTAGACAATGCTACAGTGGACTGTAAAGTAGACCTCCAACTGACTGGACCACTAGCCATGGTAAATAAATACCCGGTAGTAGACCGTCGCTTATCCAAATCACCAGCATAGTCCGAATCCACATATCCAATGAGAAATCTTTTGACTTCCATTTGATTTTTCACAAATTTCAAACCCACATCCTCAGTACCTTTGATATACTTCAAAATCCATTTTGCAGCTTCCTAATGCTTCTTTCCTGGATCATGCATGTATCTGCTGACCATACTAACAGCTTGAGAAATATCAGGTCTTGTGCATACCATTGCGTACATAAGGCTTCCAATCAAACTTGCATACGGTACGTAATCCGTATACATTCTTTCTTCATTTGTACTCGGTGACAGTTCCGCACTTAATTTAAAGTGAGGAGCCAAAGGTGTACTAACCGGTTTGGTATTTTCATCTATACCAAATCGATTTAGTACATTTTTCAAATACTGTTTCTGTGTCAGCCACACAGTCCCAGCCGTTTTGTCCCAAGATCTTTCATTTCGAATTCCTTCCGAAGTTGGGCTTTCAACTTCTCAATCTCCACCAAACTCTTAGATGCGATTAACATATCATTAACATATAAGAGCAAATAAATGAAGGTACCATTTTTCAATTTACGGAAGTACACACAATGATCGTATTGACTTCGCATAAAGTTATGTACCTTCATAAATTTGTCAAATCTCAAATACCACTGTCGTGGAGATTGCTTCAAACCATACAGGGACCTCTGCAACTTGCACACCATTTGTTCTTTGCCATCAGCTTTGAAACCATCAGGTTGCGACATATAAATTTCCTCATCCAAATCTCCATGTAGAAAAGCAGTTTTCACATCAAGCTGCGCCAACTCCAAGCCAAATTGTGCGACCATGGCAAGTAAAATTCGAATGGAGGAATGCTTTACTACTGGTGAAAAGACTTCATTATAGTCAATCCCTTCCTTTTGAGCATACCCCTTTGCAACCAGTCTTGCCTTGAATCTCACACTATTTTTCCCATGAGAGTCCTTCTTCTTTGCATATACCCGTTTACACCCAATTGCTTTTTTTCTTTTTGGTAACTCTACGAGTTCCCAAGTCATATTCTTATGGAGAGAATCCAATTCTTCATTCATGGCCTTATTCCATTCCACACTTTCAGAACTTTGCACAGCTTCTTTATATGTGGTTGGAATATCTTCACTGACAATTGGTAGGGCATAAGCAACCATATCTGCAAACTTGGCTGGTTTTCGAATTGTTCTTTTTGGTTTGCTAGCTGCTATCGATTCTTCAATTTGTGGAGGCCTTTGAGGAGAAGGCTTCACCTCAATTCTATCTTCCGTATCCCCGTCATTTTCATCATCTGAAGAAGTGTCTTCTGAAGGAGAATCTACTGGACTTTGAATCTCTACCTGCTGCACTAGACTGCTTTTTTTATTCTCTTCATTGGACACTTTCTTCTTCATAAATTTACTTTCATCGAAAGTAACATCCCTGCTCAAGATCATTTTCTTCAATGCAGGGCACCATAATCTGAACCCTTTCACTCCACTGCTGAAGCCCAGAAATATGGCCTCCTTTGCCCTTGGATCAAGTTTGCTATCTTCGGTCACGTGAAAGAATGCCGAGCAACCGAAGATACGCAAAGAATCATAATCTGATGCAGGTGATCCTGACCATACTTCAATAGGAGTTTTTCCATCAATTGCAGTAGAAGGCAGACGGTTAATTAGATGACATGCATAAGTAACCGCTTCTGCCCAAAAACTCTTCGTCAAACCGGAATTGGATAGCATGTACCTTACTTTTTCAAGTAAAGTCCGATTCATACGTTCCCCTACACCATTCTGTTGTGGAGTCTTTTTCACAGAAAAATGCCTCACTATTCCTTCTTGTTTGCACAAGGAATAAAATGGATCGGACGTATATTCACTGCCGTTGTCCGATCTCAACACCTTGATCTTCCTTCCGGTTTGATTCTCCACCCTCTTCTTCCAAGCCAAGAAGATCTCTAGGACTTGATACTTGTGTTTCATAGTATACACCCAGAGTTTTCTTGAGAAGTCATCTACAAATGTAACAAACCAGTGCCTTCTACTCAAAGATGCAGTCTTCGTTGGACCCCAAACATCAGTATGCACATAGTCTAGGATCCCTTTTGTTTTGTGGATGGCCGTGCCAAATTTAACTCTGGTTTGCTTGCCCAGCACACAGTGCTCACAGAAGTTCATCTCACAAGTCTTGGCACCCTTCAAAAGACCCTGCTTTACTAGGCCTTGCATGGCCTTCTCTCCAGCATGCCCAAGCCTCATGTGCCAAAGTTTGGTTGTATCAATAGCAGTTTCTACGATGGCAGCTCCACCGATAACCGTCTTTCCTTGTAAGAAATACAAATTATTTCTCCTTAAGCCTTTCAAGACAACCATAGCACCTCGTGTGACTTTCAACGATCCAGCTTCCATGATGACTTTGAAACCATTTGATTCCAAAGAACCCAAAGAAATTAGATTCCTCTTCAAATCTAGTACATACCAGACATTGGTTAGATCCCTCGTGGTTCCGTCGTGCAGCTTCAATCGGATCACGCCAACCCCTTTCCTTTCACACGTATGATCATTTCCCATAAGAACTGATCCACCACTACCGAGATCCAAACTGGTGAAACAATCCGTATCAGGACACATATGATAGGAGCACGCGGAGTCAAGAATCCACTCTTCTGAGCCAACTCCAGCTGTAGTAGCCAGAGCAAAATTTGAATCATCATCTTCAATTTGGGCCACGTTTGCATTTGTATTACTCCTGTTTTTCAGTTTGGGGCAATCCTTCTTCCAATGACCCTTTTCACGGCAAAAAGCACATTCATCCTTTGCTGGAATCTTCTTGCCATTTGATGAAACTCCTCTCGACTTGGAACGAGAGTTGTTTCTACCTTTGTTGTGCTTTTTGGTCTCCGATTTGCCCCTCATCATCAAAGCAGTAGATGTATCAGTTTGAGACACCTTGTCACGTCTACGAACTTCGTTATTCATCAATGCGTCTGATACATCTTTGAATTTCACCGAGTCTTTTCCGTAGATCAAAGTGGTTGCCAAGTGTTCGTATGAATCCGGTAAGGAATTCAACAACACAAGGGCTTTGTCCTCATCCTTGATCTCTTCATCCAGGTTCAATAGATCAGCAATCAACTTGTTGAAATCATTCAAATGATCCATCATAGATGTACCTTCTTGGTATTGAAATCGGAAAAGCTTTCGCTTCAGATACAACCGATTCTCAATACTCTTTGTCATGTACTTTTCTTCAAGTACTCTCCATAAGTTCTTCGCTATCGTTTCTCTCATTATAAAGTATTTGACGTTCTTTGCAAGACAGAGACGAATAGAACCGCACGCCATTTTGTTGATCTTTAACTACTCTGCTTTCTCCATAAAATCTGGTTTTTCCTCCAGGGTTATTTCCAAACCCTGTTGAACCAGCATATCCATCATCTCACATTGCCACATGCCAAAACTGTTTATTCCATCAAATTTTTCAATATCAAATTTGCCATTTGATATTGACAGTTTTGTTTGTAAACTGGAAGAGGTTGATGGCGATTCAATCTCCTTCGTTTTCGATTCGATCTCCGCCATAATCCCAAGCTCTCAACCGTGGCTCTAATACCACTTGTTGTGCGGAAGCGTGTCGGGTAGACCCAACACAGAACAAATATTATGGGAGATGAAAAGAAAACACACACACTCACAAACAAGAACACAAGTTTTAACGAGGTTCGGCAATTTCGCCTACTCCTCGGGAGCAACTATGGAACTTCTTTATTTGACAATAAAATACAAATAAAGAATACAAAATAAGGTCTTAAAACAACTTAAGACACTTGTGCAAAAAATTCACTCAATTGTGGCTATTGAGGAATTGAACTCTCTCTCTTAATGTACTTCTTCAATTGAGAGATATTGTTTTCATCAATTGTGAGATGTTTTTCTTCAATGTTAATGGTCTCAATTTATAGGGAATGTTTGAGGCTCATAATCTAGTGTGAATAAGATCCTTAAAACCTTCAACAATTGAGGCAGCCGCAAAGTTGGAATCAATTGTTGAAACCAATTTTGAATAACTCCATCTACCATTTTTGACCCATTTTTCTTCTTCCCTTTCATATCAAACAAATGTGTGAAAAATCTATTCACACCATGAAAAATGTTAGTTCAATTTTGTTAACAATTAAGCCAACAACCAACAGTAATTCTATAAATGAAAGAAGAATGATATAGAACCATCAACATTTTACCAATAATAGCACTTTGGGAGGTGAAATTTAGCTTTAGGACATAATATTATAGCACTTACAAAACATATAAGCCAAACAATTATAAATGAGCAGAATTATTATCCAGGAGGGGAATTTAAAAACAGGGTTTTAGTAACATGTTAATCAATAAATGAGAAAAATGAACTGGAATTTTGGTTTCTAACCTCTCCGGTATGTGATTGCAGAATGAATATTGTACAGATTAGAATAACCAAAGCATTGAGGTTCACTGATGTGGGATGGCCTGTTGCAAGAACAACACCAGGGGAGAGAAATAGGCTGAATACATGTGCAGAAACAAGGAGATTGATGGTTGTGATAGAGGAAGAAGAAGATGGCATCCTTATTTGGAACATCTTTGCCTAGGATAAAGGTGCTCAAACATAAAATGAATTCCCCAATTCATCCCAGAAATTAAAAAAAAAAAATCAATTAAACTAAAAAAGAATATGAATAAAAATAAATAGATATAGAAATAAGAGAATAGAGATGGTGAAAATAGTTGTGATACCGACCAAAACTTTTGGAGAAGGTGGGAGCAAATACTGCGTTGTCTTGAACACTCAAGTTAACAATAATCACATAGTATTAATCCCACTAAAATAGATCATGCTTCAACCTGCTATAACCAATCTTTTATTGTCATATTCTCCCACTCGAGTTGGAATTTACATAGAGCCGGGCATCAGAAATAATTAGCAACCAGATAAAACACGAACTCAAAATTGCATCCACAGAAAAGGCTATATATCAAGTAAATTAGTTGTAACCATGTCAATTACTTCAGTGCAAACACCAACTAAGACTAAATAGCATCGTACATGAAATTACTATTCGGTATCCGCAATGCAATTTTTTTTTTTTAACTAAACCGATAATTCTAAGTAAACGTTAAATAGAGGCATAGAAATTACAAAACTTATGAACTTCAATGAAGAAATTAATCGCAAAAAGGAGATGAAAACAAAACGTATGAGGTCGAATTTCACAAGATCTGGTGGAATGGATTGGATAATTTAAACAGATCAGGTGCAGAAAAAGCAGAAAAAAAAAAAAATAAAGCAAAAAAATTAAACGGCGATGAGAGAAAAGCAGAAACTATTTTTTTTTTCTCCAAAGTTCTATGAGAAATGAGAATAGAGGGAACAGAAATTCAATTTCGTTTTCATCCCTAATTCAGAACAGAAACTTACTCAATAGAGATCGGCAATCAATACTCAATAGAAAAAACTTAATGAAGGAATTAACCGAAACAATGGGATGAGAGAGAGAGAGAGAGATAGAGAGAGAGTGAGAGAGAGAGATGAAGCCACAAACCTGCCTGAAACTGGTTAATGGAATGCTTTGAAACTTGAAGAGTGAAGAAGATTGGAAGGAAGGAAGTGATGAGGCTGATGCACCGAAGAAAACGACGAATCAATAGATATAGCAAAGAAACAATCATCAATCCATTAGAGAAGCGATGAGGTTGATGCACCGAAGAAAACGACGAATCAATATATATAGCAAAGAAACAATCATCAATCCATTAGAGAAATTCTGATATGAGCCAGAGCTAATGAGTTTAGAATTAGGGAAATAGATTGTCCCTTGGTTAAGGATTCTGCCTGGATCCATTAGGGATTTTGATCATATATAATAACGCAAGATAATTAATAATTATTAATGTAAGATAATTACGGATTGAAGGTGAAGCTAACCATTGCAAACGACAGATAGAAGGTGGAAATGACCATTACCAACGGCAGGTCGATCGTGGAGCTGGGTGATTGTAAACCATTAATGGATGAAGGCATATATATATATATATCAATAGGAGCATAACCGAAGAGGAATTGGAAACGGCTGAGGCGGAATTAGAAACGATGGATTGGTTAGGCAAAGAATGATCCTGATCGTTGATTTTGTTAGAGCTGGAGATTAAAGAGAGGGTCCAATTTGAGCTCTAATTCATTTGAGGGTTTAGCTCTCTCTTTTAGTATTATAATATAGATTTTGTGAGAAGAACTTTGTTGATGTGTTAGTAGCGGTGATAGTAAATATTAATTGTAGTGGTGGTGATGACAAATATTTTCTGTGGTAGTGGCGGTGATATTAGTTTTTTCTGTTAATTCTTAATTCTTAAGTTATTATTTTCTTCCTTCATATAATTATTATTTTTTTACTACGTTATGTTTAATGTATTATTCATTTTTTGAAATTTGAAGCGACTATGTAATAATTATTAACAATGATATTTTTTAAATTTTTTTATTTTTCATTGTCGCAGATATTTGAATCTGGATATGCATCTCCACCCAAAAAGACCCAGTTGGTTGATATAGTAGTGCTAACCATAAGGTTAGCATATTCATTATCAATATATAATTATGTAAGGTTGTTCTCATATTTTATTGTTATTTGATTTTTGTCGCAATAGAAATCAGTCTTTTGCAACTTATTTTCTTTCTCTCGAACCCCGGGAGCGTCTAGCACCTCATGAGCAATTCCCATTTTCCTTAAGCATTTAAACGGTGTGCAAGAAATTTGAGGATTATGTGGATTTGAATATTATATCGAAGAATGTGTGGCCATAAAAGAAAAGTACAAGTAATTTATTTAAATTTTGTTTTCCTTTTCTATACCTTTTTTTTATATTTTCCAAGTCGTATAAGTGTTTTTCTTTCTTGTTATTTTGTATTCGCTTAATTAGTGTATTCTTACTTATTTTAAATACAAATTAGTTGTTTCATTTTAGGAATTTATTTTCTATTTTAAAATTTGTTTGTTTTTTAATTTTTAATTTTTGTGCATGAAACATGTTCCAAAATTGGATTATTCATGTATAATTTAATTTTTTGGGCAGAAATTTCTAATTTTGTTTAGATTTTTTAAGGTTCTACTTTTTAGATAATGGACAATATCATTGTTTTGATGAACACATGACTATCCAAAACTTTTTTCCTCTTGAAATCTAGAGAAAAATAATATTGAGATTTCTATAAAGTTCCGATGTGTCATTTTATTCTTATAAATACGAAAAATAAATTATTCATCTTTGATATTTTGTGGCTCTTAATTCTTAAGTTATTTCTTTAATTGCGATTTTTTTAAATTTACCTGTGAAGTTCATATATAATTAGTATTAATGTTAATGCATATTTTTAAATCAATCATAAACTTTTACACTCGTGTCTTCATACACGGGTTATATACTAGTATATATATATATATATATATATATTATCACATTTAGTAAAATTTTAATTTACTTTTGAGAACACAAGAAGTAATTATTTGAAATCACATTTAGTATACTAGTGGATTTAGACAAGATGAGTCAAATGGTTTCCTTACGTGAACTTTGACTTGTATTTATGTAATTATTTGAAGGGGAAAAAAAAAGGAAAAATTACCGTTTACTCCCCCAAAAAATAATTATTTGCCGTATGCTCTCCGCCTATTTTCCTTGCACCGATTAATCCCATCCGATAGCTTTTTTGGCACCGGTTAGTCCCATCGGTAGTAAACATAGCACGGAAAACTCCTGGTTCCAAAAACGGCGATGAGGAGATTACCGAAAATGCCCTTCCGTGTTTCGCGCCAACGACGATTACCTTATTTAGCTTATGAGTTTCCTAATTTTGCAACGGTACATTCATTCAGAAATCAGAATAGGGTGCAATCGTTAGGTTGTTCAATATTCTGATTTTAAGATCAAGAATATTCATCGTCGGCGCAGATTGAGCTTTTTGTGATCATCAAACTGACACAGGTAAGAATAAAGGCTAGATTTGCGGTTCGAATTTGCTGAATTAACGCATCAATTGATTTCTATATATTCGATCAAATGCATTAAGTTATATATTTTCGCCGGAATTCTTGTTTTTTTACACACAATGAGCGTAGTCCATGAAGGAATTCATACTTTGATTTGGTACATCATGTATTTTGATTAAATATGTATGCCGAGTTGATGAATCAACATCGATAATGTGTGTTTTTGTATGCGAATATGTACGATTTGTATCGATCTAGTTTAGCTGACTCTTTTAACATATTACATTCAACATCTGAACGAGTTTTCTTTTTGTTTTTAGACAATTAGTATGTGTTTTCTGATGATGACAGTAATGTTATATTCAACATCAGCATGAGTTTTTGTTTTTAGACAATAAGTATATATTTTTTTTAGACAATAAGATGTTGAATATAACATGTTAAACCAATGTCCTTTTTGATCGGACAAAGAGTGTTACATTCAACATGACCACATCTAAATCAATAATTAGATGATGAACAATAATGTTACGTTCAACATCCACTTAATCATATCATATAATTGGTTATATTTCACATGAATATAACACAACTAACATTTAATGTAAATGATATTTCACAGAAATGGCATCATCAATTGCATTAATGTGAAAATATGAGAATGTGACAACGGTTTTGAGGATGATAAGCGGCAGCAATTTGGTTGAATTGCGTGAAAAAATAATAAATAAATGGTCAGATCTATTCATTGCCAACTTTGAGTTGTCATACTCCCGGGACATCCAAAGTGTACACTTGATAATCAGAATGATTATAAAGAAATATTTTTGGTGGATGCCCACATGAACATTGATTTTTTAGAAGTCTGTGTCCAAAAAAAGGTGAGTGAATCAAGTGCATCTACTGGTGCTTCTTCATGTGCAACTTTACCCCCAAACAATTGTGTCAATGGTGACAGCGACGACAAAATGGATTATATAGGCAGCTATGGTAATATGTTACAGTTAAGCAATGACAAATTGCTACTTTCCTCAATTTGGGCTGATGTTATTCAAGAGGTGGGACAGAAATTCAGGGGAGGAACAAGTGAATTTCGTATGGCTTTGAAGAAATTTGCTGTAGAAGTTGGGTTTAATTTTGTGTATATCAAGAATGATAAAACAAGCGTGACAACTGAATGCTCACTACGGGAGGATAGAAAATGCCCATGGTTCGTGCATGGAAGGATAAGGAGCAAAAACGTTTTTTTTTTTTTTATATTCGAACTCTTGTAAAAGAACACACATGTGGAGCTGCATTTCGCACCAGTAAGAACAAAAAATTGACTTCAGAAGTTATTTCATCATGTTTGGCTGATGAGGTTCGTTCCAACCTTGAAACTCGCCCGATTGATGTTGTTTACACTTTTAGGAAACAATATGGGTTAGAAATAACATACTGGAATGCATGGATGGGGGTAGAAAAGGCCAGGAATAATGTCTTTGGCGATTACTCGTCATCCTATAATCAATTGAGATGGTACGTTGATAAATGTAAGGAGACAAATCCTGGCAGTCATATTGCATTAGAATACAATTTGGAGACATGACATTTCATGAGAATATTCATT
The DNA here is from genome assembly GCA_016647705.1 of Eucommia ulmoides. Classification (NCBI taxonomy): domain Eukaryota; kingdom Viridiplantae; phylum Streptophyta; class Magnoliopsida; order Garryales; family Eucommiaceae; genus Eucommia; species Eucommia ulmoides. The sequence goes on along the minus strand of CM028332.1, from coordinate 5,771,619 downwards.
GCGTTTCAAGCGTGTATACATGGGTTTAGGTTCTATCGGCCAATGTTTTTTCTTGATGGCACATTCCTAACTGGTCATTACAAAGACAATTTATTAGCGGCAACAGCGAAGGATGGGAATCAAGGTACGTTTTTGTAAGTTTTTTGTTTGTTACATGTAAGAATGTTACTTTCAACCTGAAAATGATAAGAACATTTGATGTTACATTCAACATCCACTGGTGTTGGATGTAACATCTTAATGATTTTATTATTTACATATATAAACACAAGTGACTAATTGATGTTACATTTAACATCCACAGTGTTGAATGTAACATCTTATGGATTTTACTCTGCATACATACATCAATAGAACACTTGATGTTACATTCAACATCCATAAGTTGTTGAATGTAATACCTTATGGGTTAACAATTTTCTATTTTTCTGATCATGCAGGGATGTTTCCACTTGCATTTGCTATTGTTGATGCAGAGAATGATGATAACTGGGCTTGGTTTTTATTGGAAGTTAGAAAGATTGTTGAGCCAGAGCTTGTCATAACATTCATCTCTGATCGGCATAACGGAATTTTGGAAGGGGTACGTGAAGTGTTTCCACACTTTCACCATGCTTATTGTTTGCATCATTTGAAGATGAATTTAAGAGCTGCGATGACTGGTACAACTACCGTATTTAAAGATATAATGGTTCAGAAATTGAATGGTTTGGCATATGCACATTTACCAAAAATGTTTAAATTTTTATTTGATCAAATGATTAATGAAGGATGTACAAAGGTGCATAACTTCATTCAAGAATTATCACCACAAAAATTTAGTAATGCTTGTTTTAGAGGCAAGCGATATGGTGAGATGACGTCTAACTTGGCGGAGTGCTTCAATTCATGGATAAGTGAATATCGTCATCTACCAGTAATTTTGTTGATTAACAAAATAAGGATACGATGGATGGACTTAATGGCGGAGAGGAGAAATGAAGCGAACAAACTACAATCTGAGATCATGCCAAATTGGGAGAATAGGATGTGTGAATTAATGAACGAAGGACGAACATGGAATATCGGTTCTTCAGGAAATGGTGTATTTGAGGTCCATTCTAACCCTTCCGTTCTAGTTGATACTGAAAGACGCACATGCTCATGCTGACAATGGCAAATAAAGGGATTCTCATGTGTTCATGCTTTTGCAGCTATATATAAGAGTGGATTACCTACATTCAATTACATAGAGGACTATTTCAGAAGCTGTTTTTACCGTGAGACATACTCAAGAGGTATATATGCAATTCCAACAATGGAACGACCAATTTTGGGTGAGAGTGAATTAATGATATTGCCTCCGTTGTCAAAGAAACAACCAGGACGGCCGAAGAAAGTTAGAATCCCATCTAGAGGAGAGGTAAAAGAAAGACGGTGTGGTAGATGTGGGAAAATGGGTAGACACAATAGGAAAACATGTAAGGCACCTCTAAATGAATAATCATGAGGTGGATCTTGATTTTTTTTGTCAAATTTTTTTCAAATAATAATGTTCTATTTGTCATAATTTTTTTTTAAAACAATATTTGAATAAAAAAGCAGTGCATTTTTTGTTCAGATTATGTTTTGCATTCAACATTTTTGTCATAGGCTTCTTTGTGTTACATTCAACACTCTCATAGGCTTGTTCGTGTTACATTCAACACTGTCTATTGAAAGTAACACGTCAATAGACAGTCATTTTGCATTTCTTTAACGTGTTGAATGTAACTTCTTCTGAAACACGCCATTTTTTGTGTCCTACAATTGAACATCTTGTGTAACATCTTATTAGTTCCATGGAAAAATGCCATTTTTCGTGTGTATTAACGTGTTGAATGTAACATCATCTGAAAAACGTTTTTTTCGTGTCTGTTAACGTGTTGAATGTAACATCTTCTTATTTTCACGGAAAAACTCCATTTTTTTGTGTCTATTAACGTGTTGAATGTAACACGGCTTGTGTTCATTATATAAGTTTTTATATTAACGTGTTGAATGTAACATGGCTTGTGCTAATTTTATTTGACTTTTTTAATGTATCACTCATGTTCCACAATACACCATATTATTTTCCTCTAAAACCACGTATTTCGTACCTTCTGCAGAGATATTACGCCAGTGACGTTTGTTTTGGAAAACATGCCCTCACTCAAATGTCATTTTTGTACCGATTTATTTTATTTCTCAAACTTTTCATCTTCTCGCATATGCAACCAAAAGACACCTTTCTGCTCTGTTCTCTCCCGTCGTTTTCATCCTCAAACCGGTGAAAAAATGGTGCACACAAGAAGAAAAATGGTGACTAAGAATCCTAACAGGGTTGATGATCCTGTAAATCTGTCTGATTCAGGTACTGTGTTCTTTGTCTTATCTTTGATAATGCTCTTTACATGCACACGAAACACATATGTTGAAAAGTGCAATTATGTTGAACGTAACATTCGTTATATACGTAACACTGTTTGTTGTTTTTTGAAAAAAATGTGACATCGTAATGATTGTTCAGAAGATGTCCCGTTCCTTCATGTAACGCAACAAACGAACTCATCCACTGAATCTGATGAGATCATAGGTAAGTAATTTTTCCTTCTTCCATTAACTGTTTTATTGGTCGTCCTACCAAATCATCTATAAATGTGTAGTATGTACTTTTAAGCTTGACTGCATTATATTTGTTTTTTGGTAGTTTCAGAGCCAGAGAAGACTGTGCAACCAATAAAATTCCGTTCAAATCTATTGCAATTTCATTCGTTAATCAAGTCTATTCATCTTCAACGTGAACACTTTCAAATTCTGCGGACAATTCCATTTTGGAACACAATAAATGCTCTCCTGCGATGGGAGAGTGGAATCAGTTCATTCCACAAAATAGATTCCCTCATCGCCAATATCATTCGCTCATATGAACCACATAAAAAAACGTTCAGGCTTGGATCAAAACTGGTTACATTTACAAGCAATGATGTCTAGTTGATTTTTGGATTACCACTAGGGAATGAACAACTCCCTGGTCATTATGCAAAAAAAATGGGTTCTAAATTCTTAGTAAGGAGGTGCTTGGCTAAAAACAGGTTGAGTGTTGTTGAGATAAAGAATGAAATTCGTCAAAGCATTGGCCAGTAATAACTATGAAGATGTACAAGATGTTGCTCGTCTGCTATGCTTGCATCTCATAGCAACTTGTTTTTTTTTCAAACAAGGGTCAAGCTGCTGGTGTCTCTGATATCATGAATGTTGAGGATTTAGGAATGATGGTGACTTATAACTGGGCTGAAGCAATTCATTCAAACTTGATGTCATCGATTTTCTCAGGTTACCGCAGACCAGAAACTATTACTGGATGTGTTATCGCATTGCAGGTTATATAATTCTTTTTTTTTTTTTATATTGTTCTCTAGTACATATCATTTTTCCCCTTATGTTTTTATGTTTCAAAATTAATGATGTGGTGCATTTTTTATTCAGTTTTGGTTATGCGAGCACACATATTTGCTCAAAGAAGTTGAAGGGCGGCAATATTCTATTCCACGCTGGGAAAAATGGGACATGATGCAACTTATGGAAGTTGCATCTGGTTTGCAATTGTCCCAATTGCCTGATAATCAGGTATGCATATTATATGCAAACATGTTCTCTGTTATGTATCATCACCTTATGGATGTTGAATGTAACGTCAAGAGTTCTATTCATGTCTGTATGCAGAGTAAAATCCATAAGATGTTACATTCAACACTGTGGATGTTGAATGTAAGATCAATTGGTCACTTGTGTTTATATATGTAAATAATAAAATCCTTAAGATGTTACATTCAACACCAGTGGATGTTGAATGTAACACCAAAATGTTCTCATCATTTTCATGTTGAAAGTAACATTCTTACATGTACTGTTGTCTAGATTAAGCGGGCTGAAATTAAGGAAACAATCGCTGAAATGCAAATGGGTATTGTGCTTCCAAGTCATACTGATATTGAATCGTTTAGTCGGGATAAGAAGCACAAGGGCAAGAAGAAGGTCGATTCGTCAGAATTTCTTTCTTTTGACCTCAAGATTTCGCAAGAGTTCACTACTGATGTTGCTGAATTCTGTGGGGGGGGGGGGGGGGGGGGGAGGGGGGGGGGTCCCCAAACTTGGCTCAGCTTGTACAAAGAAATGAAAAACTTGTTGGTGATTATGATCGTCTGAAGGGGGAACGCAAAGAGTTGAAAAAGAAATATAAAAAAAAAATAAAAAAATTGAAGAAAGAGATTGAAATTTTAAAAGCCCAATTGACCAATTCACTGGTTGAAACAGAGGTACACGTTGTTACGCAAACGGAAAAATTTGTTACTGAAAAAGTAGTACTCCAGGAACATCTAGAAGAGGCTGTGGTGCATTCTGTTACACAGTCCATTTAGAAAGAGCAAGAATTAAAAGAACAGGTTGTGGAGATCGCAAAGTTTTATAATTCGGCATTAGAAGAGCGCAAATCTGTTATTGCCCAACAAGCATGTGAGATTGCCAAACGTGATCGTGAACCAGTAGTCAAATGTCCAAATCTGCCTGACAAAATGGTTACACGAAGAAGTACACGTCAAAAAACACATATGACAACTCCCACATCACTTGTAAAAAATGTTAAAAGTCGCGCAAGGACATGGAAAACTGGTGAGGGGTCAGTCCATGAATATCACATTCCTACAAAACGATCGAAGAGGGTTATAAAAGCTACTAAGAAGGAAAAGTCAGTGACAACCAATCAGTCAAAGGGCACTACAGTATATCAAGGAGAATCCAGCAAAATGACTGCTGAGTTGGATGAGTCATGCATGCTGCCTTCCTGAGATAGTGTTGTGGCTATGATGTTAACTGAAGACGAATGGAAACTCCTAGAGCTTATTATGCAAACAGAGGGTTATACGTAAGTCTCATTCTTCCATCTTTATTATTTTTCATTTTCATCTATGTCTCGATTGTTATGTGCTAATCCAATGAAAAATATTTTGTTCTTTATACAATTAGAGCATTCATTTGGGGTGGAGAATGGACTTTTGGACAGGTCTCCTTTGTTGACATTCTTGATCTACTATGGGAAAAACAGCTGACAAATTTTGTGAGTTACCCTGTATAATATTTTTTTTTTGTTTTGTTTAATCTATATGATGTTACATTCAACATCTGTGGATGTTGAGTATAACATGTATTGGCATTATAAAACTCTGATACATATTCTAAACGTATTGATGTTTATTTAATCAGGTCATCAATGGTGTTATGGAGCTCTTGTGCCTTGAACAAATGATTATGGCAAATGATTTAAAACAACTTGGCGACATTCTTGTTGATCAATCATTTTTCATAAATAGTACATGTTGGGTGAGTACATTTTGCTTCTTTTCCATTTGACTGTTATACATCTACAAAATTTATTCACACATACGTTAAAAATGTTTTCTACAGTCATGGATTCTTGAAGGGGATGAACTCACACTTAACAAATTTTTGAACCCTGACATTATTCGTGCCTTCACTTCTGAGTGTCGTTATGTTCATTTTCCCATAAACACTGCTGGCCCTACTCCAACAACTGGGCATTGGACCTTAGCTGTGTGCGATAAGCAAGAGTGAACATGGCGTCATTATAATTCTGTTAATCTGAGACGAAGAGGCATAGTTGACCCTTTTTTCGAAAATGCAAAAAAACTTATAAGCTTGTATTTTCATAAAATCATTTTTTGTTGCTGTTATAACCAACAATAATTGACGGTTTTTGTCCACCTATAGATTGCATACGTAGATTAAATACTCAGCAAAAATAATGTGGAGCATGAGTGGGCTAATCCTTCAGAAGATAAGATGTTGAATGTTGGTGATGTACCAGATCAAGGTTCATCAGCGTAAGTACTGCATATATAACTTAATAATTTAAGTCATACATCATTCAATAAAAAAAGAAAAAAAAAGAACAGTTGTTTGAATGTTGGTGATGTTGAATTTACAGGGTGGATTGTGGAGTATGCGTCATCCATGTAATGAAGAAGATCTTTAGGAAGGAGAAAATCCTTACCAATATGGGCTTGTATGGTTTTCGCATGGAACGTGCTGCTATCATTCATGACTTCTTAAATGATGTACCAAGAAGATGGACGCTTGACTCATATCACACATGTACATCAAATGAACCCAAACCTAACTGAACAATGGACAACTGGTATTGAACTTCTAGATTTCCACAATTTTTTTTTTTGGAAACTGTTTTCCGAAGTTATTTTTTGGATGTAATCCATTGCATATACATAATGTCATACACATTTTTGTTGCTGTCCTTTTTTTATATGTGCTGAATGTGTCAATGGACACAAAAAATGACGTTTTTCTGTTGAAATAAGAAGATGTTACATTCAACATGTTAATAGACAAAAAAATAGTGTTCTTCAGAAGATGTTACATTCAACACGTTAAGAAAAGAAAATTCAATTTGTGAACACAAGCCGTGTTACATTCAACACGTCAGTGGACACAAATTGACTTTGTGAACAGAAGATGTTACATTCAACACGTTAATAAAAACAAATTCAATTTGTGAACACAAGCCGTGTTACATTCAACACGTCAATAGACACGAAAAATGACGTTTTTCTGTGGAAATAAGAAGATGTTACATTCAATACGTTAACAGAAAAAAAACTTGTATTCTTTAGCAGATGTTACATTCAACACGTTAAGAAAGCAAATCGATTTTTGTGAACACAAGCTGTGTTACATTCAACACGTCAATGGACACAAAAAATGACGTTTTTCTATTGAAATAAGAAGATGTTACATTCAATACGTTAACAGAAAAAAAAATGGTGTTCTTTAGAACATGTTACATTCAACACGTTAAGAAAACAAATTGATTTTTGTGAACACAAGCCATGTTACATTCAACACGTCAATGGACACAAAAAATGACGTTTTTCTGTTGAAATAAGAAGATGTTACATTCAACACGTTAACAGACAAAAAAATGGTGTTCTTTAGAAGATGTTACATTCAACACGTTAAGAAAGCAAATTGATTTTTGTGAACACAAGCCGTGTTACATTCAACACGTCGATGGACACAAAAAATGACATTTTTCTGTTGAAATAAGAAGATGTTACATTCAACATGTTAATAGACAAAAAAATGGTGTTCTTCAGAAGATGTTACATTCAACACGTTAAGAAAAGCAAATTCAATTTGTGAACACAAGCCGTGTTACATTCAATACTTCAATGGACACAAATTGACTTTGTGAACAGAAGATGTTACATTCAATATGTAAAGAAACGCAAATTTACTTTGTAGATCTTACAGGTTAGATATTATAGATCATTTTTTAGAAATCAGAACAAAGATTTTTCATTAGCGTTTGGCATGATTGAGTTGCGCGAATTAAGTTGCATCAGAACAAAGATTTTTTATCAGCGTTTTAGCGGAAGGATGAGCGCCTAATTAATGAAGGGTAAAATCGTCCAACGTGGACAAAAGTCCTGATCGGTGCATGAAAAAGCGGCTGGGTTTATTCGGTAATTAGCGGCGCTTTTTAGGACTAATCGGTGCGCCCCCCCAAAAAAAGTCAATTTAACGTGATAAAAATTAAATAAGGTGGCCCCGCCATGTGTTTTACGTTTCTAATTAGTCAAAATTATGTTTTTATTGTCTAAAGTATGAGATTGTGTCAAGGACCAGCATTATCGTGAATTTGGTTGGACAAAATTAAAGTAGAATAGAATCGTAATTTCACATTTGATTCTAATGAATCAGAAGTTTAATTCTATTTGAATTAAAATGGACAAAATTGAACTCTATATTTTATGGGATGTAATTGGATACATAAAATATATTACCTCATTTGAACCTATAATTCTCAATTTGACAACGAATTTGATATTTCCTATGAATTAATTTATTAATTTAGTCCTATATTAATTTGATTAAAAAACAAAAAGTTTTAAAAAAATATTATTCATTAAATGACAGAAAAAAAATATTTTGTTCCCAATTCTATATTTTTATTTTGATTTTTTTTTCTCATATTCTGTTTTTGTTTCGGGAAGATAAATAGAAAAAAAACATTATTGATTTTTTTTTTGTTTTGGATTGAAAAAATATTTTTTGTTTCTAGATTTCTGTTTATGTTTCTTAAAAAAAATTCTTATTCACAAATTTATACTTTGAACAAAAATAAAAATTTGAAAGCGAAAAAATAGTTCATGTTCTCGAAATAAAAACATAAATTTGAGAACAAAAATATGTTATTGTTACCGAAATAGAAAAAAAATCTGGGAAAAAAATATATATGTTTTTCTAAATCAAAAATAGAATTTTGAGAACAAAAAAAAAACAAAAAAACAACTATATAGGAAATGGAAGTGGAAATCTAAGAATAAAAAATGTTTCTATTCCTAAGCAAAAATAATATTTGAGGAATAAAATATATTTATGCTCCCAAAGAGAAAATAAAAATTTAAGAACAAAATGATTTTAGTGGGTAGTTTTTGAATCTTTTTCACATGGGTTATTACTCATATTTTGTAGTCATTTTATTAGGTATATTATGAATGAATTTTGATGGAGAGGAAATAGGGCATGACTCAATTTTCAGCCATATGTCTCGAGCACGTGCTAGGCACGAGGAATTCTTCGTCCACAATCAACTAGCGACAACATTAACCCCACCAGGGAAAGTTCAACCCCTAGGGATCTACTCAACACCCCAATCGAGGCCACGACCCTAGTTCACTTTGTTGGGGCTGCTAATTGGGGGTGGTTGAGACGACTTTCACCTACGAAGGGAATCGCTGCTACCCTACCTAAGTAATTGCACATCACTTCTCGACTCCATGATCATCACCTCAAGTAATGGGGATTGGCTCCACAACCCCAGGGCACAACACAACTATTGAAACAGTTATAGGGAGTGTCACTTGTTTAAGAAAGAGCTATTGTTGCTCAGTTCGGTTCTTCCTCCCATATCATGCCATTCACGACGTGATATTGGCAACTGGCTGAGATCAAGTGGAGAAATATGTGATTTCGCATCAACGAAGAAGTCTCCCTCAATGTCTTAACGACACTAGGTAACATGAGTCTCGCTGCAACGTCATTAATTGCATACTCTTTAATTCCTTCCCGGGTTATTAGATTGTCGCGTTGTATTTACGCTAGTCCGAATTTGGGGTTACCTCTCTCAAGTGTCAAATTCTATATTCTCAATATATATAAACAAGTATAATAAACATGACAACACGACAAATACAATTGAATACCGAAGAATAAACATCAATGAAACACCGATATCAAATAAACCACACATTCATAAATTATATTAATCTCTAGATAAAATCCGTTTAGCTACTGGCCAGGCATGAACTAAAACTCAACATAGCAAGTGCTTATAAGATCCACATACAAGAAATAACCACGAACCTGGTATCTGCTTCCATGTAAACAGATGAGCCGAATGGTGGTGAGGCAAAGATCTGGTGCCTGAGGTCCAGATCTGGTCGATGTGGTTCTAATGCCGAGTCGCTGACAACGGTGGTGGGTTGGTGTTAGTTGAGGTCCAGATCAAGTGGTTGGTCGGTTGCGAGCCTGTGACACTGATTAGAAAAATAAAAGACTCAGAAGAAAGGGACTGAGGAGGAAATGAATAGATGAATGAGACTCTAAGAGAACAAAGTTGAATTGTTGCAACGATTTGTGAATGACAATGTTGAAACCCTAATCCCCTTTACCCATATATATATAAGAGGGGCTATATATATATATGTATATATATATATATATATACATATATATATACATACATATGTATATATATATATACATATATACATACATATATACATATATATACATATGTATATATATATACATATATATACATATGTATATACATATATACATATGTATATACATACATATGTATATATGTATATACATATGTATATATGTATATACATATGTATATATATGTATATATATACATATATATATATATATATATGTATGTATATTAAGGTTAAAATGTAAATATATATAAACAATAATGGTATATATATAATAACAATATTTTTAAAATATCGGTTTCACGGTTTGGTTCGTTGTTCAGTTTCACGGTTTCTATCCCAAAACCAAACTAAAATCTCGTCGGTTGCTAATTTTAAAACCAAAACTGCAATCAAACCATTTAGTCGGTTTTAAAACTAGACCATTCGGTTCGGTTTCTCTCGGTTATCCATCGGTTCGGTTTTTTGTGGCATCTCTACACGCTACCAATAAAAAAAAAATGCATTTATGATTCTACAATTCAGTCACATAATACAAATTTGATAACACTAACTGGAATAACACAAGCAGACAAATTAATTTAACTTATAAGGGTTTATCGCACTTATGTCCCCTATTTTTTTTTTTTTTTGCCATAAACTAGATACATGACTTGTTATTTTATAAATACCATTCTAGTCATTTAACCAAAAATTTATGGTAAAAAGACACGAATACCCTTTTCTCATTTTAAAAAATAATTATTTTTATTTTTTTTATTTCTTTAAATATTCGCTAACATCCTCCTATTTTTAAAATTATATTTTTTATCCTTAACTTTTTATAAAGTCAACTGTGTTTATATATTCAAAAACTTAAGGGAGTTATATTATATTTTTTGTATTATTCATCTTCATTCATCTTCATCCTTGACGATGATGATCGAACCTCTTCATCGACAGGGTACTCTCGCCAGATGCCACAGTTCTCAAATGACTCATGAATCGATTGTAGTGGTCCTTCTCTCCATCGATCTCAAGTATAGACTCTTTCTTTCTCTCTCTCTCTCTCTCTTCTCTTTCTCTTCATCTCAGTTTTTCTTTCTATTTTCTCTCCAAACTCAGATCTACAACTCCACAGATCTGGCCATCATCGCCTTCTCGCCACCGTCCACTATAAGAAAAAAAGTGTTTAATCACAGTTAAAAACCGTGATAAAAAAGTTTTTATCACGATTTTTTATCCCAAATTAAACCGTAATAGTATGCAGTGTGATTAAAAGTAGGTTTTTTATCACAGTTAAAAACTGAGATGATAAATTTTTTATCATAGTTAAAAACCGAGATGATTAGTCAATATAATCTCGATTTTCAAATGTGATTAAAATATCATATATATGTGATGAAATTAAAAAACACGTGATTATTTGGATAATATTTATCTCAGTTTTGTATCAAACTGAGATGTTTACTCTACTTTCTATCACATTTAAAAAATGTGATAGTTTCTCATATTTATATTAAAAAAAAAATTCAAAAAAAATTACAGCACCATTATATATAAAAAAAAATGCAAAAAAATAAAAAAAATAGCTAAACATGAATTTCATATTTCTAAAACAACTAAAATATTAATGACATAAGAATTTTACATCAATATGAAAAACACAACATTATTTTTCAATACAATAATCATAAACTCAAATTTTCTATCATGTGCAAATGTCTAAAAATGGTCATCCAATCACAAATAAAACATCATTACCCACATCATCAACTTCATTCTTCATTTTCTTTTTCATCAACTTCATCAAGGGAATCTGGAAACAACACACATAAGTAGTGCACAAAATCATAAACTCAAAATTTCTATAAGTATAAATGTCTAAAATGTAAAATTTCTATCAAGTACAAAAACAAATAAGAGTAACTAATTCAGCGATAATCAATTGGCAAGGATGAAATCATGTTCGGAATCAAACAAAAATAAATTTTTCAAAATCAAAATGGCAAGTATGTGTGTACCTGATAAACCTGATATAGACAACCATATACTGAATCAAGGTCATATTTATTTATGAATCAATTTTTTTTTTCCAGTACAAAACAAAGTAGAAAAGGTGATTCAAAATCAAGAATTACCAAATAGAAAAACCATACATTCTCGACTATAATGCAATCAATTTAAGCAGTTAAAATAAAAACATAAATTAAAAACAATAAACAAATCTAAAATAGAATAAAATAAAAACATAAATTAAAACAATAAACAAATCAAAAATAGAATAAAAAATAGGTACATGTTCTTTATTTTAATCAAATACACATAAAGAGAAAAGGTAATTCAAATTCAAGAATAACCAAACCAAACAATGAAAGAAAAACCATACCATGATATATATATATATATATATATATATATATATATATATATATATATATATATATATATATTTTTGTGACTCCACTGCAAAGTAATTAATAAAAGGAAAATTTAGAAAAGAATAATCAATCTACAATGCGTTTCACAATCTAACAAACAAAACTATGCATTTGGCGATCGGTCTAAAAAATAAATTCGATGGTGATTAAATAATACACACACACACACACATACATGTAGACATATATTCAAAAAATTAAATCCCCTTCCACTTACTACCCAACCCAATAAAAAATGGGCGAAAATGGAAATAGAGAAATTATTTGCTGCAAATATACATATTTTTGTGCAAATAATATGCCACATAATTAACATATATACTTGAAGTTTTCAGAATATGGGGCTAAATGCACAGGGGAAGCTGAACTTGTAAGCATCATTGTTAATGCAGAATAGTTGGATTCCAAGAATAAAAAGATGGCCTAAAAAAGGAAAAAACAACAGTTACATGATTGTCCCTGGCTTCCTGCTCACTGCAAAAGACAATTCACAATTGTAATTGATTCTTTCTCCAATAAGGAAAAGGCAATTAAAATAGCTTTCTCTGCAAATGATGTGTTAATGGTGAAGCCTTCCTCGCATTTCAAAATAGCTGAAATTCAAGTGATTCAGTTCCGATAAATCGCATTTTATATGAATTTTGTTAATCGAGATACATATCAACTATGCTATAATGGAAGAACGATCAAACTATATACAGACACATACATGCACATATACATTCAGAACCCTCATCTTGGAGAGTTTTCATGAAATCATTTTCTAATTGGGAATATTGTAAGCAAATGCAATCAAATTTACCAAAAACACTAATCAAACTAAAAGAGCAGCACAATGCTAAAAAAACCTAAATTTAATCAAATTAGATTAAATTATAGAAATAGAATTCACACACACACTGAACAAAATAGAGAAGATAGAGACAGATACCCTAGATCGAAGGCCACGGCTGGCGAAGAGAGATCAAGCAACGGAAGGTGTTTTCATGAATAAGAACAGAACGCTTTTAAAACATAAGATTGACAAATAAATCAATAAAAATATGGTGAAATATTTGAATACCAAACTAAAAGGCTGCTAAAGAAGAAACAATAATATCAATCTCCTAGGCGGTGGAATTTTCGCTTAGGCCGAGGGACTGCAATCTTGAAACCTTGTTTCTTCATCATTTCTTTATCGTTTTTCCACTATTTTTGCTTGTTTGTCTCCTGCTTGCATCCCTACAACTGAATTACATAAAAACAAACTAAAAAGCAATTAAATACAACTAAAACACTCGAAAACTACCAAATTCAGTTTAGAAGTAGATAGGATATTTCAACCTATCAAATACCCCCAAACTTAGAACTTTACTAGTCCTCGAGCAAAATACTAACACTAAACTAAACAAAACAAACTATCTGAAAATGAAAAACTTGAAACACAAAAGAAGTAAATGCATGTAAGTATAAAGTTCAATCAAAAGGACCAATTTGTTCCTCCCTCAATATCCCTAAATCTGATCAAATTCGAAAAATAACCCACACCAAGTGGTGTTATAGAATTTCAACATTAAATATCAATAAAAACCATTCTAGATCCATTGAATGTGTGTATGTAAGAACTCAAATGCATAATTACGCACATACCGGATTGGATTATTCAATTGTTACGTTTATAACATATACCGTTTAAGGATTTAGAAAAACCATATGCTTGATTTGCGGTCTACTATCCACTAATGTAGGCTCGAATATTCACACAGATCAATAAGGCTTGGTTTGGCTTTGGAGAACGACCACAGGTATCACTAGAATTGAAAATAGATAATTGGTTTAATTGATCGATACATGCGGTAAAATTGCTTGTCGCTATCCTCTCTCATAACCCCACACTTTTAGAGTACAACTCTGAATGAAAAACGAAGATCGTGTGTATTCACTTGTCAAAAGAAAAGAAAATGAAAACACTATTTACACAGTTGTTTTTCCCACACATTCCTAAATTAATTCAAATAATAACCGTTTTAGGAGTATGCAAAAAGAAGTTAGAGAAACACACTCCCAAACTTATTCAAGTTTATAAAATTTTAGGAATATGTAAAAAGAAATGGTAGAAGCACACCCCCAAACTTATTTTAGGAGCGTGTGAAAAGAAATATTAAAGTGACAAGTGAATATACTAATACCTAGTCAATAAAAATTCATCCGAAACCCCACTGCTCACTTGATTTTACTCAATTTGAAAATTAGGCTTAGTGACTTTGGTTTAGGAAAAATTTAAATGAAAATAGTATTTGAACATTTTTAGAATTGATTACGTTATCGACTTCGATCGGGGAAATAAGGGATGAAATTTTTCAGGTTAGCTACAACGATTCAAGCGAAAAAATGACGGCCTAAATCATGTCTCCAGAATTACCTTACCTAGGATTTCGCCTCAAGTTTCCCCCAAATCAAGTTCTAGATTCGTCATTTTTATCATGAACTTCATATTGAATAATCGGCGTCTAATTGTTTAGATTATTATACATTGAGTCCGAATGTCGTGCGATTTTAGGATCGAGATAATTTTTACCCAAACAATATGTTAAGCACACAAAACACATATGGAATGCATTAACCCCGACCTCAATATGCAATTGGGGAATAATTCTCATCATCGGCGCTTGGCCTAAATGAACTCAACAACTAAACATGCAAATACAACTTCATATATACACAATTCTAAACTAAATCTAATACTAACATACATACTAATCTAAAAACTACGCATGCAAAAAACAAGGTTTAAACTAAACTGGAAATTAAAAACTAAAACATTAATTAAAACATGTAAAATACATACATAAACATAATTTTGTACATAAAAAAAAAAAAAATTGCATTTTGTTAAAAAAATAAAATAAAAATAAAATAATGGTTCATCATTTTCTACAAAAAATCAAAATGGATGAACATCCACTATACTAATATCAATTTCATCCCATCCAGGCCTGAACATGGTAGTGTTTAACTATAAATCAGCAAACCCAATAACATATAGCATTCTTTTGGAAAAAAATTGGGTTTAAACACATATCTAGGGAATAAGACGTAGAAGTGTCACCCCCTACCGTTCACTGGGAGGAAAGTCATCTTCACCACTATCACGTCGAAATGGAAATTGTGGTGGTTGGAAAAGGTGCGGAGGCAATGCCGAAGCGGTTGCACATGAACCTATGGATTTGATCTTGTGCACACACTAATCACAACGTTTCAACAAAATATGAATAATGTCGTATGCAATTTTGTTTCACACAAGTTAACAATCCATAGAAACTAAGTTATCACCAAAAATCAAACCAAAATCCCAAAGTGATAAAGAAAATCGCGAAAATGGGGTTGAAAATTGATTTGTGGTGGAAATCACAAATTTTGTAATATGGAAGGATGATTAAAAGCTATTGGAACGGTTTGGGAGGTAGGATTTAGAGAGAAGGTGGAGCTTTTGAGAGAGAAGTATTTGCGGTTTCTAAAAATGGGCGAAGCAGATGTTTTAACTCCAGAAACTTCACCGCCTAGGCGATGGGTTCATCGCCTAGGAGATGAAGCCTTTGTTTTTCAAAATTTTCATATCCTGAAGTTTGACTGCCTAAGCAGTGCATCCACCGCTTAGGTGGTGGGCCTGCAATTTTTTATTTTTTTCATGTTTTTCTCAAATTTTCAAAATACGGCTCCACTCTATACGTTTCCATTTCGCTTGTTATAAGCGTGAAGCATCTCCCCAAGCATCCACACTCCTAAATTCAATTCTGAACACATTTCGAAGCCATGCCGGCTTCCAAAAAGAATAAATAATGAACTAATTACTAGCAAAAATTGGGTAATTTGATACCCTGAGTTTCATTTAAAAACAAAATTGCACTTGAGTTATTGTCCCCAGTTGGACTTTCCTGTGGCTAACCATTTTTCACCAAAATTCCCTATAGACAAGGAATTTGGGCTCAAATGCTCAGTTGGATTAAGATCATAGCTTGAAGTCGTTTTCTCCTCTCTGTCCTTATTATTTTCAACATAAGCTCGATCTCGGGATTGAGAATCAAGAATTCCAAGCTTCTTCTTCGTTGTTCGCACTTCTTGATCACACTAACACAATAAACCAAAAATTAAAATTAAAAATAAAAATAAAACAAAATAAATGTCAAGATTAATGTTCGACCACTTAGTCACAATATCCACTTAAAATTCGCAGAGTCCCTGGCAAAGGCACCAAAAATTGGGTAGCGATTAAATACGTCGCTATTTACACTCGCAAGTATACGAGGTCAAAGTTTTAGAAAAGTGGATCGGTTAAGATCGGGTATTGTGTCCACAGAAAAAGTGTGAATAATTGATTATCGTAATTTACGTAGTGTCATATTATCCTGACGATTCAATTTAATATTTAAATTAAACTAATTAAAACTACTCCTAAGGATTAATTCTAATTACACTAATTAACTAGGGATCAATTTGATTCATTTAATAACTATTTGGCTTAGTTTAGTTATCAATAATAGTTATTATCACATCCAACAATCTCGGTATCTATAACTCACTTGCTCCCTCTACCAAGTGAAAAGCGAGCGAATACATGACTCCGCGTTGACGCCGAAGTCCCCCTCAAATGCCTTTCTGAACACATAGCCATGTGAGTCTTGACCCAACCTCATGGATTGCACACTCTCTAAATTCCTCCTGGGTTATTGGATGTTTGTGTTGTGCTTAGCCCTAGTCCAAATCCGGGGTTACCTCTTTCGAGTGTCAAACTCCGTATTCTCGGTTTATCATAACAAGCATAATAAACGTGAAATAACCGTAAACACAATTGGAATTGGATAATAAACTATTAAAATTAACTTGTATTCAACCACAAAGGCATTTACATGAATTACATCTAACCCTAGCTAATATCTAACTAAACTAACATGATCTTGGCTATTAGAACATTAAACCAAGAGGAAATCACACTAAAACATTAAGATACAAAGATAGAACAAGGAAAGAAAAATCAAATCTTAAAGTGGAGTGGTCCACTTTCACCAGAGATCGATCCGCTATTGTTCTTCTTCTTCGACATGTGAATCTCTTCTTCAATAATGGCCTAGGATCACCTCTTAAGGGTTAGGGACGTTCCATGCTCCAAGAGACATCAATGGAAATATGGGAAAATTGTTTTTTAGGTGCAAGGTTTCAAAATTTCTGCAAATATCTATCGCTGTGCAGAGGTCACCGCCTAGGCGGAGATTAAATCGGTTAAGGTTCTGCCATTCCATCGCCTAGGCAGTGGAATTTTTGCCTAGGCCGAGGAGCTGCTCCAAAATTCTACCACTTCTCTGCCTAGGTGGTGAAATTTCCGCCTAGGCCGAGGGACTGCTCCAAACCTTCTGCCTCTTCTCAGCCTAGGCGGTGGAATTTTCGCCTAGGCCGAGGGACTGCAATCTTGAAACCTTATTTCTTCATTATTTCTTCACCGTTTCTCCACCATTTTCTCTTGTTTGTCTCTTCTTTGCGTCCCTATACCTAAATTACATAAAAACAAACTAAAAAGCAATTAAATACAACTAAAACACTCAAAAACTACCAAATCTGGTTTAAAAGTGGATAGGTTATTTCAACCTATCACGCACCCACTAAACCACTAGATTCCTTTAAATAGATAGGAACCAAACATTTACACAATGATCGTTTTTACCAGACTCAGAATCAACCTTTATAATTTCAGTTTCCCAGGCTCAGGAAGAATCTTATTTTTTACCAAGCTCAAGACTAACCTAATTCTATTCAGGAGGAATGACCACCTAATCATTTTCCTAGGAGAAGAAAAAATCTTATCTTTTTACCAGGTTCAAGACTAGCTAATCCTTTCACAGGTAATGATCAAACCTAATTCTTTTATACCTTAGGCTAAGAATCAAACTTCACAATCACTTCAACTATTCTTTTTACCGGTAAGGATTGTACCGTTACAATTCACTCACACTAATTCTACTCAGGAAGAATTACGTCTATCTCTTTTCATGGGAAAAAAGTAACCTAATCATTTTATACTATTAGTAAAGATAAAACCTCAATCTCTTTACTAGACGAGATCGAAACACAGCTATCCCTGACTAGATACACCCTATAGTATCTAATCCACACAAAACTCATCAATTAAAAATTGATAAGTTTTCTTCTCGCTTGGAGCTTCTCCCACCTCAATTTAATGTAACTTAATTAATGTCTCCGAAATTACTAGTGATAGAATTAAACATGAGAAAATAAAATCTGATTAAAATATAATGCGGGTAGCACAAAGATAAGCACGTAATCAGATTATCAACAAATCGTTTTAAAATATTTTTATACTTTTAACGTTCAAAAACGATTTCTCAAAAGATAAAATACCAAGCATGCAATAATAATAATAATATTAATAAAGAATAAGCTGGGAACGATCTCACTAGAAAAACACCGAAGATTGCAAGTAGTATCCCAAGACAATTTAGATCGGTGACGCCAAATCAAATAGCGCTTTAACTCAAGAATTTCAAACAAAATAATCTCACAATGATCTTTTAAGATAATATCAGAATGATGACTCTCAGAAAGCTCAGTAACTGATTGTTCTTGACAGAAGTGATGTATTGAACTCTAAAACCGCAGGTCTATTTAATTAGTTTTGAAGCAGGCCCCCTAATAGTTAGTTTCCCAAAGATATGACATTTAAATGCACCTATAGACTCCATATATCAATCCTCTATAATCTGAGTATATTTGACTTAAAAATATCTTTCAATTCTTTCAATTAAGTCCTCAAAATAAATCTCAGTCCTAAATTAAGTAGAGATGAAGAAGTAAACGCACTTAATTAAGAAACACTTCAAATAAGTGTACCATATCTACAGAGATAATTAAATACTAATAATATATATATATACACACACACATATATACATATACATATATATATATATATATATATATATATATATATATATATATATATATGTATGTATATATGTATATATATAATATTCAAATCCCTAGAATATCTCCAAGATATTATTAACTAAAAAATGCTAGTAATGGCTACTAAAAGATATGACCAACAAAAGCCTTGAAATATGAAACAGTCCCATCGGTTGACTGACCAACACCCGTCGGTCGACCGATCATTTAAGGTTGTAGCCCAAGCCAATGTATCAAACATGGTCAGTTGACCGATCCCCCATGGGTCGGTTGACCTATCGATTCAAGATACTCCCCAGGCTTATTTCTTAGTCATGGTCGGTTGATCGATCCCTTAAGGTCAATCAACCGATCGATTTAGAGAGTTCACAAGTTGACCATTGGTTGATTGATCGATTAAGAGAGTTTCACAATTCCCAGCCCACTTCCATCGGTAGATCAAACCTGTCACACCCCACCCCGGACACCCGTCACCTGTGGGGTCGGCGTGACGTCGACACAACATTACCCAGGCGACAAACCAACTAGAAAACAAAAAAAAACGTTATGCGTTCATAATTATACAGCTAATCAAAATACCAGTTATAAACGTCTTTACAAACTAGGAACATATCCGTCCCCAAAATATCTCCTTCTAGAACAATAAAAACAAACTATGAACCTTTTCTGGGTTCGTCTCATGCAGCATTTCCCGAAAACTTCCACTCCTCGCTATACCATCTACGGACTCTACCCTGTGCCAGTAAGGGGCCAACTCCTAGCCACATCACCTGCGAGTGTACCATCTTCTCAATACAATCATTCTTATTTAGTAATAATAATACCTACTGGATACCACAACATTTCCATATGAATTTATCATAAGCATCACGTGCATAGTAAAGATGAAGTATAAGTATGTAAGTTCATTTTTATTTTTGTTTTATACCCATGCAGTGTAAACATCATACCAATCACCTGAAATAATGACAAACTACCCCAAAATAAACAGCACATCATACCCAAAACCACAACGCACACGGGCTAGCCATGGTGATCGTTTTAACCTCACGATCGGGAGTTTGCAACGGTACCGTACCATCTGTAGGATATGCCTTCCTACGAACACCCATCACTCCGCCGAAGCGGATCATTACTGCGCAGTACAAACGTCTAACATCACTCTGCCGAAGCAGATAAACATCACTCCGCTGATGCGGATAAACATCACTCCGCCGAAGCGGATCATATCACATAATAATATCGTCTAATTATCACATAATGGTTTAAAAACATCAAATTTTAAGTTCAACCATTTTTCATCATGTATGCACATATATAAACAATTTGATGAGAAGACAGTACACTCATCTCGTTTCTAGCGTTATAAAAACCTCGCTGTCCCAAGCTCACCGAAGTGTTGGCGTTTGCGAACTTAGCAATGATGGGGTCTAAGTTAATATTTCATGTAAAAATTACCTAGGCAGGTAAGGCAGGCCCTAAGTTCCGCATTTTCTATTTTCCATATTTTATCCCTGTGATTTGTTATCATACCAATAATTCTGTTATGTTATTTATTACATCGAATATCTTATAATTGGAACGACCCTAAATTTAATATTCTGGTTACGAAGATTTTTATTTTTATTTATTTATTTACTTTTATTTTTATTACATCGGATATCTTATAATTGGAAAAAGATATCCATCCCGGATCGTTCACGGGTCGCGAAGGAATTTGAGTTCGAATTTGAATTATTTTCTTTGTGTTGGGGTTAATTGTGTAATTTCCCCTTCTTCTCTTTTTTTTTTTTTTCCTCCGGACAGACAGCTGCCCTTCTCTCTCTACGGTGGCCGTCTGCCGGTGGCCTCCCCTCCAATGCCAACACTCCCGTCGCCGCTCCACCACCCACAACCTTCCTCAGTCACCCTCCTCCGGCCGTATCAGCCGCCCCACCGCACACCCAGCTGCCACCGCACACCCACCCACACGTTACGATACACACACACACGCGCACATCCTCTCATGCATGCCGTCAGGCTTGCATGCCACCGCTGACCGCATGCCACAGGACCCACGATCCCTACCGACGGAGACCCACGCACATACGACGGCACACCGCAGCCGGAAAACAGAAACCGAGCACACCGTCGGAAACTTACCAACCCAGCCCGTTATGCCCATGCATGCGTACGTTCGACAATTAAATGAGGAAAAACATATAAATACTCACCTTCCCGATGATCGTTGATGGTCGAATGGCGATCCGTAACTCCGCTCACCGGCGACGCTAAAACGTGGACTCCCTCTCCGTCGACGGGCCACTCCACCGGCCGGACTAAGCCCTCTCTCTTCCAGGAATTGTTTGTGATGCTCACACGGTCACGCGGCCGGAGAAACGCTGGTTCAAGAAAAACCGATGACCTCCCTACCTCCGCTCCGGTTCTCTCTCTCTCTAAAATTCCCGAAGTTTCTTCCTCTGATTTTTCCTTCCTTCTTCGCATGTAAGTGAGTTTTAATGCATGAAATTAGTGGGTGAAAGAATTCTGAGCTCGCCACGTCGACCCTCGAACTCCTCTCCTTGGCCGGTGGTTCGCCGTCCGGCTGTCGCGTGGGTTCGGCGGTTGTATAAAAAAAAAGCTCAAATTACACTTTCCTCCCCTTATCTTCTTTAGGATTTCTATTTTAATAAGTTTAAGTTTTAAAAGTTCCAAAATTATGATTCTGCCCCTAATATTTTTATTCCCGATTTCTAATTGCCAAAATGAAATCTTAATTTTTTTTTTTTTTTTTTTTTTTTTTTTTGCGTTTCCCAAATTCCCACTTTGACCCTCAACTTTTGATTTGAGTTTTTTAATAAAATTTTTACCATAAAATCCTCTAATGTTTTGTAATGTGACTATTTATGACGTACGTCTTGTAATTTAGGTTTTACAAAACCTCTCTGGTCGATTGACCGCTCAATACTGGAACTACTTCTCCTTAGTTCATTTTAATTCCAAACTTCGACATTTTGAACATTTTAACCGAGTTAACTAATATTGACACTATTAATCTATTTTAAACACTAATGTTTCTTAGGTCAATATATTGTTTTCAATTTCACATTGAAACACATAATTGAACTTAATTAGGACTTTAATTCAGACACACATAAATATAAATCAATTTCGTGTTGCGTGTGATTGAATATGACTTTTTCACGCCTTAATTTCACTCGTAAGTGCACGAGGTCAAGTTTTAATATAGTGGATCTTACGATCAGATGTCGTCCTCTGAAAACGTGTTTAGATTAATTGAATACTACAATTGACATAGTCTTATATTATCTAGACGGTTCTAAAATTGTTTTGAGTTTGCTAATCGAAAAACTAAATTAAACCTAAACAACTTTGGATTAATTCTAATAAAATGGATTACCTAGGGATTGATTTCATCCACTAATACACGTTTGACTTCGTTTAGTTTATAATAACGATGTTTATCCTATCCGACAATCTAGGTATTGTAAACTCGCTCACTACCTCTCTCGAGTGTAAAGTGAGCGTGTCACGACCCATCCCAAAATCCCGACATCCGGGGCTGGCGTGACGACATTATGACATCACCGAAAATAACCAACCAACCATCTATTACACGACAATAGGCATATATATAAATAAACCATCATCTATATGAAGCTAAACATATTTCTGTTATGGGAACACACCTGTTCCCCAAATATACTAACAGAAAAATATAATACCATGAATCCCTCACAGGTTCACCTCAGAAAGCTCATCTCAGCCCTTCACACGACTCCATCGTAGGACTCTACCTAGCGCCAGTAGGGGACCGACTCCTAGTTGCTTCACCTGCGAGTGTACTGCCTTCTTAGTAAAAACATCTTTAATAATAAAAACTCATTCTACAACATCTAAATGGATCAAGCTTAAGTTTATAAATACCACATAACTCGTAAAATCCCCAGTATAAAAGCAGGGAAAATAAAGCGACATAATTAAGTTCCATTTAAATCCAACTAATATAAAAATTATACTAATCACTATGATAATAAATATCAAATCAGCCAATATACGTAAAAAATCACATCTCAAGCACACATCTCAAACACACACTGATCAGCCCTAGTGATCGTTTTAACCTCACGATCGGGAGTTTGCAACGGTATCGTAGCATCCGTAGGATATGCCTTCCTATGAAGACCCATCACTCCGTCGAAGCGGTAATCACTGCCCAGTATAAACATCTAACATCACTTTGCTGAAGCAGATAAACATCACTCCGCTGAAGTGAATAACATCACTCCGCCGAAGCGGATAAATACTATGACATCGTCAAATCAATAATATCGTCCAATCAATACCATCACTCTGCCGAAGCAGATAAATACTATAGCATCGTCAAATCAATAACGTCATCATCAAATCACAAATCAATAACATCGTCTAATCTCAAATATCACCCTTTATTTCCAAAACCGATTTTTGTTTTTATCTAAAATCATTTATTTTTCACTTTCTTTAAAAAAAACGTTTGATTTCACCAAAACCATTTTTTCACTCTTTATTTTTAGAAAACCAGATATTTTTCACTCTTTTTTAAAACCACCAAATCCAACGAAAAACTATTTTCACCTTTCTTTCGAAAACCACCGTGATCTCCCAAAAATTCATTTTTCCAACTCACCCAAAACCTGTTTGATCCACAAAATTTTAAAAGCATCTAATGTAAATACAATAATTTTCTATTATATATAGATATAAAAATAGTTTGGCAAGAAGACAGTACACTCACATTTTTCTTCACATGACGAAAACGTCACTGTCCGAAACCTACTTAGACGTTGGCGCCTGTGAACCTGACAACGATAGGCCTAAATTAATATTTTACTTTAAAATAACCTAATATACCATGTAGGTCCTAAATTCCATAATTTCCCCCGTACCCACTTTTCATTATGAAAAATTGTTATTTGGTAAATTTCGTTTCGTTAATAATTACTGTACACATTTGTTAATATAGACGGTGACAAAAATTATTAGAATTAACGATTCCAAATTATAATCCCGTTTGCTAATAATTCAATTTGACAATAATGGTAATCGATTTATATTTTTATCTGCTTCGAATCGTCCGTCGGCCGCGAGATGAATTTTTGGATTTTTATTGGGGTCTTTATGTAATTTTTTTAATTCTTTTTTTTTTTGTTTGTTTTCTTTTCTTCTCCTCTTCTTCTTTCTTTTTCCCGTTTTCTTTACTGTTTCTATTTCAATTTGCTACTCCCGTCGACCCCTCTCTTTCTTTCCTCACCAACCTCCGACAGCCTCACACCATCGACGACGACGCACACACTGTCGGAACTCACTCACCAACCAAACAACCTATACATCGCCGGCAGCCCACAACTGATCACACACACACACCCACTGTTGAACGGAACACAAACACGCCGGCCAAACGATGGCAATGATCCTACACATACCCACACGACGAACTCAACGGCTCACACACATACACCGAAACATACACACTTCAATGTCCACACCCATGCACACACACACACCATCTGACCACACGACACACACATGCACACAATCGTCCGACGATCGATGTGCGCAACCGGCGACGACACGCACACACACAGACACCGACGATCAACAAAATGCACTGCCGACACACCAACCAGCGAACAGAGCACAGAACACGCACACACACTGTTGATCATCCCCCCCCACACACAATCACTAGCGACGGAAATGGAACAAAGACGATCGCATGCTCACCCACACACAACATTGACGGCCAGAAAACGTACACACTGTCATAAACAGAACAGCCGAAACGACACACCCACATACACCCACACAATCGTCGGATGAACACCCCTTTACCCACTGCATACCGTCGACCAAACACACCCACAACCGAAACCCAACTTCTCTCTCTTTCTTCTCGATTTTTCTAGTTTTCTCGATTTTTCCTCTAACGATTGATGATCACTACTGCATGGATGCATATATATATATGCATGTTTATAGTGGTTTTGGGCTTGATCTTTCGATTGCCATGTCGCCGGTCTCTCTCTGTTCTGACTCTGGATTGTCACTGTGCCTACACACGATTATATGTGTATATATATGTGTTTAAAAAAAAATCTTTTGTTAAATTTCTCTTTTCTCCCCCTAATTCTTTAATTCTCATTTTTTAGTTCAATCTACCACTTATAATTTTTCTTAAATCACAATTTGATACCTAAAATTTTTATTTTTTTAATTTAAATGACAAATTTGGATTCCAAAGTTTAGATTAAATGTTTCTAGATTTCAAACTGACCCGATAACTTTTAATTTGGTTTTTAATTAAATCAAAATTTTTCTCATATTTTCTCAAATGTTCTAAAATGCAACTATAATGACGTACGTGCTACGATTGAAGTCTTACAGAGCGAATAAATGACTTCGTGTCAACGCCGATGTCCCCCTAAACCGTCTATACGACACTTAGTCACATGAGTCTTGACCCAACCTCTTGGATTGTACAGTTTCTAATATCCTCTCGGGTTATTAGATCGTAATGATGTATTTACCCCGGGGTTACCTCTCCCGAGTGCCAAATCTCGTATTCTCAAAACCAACCCTAATCCCTTAACAAACATATCAAGATTGTAATAAAATGAAAAACACAATTAGATTTAGATAAACAACCATTAAAAAAACGTATATTCAATCAAACGTGTATATAAATGAACTACATTAATCCCTAGATAATATTTATCTAACCTACCTAGATAACAACCATAGAAATATTAAAACAAGAGAGATTTATCATCATTCAAGATAAAACGTTAAGTTACAAAGATAGAAACGAAGATAGAAATGGGCAAATCGTAGAGTGAAATGGTCCATTTTTGCCAAAGATTGATCCAAAATCACTTTCTCTTTCTCCTAAGTGAATTCTCTCTTCAAGCTCTCAAGAAATGGTTATGAACAAGTGTGGAATGTTTTTGAACAATGGGTAGGCCAAAGGGTATAAGACAAGGATCAAAATATCTGAAAATATCTTTTCCACCTGACCTTTCACCACTGTAGTGGTGGATTTGACCGCTATAGTAGTGAGCGATCAGTAGACACTTTGTTCTCTCACTGCTGTAGAGGTGAACAATCAGAAGGTTTTTTTACTCTCTGTTATTTCACCACTGCAGTGGTGAAGCTGCTGCACTTTACTTTGATAATCTTGATCATTTTTTTTACCGATTTGCTTGATTATCAACCTATTGATCCCAAGATTTTGATAAACAATTAAGTATTAATGTTTTGGTGGAACTAATCTTTAATAAAGTGTTTCAGTGATTTAAAGTTCCTGTAATAAAGATGTCAAATTGAATGGATGCTAAATGAAGATGTCAAATGGAATGGATGCTTAATGAAAATATCAAGATGATGAAGAAGTATTAAGAGTTTAAAGAAATTAGGAAAAACAACCCAGATAAATATTAACTCTTAATATCCCATTTAGGAACATACACATGGCACAAAATGAATCTTATCTTTTATGTGTGTTTTTGTTAAGTATATTTATTTGCTCCTATGTAAATTAAAAAGAAATATTTTTGAATGATTAAAATAAAATATAAGAATATCAGTAGAGATTATTTAAATATAAAAATGGACAAATGGATGAAATTTTAAAAGAAAGTAGGCTAAAAACGAGATCATAGAAGTGATTTAGAAGGAGGAAGTCGACTAAGGAGTTGATCGGAGAAGGAAAACGAAACATCCTAAATTAAAGAGTCAACTGACCGGTCGACCTATAAAAACGTCTGAACTCTCTGAATCTGCGAGTCGATCTAGCGGTCGACCGGTGAAAGCATGACAAACTCTCTGAATCTACGAGTCGACCAAGCAGTCGACCTATTATCACTGCGGCGATGAATTAG
This sequence comes from Eucommia ulmoides, assembly GCA_016647705.1. Taxonomy (NCBI): domain Eukaryota; kingdom Viridiplantae; phylum Streptophyta; class Magnoliopsida; order Garryales; family Eucommiaceae; genus Eucommia; species Eucommia ulmoides. Next base: position 5,744,505 of record CM028332.1, on the reverse strand, counting down.
CTGCAAGCGGCGTTGGGCAGTCGACTGAATGTGCTGGTTCAAGATATTGTTTGATCCGATTTTAAATCCAAAAGTAGTCGTTTTTTGTTAGGATTTGAGAGAGATTTAAGGGATATTCTCTATATTTAAGATATGATTCATATACTAATCAAATCATTTCAATATAGTTCTTTAAATATTAATGTTTCTCAATTTGATAATTAAAATGGATTCTACAATTATTTATTTTGATTGAGAAATACTTTGAGGATTTAATTGAGAGTTTTAAAAGTTGTTATTAAGTGAAATTGAACCTAAATGAAATCTTTATGTTATAAGGGGTCTATAAGAATATTTTATTGTCATGACACTTGTAAACTAGCCGTTAGGAGGCTAATTACATATGCCTTTATATAGACCTGTCAATTTTCTAAGTAAGGTTAATCATTCTAAGAGAGAAAATTAGTTTATATCATTTTGAGAGAACTTTTATAAGAGTTATCATTCTACGATACTGTGAGCTATTCTAAGAGTGATTCTGATAATCAACTGCGATCAATTTTTGTTGATACCGGAATTGAAGCTCCATTGTTCTAATCATTAATACTGTGGATTCTGGGTGAGATCTTTCCATACTGATTATTGATTGTTTATTATTTAATTTTTGGAAATTGATCTTAGAAATTGTTTTTGATTTTTGGCGAAAATAGTTTTTCAAATAATTTTTTGAATCTGATTACGTGCTCCAATTTGCTACCTGTATCTTGTTAAAATCAGATTTCTGCATCTCACATATTTCTATCATTAGTTGGGATATTGATTGGGTTTTTATTTGACTGGGGCTGTAGAAGCTCTGAGTGAGATTTACTTATCAATTTTTGTATTGGTGAGTTGTGACGGATTAAATATCATTGAAGATATTTAATCAAGGGTAGCAGGGTTTTAGTCTCTTCATGTAAAGAGATTAAGGTAGTAATTCTTCCTGCATAGAAATTGCATTTTTGTTTTGAGTGTTTTTGTAACAGTTCAATCCTTACTGAGTAAAAGAATATTTGAAGTGTTTTGGTGAGGTTGTAATTCTTGAGCCTTTTGTTAAAATGAATTAGGTTATTCTTTAGCCTGTAAAAAGTAGAGGTTATTTCTTAACCTGAGAAAATGAAATTGTAAAGGTTGATTCCAAGCCTGTAAAAAAATCGGTGTGTGGGTTTAGTTCCTACCTTTAAAGGAATCTTGGTTTTAGAGGGTGCGACCTCCGTGGAGTTCGGAGGACTGGATTAGCCAAGAGTAGTTTGGTGAACCAGTATATATCTCTGGTGTATTGCTTTCTTAATTTGTTTATTTTTGTTGTTTTGGTGTGCACTTAGATTTATTTTAATTCTACTGTGATATAAATATAATAATTAATTTAGGTATAAAATTAATTATTTGATTTATTCAAGTATATTCTGATAAGATTTTTTAATTATCCAATTCACCCCCCTCTTGGGTATTCTACGAGGCCAACAATTGGCATTAGAGCTGGTTTAGCTCGAATCTATTTTGCTAACAAAGATCACATGGCACACATAGTAGGCACACTAAGTGAGGGACAGTCTATGCACCGACCACCCTTATTTGTAAGTGAAAGTTACTCGTTTTGGAAAGATAGGATGATAGCCTTTCTTCAGATTACAAATTATGACGTGTGGCTAACAATCGAGGATAGTTCATTTATTCCAATGGAAAACGGAGTTGAGAAGAAGAATGAACAACTCACTGCTTCCGATAAGCAGAAACTTTCTATTAATTCTCAAGCTATCAATATTCTCTTTTGTTCTTTAGATGCTAATGAGTATTCTAGAGTTTCATGTTGTAAATCCGCAAAAGAGATGTGGGATAAGCTACAAGTTATCCATGAAGGGACGAGTCAAATGAAGCAGTCAAAGATCAATGCACTCATGAGAAAATTTGAGTTGTTCAGGATGGAGGAAAATGAATCGATTCATGAGATGTACACTCGCTTCAACAACATATGTAACAATATGAACCAACACAGAAAGCCATACTCCATGGATGATAGAGTACAAAAGGTCCTAAGGTCCTTAACGAAAAAGGGGAGTCAAAGGTGACGACAATCGAGGAAGCCAAGGATCTTAGCAAATACGACATCGATAATCTAATAGGTAATTTGATGACTCATGAATCGGTGATCAAAGGCTACGAGGATGATACCGAAAATAGCAAAAGAAAATCCTTGGCACTAAAAGTTTAAAAAACTGAAGAAGTGGATGACAGTAATGATGAAAGCCTTGATAGTGAGCAAGAGAAAAATGTATTACTTCTCATAAATAATTTTAGAAGAATAACTCGGTGCACATTTTGGGGAAAAAGAAATCTCAACATGTCCAAAGTGGAATGCTATAATTGTTGCAAAACCGGCCATTTTCAAGAACTCTCACATGATTATAAAAACCAGTGTTGTAAAATAAATGCCCTTCAAAGTACAATTAACACATTAAACAAACAAGTGGTGGATTATGAATTTGAAAACAATGGGTTGAAATCTAAATTGATGGATTTGCAATCAATTGTTCGAAAATTTACCGGCGGTGAAAATAATTTGAAAATATTTTTAGGAAGTTCACGTGGAGTTTTTGATAAGACCGGTGTTGGATTTCAGAAAAATCTTAAACAAAAATGCTTTCATAAATTCTTTTCTGAAATCAAGGATCTTGTTAGATGTTTTAAATGTAATGTTGTGGGGCATACTATTCGTAGATGTTTTGCAAAATTATCTAATTGTAGACAAGTTTGGGTTCCAAAAGGAACAAAAATTATCCCGACTAACAAGATCGGTTGATTGACCAACATCCGTTGGTTAATCAAACATTTTAGGTTGTAGCACAAGCCAATTTATCAAACATGGTCGGTTAATCGATCCCCCTTGGTTGGTTGACCGATAGATTCAGGATGCTTTCCAAGCTTATTTCTCAGCCATGGTCGGTTGACCGTTCCCTCATAGTCAGTCGACTAATTGATTCAGAGAGTTCATCGGTAGATCAGCGATTGACTGATCGATTAAGATAGTTTCACATTTCCCAGCCTACTTCCATCGTTTGACCGAACCTCTCTATTTGGTTGACCGTTTAAAGTTGGAACTACTTCCCCTCAGTTCATTTTAATTCCAAACTTCGACATTTTGAATATTTTAACTGATTTCTTTTCTCGGATAACTAATATTGACACTATTAATTAATTTTAAATACTAATATTGCTTAGGTTAATATTTCTTCTTCATTTTCACAATGGAGCACATAATTGAACTTAATTAGGACTCTAATTCCAATACACATAAATATAAATCAATTTTCTTTCGTGTGTATTCCTAATCGGGAAACTTAAGAGTAGAATTGAATTGAATTGAGTTGAGTCGTTTTTACCTAGAATCTTCAGAATATTTAATTCTCTTAATGTCTATCTCTTTATCAGTTTCTTTTGCATCCTTCTCAATTTCTTCATGATAACATCTTCAATGGAACTTATAAATTGAAACACTTAACAAATCCGCTAGTTCCAAAAATAATATCAATACTTTAATTGTCTATCAAAATCTCAGGACCAACAATCTCTCCCTTTTTGATGATGACAATTAACTTTGATATTTTCTTTTAAAAACAATAATGTAACCACTCTCCCAGTAAATCTGACGACAAGTTTGTTTAATTCATTAAAACACAATCATTAAGATTATGATAAGATATTCAATAACGGGCATAATATGATCAATAATACAAGCATATATATTCAATAAAGTATATCATAATCATATCAATATTGTTCTTCCTCTATAACAGTGCAATGCTTAGGCGAACAAAACCTAAACACCAACTTACTTTTAGCACAACTATTTGTTTCCTCTTTTATCTTCCCCTTGATTCAAATTCAAATATTCTATAAAACATCAACATAATTTATCCCCCTTTATCATCTCAAAAAGTGGGGATGGGGAACCAAAAACATCACTCTTACTTAACATGTAATCTCTCCCTATATAATTTTAAGCATATTTCACAGATAATGTTATGAATTTGTCAATTATAGATCTAATGCATGCTATTATAATGATTATAATCAATACCTAGAATTTCACATATGAGTGCATTATGTAATTCATTTATCATTTAAATAACTGCAATATTTCAAAATCACATAACATGTTTTAAAATCAAACATATAATCAGTACTTGATATAAGCACATAAAAACATGTTAATACCCCTTAACTAAATGTGATTCTCAGAATCATCTTGCACTGTTTCTAAGACAACAGGTGAACGCATCATTTAAAATATGTCTTAGAAACCATCACCAACTTACCAATTTGGTAAGTCGAGCACCTTCCTCTTTAACAAATTTAATAAATTTAAACAGCGAGGGGTTAGGACTACCTTTTATATCTTTCTGGATTACTTTACTTTTTACCTCATTTCTACTCATAATTGATTTGGGTGTACAATATTTCTTTGCCTGTGGCTTTGGTACATCTTTTTTTTGTCGCACATGCCACTTATGACTTCTTTATAACTTCACATCTTGGTTTCGGTACATCCTTTTATTTGCATATGTCGATTATGGTTTCTTTATAACTTCAAATCTTGACTTTGGTATGCTTTTTCGCTTTATACATATCGCTTTTGGATTCTTTGTGACTTTCCATCTTGATTTTGATATAAACTCTTTGGTTGTTCTTTTCGGTCTAGTCCCAACACTATGTAATTCTACACAAGCCATTTGTTTAACTTTTTTTGGTATCCATTTCACTTTGGATTGATTTTTAGCCATAAACTTAGGGTTCCTAAACAGACATGATACTTTAAAATGCCCAACTCTATTGCAATAATTGCATCTCAACTTTGACTCTACTCTTTTGGTAATAAGGGCAAATGTCGGAGCTCCCTTATCATTGCTTGATGCTTTAGAACTACTATAATCTGTATCATTCCATGTTTCTTCCATAAGTTTTTTTTTCTTCTTTATCATTCTTTTTTATTCATCTTCATATTGTCGCACAACCGTCTCATACGTCATTAGGTTGCCGATGAGGTCACCAATTTCATATTTTGCAAGATCCTTTGCTTCCTCAATCGCAGTCACCTTCAACTCCCATACTTTAGTTGAAGATCTCAAGATCTTTCTAACTCTATATTCTATAGTGTATGGCTTTTCGAGTTGATTCAAATGGTTGCAGATATGATTGAATCGAGTGTACATCTCTTGAATCGATTATGTTTCTCTCATTCTGAACAATTCAAATTGGCGGATTAAAGAGTTGATTTTCGACTGCTTCATTGACTTGTCTCTTCTTGGGTGCAATTTGTCCCACATTTCCTTCACCAATTCCCAACCTGAAACCCTGTAATATTCATTAGTATCTAAAGAGCAAAACAAAATATTAATAGCCTGACAATTTATGGAAAGCTTCTACTTATCAGAAGTAGTTAGCTGCTCTTTCTTCTTGGCAACTCTGTTTTCCATAGGGACAAATGAACCATTCTCAATTGCTAAACACACATCATAATTCATGGCCTGAAAGAAAGACACCATTCTGTTCTTCCAGAATGCATAATTTTCACCTGCAAACAAAGGTAGTCAGTATATAGACTGTCCCTCAACTAGTGTTCCTATTGTATGTGCCATTTGATCTTTGTTAACTAATATTGTATCGAGCTAAACCAACTCCAATATCAATTGTTGGCCCAATGATCTACCCAGGGGGGTGAATTGGGTAGTTTTAAAAATTAAAGCAAATTCTTAACATTTCAACACTTAAATAATCAAATAATTAATTTAATCCTAAATTAATTATTATCTTTATAATGCAACAAATAAGTGTTATTAATTCTAGGTGCACACCCAAATAACTAGAATATAAATAATGTAAATCAATGCAGTACACAAAGATGTATACTGGTTTACTAAATTATTCTTAACTAATCCAGTCTTCTAAGCCTCACGGAAAGTCGTACCCACTAAATCACTAGATTCCTTTAAACGGGTAGGAACCAAATATTTACACAATGATTCTTTTACCAGGCTCAGAATCAACCTTTACAAATTCATTTTCTCAAACTTAGTAAGAACTTTATCTTTTTACCAAGCTCAAGATTAACTTAATTTTATTCAGGAGGAATCACCACCTCATCATTTTCTTAGGCACAGGAATAACCTTATTTTTTTACCAGGCTCAAGACTAACCTAATCCTTTCATAGGCTAAGGATCAAACCTAATTCGTTTATACCTTAGGCTAAGAATCAAACCTCACAATCACTCCAACTATCCTTTTCATCGGTTAGGATTGAACCTTTATAATTTACTCACACTAATTCTAATCAGGAAATATTACGCCTATCTCTTTTCACAGGAAAAGAGTAACCTAACATTTTTATACTATAGGTAAAGATCAAATCTCAATCTCTTTACTAGAAGAGATCGAAACTCAGCTACCCCTGACTAGATACTCCCAATAGTATGTAATCCGCACAAAATTCACTAATTACAAATCGATAAGTTTTATTCTCACTCAGAGCTTCTACCACCTCAATTTAATTTAACACAATTAATGTCCCCAAAATTACTATTGAAAGAATTAAACGAGAGGAAATAAAATCTGATTCAAAGATAATATGGGTAACACAAAGATAAACACTTAATCAGACTATTACAAAATCGTTTTAAAAGATTTTTATGCTTTTAATGTTCAAAAATGATTTCCTAAAAGATAAAATACCAAGCATGCAATAATAATAATAATCTTAATAAAGAATAAGTTTGGAACAATCTCACCAGGAAAACGACAATGATTGCAAGTAGTATCGCTAAACAACTTAGATCGGTGACGCCAAATCAAATAGCGTTTTAACTCAAGAATTTCAAGAACAAAATAATCTCACAATGATCTTTCAATATAGTATCAGAATGATGTCTCACACAAAGCTCAGGAACTGATTTTTCTTGATAGAAGTATTGTATTAAACTCTAAAAACACAGGTTTAACGTCTAATTTAACAAATATATGATATTTAAGTTCACCTATAGAACCCAAATATCAATACTCTTTAATCCAGGTATATTTCACTTAAAAATATATTTTAATTCTTTCAATTAAGTCCTCAAAATAAATCTCAATCATAAATTAAGTAGATAGGAAGAAGTAAACATAGTTAATTGAGAAACACTTCAAATAAGCGCACCATATCTATAGAGATAATTAAATAATAATGATATAGCTATAATATATTCAATTTCCCAAAATATTTCCAAGATATTAGCCAAAAAATGGATAGTAACGGCTACTAAAAGATATGATGAACAAAACCCTTGAAATCTAAAACAGTCCCATCGGTTGACTGACCAACACCTGTCGGTCGATCGATCGTTTCAGGTTGTAGCCCAAGCCAATTTATCAAACATGGTCGGTTGACCGATCCCCCATGGGTCAATTAACTGATAGATTCACAATGTTCCCCAAGCTTATTTCTCAGCCATGGTCAGTTAACCGATCCCTCATGGTCAGTCAACCGATCGATTCAGAGAGTTCACCGGTTGACCATCGCTTGATCATCGGTTAACTGATCGATTCAGAGAGTTTTACAATTCCCAGCCCACTTCCATTGGTTGACCGAGCCTCTCTGGTTGGTTGACCGCTCAATGTTGGAACTACTTCTCCTTAGTTCATTTTAATTCCAAACTTCAACATTTTAAACATTTTAAACGATTTCTTTTCTCGGTTAATTAATATTGACATTATTAATTAATTTTAAACACTAATATCACTTTGATCAATATTTATTCTTCAATTTCACATCGGAGCACATAATTGAACTTAATTAGGACTCCAATTCAAATACACATAAATATAAATCATTTTTTTTTTGTCATGTGTGATCCTAATCGAGAAATATTAAGAGTAGAATGGAATTGAGTTGTTTTCACCTAGAATCTTCAGAATTTTCAATTCTCTTAATGTTCATCACTTTGTCAGTTTCTTTAGCATCATTCTCAATTTCTTCATGATAACATCTTCAATGAAACTTATAAACTGAAACACTTAACAAATCCTTTAGTTTCACCAAAAACATCAATACTTTAATTGTCCATCAAAATCTCAAGATCAACACCCTTATTTTATTATGTTCCTTAACCCATTCATACGAGCATTTTGTTACAACTTTGCTTTATGGAAGAGACACTATTAGTATGGAAGATATTATTATCACTAAATTCTAAAGAGTTGAGATAAAGAGTGTTTAGCGACAATTCAAATGAAATTGCTGAAGGTCTTGTTGTGAGGGGAATAAGTCAATATAGGGGTTCTGTAAATAAAGATTGATCTAGGTCAAAGTCTAGATCAAACAAAAATATTGAGTGTTACTAATGTCATAAAAATGGGCACACTGGGTGGAATTATCGAACACTTAAGGAAAATGATAAGAATAAAAAATCCACTAGTAATCTTCTGATATTGCTAGAGTCGTAGAAAATTAGTCGGATGACAAAAATGTTCTTTCTGTTACTAATGGTAATTTGAGCTTAGAAAATGAGTGGATTTTTTATTCTGGGGCTTCCTACCATCTATGTCCTAATAAAGATTGGTTTACTACATATGAATCAATTAATGATGGTACAGTCTTAATAGGAAATAATATGACATGTAAAATAGTTGGAATAGGAACCATCCAACTCAAGATGTATGATGGTATTATAAGAACGTTGACGAATGCTTGGCATGTTCTAGATGTTAAGAAGAATTTAATTTTCCTGGGTACTCTCGATTCTAACGGTTGTAAGTTTTTTGCTAATGGTGGAATCTTGAAAGTTTCAAAAGGTTCTCTAACTGTGATAAAATCTAGAAATAAGAATCATTTTTATTTTTTGCAGGGTGACACAGTTCTTGGCTTTGCATCAGTGCCTTCATCGGTTGACTCAGATTCAGATAATACTTATTTGTGGTATATATGTGATAGGTGTAAATTACCTATATATTTTCAAACCAAAATTGTTAGTTTTTGAGTACGTTTATTATATTTTAATACATTTTAATGTGTTTTTATTCTTTTTGTATTAAATCAGGTGTGTTGGGTGAAACAGTTTGAAAACGGATGCTAAATGATGATATCGAATCAAGAACGGTGGAAAAACAAGTAAGGAGACAACATTCTGAAAAGAAGCCCACCGCAGCGGCGGTGAAAATGCAGAGAGGGCCTAAATCTGCTGGAAGCTTACTGCCTAGGTGGTGGGATTCACCACCTAGGCGGTCAAACTGCAGAGAAGTTCCTAAATCCACTGCCTCTTCCACTATTGCGGTGAAGATCAAACTGACCTACTCACCGCCACGGCGGTAAATCCTACCACCGTGGCGGTCACCTCTGCACAAATTTAGATATTTATTAGGATATTTTTCGTATTTATACCCCCTCCGCTCCTCTCCTCCAGCTATTAGAGCACCATTAAGGTTAGTATATTTTAGAGAGAGAGGTTTTGGAAGTGCTCAACCAAATCCGAAGGAGAAGAACACGTTGCAATAAAGGAGAAGCGATCCCGAAGCATTTTTAGCGGCAAATCTTCGGACAAGACTAAGTTTCTTTCGTTTCTTCTTCATTTTCTTAACTTCGGTAGGTAGTTAAGCATGTTTAGCTCTATTTTCATTGTATAACCAATTATGACCATGAGCTAAACGAGTTTTTTTCTAGGGATTAATATAATTTATAAAAATGTAGTTTTGTTTGAGTTGAGTTTCATTAATGTGTGTTCTTTATAATGTCGATTATGTTTGCCGTGTTTCAATGATATTATGCTTGTTTAGATAATTAGATAATACGAGGTTTGATACTCGGGAGAGGTAACCCCGAATTTGGACTAGGGTAAACACAACACGACAATCTAACGACCCTGGAGGGCATTAGAAAGTGTGCAATCAATGACGTTGGGGCGAGATTCACGTGACCTAGCGTCGTTAAGACGTTGATGAGGACTTCTTCACTGATGCGAAGTCACGTATTCACTCGTCTTACACTAGGGAGAGGTGGTGAGTGAATTTACAAACCGAGATTATCGGATACATGAATGCTATTAACGTAAACTAAAACGAGACCAAACACGTTTTTGTAAACAAAGTTAATCCCTATGCAATATTTTCCCTAAACATCTCATATTAGTATTAGTATAGTTGGTTTAATTAGTATTTTAGTATTAGTATTTATTAATTATAATTACATTTGTTTTAGCCTAGATAAAGTTAGGTCATGATAAACGCGGTACTCAATAATAGTCACAACCAATTCCTATGAACACGATACCCTTACTCTCCCTACTTATATTAAAACTTGACCTCGTGTACTTGCGAGTAGTCATACATGAGCGATTAAATTCGCGCGTACAATATGCTTAGGACATATGAGCGAGAAAGGTATGAAAATATTAAGTAAACGTGGTTTGCTTTGTGGTCAGAAAATTAGTAAACTTGGATTTTGTGAAAATTGTGTTTTTGGTAAACAAAAACGAGTCGAGTTTTCTATTGCAGTACATAGGACCAAAGGTACGATAGACTATATCCATTCAAATCTTTGGGGTCCTTCACAAATTCCCTGTCTTGGTGGTTCTCGATATTTATTGACTTTTATTGATGATTTTTCTCCTAAAGTCTAGATTTGTACCTTGAAAAATAAAAGTGATGTGTTCACTAAATTTAAATAGTGGAAGACAATGATTGAAAATCATATCGGTAAGAAAGTGAAGCGTTTTCGAACTGATAATGGTTTAGAATTCTGTTCAGGTAAATTTACTGAGTTTTGCAAAAACGAAGGCATCGTTAGACACCGTACGGTCAAAAGTACTCCACAACAAAATGGAGTTGTAGAATGCATGAACATAACTCTTTTGGAAAGACCACATTGTATGCTTTTTAATGCAGGTTTGTCTTAAGAAATTTTGGGCTGAAGCAATCAACATCGCATGCTACTTGCTGAATAGGTTTCCATTGACTGCTATTGAATGTAAAACACCTGAAGAGGTCTGGTCTAGTTCTCCTACTGATCATTCTTATTTAAGAATTTTTGGATGTCCAGCCGATGCTCATGTCAACGAAGGAAAATTAGAGCCAAGAGCTAAGAAATGTATTTTCCTTGGGTATGGACAAGGAGTGAAAGGATACAAGTTGTGGTGTCCTGATCCTAAATCTCCTAAATTTATTACCAGCAGAGATGTTACTTTTGATGAATTTAGTATACTTCATTCTAGAAAAGATAATGTTGACATAAGTGATTCTCAAAGTGACAAACAACAGGTGGAGTTAGAGTTTGAAACTTTAAAACCGATGCAAAAAGTTTCTATGGAACATCCCAACAAGGAGGAGGTACAACAAGATGTTGTACAAGAACCACAACAGGACAATATTGCTATAGGGAGACAAAGCCGACAGATTAAGCCACCTCAAAGGTATGCTTATGCAGATATAATTGCTTATGCTTTGTCTATAGCAGAAATTATTGAAGAAGAAGATGAACCTTCTACTTATCATGATGCCATTATAAGCAAAGAATCTGTAAAATTGACTATTGCTATAACAGAAGAGATTGAGTCTCTTCACAGGAATCAGACATGGGAGTTAGTCAGACTACCTAAAGGCCAAAAGATTGTCAGATGTAAATGGGTTTTCAAAAGGAAAGAAGGAATTCCAGGGATCGAGGATGCAAGGTATAAAGCACTCTTGGTAGTTAAAGGCTATGGTCAAAGAGAAGAGATAGACTGCAACAAACTTTTCTCACCAGTAGTAAAATACAGTTTAATTCGCGTGTTACTTGTTATGGTTGTTGTACTTGACCTAGAACTTGAGTAACTTGATGTCAAAACAACTTTTTTTTTCACGGTGAACTTGAAGAACGTACTTATATGTGTCAGCCCGAGGGATTCATTGTTCAGGAAAAGAAGATCATGTTTGCTTGTTGAATAAATCGTTATATGGTTTAAAGCAATCTCCGAGATAGTGGTATAAATGGTTTGATTATTTTATGATTAATCATTGCTATTGTAGAAGTAATTATGATAGTTGTGTATATTTAGAAAGCTCCCCGATGATTCGTTTGTGTATTTGTTATTATATGTTGATGACATTGTCATTGGTGCTAAAAGTATGTAGAAAATTAGGAAACTGAAATTTGTACTCAGTACGGAGTTTGAGATGAAAGATTTGGGTGCAACTCGGAGGATTTTGGGAAAGGAAATTTGCAAGGATCGTCAAGCTGGCAAACTTTGGGTGCAGCTGGAATGTTAGGTGCAAAATTCTAAATCCGTTTGTACACCACTTGCTTCTCACTTTTGCTTATCTAAAAGGATGTCCCAACGGACAGACGAAGAAAAAAAACACATGTTAGGTGTTCTATATGCTAGCGCCATCGGCAGTCTTATGTATGCTATGGTTTTGTACTAGCCATGATATTTCACATGTTGTTAGTGCTGTTAATAGATATATGGAAAATCCAGGAAAATAACACTGACAGGCAGTGAAATGGATTCTAGGTTATGTAAAAGGTACTACAGATGTTGGTTTGGTATATGAGATAAGGAGAGACACTTGTGGAAGTGTCGTTGGCTACGTGGATTCTGATTATGTTGGGGATTTAGACAGAAGAAGATCCTTGAGAAGTTTTTATATTCTCTCTCTCAGGATGTCCAATTAGTTGGGAAGCAACTATAGTTGCTCTTTCTAGTACAGAAGCAGAATATATTGCAGTAACTGAGGTAGTGAAGAAAGCTATTTGGCTTAGAGGTTTGGTTTCAGATTTTGGCTTACAATAGAATTTAACTATTGTTTATTGTGACAGTCAGAGTGCGATATACATTTGACTAAAAATCAAATGTATCACGAAAGAACCAAACATATTGATATCAGATATCACTTAATTCAGAATATTATATCTGAAGGATTGATCAGCGTTCAAAAGATTGGTACAGTAGATAATCCAACAGATATGATGACAAAGATTGTCCCCACTCACAAGTTCCAGCATTTCTTGAACTTGGTTCGTGTTCAGAAAACGTAGCAAGCCCTTTAGGGTTTCGTGGAGAAGATTGGATCAAGATTTATGTGGTTTTCCATTTAGTGGAAATTGATTTACAGCTCTTTGTCTCATATCTATTGGAGTGAGAGATTTGTTAAGCTTTTTCAAATGTGGGGCCCACGAGACAAAGGGCAAAAATTATCCTTTTAGAGAGATCCCATTTGCGAGAGTTTTTTATATTCAATTTTTGTATTTTATCCATGAGGATTATTGAGTGTATTTGGAATTTGGGTTTTGAGTGTTGAGTTGTTACCACTTGTATTCATATTTTTTTATATTGAATACTATTGATCGGTCTTCACCCGTGGTATAGGCACCTTGCTGAACCACGTTAAAGAGGTGATATATATATATATATATATATAAAGGGAAAAAAATGTACCAAATTTTTTTTTAAGGGATTTATGTGTTTCAATTTTTTTCCAAAGATAAAATTGTCATTACAATAAAAGTTTTAATAATTTTTACCTTAAAGTGAGCTAAACACTGTTTGACTAAAAATTATATGGTGATAAATGATATTGACAGATGACAAGAGAAGTTTGTGATTTTAGGTAAAATAATAGAGGAAGGAAGTTGTAAATATACAATTTTTTTTATTTTTTATTTATTTAACAATGAATTAAAAATATATATGGAAAAGATGTGTCAACAACATGCATTCAAACATTGTATATAGGTTCTTTCCATTAAAAGTTCTTCATTTGACAAATGATATCTATTCTATAAAATAAAACGTGGTATATCTTTTATATATTTTTTGTTTGGTATATTTTTGGGACGAGTTCTTTACCTAATAAATAAAAATAAAATAAAATAAATAAAAATTGACACCGAATTTGTTCTAACTTAATTACGGAATACATGTAATTCGGGGTTGGTAGGCCCGGGAACTGAGATCCCGGGTGTGCCAACCCCGGGATCTCAGGGGATAATTTTTTTTTTTTTTTTTTTTTCTTTTAGAGTGATGGTCCCAGGGTTGGTAACCCCGGAACCTTTTGGTCCCAGCTGCACAAGCAGCTGCTAACTGCTTGTGCAGTTGCTTGAAGCAGCAGCAGCTGCTTCAAACGTGCAGCTGCTGCTGTTGCAGCTGTAGCTCCACACCAGAAAAAAAAAAAAAAAAAAATCGTTTTGGCCCACTAAATTTATAAAATTTTCGGCAATTTTGAGTTGATTAATGGTGATATATCGATATTTTAAATAAATCTATTTTTTTTGTGCATAAATTAGATTCAAAATACTCCATAATGCTTTTTACAACACTAAAAACGGACATGTGGATGAATTTTAAAAAATCGCCAAAATTGGCCAGATGAGCTATTTCGATAACGACAGAATTTTTTTCGGCAATTTAGAATTAATAAAAGATTGTATTATTCATAACAGAAATGAACTAAATTTTTTGTATATAAATTATGTTCATAACACTACATAACAAAATTTAGAACACTAAAAACGGACTAGTGAATAATTTTTAAATAATCGTCAAAGTTGGTCAGATGAGTTGTTTCGATGACGATGCAGTTTTTTTTGAAAACTTAATTAACAAAAAATGGTCGTCTATCCGTAATAGAAATGAATTTGATTTTTTTGCATACAAACTACGTTCATAAGAGTGATTATTTAAAAATTATTTACTAATTCATTTTTGGTGTTCACAATTTTAAAACACTATATTGCACTTGAAAGTTTAGATGAACATAATTTTGCACTCGGAGGTCCGTTGAGGGCGATTTTTTTTTTTTTTTTAAGTTGGATCTGATATGAGTCATTACTCTGGATTTTGAAGATTTCAATTTTAGTAATAAGACAATATGCACGCTCTCAACGAAGATTACAAATTTAGTCACCTAACACTTGAAATTGAAAATTGAAGGTGAAAACGGACTTTATTTGAAAAAATATTGGACCAAACCGCCTACAGCGTTTGCGGCGCCTAGATCTTAAAAAAATACCCAAAATCAAAAAAAAATTCACCCCAAACGGACCACCGAGCGCAAAATTATGTCTATCCAAACTTTTTCTATTATTTTACGTAAATTTTATTTTCTCTCGATAACATATTATCCGTTTTTGGTGTTTTTGATTTTGTTATTTAGCGTTATGAACTTAGTTTGTATGCAAAAAAATCAAATTCATTTTTGTTACGGATAGACGACCATTTTTATTAATTAAGTTTTCAAAAAAAACTGCATCGTCATCGAAACAACTCATCTGACCAACTTTGACGATTATTTAAAAATTATTCACTAGTCCGTTTTTAGTGTTCCAAGTTTTGTTATATAGTGTTATGAACATAATTTATATACAAAAAATTTAGTTCATTTCTGTTATAAATAATGCAATATTTTATTAATTCTAAATTGCCGAAAAAAATTCTGCCGTTATCGAAATAGCTCATCTGGCCAACTTTGGCGGTTTTTTAAAATTCATCCACATGTCCGTTTTTAGTGTTGTAAAAAGTATTATGGAGTGTTTTGAATCTAATTTATGCAAAAAAAAAAATTAAATTTATTTAAAATAACGATAGATCACCGTTAATCAACTAAAAATTGCCGAAAATTTTATAAATTTAGTGGGCTAAAACGATTTTTTTTTTTTTTTTTTTTTTTTTCCCGGTGTGGAGCTATAGCTGCAGCAGCTGCACGTCTGAAGCAGCTGCTGTTGCTTGTGCAGCTGGGACCAAAAGGTCCCGGGGTTACCAACCCCGGGACCATCACTCTAAAAAAAAAATAAATAAATAAAAATTTATCCCCTGAGATCCCGGGGTTGGCACACCCGGGATCTCAGATCCTGGGCCTGCCAACCCCGAATTACATCTATTCCGTAATTAAGTTAAAACAAATTTGGTGTCAGAATTTTTTTTTTTTTTTTTTATTAGGTAAATAACTCTTTTTGGACACATTTTGCCGAAGGATTATATAAAAAAATTGAGTTTGCTGGAAAGAAAATCAAGTTAATATATATTAATTAGTTATATACTATAATTAGTTATATAATATAATAGATGTCATATACTCACAATAGAAAATGAGGTTGGTATAATAATTAATTAATTCTTCCTCTCTTAGCTCTCTCTCTCTCCCGGTTAATTAGGCTTGAATGTTCTCTTTTATTTTTCTCACACTAACACGTGCCTGGCCCTAATTCTCCAAATCTCCAAAGGTGAGTTCTTTCCTATTGTTCGTACCATATATTCATACCATATCGGATCATCTATTATATAAACCAGGAAGGGGTACATCTTTTATACATAATTTGCCTAGTACATTAGGACACATTAATATAGACATTCTATACATTTCTATATATATATATATATATATATATATATATATATTTTTTTTTAACTTTTATACATATCAATACAAATATCTCATATTCTATCAATATTCCATCTTTCCATTATTTTAACATGTTCCATGATAGTGAAGCGCTTGCCTAGCTATTTCTCTTATCATCGAGTTAAAAGTTGATATGCATATTCTCTCTTCGGTATGTCATTGAAAGCTTCTTTTAAACGTATTCCAAATTAAATGCTTTTAGTCACGAAATAAATCCCGACAAAAAGTAATTGAATATTTTAAGCATACAAGAAATGCAGCAATGTAGGTGTTAGTAAAAAAAGTGGCTCCAAAGACAAAGAGGAAGAGAAACCAATTGCAAAATTGTCTTGTCTTAGGAAGAGAAGCCAAATGTCTTGTCGAGGAAGAGAAACCAAATTGAACTTGTCTTAGAAAGAGAAGCCAAATTGAAATTGTCTTAGGAAGAAAAGCCAATTTGAAATTGGCTTGCTTGCATCTAGGGGGTCTATAAAAAGGACCCTTTGCCTTCATTTGTGAACAACCCAGAGAGAGGAAACCCCAATCTCTACTTGAGAGAAAGAAGACTAGAGAGTCTTGAGAGAATTTTTGTGAGAAAATTCTTGGGTGTAATTGGGTTTGGGTTGAGAGTTGTGTGTGTTGGTAAACACTTCGTAATTTCTCTTCTTTTAGTAAAATATCTGTAGCAACTCGTGGAGTAGGCAAATTTGTGCCGAACCACATAAATAGTGTGTGTATTATTTCTGTGTCAATTTTTTGCTTCCATGTATATCTAGTTAATTAGGAATTGGCGTATTCCCAACAACTAGTATTGGAGCTCTGGTTGGGAGTTCTGATGATTTTCTTGAGGTTACTATTCACATAAATAGTAAATTTCGTGAATCGTGAAATTTCGTCGACAACAGTATTCTAATACACAGTGGTTTGTTGGAATTGTCAGAAACGATCCTGAAGAAGCCAAATTCGAGTGGGAGTGATGGCAGTAGACAAAAGGAATGTGAAATTCAAAAAGTTCAATGGTGCAGATTTTGGATTCTGGAAAATACAGATAGAAGATTATCTATACTAAAAAAAACTGTATCAACCTCTCTCAGAAACGAAGCTGGAGGGCATGAAGAATGAAGATTGGAATCTTCTCGACAGACAGGCCCTCGGAGTTATTTGATTGACGTTGTCCTGCAATATCGCTTTTAACATAGCAAAGGAAAAGACCATGGCGAGTCTTATGGAGGCTCTATCCAATATGTACGAGAAGCCATCTGCCTTAATAAAGTGCACCTAATGAAGAGGTTGCTTAATTTGTGGATGACGAACGGCGGATTGGTAACTCAACATCTCAATGAACTCAATATAGTCACAACCCAATTGAGTTCAGTTAGAATTGAATTCGATGAAGAAATATGAGCATTAGTACTTTTGTATTCTCTTCCAAAAAGATGGAATGCTACTGTCACGACTATGAGTAGCTCGTCGGGGAACAATAAGTTAAAATTTGACGATGTTCGTGATCTAGTTCTCAGTGAGGAGATCCGACGGAGAGAGTCGGGTGAAGATACAACTTCTTCCGCCTTATCTACAGAGTCATGAGAAAGAACCAGAGGAAATGGACGAAGTAGATCAAAGAAAATAAGGTCCAAATCCAAAAATTCCAAAAACTCCCAAAGCTCAAAGACAGTCGAGTGTTGGAATTGTGGAAAGAATGGGCACTACAAGAATCAGTGTGATAATGCACTGAAAGATTAGGTGGTGAAAGTAGAGGTAAATGTCAGTTCTACCTCTAGAGGAGATGATGCTTTGATATGTTCCTTGGAAAGTAAGGAAAGGTCTTGGGTATTAGACTCTGAGTATCGTTTCACGCTACTTGGCAGAAAGAACTCCTCTAGAAGTATATCCCCAGTAACCTTGGAAAGGTATACCTTGGTAATGACCAACCTTGTGATATTGTTGGTAAAGGTATAGTCAATATTAAGTTAAACGAGTATGTATTGGAGCTTAATAATGTCAGGCATATTCCCGACCTAAGAAAGAACTTAATCTCAGTAGGGCAGCTGGCTAGCGAAAGCTACACTGTGATCTTCCGTGGTAATAATTGGAAGATTTCAAAGGGCGCAATGACAATTGCTCAGGGTAAAAAGATTGGTACTCTATATATGATAGCAAAGGCATGTTGTTCAGTTGCAGTCGCAACAGAAATCAATAATCCCAATATATGGCACCAGAGGCTCGGCCACATGAGTAAGAATGGGATGAAAGCTATGCATTCAAAGGGAAAACTTCCGGATCTAAAGTCAGTAGAGATAGACATATGTGAAAATTGTATACTTGAAAAGCAGAAGAGGGTCAACTTTAAGACAAGTGGTAAAACCCCAAAGAAGGAAAAGTTGGAGCTCGTTCACTTCGATATTTGGGGACCAACAACCATACCCTCCATTGGTGGAAAACACTACTTCGTGACTTTTATCGATGATTATTCTCGAAAAGTAGGTGTTTACTTTCTAAAGCAAAAGTCTGACGTGTTTGAGGCTTTCATGAAATAGAAAACTATGGTTGAAAATGAGACAGGTCTAAAGATCAAAAAGCTCATAACCGATAATGGTAGTGAATATGTAGACACCGGCTTCAAGAAGTTTTGCTATAAGCACGGGATCAGAATAGAATGAACTGTGCCGGGTACACCTCAACACAATGGTGTAGTTGAGCGTATGAATCGAATTTTGATAGAAAGAGCCAGAAGCATTAGTATACAGTCAGGTCTACCGAAACAATTCTAGGAAGAAGCAGTCAACACAACAACTTACTTGATTAACTGAGGGCCATCGGTTCCATTGCAACACAAAATATCAGAAGAGATATGGAGCAGAAAAGAGGTAACACTCTCACATCTAAAAGTTTTTGGTTGCGTAACATATGCGCATATCAATGATCAAGGCAAGAATAAGTTTGATCACAAATCCAAGAAATACACATTTATCGGCTATGGCAAGGATGAGTTTGGCGACCACATTTGGGATGACGAAAACAGAAAGCTGATCCGTAGTCGAGATGTGATTCTCACCGAAAGAGTGATGTGTAAGGACAAGCATAAAATAGATGCCAGCAACTCAGAACAGAGTGGACCAGTATTTGCAGATGTGGACGAAATCCCAGATTGTCCTAAAACGGAAAAAATAGTAGCATATCCTCAATTAGAGAAACCTATCAAATAGAGCAATGCGCAACAGTCCGACACACCACAACCTTCTACTCCAACTCTGGTATTGAGAAGGTTTTCTCGTCCTCATGCGCCAAACATGATATACATGAACTGTCTATTGCTGACAGATGGAGGCAAGTCTGAGTGCTATAATGAAGCACGTCAGGCTGAAGATGCTAGCAAGTGGGAGTTTGCCATGAAAGATAAAATGAAGTCTCTAATCTCCAACCAGACATGGGAACTAGCATGAGTTACCTATAGGAAAAAGGGCTCTTCACAACAAATGGGTGTACCGAGTAAAAGAAGAACATAATGGTTCCAAGAGACACAAAGCCCGATTAGTTGTCAAAGGATTCCAGCAGAAGGACAGAGTTGACTACACTGACATTTTTGCTCCCGTTGTGAAACTTAATACTATCAAATCAGTGTTGAGTATAGTTGCCACTGAAAATCTTCATCTCGAACAGTTAGTTGTGAAGACTGCATTTTTTCACGAAAACTTGGATGAGGAGATAGACATGCACCAGCCAGAAGGTTTCTCCGAAAAGAAAAATGAGAACATGGCTTGCAAACTTAAGAAGAGCTTGTATGACCTCAAACAAGCCCCAAGACAGTGGTACAAAAAGTTTGACGGCTTCATGCACAAGGAAGGTTTCCAGAAGTGCAACGCCGACCATTGTTGCTACTTCAAGAGATATAAGTCAAGTTATATCATCTTACTACTTTATGTCGATGATATGTTAGTGGCAGGTTCAGATATGGATGATATCAAAAGGTTGAAGCAGCAATTGCCAAGGAGTTTGACATGAAAGACTTGGGTCCAACAAAGAAGGTTCTTGGGATGCAAATCACAAGAGATAAGTAAAGAGGAATTTTGTAATTCTCTCAGGCAGAATACATCAACCGTATTTTTCAAAGATTTAACATGGGCGACGCCAATCCAGTCAGCATACCTTTGGCTAGTCGTTTTCGCCTATCCAAGGATCAGTCCCCTTAGACAGAGGAAGAGAAAGACTTCATGGTTAAGGTTCTTTACGCCTCAACCATTGGAAGTTTGATGTATGCAATGGTTTGTACAAGACCCGACATTGTCTATGCAGTGGGAGTTGTTAG
This sequence comes from Eucommia ulmoides, assembly GCA_016647705.1. Classification (NCBI taxonomy): domain Eukaryota; kingdom Viridiplantae; phylum Streptophyta; class Magnoliopsida; order Garryales; family Eucommiaceae; genus Eucommia; species Eucommia ulmoides. Next base: position 5,723,803 of record CM028332.1, on the reverse strand, counting down.
TAGGTTTATGTCAAATCCAGGGAAAACCAAATGGGTTGTAGTAAAGTGGATTTTGAGGTATCTATGAGGCACCACAGAGAAGAGTTTATACTTTAGTAAGAGAGAATTGAAAGTACAAGGCTATGTAGACGTAGAATTTGGAGGTGAAGTCGATCACCGAAGAAACACCACCGGTTATATATTCACCGTTGGAACTATAGCTATTAGTTGGATGTCATAAATTCAAAAGATTTTCAGTTTATCTACTACAGAGGCTAAGTTTGTTGCAGTGACGGAAGCTAGTAAGGCGATTATATGGCTTCAAGGTTTGTTAACTAAGCTTGGATTCAAACAAGAGAAAAATGTTCTGCACAGTGATAGTCAGAGTACGATACACTTGGCGAAAAATTCAGCATTTCATTCTAGAACCAAGTATATTGGACTTCGTTATCATTTTATCAGATCACTATTAGAGGATGAGGTGTTCATATTGAAGAAGATCCAAGGAAACAAAAATCCAGCAGATATGTTAACTAAGACGATGACTATTAACAAATTGAAGCTATGCTCAGCTTCAGTTGGCTTGCAAAAATAACAGATAAGGAAAGAGCCGCTGCATTGATCAAGGTGTGAAGAGAGATTGAAATTAGTCTTCAAGTGGGAGATTGTTAGTAAAAAAGGTGGCCCCAAAGACGAAGAGGAAGAGAAGCCAATTACAAATTGTCTTGGTTTAAGAAGAGAAGCCAAATGCAAATTGTCTTGTCTAGGAAGAGAAACCAATTTGAACTTGTCATAGAAAGAGAAGCCAAATTGAAATTGTCTTAAGAAGAGAAGCAAATTTGAAATTGGCATGCTTGCATCTAGGGGGTCTATAAAAAGGACCCTTTGCCTTCATTTGTGAACAATCCAGAGAGAGGAAATCCCAATCTCTACTTGAGAGAGAAGGCCAGAGAGTCTTGAGAGAATTTTTGTGAAAAAATTCTTGGGTGTAATTGAATTTGGATTGAGAGTTGTGAGTGTTTGTAAACACTTTGTAATATCTCTTACTTTAGTAAAAAATCTGTAGCAGTCCGTGGAGTAGGCAAATTTGTGCCAAACCACGTAAATAGTGTGTGTACTATTTCTGTGTCAATTTTTCACTTCCACATATATCTAGTTAACAGCGAAATGGCATATTCCATGCATCCATGTTTTCCTGCGCAAAAGTTTAGAGCTACTTTTGAAAAAATATAATAATATCCATGCACACGTTTAACAGTTTTTGAAGCTCGTGGGTTTAAAAGTTCATAAGAGTAAAATAGATTATAATTACATTTTTGAGTTATCTCATTTGCAAATAGTTTTTTGAGGCTATAAATATTCCAATTCAACGGATAAGTTCGAATCAATTCTTTTTCTTCTTTTTTTTCCGCCTTTTATAATATTCCTAATCTTGTACAAATATCACTTTATCACCCCATAAATATTTGGACTGGATTCAACAGTAATTAGCAACAACCAAGTTTAAAGTGCTGTACAGCAAATTTCCTGCTGCAAAATGGAGGGCAAAATATTTGGAAAGCCCATCACTAACTCAACTCTTGAGGGGATGCCCGAGTATACTGGCAAGACAATAACACGCATGGACAGGGCGCGGGCAGCTCTCAACATGAAAAATGCTGATGGCAAGGAAGACGCTGCTCGCAAGTACTTGGACAATCTACAGGCATCTGTGCCTAATCTCATTGCCATTGCACCTGCCGCTTTCGCTGCGGCTGGCAATATCGCAAATGCAGTTGCAAAGAAAAAATCGCACGACAATCTGCAGGACATCCACATTGCTGTCTTCATTCACAATGCGACCGGGGACCCTATAAGACTGGTCGACAAACATGTTTGGAAAGGTTCAGCATTAAACGCCGTTGGAAAGATAGAAAATGGACAGGTGGCGGCATTTGTCCACACTGGTAAGTTGCATGGTGGAGCATCTGCTGCACTTGTCTATCGCGCTGAGAATGCAAAAGAGTGTGAATCTGACTGGATGTTGTCGTGGTTCACCCTTGATACTCCTACAAACAAGGTAATTTTTTGGAGCAAATAAATTTTGAAAATGTACATAATTTTAATTATATCTCTTCATGCTTGAATTAATGTTGTTGTTTAACCATACAATCGATGAATTTATAAATTATATATATGTGTGTTACTTACAACAACTGTAGGGTCATACGGAGATTAGGGAACCCGACTACTTCCAAGGTAAAGTTTGGGACGAATTACATCAGAAATTAAAAGAGAAACAGAAGATTGGCCCTGGGCTACATGATAGGCAAAGGGGACTCTTAGCATCGGTGTGTATTGGCCCAGGAACTAAGCCACAATATGTGGCCTTCATAACGCTAGACGGACTCTAATCACCATTTGTTCATGGTTGAATGTTGATGGTTATAGTACGGGGATATTTTACACTTATTGCAATAAGAGATCGAATGGAGTAATGCTCGATCGGTTGTGACCTTTATTTAATGTTAGTCTATGTTTATCATTGTTGTGTCTTCTTATTTTAATAAATGTGCGTGCGTGTATCCCTTATGTGTTCTGTAACTGCACACTCTTGTCAAGTGAACAAAAGTTTGCACTTTCCTTTATCAAATAAAAAGTTCGTGTACAATATTTCTAAACAAAACATGGAAAGGGAAGTGTCATTTTATTGCCTTTGTATTGTAATTTGTATTCAGCGTTGGAGTTCCTCTTCGGTTGGTATTCCTTTTTATGTGTTGCACTAGTTAGAAGATAATTACAAGGTTAACCATATGCAAATATAAATATAATTCCATTAAAGTTACAAAGTTCCTGTAATTAATGTGATATATGGTGTTGGACTATTTAATAGGATTAGTTACACTTTGTACCCCCAACGGCTAGATCAAATTGTACTTTAGACTCTTATATTATTTTCATCAGCACTTACACCTCTGTGCTTCAGTGCAACAGTTACATTTCTGTTAACTTTAAAGATCAAACGTCAAAAATCAACGAAAACAAATTATTTAATGTTAATTGACATTTATACTCTTTATTAAATAAATCACATTCAACTAATTTTTATTTTTTTTGGATGATTTAGACACATTCAAAAGTTTAACGGTACAAAATGAAAATTAACCATATCATCATCTATACTATTCAACGTCATCATCTTTGTCTGTTTCCTTCACAGTTGAACACACCACCCCACCTAGGCAAATATCACCTCCACCACCGATGGCTCTACCACACCAACGGATGACCGCCCATGTCACACCCTACCTCGGACACCCGTTACCCTGGGGCCGGCGTGACGTCAACATGACATCACCTAACTGACTAGACAATCACAATACGACAATATACTAACAAATGATTTATACAAAATATACATAATTCCAACTGATAGGGACATACCGTCCCAAATATAAGAACCAAACGAATCTCATGGATCTCACTTAGATTCATCTCTGACACCTTGCCCCAAAACCTCTCTCAAATGACTCCATCGCATGACCCGCATAATTCTATCTAGCGCCAGTAGGGGACCAACCTGCTCCTAGCTATTTCATCTGCGAGTGTACTGTCTTCTTAGTAAAAATTATTTTTAACATAATAATAATACATTCTAAATAATACAACATTTAAATGGATCAAACTTAACGTGTATAAACAACACATTTTGAATAGTAGTATAAAAATTATATACCATGAGAAAACTCTTTCTTCCTACCATTAAAAAATCATCATTCATAAATATATATATCAAATATATGAAAACCGTCCAAACCATCAATATAAGATAATATGATAAATCACAAAAAACGATATAATAAAACACTACATCACCACATATAACAAAACATCACATATGACAAAACATCACATATAACACCACATCACATCACACCACACCGCATCACACCACCCCCACATCTCGGCTAACCATGTGATCGTTTTAATCTCACGATCAGAAATTGTAACGGTACCGTATCCCGTAGGATATGCCTTCCTAGCGGGATATAACAATGCTCTGCTGGACTATGCCAAACGGGTGAAACAACGCTCCGCTGAACTATGCCAGACGGGTGAAATATCGCTCCGCTGGACTATGCCAAGCGGGTGAATATCCACCACCAATCTCCACCTCACCTCAATAATAACAACTCATCTCCATCTCACCAACAACAACTCCGCCCACTATCAACTGTCACCTCAACAATAAACAATGAAATCCACAATATCAAAATTACCCAAAATAATGTTTGATCCATGTAAGTTTAGAAAATTCATCTAATTTTCAAGTAAACACATTTTTGATCCATCATATATATATATATATGAAAATATATTTTTGGCAAGAAGACAGTATACTCACCTCGATATCCGTTTTGCAAAATTGACATTGACCACACTCTATCTAGATGCCGGTGCCTACAAACCTAATAGTGACATGGCCTAAATTAATATCTTATTTAAAATATCCTAATCATGCAACACATACCCTATATTCTGAATCGTTACTATTTTAAGTACCACGTTATTAAAATTAATTAATCGTTACGAAATTATTACGATTTCAAAAATTGTAACGCTAAATAAAATTTAATTTAACGAAAATTAATAATCGATTGAAATTTCACATGTTTCAGAATCGTTTGGCGGCCACGAGATGGGTTTTGGATTTTCCTGTGGTGGTTTCTGTAAATTCTGCATTTTTTTTTCTTTTTTTTTTTTCCTTCTTTTCTTCCTCTGTTTGTGCTTACTGTTTCTATTTTGGTTCAAATACCGTCGGCCACCCCTCTTTCTCTCTACCATTACCGTCCACCATAGGCCTCCCACACCTCGTCGCTCTCATCGCCGACCCTACTCCATCCCCCACCACGGATCGCCAACCACCACCGGTCACTCCACCACCAATCGCCTATACCCACTTGACACATATACACCCAACCGTGACGACCCACACATACACCATCGGGCCAAACTCATGTCCACACCGCCACCGTCGTTTACCCCAGCTAATCACATACCCACACACAGCTGCCCAATCGAAAATAGAACACACGCACATATCACCGCCACCACTGCCGATGAAGGAACACCCACACACACGACAATCGCCGCCACTACCGTCACTCACAATCGGAGGAACTCCGACAAACGGAACTACCACTTCCAACGATCATAGTCGCTCCGACGACCCACAGAACCGACACCGATCCTCTCTCTCAATCTCACTGTCACTCACCACCGGAGTTTCTCCGGCAACACCCAACCAAACGGCAATAACACACCCAAACAACCTCCACTCTCATTTCCACTTCATTCTCTCTCTATTCCTCACTTACCGTCGGCCCAAAATTACTGACCGACTCACCACACACAACAACACACAACCACATACCCGTATAATCACTGGCCGATCGAAACACCCACACACACTTGGACCCGCTCACCTGACGAATAGACCACACACAACTACCCAACCAACCAAAAATAGAGCATACACACACTCACCGGAGTGACAACTATACCGACAGACGAGCGACGCCCCTTCTCCGCCGGAGCTCCTTTGCCGATTCTCTCTCTCTCTACTTTCTCTTCCTCTCTCTTCGGTTTTGGATCATTCGTCGATCTATCTCCCGATCTCTCTCTTTCTTTATATATATATATATATATGTGTGTGTGTGTGTGTGTGTGTGTGTGTGATGGTTCTAGAAACCGGCCATGTGGCCATCTCTCCACCGCCGCTCGTTTCTCTCTTTATCTATATATATATAACATGTATAATATATAAAGTGTAATTATACTTTCCTCCTCTTCTTTTTAGTTTTGATATTAATTAAATCCATATTCTACTTTTAATGCATTTGAAAATTACAATTCGACCCTTAAAATTTTAAATCACACAATTAATATCGCAATCCACCCCGATATTTTTGAATTATTTTAAAATACCACTAAAATTGTTCATATACAAAAATCGGAGTCTTACAACTCTTCCCCCCTAAAAGAAATTTCGTCTTGAAATTTTCAAATAGGAATTGAAATTTAATTCAATCATGAATACCTCCGACTTGCATCACACAGTTACATTTGTCACACTTCATTCTAGACCGAGCCCTACAACCTATCGTCATCCTTAATTCGTCATCGACAATTTTTTGACAAATAATTTCCACATTCATTGCAATAATTTCATTTGCAATAGCTAACATTATATCCAATGTCTAGTAAACAGGGTGTAGTTTGGTCGGTAACGCCCAATACAAGTAACCAACTATTTCATATCTCTAACGCTTCCGCTGCGCTACTCTGATAAAATTACAATCAATAACGATATAATACCCTATATTCTTAAATTATTATGGTAGTCTCAGTGAATTGAGTCTATCTCATTCCGTCATTACAATACTTATCTGTTTCTTCTGACATTTTCCAGTAATCCAATTCACAACATTATTTCCATTCAACATGCAACTCAACAAACATCGCCACCAGTCTCATAAGCATCGATAACCCAACCCTCATTAACCTCAATATCTTGCAATCCACCATATAAATACGTTTCAAATCGTGATACAATCATATAGATATCCTTCACAACACCTAGATAGAACCAACCCACATAACTACAACTCAAATACATCAACTAGGTCATCTATAAGAATTCATTTCATGCCTCCACATTTGATCAAATCCTTGACATGGTCACGAGCTTCAATTCCGTTTCAACCTACCTAACATGCTTCAAGCATATATCCACGTATATATACGAATCCAAGGACATAGGTAAGCCCCAATCACAAAGATTCGATACATTCTAAGAATTTCTAACTACTGACTATAAAATATTACATCATGAATATATATCAACTCAAGGATATTTCAAATTAATCTTTTCCCTTGAAATCTCAATAACTTCCAATTTTCAATACAAATGTAGCCATATCGAACAATGTCTAAATCTCGAAAAAATTTCGTTCTCCTATCTTACTTCAGTCTATTTAACTGGAATCTTGTATCTTTTCCATAAAGCGCTTGATACAATGCCACCTTGATCGATGACAAAAATATCTGTTAGTGTAAACATATTTTATTAACGCTGCACAACCATCACCCTTACCAGAGACTTTCATGATGCCACCTCTCAACATATCTTCCAACACCTGAATCGTATTTTCTGATCAACCGTTAATCCATAAATGAAACAAAATATCAACCTCCACTCGGGCACCTTAAAAAGTATAGAAAATTTAACCTGAACGTTCAAATTACTCTCAGCTTCTGCTACTACAGTTTCCCTTATATAGCTTTCCCAATAGAAAAATTATTACTTGCGATTAACTACCCGACTTTCTATATTTATAGCATGCCAATTCAAGTTATCACCCTTCATTACTGCATGAGTTTCCTTATCACTTTTAATTTTTAAAAAAATTATCTTAACCCAACTCAATTTTACCATTTACATTGAATGGGTGTATCATGCAATCGAACAATCCCATCAATATATATATACTAGACATACGCATCAGGAAAATATTCCTCGAACTACTTTCCCTTTTCCCTTCTGGAATAGGTCAAAGCTACAATAATCTACTTAGAGATTACGTTACTTCTCAACTTTAACTTTACTAACAAATCATCGAACAACGAATGTTGCGATCTCCCATTTCCATTCCAGTCCACTAATAATACTCAAGCAAAACTCAATAGTTTAGTATTACCGGGACATTGCATATATTGTTCTATGTACCTCCTTTAAGGTCTCTTCCGTCAATTGGCATTATTAAACCTACACATTTTATTTCAATTCCTCAAAACTTCATCATTTCTCTCGGACACGCTAATCAGCTCTACAGTCAATTCCCACTGCATCTCTACACCTTCTTAGTTGGACATCCCACTTTTACATTCCTACAAAACGATCAATTTATGTCGAACAGCGTTACCATCTAACCATCCGTCCACTAAATTTACAAGGGTCTCAACTCAACCCATAAATTAATATGAACAACCAACTTACCAATTTTCGACCCGAATATTTGCTTTAATCAGCCCTGTGAGCATTTTTCATTCCTTTCTTCTCAAATCTTTCCCGACTAGACATCTAACTTCTGCGCTTCTACCATACAATTGAAAAATATCAATTTCATATTTACAAGCTCAATTAGCGTGGTCATCCGACCAACAGCCCAATAGACTTACAAAGATCCCATATTGACACATACATTCAGATGATTAACCCAAATATGCGTAACCGACTTAAAGCACAAATCCCGTCCTACGGGAAATGTCGCTAACCGTCACAACAAATACAATCTCTTCTAGTTTCAAGAGGTTTCGAGTTTTAGTCACATGTTATCGGCCTTCTCCATATTCCGTCAACCCATCACTTTGACTCCCTTTGAATTCACTTGAATACTATTCCTCAAGAGCTCTAGTCCCAAAATTACCACTCAATCCAACCAGTACTCATATTTATTGCATTGGCATTACTCATATGCACAGTATTAGCATCACATTCTGGAAATATTCTACATGCTCTTCTCTACTTTCGACCGGTTTACCATTTTTATCATGTCACCGTCTCTAACCTTCGCTTGAAAATACCTTACTCAAAGCTCTAACTTCTTATTCTGTTACAATCGATTTAACAACCCATCCATTCTAACCGATGAGTTTCCAACACCGGATCTTCATGGAAAAACACACCAGGTTTACGTAAATCATAAATTGATAGTCTCATTTATAATAACGATCCGATTTCCCAGGGCCGTCATAAGGCTTCTTCTATTAAAGACTTTCTAAACTGAAAACAAACTTACTCCAATTCCCAATATCCAACAATTTTTTCCTACACCACGGAAATTATTTAAATTCAACTGGATACAATCAATCCTCGGCTTAAATTAATCTACTCAATTTTTTTTTTCCTATACCATGGTGATCACCTTTAAAGTCCCAAGGTTATATTTTCAAGTCTCAATTTCCTGCACTTTATTGACACGAGTATAATTAACCAACTTAACGAGCCAAACGTTCATCTCATTATTATTATAGTACTTATTTAATAGCAACCACAATTATTAATCATGCCTACTAGCACCCCGTCAATTCTCGGAATTACATAGGAAAAATCCCTAGCTACTACACTATCCACTGCCGAACTTATTTGAACTGATGTCTAGCACTAGCGTACTGAATTGTGATATCCTTTCGTTAACACCTTTCTAATTTCCTAGACCCACTATCAAACTAACTGAGGTACTAGATACGCCTTTCCAACCATACATACTTTTATTCATCACAAATTTAACTCCACCTGCAACTCTATATTACTCATTCAAATGGATTAGATTTTCACACACTTACTATCCTCCCAGACCCACAATCATCGGCTACTTCCTACATATCATTTTCTATTTTGTTACTATATGCCACAACTATTACTTCGTCTATCAGTCAATCTAAAATGTACTACCAAATTAAATTATTGTCTAGTAATGTCACACTTTTCTTTCAGATTGCCTAAAAGGCGATTTACTCATTTTGAATATTATTTCTTATTCCGACTTAAATGTGTTCTACCATATCATCTAGTATGTTAATAGCGACGTACTAGGTGTTGTCTTTGTAGTTGTTTATCTAGCTTAGCCTTCTTATATTGTGGAAAATATCCTCCTGGCAATATCACCACGTGGTCGTATCACTGCTTGCCAACACGACAACCCTCCATGCACCATGTCAATGCGCCAACTACTGGAGTGAAAGACCTAATACTCACACACCAACCTAACTTATTGATACCCTATCTCATGTCCCCTATTGATTGGATGACTGGCATGTTCTCCTATCTCATGGTCTTCTACAGACAAGCTTACAGAACCTATAACTTAGGCTCAGATACCAAAATTGTCACACCCTACCCCGGACACCCGTCACCCTGGGGTTGGCGTGACGTCAATATGACATTACCTAACTGACTAGACAGCTACAATACGACAATATACAAACAAATGATCCATACAGCATATACATAATTCCAACTGATAGGGACACATCGTCCCAAATATAAAAACCAAACAAATCCCATGGATCTCACTTAGATTCATCTCTGACACCTTGCCCCAAAACCTCTCTCAAATGACTCCATCGCAAGACCCGCATAATTCTATCTAGCGCCAGTAGGGGACCGACCGACTCCTAACTATTTCACCTGCGAGTATACTGCCTTCTTATTAAAAACTATTTTTAACATAATAATAATAATAATAATAATAATAATAATAATAATAATAATAATAATAATAATAATAATACATTCTAAATAATACAACATTTAAATGGATCAAACTTAACGCGTATAAACAACACATTTTGAATAGTAGTACAATCCAATGATAAGTAAATTAAACAACAAATTGAACCATGTAAAAGAAGTATCATAGATTTTAATTGTGCATTCTGATTTTTCCTCTACCTCCTTGAACATGAATGGCAAGTAGAGACTTGTAACAACCGAAAAATGAGAGAACACTGGTGTGATATCGGTGAAAAAACCTCTAACGTGAAAATAAGTCAATATATTTTGAGAAGAAGAAAAATAAGTAGTAATTTTCATTGTTACTAGCACACATATATATAAATAAAATTCATACTCGAATTAAAAATAATGTTGCAACTAGAAACCTGCAACAACTTGAAAACTAGGGGACACTGGTGTCATATCATCACGTTGATCGCGATGAGCGGCGGTGGAGGCATGACGATGAGTGATGACGACGATGGAATGGAAATGCTCTAATGGTAAAGCACTGCGACGGAATGACGATGACGGTACCTTCGCGAATGGAGTTGCACGGCGATGGATCAACGATGAGAGACGCTGTTAGGACTTTGATGGAGAGGGTAAGAGAGGTTGCCGATGGAGACGGGATAGATAGAGGGGCAATGCTAATTTTAATCATTATATGTTGTTTTATTTTATTTAATGCTTCAAAATATCTAGGGGTTTGTTTATGATCCGACGGCTGTATTTATATGTAGTTTTATTTTGATCCAACGGTTCAAAAATATCTAGCGGTTTGTTTACAATTCGATGACTGTATTTATGTATGAGCTGATTTATTATATAGATTTTTTTTAAACTATTTATATATGTACGAGTTGTCTAAATTATGTTTTTTTATGATGTATGCTAGATTGTGTCCGATATATAGTCATTTTTTTTTTTGTTCTGTTTTTAATTTGTTCCTAAATTTAATTATTGTTTTTTTTGGCTAAATTCTCTATTTTATTTTTATTTTTATTGTTTAAACTTATGATGACAAAACATTCTCTATAATAACTTAATAATACAACGAAATGTTTGCAGATTTTTTCAATACAATTCTTTTACTTTAAGTTTATTTTCTTACAATATTCTCCAACCAACAAATATATTGCGTTGTTGACCAACAAATATATTGCATTGTTGACCAATTTTAAAATGAAAATTTTGATATTAATATTGAAAATTTAAACTTTCTTTTCTAAAAAAAATAAAATATTCAATTAAAATAGAATTAAGGATCATGTTGAAACCATTGGGCATTGGCTGAATGAGCTGAACACTGAAGTGAAGTTTACGAACTACGGGATCGCCTTTACCCAAATTGCACACCGCAAGAGGAAGCAAAACTAAGTCATTCTGCATGTTGATGGTAAATTAAGGAAAAGAAGAAGATGAGGAATTCTTGCCTGGCCAGCTTATAAAGAAGATAAAAAGAAAGTAGAAAGACTTTTGTAGACCGAAAGTTTGGTGATCCGACCATTACAATTACTTTTCAGCTATCATGGAGTGAAAAGTTTAGATAATATATATTCCCCATCATTTACAATTTTTTATTCTTTTTTTTTTTTTTCCTTTTTGTTTTTATTTATTTAATTAATATCAACTAAATTAAATTTCAAGAAAATAACATGCCAGACCTATTTTTGGTTTCAAATTACCAATCAATACCAATTAATTATAGAGTTTTTTTATTATATAGTCTCCCATAGAGAGATCATTGAGAAAAAAATTCTTTTCATATGTTTCATTAGGATTCAGACCAAATAGTACAATTAATTAAGTTTTTAGTTCTCCAAAAAAACAAAAAGAACACTAAAAAGACACATGTACCCCTGAACAAACTCTATCTCTTATTTATATTAATTATCACTCACACTCTTTCTCTCTCACTCTAAGCTCACTCTCTCTCTCACTCACTCTTTAAAGTTGAGCGTTAACACAACTAAATGTGTTGCGCGTTAACACAACTAAATGTATTGGGTTTGTAATTGCGTCAACGTTAACACAATTAAGTTAAGTGTGCCAAATTGTAATTGTGTTAACGTTAACACAATAAAATTAAATGTGTTGGGTTGAAATCGCGTTAACGTTAACGCGATTAAATTAATGTGTTCGGTTGTATTTGCATTAACATTAATGCAACTAACATTAACGTTAATGCACACAAAACAAATAATGAAAGAGACGATAATATGAAACACACACAAAAAAATGCATTAACGTTAACACACACAAAAAATATGATAAATATTCAAGAGAAAAAATATACAATATGTCTAGTGATAAAATGAGTTAACGTTAACGTAGTGCACAAACAGACAGATTGAGAGATGATGGGTTAACAAAAAAAAATGGATTTAATAACGTTAATGTCAATCCCAATATAATATTGTAATATAGATAAGTGGTATTTATTTGAACAAGTTACGTTAACGTTAACATCTTTTGTTGTTCAAATTTGTCTTGTTACATAATGACAAAATGACAGATTTGTAAATAAATGTTAACATGGAGGATCATAATGAAGAATTTTTTTCTAAAAATTTGGTGGGGTCTGAAAATTTAATTGTTCATGTCAGGAGGTGTTTTTTCTTTATTGAGTCTCTATAGATGACTAAAAAATTAATTACCCTTAATTATAAATGAACCACATAATCCCGTTGACTTGAATTTTTTAACAGAATAATCTCATTTTTAAATTTTTTGAATTTTGCATGACAAAAATGTCCATTGATTTTCGAGATTGATATATGATTAAGATTTCTCTATTAAGTTAGTTTCCGTCAATAAAATAGTTTCCGTCAATAAAAGTTAGTAGAGATATTCCCAAAATATCTATTCCTAAAAAAAGAACATGTAGCTAATTAATTATACAAAAACTCTCTGAACTAATCCCGCAATAAATTAATTTTATTTTGTTCTTTACATGATTAAATTACACAACCGTGATCCTATCTTTTAAATATTCAACATGGCATCTCAATCATATTTTTTGCATGAAAAAAGCATAGTCCGTGAATTCAATATATTAAATTTGAAATTAGTCATTTATGGTTATGTTGAATTCAATAATCTGTGTGAAATTCAACATGGTCAGTTAATTAGAAAAGTTTGGTTACTGGCGTTCGAAGTTTGTATTGAATTCAACAAACAAAATATTAATGTGTTGAATTCACTATGGTCAATTAATTAGAAAAGTTTGTCAACATGATTTAATAATGTGATGCACTTTAAATACTGGTTAAATGTGTACCAAAAATATCTTCTGCGAAAAAAAAAGGTTGGTTACCAATTATATTTTTTACATTAAAATTACAATTTATTAATAATCATATTTATATTATTTTTGTGTAACCGTTAATGTTGAATTCAAAAGGTATAGATGTTTTGATTTTACTTTGTTGAATTCAGCACAACTGCTATAACTTTCGCGAATTAGTGTGTTGAATGCAACACATCTGAATTCAACCATCAAAACAAACACATTGTGAGTTGAATTCCACGTGAACATGTCTTTTTTTTAATCCAAAACACACGATCAACAAATTATTTTAAACAATAAAACAGATGATTAATTTTGTACAATATGATGGTGAAAAAAATATTTACAGAATAATTAAATGGGTGATCTTAAAATAAACATTTTACAGAGAACTAACATATTTTATTGGTTTGGAAATATCTCGTGGCGCAGATAGTTACTTCTATTCTCAAGCAAAGTATGTCTCCAATCTATTTAAGCTAGTATCACTGATCCAAAGACTTTTAGTATTCCTATTGAGCCGACCATTTGACTCACTCTATTGGGCAAGACTTCTCTTAACCTTATGCTATTTTATACTGTCAGTTGGTTGGTAACCCGGCATACCTCACAATGACATGACCATACATCACTTTTGCAATTCATCATGTCAATAATTCTTATCCGTACCATGCAGTGTTCATTACTCAATAGTTTTATGTATTTTAATTATGATACATCAAGGGAACACTCTTCTATGGTCTTTACTTCTCTTCACACTCCTCTTCAATTTTACATGCCTACACAAGTCCACCAATCGGCACCCTACTACGTGATATTGTTTAATTCTTTCCTACATACCATCTCATTTCATGGTGTATTAAAAAAAAAAAAAAAAAAGTGTTGTCACTCGATCTAGCACAGAAGCATAGTATCGTGCCCAGACCCCCCAACGCCCGAGGCTAGGCGTGATGTAGACTTGATATTACCGAACCAACCAACAAAAATATATTTACCCAAACATGTACTAATGATTTTTTTTTTTCCAAAAATATTTTACGAATGTCAAATCCAGAAATACACGTATCCCAAATATCCACAACAAAACTACAAAAACTGAATCTTTCACCGTTCACACATGTCCAGCCAATCCTCCAAAAACGACACTGCCTTCTGACTTTACTTAGTGCCAATAGTGGACCCGTCTCTAACTGTAGCACTTGAGACCAAATATTTTATCGGTATACTTTCTTCATAATATAAAAATAATTTATGGATCAAGCATAATTATCAAATACCACTTTTGAAACATAATATAAATATAACCGCACATTGAGCCGAAATAACATTTCACAACTATCATTGCAATAAGATAATATAATCAAATCAACCAATCAAATTATTCTGATATATAATAAAATACCGCATACATATTTCCCTACTAGCCATAGAATCGTTTCACTTCATGATTGGGAGTTACGACGGTACCGTAACCTGTACACCTGTACCATCTAAGGTGGCTATCAGTGCTAGGGTCATTTAATATCTCTAATGGTAGGAGCCAATACGTGGTAAAAAAACTATCATATCATGATGATAATCGTCATCGTCAACAACAACAACAGATATCAACTATTTGTAGGACTTTCCCTCTTATCAGGTCACAACATATTGTCCTACAGGATATGTCCTCCTACTAGGACCAACAATATTCCACAGGACATGCCCTCCTGTCAGGATCACACTATGATATAGTCGAATAATAAAAAAAAATCACTTTCCATATTTAAAAATTTACTTGATCTGCATAACGTTATAAAATAATCCATTTTAATAAATCTTTTTTTTTTTTTTTTTTTTTTCACATTTTAGTACCAAAATATAATTTGACAATTTATATAGATGACAGTAGACTCACCTCAATTTTTGTGCTACTAAAAATACTATCGTCCAAATAGTACGTGGTTGGTGTCACCTGTGAACCTAACAACCCAAGTGCCTAAACTAAGAATTTATTTAAAATAAATCTAATATGCAATGCATGACCCTAAAATGCACTATTTCTCATTCCCAATTTTTTTGATTATACGAAATTATTTAACGCCTAATTTCTTAAGTTAACATTAACTGTACAAAAATTATTATAACGACTACAAACTTTTTCCTATAATCTATAGAAAAACATTAATTGACTGTTAAAAATTTTATTAGTCGACGGAATGCTAAAAATTGTCGTTTTCGTAAAATTTATAATTTTAATATTAAATTATATTCTTTACAAATTTGATATATCCATACCCACTACATTTCTTAAACCCACGTATATATTTTTGACATATAACTACGCATATATATACTTCCGTATAGATAGTCCCATTAGGAAGGCAACATTTTTATGTTATTTTTTCAATTAATTAGGAAGGCAACATTTTTATGTTATTTTTTCAATTAATTAGGAAGGCAACATTTTTATGTTATTTTTTCAATTAATTAATTAATTAATTAATTAATTTACATTAATTAAATAAAAAAAATATTAACTATATTCCAAACTTTTTTTAATCATAAACTTTTAAATACCACAATAATCCCCTAAAGTTTTTAAAGTAAAATTTAAATAACACATTCAACCTCATTATTTTTATAAATGTTTTAAAATGCAACTAGAAATATGCATGTGCAGGAACTAGTCTTTATAATCCTTCCCCCCGAAAGAAATTTTGTCTTGAAATTTTAGTTACCTTGAACGAATAAATACGGATATTTCTTCCTCATCTTCTCTTCTCTTTCCCATATCGCTTCTTCCACCGAGTGACTACACCATAGCACTTTCACCAATAGAGTTGTTTTTCGTTCGCAATACTTGACTTTTGTGACTTAGAATCTGTATTGGCTGCTCAACGTATGTCAAGTCCTTTTTCAATTGGTTGAGAAGGCAACATATGCGAAGGGTCTGGCACATATTTTCTGAGCATCGATACGTGGAAAATATCGTGTAATCTAGAAAATTATGGCGGTAGAGCTAGTCGATAGGCCGCCGTGCCAACCCGTTCTAAAATCTCGTATCGATCGCTATAACTCAGACGTAGTTTTCCCTTCATCCCAAATCTCATTATGCCTTTCCACGAGGATATATATAAAAACATATAATCCTCCACTTCAAATTCCAAGTCTCGTCTACGCTTGTCAGCATAAATCTTTTCCCGACCCTGAGCAGTCTTCAGTTTTTTTTAAATCACTTTTACATTTTCCGTCGTAAACTAAGCTATGTCAGGTATCAATAACTTTTGTTCTCCAACTTTAGTCCAACAGACTGGAGTTCTGCACCTTCTACCATACAATGCTTCATATGGTGCCATCTCAATTGCCCTATTATTATAAGCAAATTTCATCAACATCAAATGATCATCCTAGCTACCAGGAAATTCTAGAACACAACTCCTTAACATATCCTCCAACGTCTAAATCGTACGCTCTGATTGACCGTCAGTCTGAGGATGGAAAGTTATACTGAATTTCAACTTGGTACCCAGAGCAGCTTGAAGACTCGGCCAGAATTTTGATGTAAATTTCGGATCTCTATCCGAAACTATGGAAACCGGCGCACCGTGCAATCTGATAATCTCGCCGATATGCAATTTCACATACTTATCCATGGAGTACATGATTTTCATGGCCAAAAAATTAGCAGACTTGGTAAGTCTATAACAATCATCCATATGGAATTATGCCCCTTTTGAGTGCGGGGCAATCCCGAAATAAAATCCATCATGATATATTCACACTTCCACTCTGGGATATTCAAAGGCAGTAATAATCCACCCTGACGCTGGTGTTCGATCTTGACTTGTTGACAAACGAGACACCTGACAACCAATTCTGTAATTTTGCAGCGGAAGCGTAGTGGGCCCATAACCCACAGGTCCCCGGATCGAAACTTGGCCCTAATACAAAAAACTGTCACACCGCCACCCCGGGCCTCCTAACACCTGAGGCCGGGTTTGACGTCGATTTGATATTACCCGACTAACCAACAAAAATATATTTACCTGAACATATACTACTGTAGTTTTTTTTTTTTTTCAAAAATATATTTACTAATCTCAAACCCAGAAATACACGTGTTCCAAATATTCATAACAAAACTACAAAAACTGAACCTTTCACGGTTCCCACCCATCCGGCCAATCCACCAAAAACAACACCACCTTCTAGATCTACCTAGTGTAAGTAGTGGACCCATCTCTAGCTTCGGCTCTTGAGATCAAATATTTTATCGATGTACTATCTTCATAATATAAAAATAAATTATGGATCAAGCATAATTATCAAATACCACTTTTCAAAAAT
The DNA here is from genome assembly GCA_016647705.1 of Eucommia ulmoides. Classification (NCBI taxonomy): domain Eukaryota; kingdom Viridiplantae; phylum Streptophyta; class Magnoliopsida; order Garryales; family Eucommiaceae; genus Eucommia; species Eucommia ulmoides. The sequence goes on along the minus strand of CM028332.1, from coordinate 5,705,885 downwards.
AATATAAATATAACTGTGCATTGAGCCGAAATAACATTCCACAACTATCATTGTAATAAGATAATGCATTCAAATCAACCAATCAAATTATTCTGATATATAATAAAATACCCCACACATATTTTTCTACCAACCATAGGATCATTTCACCTCACGATTGAGAATTAGACGATACCGTAACTTGTACAATTGTATCATCTAAGGTGGCTATCAGTGTCAGGGTTATTTAATATCTCCAATTGTACGAGCCAACACGTGGTGAAGACCATCATATCATGATGATAATCATCATCGTCAACAACAACAACAATAGATATCAACCACTTGCAGGACTTGCCCTACTATCAAGTCACAAGATATCGTCTTACAGGACATGCCCTCCTGCTAAGACCAATAAGATCCTACAGAACACGTCCTTCTGTCAGGATCACACTATGACGTAGTCGAATAATAAAAAAAAAAAAAAAAATCACTTTGCACATTTAAAAATTTACTTGATCCACATAATGTTATAAAATAATCCATTTTAATAAACCCCCCTAAACGAACTTTCGTCCCAAAATTTTAGTTTCCTTGAACGAATAAATGTGGATATTTCTTCCTCATTTCCTCTTCTCTTTTCCACGGCACTTCCTCCACCGAGTGACTGCGCGATAGCACTTTCACCAACGGAGTCGTTTTTGTTCACAATACTTGACTTTTGTGACTTAAAATCTGTACTGGCTCCTTAACGTATGTCAAGTATTCTTTCCATTCGATTGGTTGAGAAGTCAACACATAGGAAGAGTCTGACACATATTTTCCGAGTATCGATACGTGGAAAATATCATGTAATCTAGACAATTCTGGCAGTAGGACTGGGATTGAACTCAAGAATATTTATTTTGACTCCAATGCATGGTTACTTGATGACACGGGAGTTCCCTCTCCCCATGCGATCACTATTTATTTTGAAAATCAAAATGCCATCCAAATCGCCCACAATAACGATTTCCATGAGCACCAAATATACTGAGATTGGTTATCTCTTTATCTATCATGACATTCTCTAGAATACTACTCGCCTCCACTTAACTAGCTCTGCCGATCGGACTGTAGATATATTTACCAAGGCCCATTCATTCAAATACTTTCACATTTTCCTTTCCAAACTCAAGTCGACATCAACTTTATCAACTTCAATTTGAGGAATTATGTTAATATGTATATATGAGCCTTGGCCTGTTATATTATTGGAGCTCAATATATACTCCAAATCTTAAGGACATCCTTAAATACCTATATATAGGCAATTTGTACATCTTACTGTTATGTAGGCTTCACACATATCGCTACATTTTCTCATATCATCTCCCATAATTCCACCACTCAATTATTCTGGTTTTATGGAAAATGGCCGATCTCCTACTTTTGGCGCTATCATGGAATGAAAAGTATAGATATCTATATTCTTGTCATTCTAAAATTTTTTGTTCTTATTTTTTTTAATTAATATTTAGTCATTTAATTAATGTCAACTAAATTAATGATATCTTATATCATAGTTAATGTCGGTTAAAAAATCAATAAAATTAAAAAATAAGTTGATAAGAATAAAAAAATAAATTTTATATAAATAGGATAAAAAAAATTAAAAACAAAAAAATGGATATATAATAACAATTTTTTTAACAAGTAATTAATGATTACTAAGTACAAAGTGGTGATGCAGAGATCAAGTTATAGGCAATACAAAGAGGCTCATAATACCAATACTAACACCAAGTCAGAGAGCCTGCTCAAGATCACTGAAACGAGTAAGTCTACCTCACTTAAAAACTGTCAAATTTCAGTGTTTTTCCCTTTTTGAAAACTTGATTGGAGTAAAATTCGATTACAAAAAATTTAAAAGTAAATGAGTTAAATATCATTTGGACTTCTCCTAAAAAAATTATTCCTTATCGGGATAAGTTCGAATAAATTCTATTTTGTCCTTGGTTTGTTTTTTTCCACCTTGTCTATACTAATTTTGACATATATTCCAAATCTTGAATAGATTTTTTTTTTTTAAAAAAAAAAGTGAATTATTCTCAATTTATCACCCTATAAATATTTAGTCTCGATTCAATAATAATTAGCTACAACAAAGTTTAAAGTGTTGTGAATTAATTGCCTAGCTGTAAAATGGAGTGCAAAGTATTTGGAAAGCCAATCACTAACTCAACTCTGCAGGAAATGCCCGAGTACGCCGGCAGGACAATAACACGCATGGATAGGGCACGTGCGGCTCTCAACATGAAAAACGTTGATGGTAAGGAAGACCAAGCTCAAAAGTACCTGGAAAATCTACAGGCTTCAGTGCCTAATCTCATAGACGGGACAACCTGGAGGCTTGTGCCCCCACACACGAATGGGGAACTCGCAGCTTTCAACCTGGACAACGTAGGTAATCTTGTGGGCAATCTTCAGCCGACAGTGCCTTGTGACGTCCATGTTGCTGGCTCCATTTACAATGCGACCGGGGAGCCTATAATACGTGTCATCCGACATGTTTGGCATGGTTTTGCTGTAAAGTGTGTCCAAAAGATTGAAAATGGCCAGGTTGCAACATTCTCCCACACTGCTAAAGGACACGGTGGAGCATGTGCTGCACTTGTCTATCGTGTCGAGAATGCGGATGAGTGTCAACTTGATTGGATGACATCATGGTCTGCCCTACATATTCCTACAAACAAGGTAAGTCTTTCTAACAATAACAATATAACAATTAATGGACTCAAGATATCTATTATACAAATATATATTTATCTATGTTACTAATACTACATCTGTATAGGCTCTTTTGGAGATCAGGGAACCCGACGAATTCGATGATACCGTTTTCAATGACGTAGAAAAGAAGCTGAAAGATGGGGCTACTGGCCCCATGCAACTTGTTAGGAAAAATGGAATCTTAACAACAGTGGGTATTGGCCCTGGAAATAAGCCACAATATATGGCCACTATAACGCTAGATGGACTCTAATCACCACCAGCTAATGGTTGAATGTTGATGGTTATAGTAAGGGGGTGTGTTTTTACTACTATTGTAATAAGAGATCGAATAGGGTACTGCTCGATCAGATTTGTCTTTTATTTGATGCTAGTCTTTCTTTGTCGTTGTTGTCTTGTTGTCATTTTGATGAATGCATTATTGCATGCTTCTGTAAGAGTATAATCAAGTAAAATAAACAAAATGTTGTGTATGAATATTTGAACTTCTTTGGTTAATAATATACCATTCCTTTTTCCGGATAGGAACTTAAAAGAAGCAAGTTTAAAAAGTTTGGAATTAGGAACCTTTTTATATATTTGGACTAAAATCCAACCATTCTATCAGAAAAAACACTGGAAAAATAAAACAATAATTACAAAATAAGAACCAGACACGTTTAAAATACCTTGGACCCTCACCCAAAAATACTAGCTAAAGGTAGACTTTGATATCCTCGAACCCTCATATAACCGCATGTTCATTCCATTGCATTACCAATTGGAGATAAGGGTCGTCACACATATATAGAAGGCACATATTTTAGTATTTACTTACTCTGCATTTGGGATTCTAGAATGGAGCGGAATCGAATGGAATGGCAATCGAATTGTAATTATTATGCTATTGAAGTAAAATGAAATGGTTGTTTGGTGATAATTACTGAAAATTTAAAATAAATACTTAAATAATCATAAAATAAAACTAATAACAGTTAAACATTATTAATTTGAATATTAACTATGCATGAATGGGTTTTAAAACCAAATTTTGAAAATTCTGTGAAGGATTATAATGTGTATATCAAACTAGATTCATGATGTAGAGTTTAAACATTCACAATCCAAAAATTGAAAAAGATTATGGATGTCAACGTTAACAAGATAGAAATAGAAGCAGAACCAAATAAGAGACGTGAACGTTCACAAAACAGAACATCAAGTAAACTTTAAATAAAAGCGTACTTGAATATTCAAATAATGAATAAAAACAAAGTAGATCGAGGCTGGAGTTTTACTCTATGCCCTTAAGTAGATTCGCACGTGCATATTGATGCAAACAGATGAATGGACGTTTGTCTTCTAGGATACAATAATCTTCAAGTTTCTGGTATAAGCACTAGAAATCCAAAACTTCAACGAATTAAACTTGTGCTTGAACACTCATAGATTTCTATATCTTATATGATTTGGTGGTGATATGAAGTAATGAATGTTGTGAATCAGAAAATTTAGAAATAAATATAAAATCTCATATTTATTGAAGACCAAAAGATACCAATGAATATATGTTATCTAGAAATGCACCTTTTCAGTGAGAACGTTCACACCGAACAATCACCAATGAACGTTCACATTTATTCATTGCTATTGCTCAAGCTTAATTGTCCGATAGTTAACTAACTATTTAAGTGTCACCCAATTTTGGATCAGATCAACCTGACCCAAACCTGAACCCGACCTGACTCGATTTAGCTGGTTGGTCGATGATGTAGTGCACTTGTCTGGTTTAATAGAAGTCGCCCATAATGTACAAAAATTGTAGGCCTAATGGCTTGTTCTTTACTTCAATATTATAACTTGATATGGTGATTAAGTTCTTCCTCCACAACCAATATGGGATTATTTGTCCATTCTAGTCTTCAAGGAACTTCAAGCAGGTATTTTGAGAATTAAAAATCTCATTCAAATATTAATGTTTTTTTCCATATAAATATGCTACGTCAATCCCTAAACGATGAGGAACGCATTGAAATACTAACCAGATTAATTTAATTAAGAGATCTCACTTTAATTAATTAATTAATTAAAGTAATGAAAAATTCCAACAATAAATATAGGATCGGAATTACTATAGTATTTGAACATAAATCAAATTATTGAAGATAAGGGATAAATATAGACATTATCCCAACATTTTGTAGATATGTCTTTTTTGAATTGTTTGGATTGAGGTTATGTCGTGTTTGGCATTTGTTTTTTGTTTTTTTTTTTTCTTCCTTTTACTTTTAATTATTTTTTTTCAGTTCTCGTTCTCTGTTTTCAACATATGGATTGCCCTTAATTTCCACAAAAATGTGATTTTAGAAAACATGTTTTCATATATATCGCAAATCAAACATCACGTAAGCTTTTCAAAAGAAAAATTCATGTTTTTTTAATCTTCATTTTTAATTTTTCCATAAATCCCTTTCATTCTACAAATTTCTCTCTCTCTCTCACGATGATGATGATGATGATGACGATGATGGGAGTCATCAGCAGTGGTTCAAGTTATGTTCATGGAGGCATGGAAGTAGACGGCACTCTCGTTTTTGTTGTACATGTTTTTTGGCCGATGAAGAAATAAAATCTAATTACATGTAATTAAAATTAACTAATACAATGTTTATATTGGAATTAGCTAATTTTAGCATTTTGAATCAAGTTGTGGTCTTTGTTTGTTCAAATTTGGATCATACAATATGTTTTTTATATTTTTTATTCGATTTATCAAAGTGTTTTGACCGGTTCAAGGGCTCATCAATCTGTACGTTTTTTCACCACCTTAGATCCGTTCCTAGATAATTTAAGCATTTTGAATCCATCCGTGGTGTTTGTTGTTCAAGATTCACATCCTATATTACATTTTCTTGTATATAGTTGATCCAACTCAACGCCGATATCTAAGGCTTGTTCTTCACTAGTCGTTTTTGCTGCCAATAAGGATTATAATCTTGCCTCCAACATTGTTTCTATCTCTATTGAGGATATAGCTTCAATCTTCGAATGCTTTCTCTCAAATTTTGGTACAAAATTTTCCCTTGTCTTTTCATTACTACAGGTAATTCTTCTTTGTTACTTGATTCTAACGTTTGTAATGGTATGACTTTTGATCCCAACATTTCATATTGCCAATAGTTCTTATATGCATGCCAATCATACCGGTTAGATATTTACTTTATATCTTTTTATTTCTGACATGTATTCATTTCCAAAACTCACTTTAAACCTCTTATCAGTTGGTTAACTCTGTACAATTAGGACTCAAAGTAATTTTTTTAATACTGATTGTTGTGTGCAATTGATTGTATTGGATGTTTACTTGAATTCAATGGTTTTCACCTTCCACCTCAATCTCCATTACCACAACCCCATGTTCCTTCGTCAACTTGTGCAATCCCACCATCATCATCACTATCATTATCCTTATTACCACCATCACTACTCTAACCATCCTCATCATCATCCCTTAATTCATCTTTACCATCATCATCCTCATTATTATCACCATAACCCCCTTCATCCTTATTAACGCCACCACAACCATCATCATCACCTGATTCATCTCTCTCAGTCTTTGTCGTTTCCAATAGGTCATGCATCCATTGGACGTATCCGACCTTTCGCCTTTAGTGAAAAATTAAGCTTGGTCTCTAACAAGCATCTCAATTTTCTTCCATGTCAACAAACTAAACAACACACCTTACTACTGCTGACTCAGTCTCTCATACATCCTATGACCTAGTCCACTTTGATTTTTAGGGACCCTCACCTTCTATCAAAATGGGAGAATCTGAATACTTTGTCATATTTGTCGATAACTACCCTCCGTATTCTTGGTTGTACCTCATGCATAAGCATTCTGAATTAGCTCAAATCTATTTAGAATTTGCTTCCATGGTCAAAATCAATTTTCCCACAATATCAAAATCTTTATATGTATCTAATAACGCTATGGGATACAAGGACCAATCTTTCATTATCACCCTAAGAAAACATGGCACACTTCCCGATAGATATTGCCTTGACACTTTTGCCCAAAAATGGTTGAACCGAATGTAAACATCGACATATCCAAGATATTATCCGTGCACTACTCATTTCATCCTCCTGTCCTAAGCACTTATTGGGAAAAGCTAATCGCATTATCGTCTATACCATCAATCAAGTCCATTCACCTACTATTAGTAATCTTTTCCCATATGAGAAATTGCATAGAGTTTTTCCTAATTACATCTTCTTAAAAGCCTTTGGGTATGCCTGCTTTGTGCTCTTAGAACCTCATGAACATATCAAACTTAAACCTCAAGCACGACTATGTTATTTTCTTGGATATGGAATTAAACACAACAGATATCGATTTCAGGAACCGATTTCTAATCGCCTCCATATTTTTTGTGATGTTCCCTTTCGGGAACACAAGATGTTTTCCTCAATATCCAAACTTCATTCGATATCTACCACCAACTTTCTATGTTTCACTAATCCATTCATATACTACTTTCCTGATTATCCAAGCACAAATATCACTGAGCCTTAAATAGATTATCCAACTATCCCACTAACCTCTATTAACGTTCCTGCTCCATTTATGGATCCTGAGCATGAGTCCCTCGAATCTATCCCAACGACTTCAGATGTTATACCAACTGAGTATGTCCCAATGAATCCTCGTCATTCTAGCAGGGTAACGCAACCTCACCAATATTTTTATGATTTTCATTGTTTTTTGCTATACTTAATTATCTGCATTAGCCTCAATCCAATAAGAAGGTCAATACTAATCTTCTTTAACAAAAAGTAGTGGCTGGGGAACTTTATGCCCTTGCCAAAACTCATACTTTGGAAAACTCATATTGGATACTAGTGAATTTTCAAATCAAAACACTTTGTGATGGCTCCGTTGAACTTTATGAAGCTCAACTTGTTGGAAAAGGATTCGCTCAGGAATAGTAATTGACTACAAAGAGATATTTGCACTAGTAGCTAGACTTGCATACGTCCATACTTTCCTTGTCGTCGTTATCATTCGTAAACGGGCCCTTTTTCAGATGGACATCAAGAATTCTTGCCTAAATGGCAGCCTCCTTGAGAACGTTTATATGCATACCCCTCCTGGACTACATGCTCCTGAACACAAAGTTTGCCAAATTCGTCATGCCTTTTATGGTCTCAAAAAAACTCCACGTGCTTGGCCACAAAATTCAACACCACCACCTACCTTAGGTTCACATCTAGCGGTCAAAATTCTGTCTTGCTTCTTTGACAAACTATACTTACGACATTATCCTTATTTTATTGTATATGAATGACATGATCATTACAAGGGATGATCTACTTAGTAAAAGAATTTCTCAGTGGTCAAAAGATCTTGGTATACTCACCTATTTTATTGGCCTCAATGTTTTATTTAGTTCAGGTGGATACTTTCTCTCTTAAGTCAAATATGCCTATGATCTCCTTTCCAAGGCTGGTATCATTGACTCCACAATTGTCAACACTCCTCTAGAGCCGAATATCAAACTTACTCCACTAGATAATTCTCATCTTCGGGACATCACTCTCTATCGCTAACTAGCTAGTAAGAACTTTGGCATATCTCACTGTTACTCGTGAAGACATTATCTATGTGGTTCATTAAGTTAGCTAGTTGCAGTTTGGTCCTCGAACCATGCACACTCCAAGAAAACACACTTTCTGTCACACTTAGTAAATATAATTTATCTCATTTTTTGGATAAACCGTGATAAAATTATAGATGACATATAATCTCGTTGAAAAAAATTAGTGTGATAAAAAATAGTTTTTATCTCATAATTATAATTCAATGTGATAGTAAGAATTGTTTTTTATCACATTTTTTATTTTAAATGAGATAATAAGAGACAAAAATGAACATGGGTCTCTCACTTCCACCTTTTTCCTTCACTCTTAAAGCATCTATCTTATTTCTCTGTTTCACCTACTCTCACGATCTAACCTAACCCTAGACATCTCACGCCGCTGCTCTCAATTGGCTGGCCACCTCTTCTCAATTACCCGCTACTCTTCTCGATGAGCAATTGCTCTTCTCGAATGAATTCTCTTCTCTCTGTCATCTCATGTCGTGACTCTCGATTCTTCTCGTGCGGTCGTTCAATCGTCGAGAGATGTCGACTTCAACCGAGTTCTCTTGCGCCGCCCTTAGTATCATGCCTCCATCAGATTCATGAAGCCCTAGATTTGACGGTCAGATTTACTTCAATATGCTTGGTTTGTATTGTCCATTCTCTAGCCATTTATTCTTCGTATTGTTATTATTTGGTGTTTCTGAAACTCAATTGCTCTTTGTTTTAGGGTTTTGCTTTTTTGATATGTTGATTGGTAATTAATGTGCTCTTTCATGAAATCCATTCTCAGTTCTCATCTCCAACCTCAAAGCCTACAAATCTCTTTTACTCGTTGGTATGTTTATTAGTAATGAGCGTGCTCTTTCACGATTTCCTTCTTTCACTTGTTTCTTCTCAGTTTTAAGTTATATTTGTTAGTAATTTCTTATGATTACTTTTTAGTTCTTTTTTAGTGGATGTTTGGTTAGTGTTTTGTTTACTGTTTAGTGACCATGTGTTTGTTTCCATGTCATCTTTGAATATTGTTTGTATATTCATAAGGGCCTCACGCTATTTATGCATGTGTATGCTTGAGTAGTGTTTGAGCAGCTTACAACTTATATATATGTTTTTCATACTGTTTACCAAGTTCAAATGTCCAACGTTTTCTTATTTTCTGCTAAATTCAATTTTTCAGTAGAAACGTGTTTCACGGTCTTTGGAAAGAAGCTAATGCTTCAATTTTGACATTAACTATTGATGATAGCAATGTTAATGAAGAGGCAAATGCACAAGCTCTGGCATATCTATATGGGCATCACCCTAAGCTTAACGATAACATTGCATTTCGTGTTCTTACAGCTGCATCTTTTCTTGACCTTCGGGTGCTTGTGATCATTTGATACAAGTTCTATCTATTCTTGTATGCTTGTCATGGATAAAACATAATCAATTTCATGCATCTTTCTATTTATACCAATTTTCCTTTCTAATGGGTATGGTGTTAGGATTTTTATCGTGCATATCTCTTCAATCTGGCAGGTGATACCAAAACTTTCTTCTCAAACTTTGTATGCATGACTGACCTCAGATGAACTATGGGTTCCTAGTGAGGAGAAAAGGTAAGAAGAAGTTGTCTATGTCATATTTTAGTTTTGTGATTGAGATATTGAAATTGATAAGATTGTGGGTAACATATTGTTTTCATTCTCACAAGTAAGGTTTCAGTTGCCTCTGAACACGCTCCTTGCAAAAGCTTCTCTCCGCAAAGCAAATTATATTGAGGAAGGGGCCAATTCTGAGATGGGAACAAATATTTATGTGGATGCTTCCAAATTAAAAGAAAAGAACGTGATTTATGGAAGCCCTAATAAAATGTTGGAATTTGAATTAGGGCATATGTGTTTTAAAGATACAACCGAAGATTTGCATCGTCACCACAGGTAATTACATTAGTTATCTTCTTAAAGATTATTTTCTAGGATTCAAATAAATTACTAAGTTATATGTTACGATCAGTGTGATGAAATTCATCTAGTGGTTTTCTATTCATTATGGGTTTCATTCTTTTTTGTGTGTGTATTATCCTCATAAAAAGGAGTTAATAAAAGTGTTTTTGGTGAATTCTTGCTTCCATTTTAAAAATTTGTTGTCCAGGGACCAGGTGTAATTTTTTGAACTGTTTTTTTTTTTTTTTTCAATTCTGTATTTTTAAGTTTCTTTGTGCAAATCTGCTCATTTTTTTAATTGTTTCTAAATTGCTCTTTACTAATTATGTCTTATTTTTTTTTGGATTTTTGTTGCTGCTCTAGCTCTAATGATTTTTATGGATTTCTATTACATACTATTTGTGTTTTTATTTTTTGTTGTTTCAGATGCAAATAAAGTTGGCGACAAAGTTGAGGACGGTAATGATGTTTTATTTCTGATTGTATGACCATTTTTAGACATTTGTAATCGTAGTAATTGAAGTATAAGTTAACGGGTTTTTTTTTTAATTGACAAACATTGTTATTCTTTTTTATGGTGATGTAAAATTCTTGTGCTATTAATAGTCCAGTTTTGGAAATAAATGTATTTTCATTCTTGAGGTGATCTTCTTTGCTTTTGGTTGACTTTAGCGTTCCTTAGGCGCATACACTATAAGCACGATTGGTGCCAATAATTTTGAACAAGTTCAATTATTAATTTGATTCAAATTTTTATTTTTATTTTTGTTAAAAAATCAAAATGGATATTGAATCTTGTTGGTTGATTTTGCCAAATTGAATGATCTTATTTTTTCTTTTCTTTTTTTCTTTGGTTTTGTGCCATGTTTTGTTATAGGAACAAACTGCTAAGGAAACAGTCGAAGCAGCTGCAGAAGAAGCTTATAAAATTAATTTCACTCAGATGTTCCAACCCCAATGTTCAGTAGGAAGGTGTAGTGGATGGAGATAGTCCAACCCCAATGTTTTTCTATTTTTTTTGTGAAAATCAGTTATGTTCTAGTTATTTTCTTTGTTTTTATTGTTTCAAAGCCTCTTAAAGAGGTGTGAAGAAGTTGATGATAAGGGCTCTTACAGGACGCACCATCAGCATCCCTCTTTTGTGTTTTTCATGTTGGTGTAGAAAATGAAATTCATTTTTTATAGTATTTTTTTTTTTATAAAATGGTATTGTAATTTTATTTTATTTTAATATAGATATGTGAAACTATCACAGTTTTTAAAGGTGATAGAAGAGAGTAAACATCTCAATTTGTTTCAAAACTAAGATAAAAATCGTTTAAATAATCACAGTTTTTCACTTTTATCACATAAATATGATATTTTTAATCACATTTTAAAATTGAGATATTAGATGGACTAACCATCTCGTTTTTTAACTATGATAAAAAAAATATATCATCTCGGATTTTAACTGTGATAAAAAGCTTACTTTTAATCACACCGCATACTTTCACGGTCAGGTTTGGAGCCAAAAACTGTGATAAAAACATTTTTATCACGGTTTTTAACCGTGATAAAAAAAAAAAAAAAAAAAAAAAAAAAAAAAAAAAAAAAAAAGCCTTTTTTCTTGTAGTGGCACTACTCAATTGTTCTTCGCATTCGTTGGTATGTCCAAGGCACTTTATTTCATGGACTTTATTTCTCAGATCAGTCTACTCCCACCTTACAGTCTTATTTTGACGCTGACTCAGCAAAGGATCCCACAGATAGACGTTCTACCATCGATTACTATTTCTTCTTGGATAATTCTCTCACTTCCTGGCGTGGTAAGAAATTAATCATGGTTGTCTACTCCAGTACTGAAGTAGAGTATTGTATCATCGTTGACGCAACACGAGAACTACTTTGACTTTCTCGGCTCCTCTCTAACACAAGAGTATCCTCCTATACTATCACTATTTTAAATTGTTACAATATGATTGCTATTCAAATATCCCACAATTACGTTTTCCACGAGCTTACCAAACATGTCAAGATTGACTGTCACTTAATCCATTTCTAGAATCTCCAAAATATTGTTTGTCTATGCTCCATCAATTCTGTCGATCTTAAACAACATATATTTTCACCAAGGATGTACACTTTCACACTTTGGATTGCAAACACAAGTTTATGTCTACGTTAGTACCTTGAGTTTGAGGCGGAATATTAATACATGTATATGAGCCTTGGACCATTAGGTCAAATCCTAGGGCCATTAGACCATTAGGCCAAATCCTAGAGCCATTAGGGATAAAATTCTAGTCACCGTCTATATTTAAACATTCTATGCATTTCTCTATTTTTATAATTTTTATACATATCAATACAAATGTCTCATATTTTCTCTCAATATTTATCTTTCTATTATTTTAACATGTTCCATGATAGTGAAGCGGTTGCCCAGCTATTTCTCCTATCATGGTGTTAAAAGTTGATATGCATATTCTCTCTTCGGTATGTCATTGAAAACTTCTTTTAAACGTATTCCAAATTAAATGCTTTTAGTCACGAAATAGATCCCGACAAAAAGTTATTGAATATTTTAAGCATACAAGAAATGCAGCAATGTAGGTGATAGTAAAAAAGGTGGCTCCAAAGTTATTCCGCCTTTTCTAATATTCTAAATCACTTTATCACCCCCATAAATATTTGGACTGGATTCAACAGTAATTAGCAACATCCAAGTTTAAAGTGTTGAACAGTAAATTTCCTGGTGCAATATGGAGTGCAAAATATTTGGAAAGCCCATCACTAACTCAACTCTTGAGGGGATGCCTGAGTATACTGGCAAGACAAGAACACGCATCGACAGGGCGTGGGCGGCTCTCAACATGAAAAACGCTGCTCGCAAGTACTTGGACAATCTACAGGCATCTGTGCCTAATCTCATCGCCATTGCACCTGCCACTTTCACTGCGGCTGGCAATATCGCAAATGCAGTTGCAAAGAAAAAATTGCACGACAATCTTAATGACATCCACATTGCTGTCTTCATTCACAATGCGACCGAAAACCCTAGAAGACTGGTCGACAAACATGTTTGGAAAGGTTCAGCATTAAACGCCGTTGAAAAGATAGAAAATGGACAGGTGGGGCATTTGTCCACACTGGTAAGTTGCATGGTGGAGCATCTGCTGCACTTGTCTATCGCGCTGAGAATGCAAAAGAGTGTGAATCTGACTGGATGTTGTCGTGGTTCACCCTTGATACTCCTATAAACAAGGTAATTTTAATTATATCTCTTCATGCTTGAATTAATGTTGTTGTTTAACCATACAATCGATGAATTTATAAATTATATATATGTGTTTTACTTACAACAACTGTAGGGTCACACGGAGATTAGGGAACCCAACTACTTCCAAGGTAAAGTTTGGGACGAATTACATTATAAATTAAAAGAGAAACAGAAGATTGGCCCTGGGCTACATGATAGGCAAAGGGGACTCTTAGCATCGGTGTGTATTGGCCTAGGAATTAAGCCAACAATATGTGGCCTTCATAATGCCAGACGGACTTGAATCACCATTTGTTCATGGTTGAACGTTGACGGTTATAGTACGGGGATATTTTACACTTATTGCAATAAGAGATCAAATGGAGTAATGATCGATCGGTTGTGACCTTTATTTAATGTTAGTCTATGTTTATCATCGTTGCGTCTTCTTATTTTAATAAATGTGCGAGCATGTATCCCTTATGTGTTCTGTAACTGCACACTCTTGTCAAATAAACAAAAGTTTGTACTTTCCTTTATCAAATTAAAAGTTTGTCTACAATATTTCTAAATAAAACATGGAAAGGGAAGTGTCATTTTATTGCCTTTGTATTGTAATTTGTATTCAGCGTTGGAGTTCCTCTTCGGTTGGTATTCCTTTTTATGTGTTGCACTAGTTAGAAGATAATTACAAGGTTAACCATATGCAAATATAAATATAATTCCATTAAAGTTACAAAGTTCCTGTAATTAATGTGATATATGGTGTTGGACTATTTAATAGGATTAGTTACACTTTGTACCCCCAACGGCTAGATCAAATTGTACTTTAGACTCTTATATTATTTTCATCAGCACTTACACCTCCGTGCTTCAGTGCAACAATTACATTTCTATTAACTTTAAAGATCAAACCTCAAAAATCAACGAAAATAAATTATTTAATGTTAATTGACATTTATACTCTTTATTAAATAAATCACATTAATTCAATTAAAAAAAAAAAATTGGGTGATTTAGACACATTCAAAAGTTTAAGGGTACAAAATGATAATTAACCATATCATCATCTACACCATTCAGCGTCATCATCTTCGCCTGTTTCCTTCACGGCTGAACACACAACCACACCTAGGCAAATATCACCTCCACCACCGATGGCAATACCACACCAACGGATGACCGCCAACCATTTTCATCTCTCTCTCATTTCTCTTCTCTTTACTTGTAATATACAAATACATACACATATATATAGTAAGAGAGAGATCCGAACTCGAATCTAGATCTGAAGCTCAAATCTCTCTCTCATTATATATATGTCTATATATGTATTTGTATATATGTTACAAAGAGAGATAGAGGAAATGAGAGAAGAGAGAGCGTAATAGAGAGAGGGAGAGAGAAATAGAGAGAATGGTACTTTCGATGCAAAGCATTACTTCGGAGTCGAACACAATGGTCACCAGAACATAATGGTGTTGTGGAAAGTAATTATCAACATATTATTCAAATAACCTTAGCACTTCTCCATCAATCCCACTTACCTGATCAGTATTGGCTAGAAGCTTGCTTACTTCCAATTATTTGATCAATAGACTACCCAAACCTGTACTTGAGTTTAAAACTCCATATGGATGTTCATTTAAACAAAACTTGACTACACTAATATGAGAGTGTTCGGTTCCCGATGTTCTCTTTGGATTAGCCTTTATACTCGACATAAATTGCAAGCTAGGTCTACACAGTGCATATTACTTGGCTAGTGCATGTCCTCGTGCTAAAGTACATAGATGTCTTGAGATACAAACACACAAAGTCTATGTTTTTTTTATAGGCAAATAACTGCATTAGATTACGGTAATAGGATCTTCCTTACTACACAATAAGAGGCTTACCATGAAGCCCACAAGACTCCCCCCAAAAGCAAACATTACAATCATACAAAAATAAAACCGGATACCCCTAACTAAGAAAATGAGAGCTCACCCAATGCCAATATGCTAAAACCTGGGTGGCCCCAGGGTACTGGAACAAATACCAAAACACGTACCATTACATACACCACCACTATGATCTTTACCAAAACAAAATACAAGAAAATCCCACCAATAAGGCCCAAGTTGAACAGTGCCAACACCCTGTTCAACTTTGGTTCCCCCTCCCCCCCCCCCCCCCCCCCCCCTTCTCCCTCTCCTTCTTTCATCTCCTCACATGATTCTAATCTAAGTGACATCAGCACAGTTATTTCACCTCCTATAGTTTATTTTATCTCTCCAAGTCATTCCACTCCACTTATCTCATCCATCACTCCTAATACTCCTACACCTTTCTACTCTACTACTATACCTATTCCCTTTCATCACATGTTCACAAGGTCAAAAGTTGGCATCTCCAAACCAAATCTCCAGTATCTTGCATTATTTTCCTCCACTCATCTAGATGAACGTACATCATATACTTAAGCTTCCAAACATCCAAAATGGAGAATAACATGTCTTGAACTAACATGAGACATTTAATCTAGTGGTCAAACAACCAATTGTAAGAGTTGTTATGTATTTGGCTCTTCAGAATCAATGGTCTCTCAAGCAACTTGATATCAGCAATGCTTTTTTGCAAGTTTCACTTGAGGAAGATGTTTACATGCAACAACCTCAAGGTTATGTAGATCCTTCATTTTCTAATCATGTCTACAAAATTCAAAAAAACCTATATATTGACTTAAACAAACTCCAAGGGTCCAGTTCTCTATGTTCTCTAATTTTCTTATACAATTGGGCTTGAAAGTCAGTAATGTTGATCATTCCCTATTTGTTCATCATACACCTACCCATACAACTGTTCTCCTTGTCTATGTGGATGACATTATAGTTACAGGAAATTCTCCCAAGGCTGTTGATTCTCTCATATATGAACTAAGTGTCAAATATGCTATGAAAGATTTGGGGACACTGTCATATTTTTTAGGACTATAAGTCACAACCAATTCTCAAGGGATTCTATTGCATTAATCCAAATATGTTGTTGAATTGCTCAACAAACCTGGCATGACTTCTTGCAAACCTGCTTTCACTCATACTTGCACCAGATATCTCAAACCTTAGCCACATAGTTATGAGCTCTATCTTGATCCCAAATTTTTGAGAAGCCTTGTTGGTTCTCTTAAATATCTTACCATTACAAGACTTGGAATTTTCTTCTCTGTAAATTCAGTTTGTCAATTTATGTATAATGCTACAAATCAAAACTCTGTTGCAGTCAAACGAATACTCAGATTTATTCAAGGAACTCTATCTCATGGCCTATAATTCTCTCCTAGTCCACCAATAATAACAGCATTCTATTTTATGCATATTATAAAAAAACGGTTATAAATTAGTTTTTTTTTTGTCTATTAGTTTTGAGTAAAAGTACTTTTGTTAACAAAATATATATTTTTTTAGAAAGAAAAAAAAAATACTTGAAAAAAGTATTACTAAATGGTGACTAAATTAATTTTAAGGCTCATTTATATATTCTGCACAGTTAAAAGTGTAGATTTGACTTGCTTAATTTAGAAGTACATATACTTTCCTAAAATGATAGCTAGGAACATGGTCTCACCTTGTCAAGATAATACTAATTTTGAATCAAATAGACTTTTGCCACTTTATTCCATGATAGTGAATTTTTTTCCATTTCCACTTTCACGAAGTCAAAAATTTAGGCTCGTTGGTTAGTCCCAACCCAAAAATTTTGAGTTTGATTTTTGAGAACGCATTTGGCAAACACAAAACTCAACTCAACCCAACCTAAAAATAGGAATTGATTTTCAAAATCCTAAAGAAACTAGAAACAAAAAAAAATTATTTTTTTTTTTGTCCAAAAAATTCAACCAAAGTTCTCAACTTCCGATTTCATCTGTCAGTCAACCACCACCGTCTGCCGCTGCCGGCCGCCCCCGGTCGCCGCCGCCGTCATCCGACGCCGTCCGGCGACCGACCGCCGTCTCCGCCCACCTCCGGCGACCTTCCGCTGCCGTGGCCACCTCCAACGACCGTCCAAGCCGCCGGCGTCCACCTCTGGCGACCGTCACTGGCCACCTCCGCCGCCACCGTCCAGCCGCCACCAAAAAAAAAAAAATTCAAAAACAAAAAATTAGTTTTAGGATAAAATCGTTACCAAACATATTCTGTTCTCAGCACAAAACAAAAATTGTCGTTACTAAACATAATTATGTTCCCAAAATTTCCAACCCAACCCAACCCAATTCAACTCAACCCAACCCATTCCAATTGGGTTCAGAAAAGTGGAAACACTAACCAAACGCCACCTTAGATATTCCGTCCCTGTGGTATATATGTTTCATGAATTCTCTTTTTTTCTCTTTTTAAATATTCTAAATTATTTCTTTTAAGTTGTTTTTGGGTAAGGTAATTGAAGGTGGGATTTTATTCTAAAAATAAATTTCACAATTTCTTTTCCATTAAATCTCTTGTTTAGGTACTACTAAAAACAATTTGCAAAATCCATTGAATTTGTAAAATGGATTTTCAAATGAAGAAATATGATTTACAAATTCCCTAAAAACAAGTGTTCGGTGGCTACGACGATTAGGACTTGCGATCAAGAAGGTTGAGCGTGAGCCATGGAAAGGCGAAGGAGTGAAATTGTCTGAGCGTGAGGGTAATTGAGGGCCCTTATAACAAATACGTGAGCGGGAGACGATTTTCGCTTTGGCGCCAACACAAAACGACATCGTATTGTTGTTGGCTTTCAATTTTAATATCTTTTTTTTTTAATTATTTATTTTATTATACATATTAGAACACCATTAATTGACCTTTGATTTCAATTTTAATCTCATTTTTTAATTTATTTTATTATATCTATTAAGGCACAATTAATTGACCTATAATTAAATTATTCATTTACAATAAGACACAAAATTGTGCCCTAATATAATATTTGTTTTGGGACAACAAGTCACAACCAATTCTCAAGGGATTCTATTGCATTAATCCAAATATGTTGTTGAATTGCTCAACAAAACTGGCATGACTTCTTGCAAACCTGCTTTCACTCATACTTGCACCAGATATCTCAAACCTTAGCCACATAGTTATGAGCTCTATCTTGATCCCAAATTTTTTAGAAGCCTTGTTGGTTCTCTTAAATATCTCACCATTACAAGACCTGAACTTTTCTTCTCTGTAAATTCAGTTTGTCAATTTATGTATAATGCTACAAATCAAAACTTTGTTGTAGTCAAACGAATACTCAGACTTATTCAAGGAACCCTATCTCAAGGTCTACAATTCTCTCCTAGTCCACCAATAATAACAGCATTCTATGATGCTGACTGGGCAAACAGTGTTCCTAACAGGAGATCTACCTCAAGTTAGTGTGTTTATCAAGGCTCCAATCTTATTTTTCAGGCTTCAAACAGTAGCTTTCTCTTCCACGGAGGCTGAATATAGATCTCTTGTTCAAGCAACCTCTGAAATTACTTGGATTCAACATCTTCTTCAGGATCTTCTTGTGGATCACCTTACTCTACCTATCCTATGATGCGACATTTGTGCCTTATCTTTGGTTGTCAATTTTGTTTTCCATGTTCGAACAAAATATATTGAGGTTGATTACCACTTTATTTGGGAAAATATGGTAAATAAAGAACTTCAGGGAGCTCATGTGGCTTCTCTGGATCAATTGGTTGAACCAAACCTCTTGGTTTTACTCAATTTCAATATTTTCAGACCAAGCTAATGGTTCAAAACATTCATGAGCTTGAGGGGGAATGTCAAGGCATAAGAGATTCAACCAAAAACACTCAATAGAATATTGTCAACCATTGCAGTCTAAGTTCAAGACTATGCCTCAGCGAGTGGATTACAACTAGTTGATGTGGTAAAACGATTAGGAGTTTGTTAGCCTATTTGTTTCTCTTGTTTGTTAGTATAACTCACTTAATTTGTTGGTTGTCATAACCATTTTCTGTTATTCATTGTGTGTGTATATGTGCTCTTTTGTAGCTCTCTAATGATCAATCGATGAATAAAATTTTCCTAAATTTTCTCTCATCCTCTTATTATTCTTGTCAAGTTCTTTGTAATTATGAACTCCATCTTCTAAAATTTGATAAGAATTAAAAAATATTAAATTATATAGATAATATCAAATATTATATGTGTATTATCAAAAACGCTTATAAATTATTATTTTTTTCTTTTAGTTTTGAGTAAAAGTATTTTATTTTTTTTAACAAAATATATATGTTTTTAGAAAAAAATACTTGAAAAAGTATTACTAAATGGTGACTAAATTCATTTTAAAGCTCATTTATCTATTCTGCACAATTAAAAGTGTAGATTTGGCTTGATTAATTTAGAAGTATATATACTTTCCTAAAATGATAGCTAGGAATATGGTCTCACCTTATCAAGATAATACTAATTTCGAATCAAATACACTTTTGCCACTTCGTTCCATGATAGTGAAAAATTTTCCATTTCCACTATCACGCAGTCAAAAGTTTAGATATTCCGTCTTTGTGGTATATATGTATCATGAATTTTATTTTATTTTTTAAAATATTCTAAATTATTGCTTTTAATTTTCTTTTGGTAAAGTAATTGAAAGAGTGATTTCATTGAAAAAAAAAATAAAAAAATCATGATTTCTATTCCCTTATCTCTTATTTAGGTACTACTAAAATGAATTTGTAAAATCCATTGAATTTATAAAATAGATTTTCAAAGGAAAAAATATGATTTCCAAATCTCTTCAAACAAGTGTTATTTCGAAATCCCTCCACATGATGAGTTCACTTCATGCGTAATTAAAATAGTATTACTAACAATATATAATTAAAATTATATTACTGAAATAATTATAAAATAGTATAATTAAAATAATAATAATAATAATAATAATAATAATAATTGTTGATCCTAAAATTTTAATGATGACAATTAACTTTGATATTTTCTTTAAAATAAAATATAACCACACTTCTCCTAAATCCGAGGACGGATTCTTTAACTCATTTAAATACCATAATGAAGATTTCAATAATGCACAATTTAAAAATACTTAATAAAACACAATTTTTAAATTTCTCCCTTTTGATTAAAACACAGTTTTTAGAATACTCTCCCTACATAAAACATTACTTATTTCTCTCCATTTGTCATCTTCAAAAACAAATTTAGGTAGGAAAGGAGAAAACAATAAACATGTAACTCACTCCAGGCAAACATCATTATACCTAGCCATTCTCAAACCGCGAATTATTTTCACAAACTGATCTTCCGCTAGTGGTTTGGTAAAAACATCTACAAGTTGGTCGGAAGTATCAATATACTTAATAATAATATCCCTTTTTCTGAATGTGATCACGAATAAATTGATATCTAATCTCTATGTGCTTAATTTGTGAGTGTTGTGTAGGATTCTTACTTAGACATATAGTACTTTTATTATCACAAAAGCTCGGGACCTCCTCCATACAAACTCCAAAATCATTTAACTGTTACTTAATATATAAAATTTGAACACAATAGTTACCAGCTGCCACGTATTCAGCCTTAGTAGTAGACAAGGCTATCGAATTTTGTTTCTTGCTTGACCAATAAACCAAAGCATATCCTAACAAATGACATGATCCGCTTGTGCTTTTTAGCTCAACTTCGCAACCGGCAAAATCAACGTCGGAGTAACTTACCAATTTAAAATCACTCCCCCTAGGATACCATAATCCTAGGTCAGTTGTCCCCATTAAATAAAGAAAAATTCGCTTAATCGTAGTCAAGTGCGATTTTTTAGGACAAGACTGAAATCTAACACAAAGACAAATATTATACATAATGTCAGATCTACTAGTAATTAAATACAACAAGCTACCAATCATACCTCGATACATTTTTTTCATTAACACTTTTGCCCGTATCGTCTTTTTCAATTTTTGTAGCGGTTGTCATGGGAGTTTTGTACTCTTTAGCTCCTTCCAAGCCTTATTTCTTTAACAGCTCCTTGGTATATTTTGCTTGGTTTATAAATATCCCTTTTTTGATTTGCTTAATTTGTAATTCAAGAAAGAAATTCAGCTCTCCCATCATACTCATTTCAAATTCAACCTGCATTATCTTAGTAAACTCTTGGCAAAGATCCACATTAGTAGATCCAAAAATGATATCATCAACATATACTTGTACTAATAGGATATCATAATCTGTTTACTTTACAAATAGTGTTATATCACAAATACTCCTTCGAAAACTATTTTCGATCAAATATCAGCTACGTTTCTCATACCAAGCTCTCGGAGCTTGTTTGAGCACGTACAAAGCCTTGCGAAATTTAAATACATGATAGAAAATTTTGTCATTTTCAAATTCCGGGGGTTGTTCCACATAAACTTCTTCAATTAGAAAGCCATTTAGAAATGCACTCTTTACATCCATTTAATAAAGCTTAAAATTACATGAACATGCAAAGGTAGGTAGCATTCTAATTGCTTCTAGTCTAGCAACAGGAGCATAAGTTTCATCATAATCAATTCCATCATCTTGATTATAGCCATGTGCCACTAATCATGCTTTATTTCTAATTATCATACCAGATTCATCCTTTTTGTTTCTAAATACCCATTTAGTACCTATAACTGGATGAAAATCCGATCTCGGAACAAGACACCATACTTTGTTCCGCTCAAATTGAACTAATTCATCTTGCATTGCGAAAATCCAAGATTCATCAATTAGCATCTCATTTATATTTTTAGGCTCAATTTGAGATAAGAAAACAAGATTAATTATATCTCTAAGAGAGGATCGAGTACTTACACTTTTTTCAAAATTACCGATGATTTCTTTAATTGAATGCCCTGGTACTTTCTTTATAACTCTTGGTAAAGTCAAATCCTTCTCCTTAGGTTCCTCCTTTTGTTGATACTCATTTGGTGCATCATTACCTTAGTTTTGGTTTTTTAAGATACATGCATCATCATCATCCAAAATCTTTATTAACAAGTATGGATCAGTTTCCTCAAAAACGACATGCACAGTTTCTTCTACTACTAAAGTACGTTTATTATAGACTCTATAAGCCTTACTGTTAATAGCATATCTAATAAAAATCCCATAATCGAATTTAGCATCAAATTTACCAAGATTATCCTTATCATTCAAAATAAAACATTTGCATTCAAAGACTTTAAAATATGAAATATTAGGAGTATTACTATTCTAGATTTTATATGGAATTTTGTTAAACCCTCTACGAATTGATACCCGATTTACCACGTGACAAGCGGTACTTACTGCTTCGGTCCAGAAGTAGGTTGGTAAACGATTTTTATTTAGCATTGTTCTAGCCATCTCTTAAAGCGTTTTGTTCTTCCTTTTTACTACACCATTTTGTTGCGGTGATCTTGATGCAGAAAAGTTGTAAGCATAATCATGCTCATCACAATAACTTACCACTTCATCATTCTTAAATTCTTTTCCTCTGTCACTACGAATGTTAATAATAGAACATTACTTCTCATTTTGAACACGTTTACATAATTTAGCAAGAACGGAAGCAACTTCACTTTTCTTAGCAAGAAAGTATACCCAGGTAAGTCTAGAATAATCATCAAGTATAACAAATGCATAGAATTTACCACCAAAACTAGCAACAGAGTTAGGCCCAAATAAATCAAGATGCAATTATTCAAGACATCTAGACGTGGACGTGTGCATCTTTTTCTTAAATGATGATCTCACTTTCTTGCCTAATTGACATGCATCACATATTTTATCCTTCACATATTTCAAATCAGGTAGACCGCGCATAAGATTTTTTTTAGATAAGCTAGAAATTAACTTCATACTAGCATGACCAAGTCTTCTATGCCATAACCAACTATTTTCAAATAAAACATTCAAACAAGATAAATTTTGAGAATTAAAATCATCAAAAGAGCAAGTATAAATATTCTCAAAACGTGATGCAACTAACA
The DNA here is from genome assembly GCA_016647705.1 of Eucommia ulmoides. Classification (NCBI taxonomy): domain Eukaryota; kingdom Viridiplantae; phylum Streptophyta; class Magnoliopsida; order Garryales; family Eucommiaceae; genus Eucommia; species Eucommia ulmoides. The sequence continues at coordinate 5,682,347 of CM028332.1, read as the reverse complement.
AAATACTACTATCATGACTATTCTTAATGATGCATCTATCATGATCAAATATAACGTTATATCCCTTGTCACATAGTTGACTAATACTAAGCAAATTATGTTTAAATTCATCAACTAGTAACACATCTTTAATCATAGTAGTACCATTATCAATATTACATATACCGATAATTTTACCCTTTATGTTGTCTCCAAAAGTCACATGACCTCCATCTTTAGGTGTCAATGATGTAAATTTTTCTTTATCTCCCGTTATGTGTCGAGAATAACCACTATATAGGAACCATTTGTCCTTACTTATTGACGTTTTTAGAATAAATTGCAAGGAGCACCTCAAATAGTTCCTAAGTGGTACCCAGCCTACGTGGGTCCGATCTTGTTAGTCGGGATAATTTTTGTTCCTTTCAAAACCCAAACTTGTCTACAATTAGATAGTTTTGCAAAACATCTACGAATAGTATGCCCCACAGCAGTACATTTAAAACATCTAACAAGATCCCTGATTTCATAAAAGAATTTATGAAAGCATTTTTGTTTAAGATTTTTCTGAAATCCAATACCAGCCTTATCAAAAACTCCACGTAAACTTCCCAAAAGCATTTTCAAATTATTTTCATCGTCGATAAATTTGAGAACAATTGATTGCAGATCTATCAATTTAGATTTAACCTATTGTTTTCAAATTCAAAATCCACCACTTGCTTGTTTAATGTGTTAATTGTACTTTGAATGGCATTTATTTTAGAACACTGATTTTTATAATCATGTTAAAGTTCTTGATAAATATCAAAAAATTCATCAAAATTTAAAGGACAAGAACTTAAACAATCGGTTACCTCACCCCCAGTGGCCATTAATGCAAGCATGGATGTATCCTCACTATTTGATTCTTCCGAGCTACTTGAATAGGTATCATCGCAAGTAGCCTTCATCGATTTCTTCTTACTCTTCTTCGCATTCTTCTTTTCTTTCTTCTTCTTCTCGTTTTCTTTATCCTTCTTCGGTTCGGGACAATCATTTTGAAAATGATCAATTTTATGACAGTTGTAGCATTCTACTTTGAACATGTTGAGATTTCTTTTCCCACAAAATGTACGCCAAGTCATTCTTCTAAAATTATTTATGAGAAGTGATACATTCTTCTCTTGCTCACTATCAAGGCTTTCATCATCAATGTCATCCATTTCTTCAATTTTTTGAACTTTTAGTGCTAAGCATTTCCTCTTGCTATTTCCAGTATCATCCTTGTAGCCTTTGATCACCGATTCATGAGTCATCAAATTATCGATTAGATCATCGATGTCATATTTTCCTAGATCCTTGGCTTCCTCAATTGCTGTCACTTTTAACTCCCATATTTTCGTTAAGGACCTTAGGACCTTTCGTATTCTATCCTCCATGGAGTACAGCTTTCCGAGTTGGTTCATACTATTGCATATGTTGTTGAAGCGAGTGTACATCTTATGAATCGATTCATTCTCCTCCATCATGAACAGATCAAATTTTCTCATGAGTGCATTGATCTTTTACTGCTTCACTTGACTTGTCCCTTCATGGGTAACTTGTAACTTATCTCACATCTCCTTTGTGGATTTACAACCTAAAACTCTAGAATACTCATTAGCATCTAAAGAACAAAAGAAAATATTGATAGCTTGAGAATTAATAGAGAGTTTTTGCTTATCGGAAGTAATGAGTTGTTCCTTCTTCTTCTTAACTCCGTTTTCCATTGGAATGAATGGACCATCCTCAATTGTTAGCCACATGTCATAATTTGTAACCTGAAGAAAGGCTATCATCCTGTCTTTCCAAAACGAGTTATTTTTACCTGCAAACAAGGGTGGTCGATGCATAGACTGCCCCTCAGTTAATGTGCCTACTATGTATGCCATGTCATCTTTGTTAGCAAAATAGATTCGAATTAAACCAGCTCTGATATCAATTGTTGGCCCAGTAGAATACCCAAGATGAGAGTGAATTGGATAATTAAAAATAATCAGAATAAAATCCAATAAATCAAATAATTAATTTTAAGCCTAAATTAATTATTATCTTTATAACACAGCGAAATTATAATAAGTATAAGTGCACACCACAAACAACAAAGATAAACAAATTAGGAAAGCAGTACACCAGAGATTTATACTGGTTCACCAAGCTACTCTTGGCTAATCCAGTCCCCTGAGCTCTACGGAGGTCATACCCACTAAAACCAAGATTCCTTTAAAGGTAAAAACCAAACTCATACACCGATTCTTTTACAGACTCAAAATCAACATTTACAATTTCTTTTTTTCAAGCTAAGGAAGAACCTCTACTTTTTACAGGTTAAATAATAACTTAATTCTTTTTAACACTAAGGATCAAGAATCAAAATCTTACCAAAATACTCCAAATATCCTTTTACCCGGTAAGGATTGAACCGTTACAAAATCACTCAAAAATACAATTCTTATCTAGGAAGAATCACTACCTCAATCTCTTTACAGGAAGAAACTGAAACCCAACTATCATTGATTAAATATCCCCAATAATATTTAATCCGTCACAACTCACCAATACAAAAATTGATAAGTAAATCTCACTTGGAGTTTCTACCACCCCAGATAAATAAAAACTCAATTAATATCCCAACTAGTGATAAAAATATGTGAGATGCATAAATCTGATTTGAACAAAATATGGATAGCAAATTAGAGCATTTAATCAGATTCAAGAAATTGTTTGAAAAAATATTTTCTTCAAAAAATGAAAAACAATTTCTAAGATCAATTTTCAAATATAAAATAATAAACAAGCAATAATCAATATGGAAAGATCTCACCCAGAATCTACAGTATTAATGATTAGAATAATGTAGCTTCAATTTCGGTATCAGCAAAAATTGATCGCAGTTGATTATCATAATCACTCTTAGAACAGCTCACAATAACTTAGAATGATAACTCTTATAAAAGTTCTCTCAAAATGATATAAAGTGACTATCTCTCTTAGAATGATTAGCTCTTCTAATGAAATTCGCAAGTCTATATAAAGGCATATGTAATCAGCCTCTTAACGGCTAGTTTACAAGTGTCATGACAATAAAATACTCTTATAGACCCCTTATAACATAAGGATTTCATTTAGGTTCAATTTCACTTAATAACAACTTTTAAAACTCTCAATTAAATCCCCAAAGTATTCCTAAATCAAAATAAATAAGTATAGAATCAATTTTAAGTACTAAATTGAGAAACATTAATAATTAATGAACCATATTGAAATGATTTAATTAGTATATGAACCATATCTCAATTATAGAGAATATCCCCAAAATCTCTCTCAAATCCTAACAAAAAATGGCTACTTTGGATTTAAAATCGGATCAATCAATATCCTGAAACTATGCGTTCAATCGACTGCCCAATCGACTGGAAGATTCTGGAAGTAGCCCATGCAGTTGATAGGTCGACCTCGCGGTCGACTCTTCGATTCAGAGAGTTTGTCATGCTTTCACCGGTCGACCGCTCGATCGACACGTTGATTCAGAGAGTTCAGATATTTTCACCAGTCGACCTGTCGGTCAACTCTTCGATTCAGGATATTTCAGCTTCTTTCTCCGGTCGACTCCTCAATCGACTACTACCTCTTAGATCTTTTATTTGATCTCGTTTTAAACTCATTTTCCTTTATGATTTCGCTCATTTATCCATTTTTATATTTAAATAAGCTCCACTAATACTCTTATATTCCATTTTAGTCGTTCAAAACTATTTTTATTCAATTCACATAGGAGCAAATAATTATACTCAACCAAAATACACATAAAAGATAAAATTCATTTTGTGTCATGTGTGTGTTCCTAAATGAGATATTAGGAGTTAATATTTACCTGGGTTGTTTTTCCTAATGTCTTCTGATGAAGGTATTTTTGGGCACCTCTGAGTTAGCACTTGGGACCCAACCGCGTGTTAACCCTCGCAATGACAAAGACGTATTCCGGAATCCACAACTCTACGCTGGAGCATACACCGACTACAGATCCTCCCTAGAATCTCATTTCCACCCAGAGAGGAGTTATAACCCCTGCAGGGACGTGTTGCTCTAAGCTCTACGCTGTGCCCTCGGCGATCAGTTTCAGGGACTCAGCCGCTCACCTCGACCGGCTCCCCTTTTTACCTTGTTTCTTCTTCAGGACTCCACAGATCTTCGTGCTCCTTCACCAGCTCACCGTCGCAGGCCTGTCAAAAGCCCGCAAGCTTCGGCAAGTGGGCCCAAAAGCCCAAGCCCAACGATTATCTCCTAAACGCCCCCAGATTATCGGCTAAACACAGGGTTTCGACTAATTAATTATGTTTAGGCCCAACTAATCATTCCCAATGCCTATATATATTGGGGGCTATGTAATCCCGAGATACACTTGAATATACTTATATTACGCGCGAGTTCATTTGTTTACTTGCTATATTCTAACATTTTCTCTCTGAACACTGATTACCACGCTGGAGGGGCTTCACCGGGATAAACCCCAATCTGAGCCTTCTACAGGTACACTCCCTGAGAAGTAGGACTTTGGGCACAGTAGGTCAGTCCTCCCAGGACCCAGCACAGCTCACACGAGGACTTTTCAACCGACAACTCCACCTCAGTAAGAAGACTCACCTGTCATTAGACTAGACCATACTCGAAGTGTATGTCAGTTTTATGCACCAACAGTTTGGCGCTGTCTATGAGAACTGAGCAAAAAGCCTTCTCCTGATCACTGCTCTCTGCTCAGCTGAGCTTGAGAGATCACAAGATCCAGTTAGATAGACACAAAATAGAAGAACGAGAAGACATGTCAAACAATCCAAGCGCATACCCCCCAGCTCCTACCAACGAGGATAATTGCCCCCTTCCTATGGTCAGGCAAGACCATCAATTCTTCCACCTGGGGCTACGGGACAAACCTCAAAAGCTATGGATGCATCTCGGGTTGATCTCTTTGAATGCCAAATGCAAGAGTTCAAATCGTATGTACAGCTCCTCCTCACGTGCCTACTGCTGACCCCTGTCCAGGGGGAACCATCTCTCCAGACTGTAGGGCCTGATGAGTGACCCCAAGATCATGAAGCTCGTGTGGAATCTTCAAATGGGTTTGTGCCCAAGGGCCATCCTCCACCTTACCATACTGGGGCTACCGGACTGGAGAGCCCCCCCTTCCCTCCCCGGCCACGTCAAGATCTCATTCTCCATGAATACATGGTGCTAAGGACTGAACAGGGCTACCCTTTAGCTTAGCTTCCCAGCCACGTAGTAAGATCCGACCTGAGGGCCCGTCATGGGCGGGAAGAGACGCCTACCCGCCACCCTCAAGCCACCACGGCGTCCGAGCAGTAGCCAACTATAAGTATGTAACTCAAAAACAGAGACAAACAGTCCTTCATCCTACTGGAGATGGAGATGAAAACCCTCCAGCCTGTCTCCAACAATAGTATTCCGATAACCTGAGTCGCATCTCGACTCTCAACATCGCGAGTAATTTTTTACGGTTACATTCCGACCCCCTGAGTCGCATCCCGGCTCTCGACGTCATGAGTGATTCTCCACGATTGTATTTCAACCCCTGAGTCCTATCTTGGCTCTCGGCATTGCGAGTGGTTCTCCACGGTTACATTCCAACCCCCTGAGTTGCATCCCGATTCTCGGCATCGCGAGTGATTCTCCATGGCTGTATTCCGACCCCCTGATCCATATCTCGATTCTCGGTGTCACAATTGATTCTCCACAGTTGCATTCTAATCCCTAAGTCGCGATAATTCTCTACCCAACCTCTCGACTCTCGGCGTCGCGAGTAACTCTCTGTAAGTCTAATCCCGGCGCTCAGCGTCGAGGGTAACAACCAGACCTTCTCCGAAAGTTAATAGTCTGTACCCGGGGATAGACTTAGCTCATTCACCAAGGGCGGGGCATTGATTGGGTCTGAGGGCCTGCAGCCAAGTACCTTTCCCTACCAATCGACTATAAGTCCAGCGTTCTAAAAGAGAAGGTGCTCCTGCATGAATTAAATGGAGATAACTTGAAACGGTTCTTGAATGAGCCTGACTACGGAGAACTCCCTGATGACCGGCCACAGGGGTCCAACCACTGTGTTGCGCCACTGTGGACCGAGAGGATCAGCTACCCTGGAAAACCCTACTCCTAAGTCCACAACACGATTTCCTTGCAATCAGCTCGTGTCCCAGACTGGGGGGGCTAGTGGCCTATGGAACTGGATGGAGACGAGAAGTTTTTGAAGTTTTTGTAAACTTTTTAAAATTTTACAACTCTAAAAACCATGCTAGGCAAGCAAAGAACGACCTGGTGAAAACATTGAGAAAAATGAGTAGACTCTGAAGTACCTTGGTTATGCCACTCAAAAGCTTATACGCTCGCGCGCAGAAAAACAGGAATAAGTTAAAAGGAGTATACAAAATCCTAAGTCCTAAAAAAGTGGTGGTCTGAGTTTAGTCCTCTCCGCCTTCGTTGCGAGGGGTGTCCGTGCGAGGGGAAGTGGCATCGATTTTGCCTTCCTCAGCCCCCTTGTCAGCACTGTCCTCCTCGGTGTCCCTCTGGTCGGTGCCCTTTTACTTGGCCCCGTCTAGGGCATCAGCCTCGGTATCCCATATCCAGAACCATCAAGTTTGACGGGCACCACCTGGCAGCGCTACTCCTAGCCGATATGGTCTAAATGGAAATAGACACCTCCCTACCACTCTATTCCAAGTCGGTAGGGTCCAGGTAGCTACGGGCACCGCCCTGTCGTGCTACTCCTAGTCGTCAGGGTTCGGGTGACGACCTTCTCCAAGAACGCCATCCAGGAGTGTTGTCCAAAAATTTTGGCCATATCACCTTGGGCCAGCATCATCTTATCTTGCTCCCCTGCCCTGCCGTGCTGCCTTAGGTTGGCAGGGCGCAAATAGTGACCTTCTCCAAATGTATGGGCCACGGGTCCGAGCGAGCAGCGCCCTGACGTGCTCATTGTTCCATTTCTGCAGGCCTCACCAGTCGAGAAAGTCACAGTGAAAAGTGCCACGCATCGGATTAAGGCGTGCAAGGTGCAAGGTGAACCAAGGCTACAAGAATTCCAAAAAAATTGTAAGTTTTCAAAATGTGTCTTGCTTTCCCCTCTATACTACTCCCTCTGCACACATCAAAAAAAAATATTAAAAAGGATGAGGGCAGCGCCTTTCCCTCATTCAAAAAAGAAATATATTAAGAGGGGTGAGGGCAGCGACCTCCCCCTATTCAAAGAAGGAAACAACTATTATGGGGGTGAAGGCAACACCCTCCCCTCATTCAAAAAAAAAATAAATATTAAGAGGGTGAGAGGCGCTGCCTCCCCCCCAATTCAAAAGAAAAAAAAATATTAAAATATAAAAATAGTAAAGGGGAAGGGCACCGCCTCCTCCCCCCTCAACCTAGCCCCAAGTAGGGCATTGGTCCTTTGGGGCCAGCGTGTGGCGTTGGCCCCAAGAGGACCAGCATGCACTGCCAGCAGCTAGCCTTGCAGCCAGCCTATACTGGCCGCAAGGCCAGCATGAAAGGGGGAGGGGGGTTGCCCCCTCCCCTCTCTTTTTATTTTTTATTTATTTAGGGTGCAATTTTGCCCCCTTAAATTTTAACTGGAGGCACAACCCCTCACCTTCTTGTCCGTTCGCAACGCGCACTCTCCTAGGGCATGCCTCAATTCTCTCCGCGATGTAGGTCAGTCCGTGCTCAAGACTTGTTCATGGTGAATGTGTGTCGCCCTGAAAATCAAAAAAATTCGAGGTCGTCCTACCGTGCTACCTGACCCCGGACCCCAACCATATGGGAGCGTATTTCAATTTAGCTTCTCTAAAAAAGTTCAACTCTTGAAAAATCGTCGTCGTGAAATCGAAAAAATTTGGGATGACCCTGCTGTGCTACCTGACCCCGGACCCCAACCATAAGGGAGCGTATTTCAAATTAGCTCCTCTAAAAAATTTCTGAACGCGCCTCGATTTTCCAGAGAAAACCAAAATATATATATATATATATGCTTGGCGCTGGTAAAACGAGAAGGGTTTTTAAAAACGTCGATTTTCTCATTAAAATATACTTAAGCCTGTTTTAGAAAAAGGAGTCGCCACCTAGCATTGGATTTAAATGATGTGCTAGGTCACCATATTTTTCTTTTTTGAAAATAATTTAAAAAAATGGCTTAAGTAAAATTTGACTCCAAAAATAATATGGTCTAACCAGAGATTCGTTTAAAGAGTTCGGGGGTCAGTTACGCTCAGGGAAGGTGTCAAGCACCCCAAGACGTCCGTCCAAAGACGATACCTTATCCGATTAAGTCCAATTAGAATTTAAATCCGAATATTTTTATTTTATTTTTAAATCCTCCTTATATACACATATACACATACACACATTGAGGGAAGTGATCTCCCTTCTAAACCTAGACCGTTCTGATTGAAGGTTGGGAATTTTCCACCTCGTATTGTTAGCACATTATATTTAATACAAATTAAATAAAACACCCGCACACACGCATCGAGGAGAGTAATTCCCTTCTAAATTTAGCCATTCAAATTGAAGGTTGAGAATTTTTCACCTCGTATTGTTAGTACATTATATTTAATACAAATTAAATAAAACACCCGTACACACACATCGAGGAGAGTAATTCCCTTCTAAATTTATGCCGTTCAAATTGAAGGTTGGGAATTTTCCACCTCATATTGTTAGTACATTATATTTAATACAAATTAAATAAAACACCCACACACACGCATCGAGGAGAGTAATTCCCTTCTAAATTTAGCCATTCAAATTGAAGGTTGGGAATTTTTCACCTCGTATTGTTAGCACATTATATTTAATACAAATTAAATAAAACACCCGCACACACGCATCGAGGAGAGTAATTCCCTTCTAAATTTTAGCCATTCAAATTGAAGGTTATGAATTTTTCACCTCGTATTGTTAGCACATTATATTTAATACAAATTAAATAAAACACCCGCACACACGCATCGAGGAGAGTAATTCCCTTCTAAATTTTAGCCATTCAAATTGAAGGTTGGAAATTTTCCACCTCATATTGTTTACTCAAAAAAAAAAAAAAAAAAAAAAAAGAAAATAAAAAGAAAATAAAAAGTAATAAATAAATAAATAAATAAATAATAAAGGAAGAAGAAAAAAAAATCTAATTTACAAAAAAAAAATTAGTATAATAACAACTTAAAAAAAATAAGAGTAAGATTTACAACAGATGAAAATTTACCACCTTCTTGGAGATTTTTCTTCTTCAAAATTACAATAAAATGAAAATAATATTATTTTCTTCAAAAAATTTCTCCAGATTTTCCCTCCCCCTTACAAAAATTCCTCTCAAAAAAAATTTTCCCCTCAAAATCCTCCCCCAAAAAAATCACCCCTCCTGTGTTGTGAGCCTTCATTCTATTTATATAGAATGAAGGCTCAGAGAACCTGCCGAAAAAAAAACGCACAAAGTATGAAAAAGTTAAAAAAATGAGGTGGGTGCACCGAAATTTGGTGCACCCACCTCCTTTTGGGTGTACCAAAATTTGGTGCACCCAAAAGGTGCCTGCCCCTCCCTTGCTGGCCGCACGTGCGACCAGTTTTTGGTCGCACGTGCGACCTTTGTGCACCCCCTACCCCCGTTCGGTCCAGACCTCTCTCGTTCTCGTCTGTTTCTTGTCCATTTTATTCTGAATTAACGCGTTTTTATTCCACTTCGAAAAATCTACAAAACCAAAAAAATAAAAATCAATTACTAATATTTAATTTACTTAAGAGATTAATAAAACTTAATTTAGCAGTATTAAACCGCATAAATACGGTACAATCAAAACAAAATAAATAGAAAAATAAAATAAAGGTAACTATAAAATAAAGTATAATTTTTTGCGAGGCGGTCAAAATGCCGTGTCTACAGCTGCCCCTCTTTGTCATGCAAGTTCCACTTGCTTGGCAAAGATAAAAGACCACGTCATTTTGATCGTCCCATTTTTTATTTTTTTTATTTTTTAGTGTATTTTTTGGTAGTAGAACAAATAAAGTAAAATGACTCATGACGATACTCATGACAAACAAGTGTACGTTTAGAGTAATAAAAGAAGAGTCACGACGAACAAGTGTCCGTTTAGAGAAATAAAAGAATGATTCATGACGATGTTCATGACAAACAAATGTCCGTTTAGAAGATCATTTAGAGTGATAAAAAATTAACTCGTGATGATATTCATGACGAACCAGTGTCTGTTAAGATAATTATTTTAGAGTAATAAAATAATTCATGACGGTACTCATGACGAACATGTGTCCGTTTAGAGGATCGTTTAGAGTAATAAAATGATGACTTACGACGATACTCATGACGAACAAGTGTCTGTTTAGAGAATCGTTTAGAATAATAAAAAATGACTCATGACGATACTCATGACAAACGCGTGTCTGTTTAGAGAATCATTTAGAGTAATAAAATGATTCATGATGGTACTCATGACGAACATATGTCCGTTTAGAGGATTGTTTAGAGTAATAAAAAAATGACTCATGACGATGTTCATGATAAACAAATGTCCGTTTAGAGGATCGTTTAGAGTGATAAAAAAATTTAACTCGTGATGATACTCATGACGAACAAGCGTCTGTTAAGATAATCGTTTAGAGTAATAAAATAATTTATGACGGTACTCATGACGAACATGTGTCCGTTTAGAGGATCGTTTAGAGTAATAAAATGATTCATGATAGTACTCATGACGAACATATGTCCGTTTAGAAGATTGTTTAGAGTAATAAAAAAATGACTCATGACGACGTTCATGATAAACAAATGTCCGTTTAGAGGATCGTTTAGAGTGATAAAAAAATTTAACTCGTGATGATACTCATGACGAACAAGCGTCTGTTAAGATAATCGTTTAGAGTAATAAAATAATTTATGACGGTACTCATGACGAACATGTGTCCGTTTAGAGGATCGTTTAGAGTAATAAAATGATTCATGACGGTACTCATGACGAACATGTGTCCATTTAGAGAATCGTTTAGAGTAATAAAAAAATGACTCATGACGAACACGTGTCCGTTTAGAGGATCGCTTAGAGTAATAAAAATTATTCATGCCCCAGCCCTCTTGGCCAGGGGCTTAAAGAAAGTTCAAGAGTATAAAATATGCCCCAACTTGTGACTGAGCCAGAATGAGAGAGCAAAGATATAAATATGCCCCAGCCGAACTCTCAGATGACCGAACATTTATAGATTGCCTGCGTACCTTAGTATTATGCCGAGGATCAAGTTTAGCGTAGTTCACTTTTCGCCCTTTTCAAGGCAAAACGCATACCTGGACGCTCATTTAGAGCTTTCGAACTTTTAGTAATAAAAGTTTCTAATTTGAACCGGAAGGTAAGAAGTCTTTATGAGAGAGAAATCCATACTTCCCTACCCTTTGAAAACCCTGTAATTGGACAAAAAACACATGCAACACGAAAATTTAGTTTGAAAAACTTGTCACTCTTGACGACTAGCAATTCCGTCCCCCCCTTTTCCGTCGCAATCTCTCATTTGATGGCGCTTGACTTTCTCGGGTCACGGGACAGTATCGGGAGATTTTTCCATTTTTGAATTTAGAAGTCTCGCTTTTCAACTGAGAGTTCGACATGCTTCAGGGTGATGCGAAAATTTTTTTTTAGTTCCCTTCGACTCAGGGGAAGGCCCAACATACCTCATCGAGGTCTCCTTGGCTTGCTCGACTGGATTCTTGTCTTTTCAAATTAGTAGGTGCTTCAATGCTTGGGGTTCTAATACTCCTGCATGCTCTGTGTTTTCTCAAGTCCTGCAAAACTGATTTAGTCCAAAAATGGGTAAATGTTGAAAATTACTAAAATGAGTACCTTCAATACCCGATATGATTTTCTGTGAGATCTTGAGTCAAGAATGTAGAGGAATATGATTCTAATACATTTTCAGACCACAACCAATGTTTCTTTTCTCAAATTCTAATTCCATTCAAATCCATCAAGTTCTGATTCCAAAAAATATCATTTACCGCTAATTTGGACCGAGGCGGAAAATATGAACAAATCTATCTATCATCTTTCTTTCCTCTTCAAATCTCTTCCACATTTATACCAATACTTCTTGTTCGGTTATCCCACTTTTCGTTTTTCCATTTCTTTTATTTTTTTTTTCTCTTTTTTTTTTCTTTTTTCTTTTTTTCTTATTATTTTCTTCTTTTTCCCTTTTTTTTCTTTTCTTTTTTTCTTTTTTTTTTTTATATCGAACTTACAATGATTTAGGGACAACCGAGCTTATCAATGAACTTGATTTTCTTTGGAAATTGAGACCTTCTTGCAACATTTGAAAGTTTCTTCATTGGGATCATTGGCGTGAGATGATTGTATTCCCTTTTTACCATTAAGTAACTCAGACAATAGGCAAATCGGGATATTTACACCCAGTTTCATCAATCACTAAAGTACCACCAAAGATAGTTTGATTAGCTTGCAACAATATATCAAAGCATCGTAAGGACAATGGATACCAATCTTTGACTTTTGAACCCCCCGGTACTTCTGGAATCGCTGACGAATTTGGTTACGGACCTTTTCAGATTTCACCATCGTTTGGATAAACATAATCTTCCTTTGATTATAGTCCCATTGAATTGTGGTCTAACTGTGTATTGAAATCACACATTCACATCCTCACTCAGTCACATCACGTACAACATATGCAGGCAATTTTGGGCACCTGAAATAGTAAGATTCAAACATTAGACCACAGTTTTGAATAAACAGTATTGCATTATTGAAATTTTAAAAGTCATTACAGAGCAAATCCTTTTCCATCCAAAAGACCAACGGGATGGAAAGGTGAGTACGCAAAGATTTTCCAATTTTATCAAAACACCTCGCAAATTTAAAGCAAACAAAAAAATAGTTTTGCAGTCTTTAGATTTTTCAAATTGAGCCTTAGGCACATGACTCGCTCCCATCTCCAATAACATTTTGGTAAAGATTGACTTCACCACCCCTCGAAGGTGCATACTCAGGCAACGGATTCTGCTGACAGTTTGGCGTACCGGCCTCAGGTTTTTTTTTTTAGGAAACGTGATGGCTCCTGTCCGTATAAACTCCTGAATTTTGTCTTTTAGTTGAAAGCATTGCTCAGTCGCATGTCCTCTGGTTCCTAGTGGTATTCACAGAAAGCATTTGAAGAAGCTGCTTTACTCCCAGGTTTAACTTCGTAGAATGGAAGGGGTGTCAGCATCCCTTGCTTCAAACAATTCCGGTACAACTCGGTGATTGAGACCGGAAGGTCTTGTAGCTCTCTGTTGTCGTTCTGGAAATTTCTCCCAGTAGCATAAGGTAGAAGGTCTTGGTGGTATTGGGTTCCTGACCTTGGAGTGCGGTTAGGAATTTGAGGTGGGGTGTTCGGGTGTGGTTGATAGGTATGGTAAGAGGGTGTTGGGTAGGCTTGAGGGTAATATTGGGGAATGTGGTTTTGATAAGGGGGAGGTACATTTTGGTAATAGCGGGGGCGGCTTTGGGAATAGGGTTGGTTTTGAGGATAATTTTAGTTTTGGCGATTTTGAGGAGGGTAGTTGTGATATTGGTTGTTCTGGTTCGGGTAGTTTTGGGGACAAGAAGCTTGGGGGTAGTTCTGGTAATGGGTTTGCCGAGGGGAAACGACAACAGCTACTTCATTTTCTTTCATCTTTGGCGGGGCTGACCTTTTCGTCAGATTGGATTGGGCCCCTTCAATTTTTTCGCTCCTTATTCCTTCTTCCATCACCTCGGCCTATTTGATCACATCGCCGAAAGAAACCACTGCTATGCTTGAGAGATCTCGATAGAACGGCGGTGACTGAATTGACTTGAATATCTCTAATTGAGCCTCCTCGCTCAGCTTAGGGACAACTTTGGCAGCCTCTTCCCTCCAACGAGCAGTATACCTCCGGAAACTTTCGTCTTTATTTTTCAGTATCTGGTAGAGGGTATTGCGGTCTGGCGCGGCATCCCTATTGTACACATATTGCTCACAGAAGACCTCTACCAGATCTTCAAATGTTTTAATCTGTGATAGCTCCAGGGTCATGTACCAGTTGAGAGCCGGTCCTTTCAACGATCTCCGAAACATCTTTAGGCAAATGTCTTCGTTCCGAGCATGAATTCCTAACTCCTCTTTATAAATGCTGACATGCCATTCTGGAGGGCCAGTGCCATCATATTTTGTGAACTCTGGAACCACGAAATTTTCTGGGTACACAATCCCGGGTGGTGCTAACAACTCCTTGTACGTCGCTTTCCTGGACGGCTTCTCCTTTTGCCATTCTTCCATAGTTTTCTCCAATTTCTCCATTTTCAGAAGCCAAGCCGGTGGAGGGCCATTCTCTTCTTTGTTTTCAGTTTCAATGGTCGGGGTCGGTTGGCTATCATTTGAATTGTTTGGTGGAGCAACGACCCTCTCCGGGTGAATGAGGATCTGCGGGGCGGCGGGGCCCGAGCCCTCTGGCGAGGCCTGATAGACATGCCCCTGGATGGGATATGTCGGAGCTCCATAGGCGAAAAGGATGAGGGCCCATCTGAGGTCTATAGTAGACCGGTACTGCAAAGTTCGGGCCGACGTGGTTCGAATTTGGCCCTGAGTTCTCCATCCCAATACTTGCAGGGTTTCCATTTGGGGATTCAGTCACAGGAGTCCCGTTGGACGGAGGAATAGGCACCTCCTGAGGTCGGCTAAGTTCGTTGATCCTTTCCATCAACCTGTCAATAGTTTCCTGCATCTGAGCTATCTGGGTCGTTCGGGGAAATTCGGGATTGCTTTCTGATGTCATCCTGGAATGAGTCTGTGCTCGACTGCGTGTAAAGATCGGACTTCGAAAGGGGGAAACTGGATTTGCTTTTCTGGGACCAATTTTCTTTGTCTTGTCTTTTTCTTTTTCACCTACAAAAAAAAAAATCATTTTTTTAGTTCACGTGGGTCTTAGGTGGCCTTAAAACCCTTTCTAATTCGAAGATTTCAATTTCGATAACGACTAATTAAAACAAATGATGGTTCACGAATTTTTTTTTTTTTTTTTTTTGTGGTTCCCTACCGATATTGAAAACTTTGAACTTGTTTGGTGTGCTTTTTTTTTTTTTTTTTTTTTTTTTTTTTAGAACTTCCCCAGACGTCATAAATCCATCAAGTACAAAAAATCCCTTTCTCGTCTTGTATCATAGAATCCTAAGGGGATAATATGGATACAAGACAGTTTTGTTTTTGTCAGAGGATTTACAACGATATAAGGGCCTGAGAGGAAATAAGGAAAAAAAAAAAAAAAATATATATATATATATATATATATATAAAATAAAAAATAAAAAATAAAAAAATCACAACTTATTTACTGAATTGAGAGAAAAAATAAAACAAAATTTAACATTCGGACTTTAGATTAGTTGGACTTATTCAGACATATTGGGCTCGACCCTCAGCCGATCCCCAGCGGAGTCGCCAGCTGAACGCGCCTCGATTTTCCAGAGAAAACCAAAAAAATATATATATATATATATAGATATATGTTTATATATGCTTGGCGCTGGTAAAACGAGAAGGATTTTTAAAAACGTCGATTTTCTCATTAAAATATACTTAAGCTTGTTTTAGAAAAAGGAGTCGCCACCTAGCATTGGGTTTAAATGATGTGCTAGGTCACCATATTTTTCTTTTTTGAAAATAATTTAAAAAAAATGGCTTAAGTAAAATTTGACTCCAAAAATAATATGGTCTAACCAGATATTCGTTTAAAGAGTTCGGGGGTCAGTTACGCTCAGGGAAGGTGTCAAGCACCCCAAGACGCCCGTCCAAAGACGGTACCTTATCCGATTAAGTCCAATTAGAATTTAAATCCGACTGTTTTTATTTTATTTTTAAATCCTCCTTATATACACATATACACATACACACATTGAGGGAAGTGATCTCCCTTCTAAACCTAGACCGTTCTGATTGAAGGTTCGGAATTTTCCACCTCGTATTGTTAGCACATTATATTTAATACAAATTAAATAAAACACCCGCACACACGCATCGAGGAGAGTAATTCCCTTCTAAATTTAGCCATTCAAATTGAAGGTTGGGAATTTTCCACCTCGTATTGTTAGCACATTATATTTAATACAAATTAAATAAAACACCCGCACACACGCATCGAGGAGAGTAATTCCCTTCTAAATTTATGCCGTTCAAATTGAAGGTTGGGAATTTTCCACCTCATATTGTTAGTACATTATATTTAATACAAATTAAATAAAACACCCGCACACACGCATCGAGGAGAGTAATTCCCTTCTAAATTTATCCATTCAAATTAAAGGTTGGGAATTTTCCACCTCGTATTGTTAGCACATTATATTTAATACAAATTAAATAAAACACCCGCACACACGCATCGAGGAGAGTAATTCCCTTCTAAATTTTAGCCATTCAAATTGAAGGTTGGGAATTTTTCACCTCGTATTGTTAGCACATTATATTTAATACAAATTAAATAAAACACCCGCACACACGCATCGAGGAGAGTAATTCCCTACTAAATTTTAGCCATTCAAATTGAAGGTTGGGAATTTTCCACCTCGTATTGTTAGCACATTATATTTAATACAAATTAAATAAAACACCCGCACACACGCATCGAGGAGAGTAATTCCCTTCTAAATTTTAGCCATTCAAATTGAAGGTTGAGAATTTTTCACCTCGTATTGTTAGCACATTATATTTAATACAAATTAAATAAAACACCCGCAAACACGCATCGAGGAGAGTAATTCCCTTCTAAATTTTAGCCATTCAAATTGAAGGTTGAAAATTTTCCACCTCGTATTGTTAGCACATTATATTTAATACAAATTAAATAAAACACCCGCACACACGCATCGAGGAGAGTAATTCCCTTCTAAATTTTAGCCATTCAAATTGAAGGTTGGGAATTTTCCACCTCGTATTGTTTACTAAAAAAAAAATTAAAAAAAAAATAAAAAAAAAAAAAAAAAAAAAGTAATAAATAAATAAATAAATAATAAAGGAAGAAGAAAAAAAAAATCTACTTTACAAAAAAAAATTAGTATAATAACCACTTAAAAAAAAATAAGAGTAAGATTTACAACAGATGAAAATTTACCACCTTCTTGGAGATTTTTCTTCTTCAAAATTACAATAAAATGAAAATAATATTATTTTCTTCAAAAATTTTCTCCAGATTTTCCCTCCCCCTTACAAAAATTCCTCTCAAAAAATTTCTTCCCCTCAAAATCCTCCCCCAAAAAAATCACCCCTCCTGTGTTGTGAGCCTTCATTCTATTTTAGAGAACCTGTCGAAAAAAAAACGCACAAAGTATGAAAAAGTTAAAAAAAGGAGGTGGGTGCACCGAAATTTGGTGCACCCACCTCCTTTTGGGTGCACCAAAATTTGGTGCACCCAAAAGGTCCCTGCCCCTCCCTTGCTGGCCGCACGTGCGGCCAGCTGGTCGCACGTGCGACCAGTTTTTGGTCGCACGTGCGACCTTTGTGCACCCCCCCACCCCCGTTCGGTCCAGACCTCTCTCGTTCTCGTCTGTTTCTTGTCCATTTTATTCCGAATTAACACGTTTTTATTCCACTTCGAAAAATCTACAAAACCAAAAAAATAAAAATCAATTACTAATATTTAATTTACTTAAGAGATTAATAAAACTTAATTTAGCAGTATTAAACCGCATAAATACGGTACAATCAAAACAAAATAAATAGAAAAATAAAATAAAGGTAACTATAAAATAAAGTATAATTTTTTGCGAGGCGGTCAAAATGCCGTGTCTACAATTTCAACTCCTAAAAAATTATCGTCCTAAAAATTGAAGAAATTCGGGATCGCTCTCCCGTGCTACCTGACTCGGGATCCCAACCATATAGAGGCCTATTTCAAATAAGCTCCTTGAGAAAAAACTAACTCTTGAAAAAATGTCGGTCAGAGGTGTTTCTCGCGCTCCGAAGTCTCTAGAACGCCCGTTTCAACCAGAAATTGATATCATTGGCCGTCTCGCTTCCCTCACCGCACAGGGCTAGGGCGCAACTGATGAAGGTATTTTGGACACCTCTGAGTCAGCACTTGGGACCCAACCACATGTCAACCCTTACAATGACAGGGACGTATTCTGGAATCCACAACTCCATGCTGGAGCATACACTGACTACAGATCCTCCCTGGAATCTCATTTGTACCCAGAGATGAGCTAGACCCCCTGCAAGGACGTGCCGCTCTGAGCTCTATGTTGTGCCCTCGGCGATCAGTTTCAGAGACTCAGCCGCTCACCTCGACCGGCTCCCCTTTTCACCTTGTTTCTTTTCCAGGACTCCACAGATCTTCGCGCTCCTTCACCAGCTCACTACCGTAGGCCTGTCAAAAGCCTGCAGGCTTCGTCAAGTGGGCCCAAAAGCCCAAGCCCAACGATTATCTCCTAAACGCCCCAGATTATCGGCTAAACACAGGATTTCGACTAATTAATTGTGTTTAGGCCCGACTAATCATTTCCAACGCCTATATATATCGGGGCTATGTAAGCCCGAGGTATGCTTGAATACACTTACATTACGCACGAGTTCAATTGTTTACTTTCTATATTCTGTATCTTTTCTCTCTGAGCACTGATTACCACGCTGAAGGGGCTTCACCGGGACAAATCCCAGTCTTAGCCTTCTGCAGGTACACTCCCTGAAGAGCAGGACTCTGGACACAGCAGGTTAGTCCTCCCAGGACTAAGCACAACTCACACAAGGACTTTTCAACCGACGACTCCACCTTAGCAAGAGGACAAACCTATCATCCGACTAGACCATACTCGAGGTGTGTGCCAATTTTATGCACCAACATCTTCAAACTCTTAATACTTCTTCATTATCTTGATATCTTCATTTAGTATTCATTCACTTTGACATCTTCATTACTGGAACTTTAAATCACTGAAACACTTGATCAAATATTAGTTCCACCAAAATATCAATACTTAATTGTTCATCAAAATCTGTTAAAAAACCCGTCCTCGGATTCAGGGAGAGTGTGGTTATATTTTATTTTAAAGAAAACATCAAAGTTAATTATCATCATCAAAAAAGGGAAAATTGTTGATCCTAAGATTTTGATGAATAATTAAGTATTGATGTTTTGGTGGAACTAATGTTTGATCAAGTGTTTCAGTGATTTAAAGTTCTAGTAATGAAGATGTCAAAGTGAATGGATGTTAAATGAAGATATCAAGATGATGAAGAAGTATTAAGAGTTTGAAGATATTGGGAAAAACAACTCAGGTAAATAATAACTCTTAATATGCTATTTAGGTACACACATATGGCACAAAATGAATTTTATCTTTTATGTGTATTTTGGTTGAGTATAATTATTTGCTCCTATTTGAATTAAATAAAAATAGTTTTGAATGACTAAAATGGAATATAAGAGTATTAGTAGAGCTTATTTAAATATAAAAATAGATAAAGGGACGAAATCGTAAAGGAAAATGAGTTTAAAACGAGATCAGAGAAAAGATCCAGGAGGGAGCAGTCGACTGAGGAGTTGACCAAAGAACGAAACTGAAACATCTTGAATTAAAGAGTCGACCAACAGGTCAACCGGTGAAAACATCTGAATTTTCTGAATCGACGAGTCGACCGAGCGATCGACCGATCAACTGCATGGGCTACTTCCAGAATCTTCCAGTCGATTGGGCAGTCGACTAAACGTGTACTTTCAGGATATTGATTGATCCGATTTTAAATCCAAAAGTAGTCATTTTTTGTCAGGATTTGAGAGAGATTTTGGGGATATTCTCTATAATTGAGATATGGTTCATATACTAATTAAATTCTTTCAATATGGTTCATTAATTATTAATGTTTCTCAATTTAGTACTTAAAATTGATTGTATACTTATTTATTTTGATTTAGAAATACTTTGGGGATTTAATTGGGAGTTTTAAAAGTAGTTATTAAGTGAAATTGAACATAAATAAAGTCCTTATGTTATAAGGGGTCTATAAGAGTATTTTATTGTCATGACACTTATAAACTAACCGTTAGGAGGCTAATTACATGTGCCTTTATATAGACTTGCGAATTTCATTAGAAGAGCTAATCATTCCAAGAGAGATAATCATTTTATATCATTTTGAGAGAGATTTTATAAGAGTTATCATTCTAAGTCATTGTGAGTTGTTCTAAAAGTGATTCTGATAATCAACTGCGATCAATTTTTGCTGATACCAGAATTGAATTTACATTATTCTAATCATTAATACTGTGGATTCTAGGTGAGATCTTTCCATACTGATTATTTCTTGTTTATTATTCTATATTTGAAAATTGATCTTAGAAATTATTTTTGATTTTTTAAAGAAAATATTTTTTCAAACAATTTATTGAATCTGATTACGTGCTCCAATTTGCTACCCATATCTTGTTAAAAACAAATTTATGCATCTCACATATTTCTATCACTAGTTAGGATATTAGTTGAGTTTTTATTTGTCTGGGGTGGTAGAAACTCCGAATGAGATTTGCTTATCAATTTTTGTATTGGTGAGTTGTGACGGATTAAATATCATTGGGGATATTTAATCAAGGATAGTTGAGTTTCAGTCTCTTCCTGTAAAGAGATTGAGGTAGTAATTCTTCCTAGATAACAATTGCGTTTTTGAGTGATTTTGTAACGGTTCAATCCTTACCAAGTAAAAGGATATTTGAAGTGTTTTGATGAGATTTTGATTCTTGAGCCTTAATGTTAAAAAGAATTAGGTTATTCTTTAGCCTGTAAAAAGTAGAAGTTCTTCCTTAGCCTGAGAAAAGGAAATTGCAAATGTTGATTATGAACCTGTAAAAGAATCGGTGTACGGGTTTGGTTCCTATTTTTAAAGGAATCTTGGTTTTAGTGGGTGCGACCTCTGTGGAGCTCGCGAGACTAGATCAGCCAAGAGTAGCTTGGTGAACCAGTATAAATCTCTAGTGTGCTACTTTCTTAATTTGTTTATCTTTGTTGTTTGTGGTGTGCACTTAGACTTATTATAATTCCACTGTGTTATAAACATAATAATTAATTTAGGTATAAAATTAATTATTTGATTTATTGAATTTTATTCTGATTATTTTTAGTTACCCAATTCACCCCTTCTCTTGGGTATTCTACTGGGCCAACAACAACAACAACAACAATAATAATAATAATAATAATAATAATAATAATAATAATAATAATAATAATAATACACTTAAAATAATATTACTATATTATCAAAATATGTATAAAAAAGAATAATTAAAATTATATAATAGGTATAAAAATTGTATAATTAAAATAGGTATAAAAATAGTATAGTTAAAATGACATTATTTAAATTATATTATTAAAATACGTATATAATTATATTAATAAATTACTAAAATAAATATTATATTATTAAGTAATTTTCATATTTTCTATTATTCAAAATTAATGAATTTCAAAATTCTACTTATAAATATTTGCTTATCCAAACAAGAAAATTATAAAATTACACAATCAAATTCTTCATTTAAAAAGTTATCCAAACAAAAAATTTGTACACGATAACATTTCAAAATTTAAAATTTGAAATCCCATCATTGACAAATGGAGTTAATTACTCTTTACCCATATGGTTAGGCCTTATTGCACTTTTCACCCCTGTAATATTTTTGTTAATACTTTTTCTTCTTATAGTTAGGTCTTTGTTACATTTTACTCCCTCGTCAGTACTTTTCTGTTAACTTTAATTGTCAAAGTGTAAAAAGTCAATGAAAATAAATTATTATATATTAAATTACATTTTTACCCTTCAATTAATTTTTTGGGGATAATTTAGAAATACATTTAAAAGTTTAAGGGTGCAAAATGCAATTTGAAATGTTTAAGGGTGCAAAATGCATTGTATTTTGTACCCTTAAACTTTTAAATGTATTTCTAAATTATCCACATAAAATTGGGAAAAAATTACCGGGATGACCCAAATTACACAAAACTACCTGCTAATTCCACTAATTAAATAATAAACAAATAACTCCTAGATTTCAAATTACATGCATGCACAGCGCAGTTCTGAAATTCAAATCCGTACATTTTCTATTGATAGATTTTCCCTCACTAGATTTGCGGGGATTGAGAGTTTCAATATTCAACAAAATTATTTTATTTGATTTCCTTGCAAGGTAATAGGGATTTTGAGTTTTCATATTCAACGAAATCATTTTATTAAAATCAAAATAATTATTATTATACACATTTTTTTCCACAATCTAATTATATATTCAGATTCGTCGAAATAAGATCTTCAAAACGATATCAAATTCACTATTTTTTCTCTTTAACTTTAATTTTCACATTCATGTTACGTTCAATATGGTACTTCCAGAATTTTTATTTTCTATTACATTGGATATTATAATCAACAATTACAGGGCACATACAATGTAGTGATGTTATATATAATATCAATATCACAATTAATATTATATATAATATCCACATACATCCTAATTTAGAACTCCCCAAAAAAATATTAATATCAATCAACGAATGTTACATTCAACATTGGTGTCACACGAATTATAAGATGTTATATGTAACATTTACATAAAATACGATTTACATCTAGTAAGAAACTATTGGGTTATTAAGAAACTAGTGGGTTTTTAAAATGTTAAATTTCAACAATTTGTTAAAATGTTACATTCAACATACTAACATTTTTAAAGAGAGACGATTGTAAGTACATATTATATGTAACATGATCTAACTAATAAATGTTACATATAAAATTCATACTCATTACGATAAATAGTTCCAAAAAATGTGATTGATATCTTATTTTAAAGAGAATTATTGGCACATAATTGATACGTAAAATTTTTGTTGTTTCACTTTTAGATTAAGATTAAAATAAGCATTTTTGTTTTACCTTTTATGATCACATGTTACCTAATTTAGTTCCGCATTAGAAGAAGTTGATTACAAGCTGTTATGAAGCGACGCATTGAATAAGGATCTTTTAGTCACGAAAATGCCATAAGGACTGCTCGATTCACCAAAAAAAATAATAATAAACTTGCGGGCTTAGTTGGTA
Organism: Eucommia ulmoides; assembly: GCA_016647705.1. NCBI lineage: Eukaryota > Viridiplantae > Streptophyta > Magnoliopsida > Garryales > Eucommiaceae > Eucommia > Eucommia ulmoides. The sequence continues at coordinate 5,659,199 of CM028332.1, read as the reverse complement.
GATTAGATACCTAATTGGGATTGCTTGATAAGCGCTCCTAAAATTAATTGAAGGATATAAATATAATTTAATATATAATAATTTATTTTCATTGGCTTTTTTTACACTTTGATCGTTAAAGTTAACGGAAAAGTGTTGATGAGGGAGGTAAAGTACAATAATGTCTAATTAAAGAGACAAAATGTTGACAAAAATACCACATGGGTGCCAAGTGTAATAAAGCCTAACTATAGGGGCAAAGAGTAATTAACCCTTTACAAGTTCTATGGATTTATCAAATCCCTTGCCCATACACAACCTTACTCTAGACAGGAATGCAGTCCAATTATGAGTTAATTAAATAACAAACTGAACCATGTAAAAGAAGTATCATAGATTTTACTTGTTCATTCAGATTTTCCCTCTACCTCCTTGAACGTGAATTGCAATTGGAAACCTGCAACAACAGGCAAACTAGAGGACACTTGTGTGATATCGGTCAAAGAATCTTCAGTGTGAGAAAATGATGATAACCACTTAAATTTTAAGTGTTGAAATTTTAAGTGCTGAATTTTAAATACTAAAATTTTAAGTGCTGAAAATATCATAAGGTAGTTTGATAAAATTAAAAATTTTAATTGTTGAAAATTTAAGTGCTAAATTTTTTTATTTGTTTGATAAGCGCAAAATTTAAATTCTGAAAATTATTCAATTTAGATAACTATAATTATCATTGAATCAAAATAATTTTATTTTCTGTTATATTTTATACTTTTTGGTTTTGTTTTTTATTTTTTGTTTTTATTTTTAGTTTTTATTGTTTTGGTTTAAGTGTACTATTTTGTGTTTTGTTTATTAATTTATTGCTTGTGATTTTTTATTTGTTTTTTTGTATTATTTTATGTTTCCTATGTTTTTCTTTTATAATTTTTTATTATTTATTTTTGGGTTCTATTTTTGTTTTATTTGATTGTTTTTTTTTCTATTGTTTTTTTTTTCTTTCTTACTTTTACCTTTTAATTGTTTGCTTTCGATTTATTTTCTGCTTTACTTTTTTTCTATTTTCGCTTCTTTTGAATCAAAATAGAAAAATAATACATTTAAAAATAATAAAAAATAAACAAATTGAAAAAAAAAATTGAAAAAATCAATCTCAAAATGAAAATTTTAAAATTTAATATTAGAAAATAATTAAAAAAAATAAAGAAAACTAAAAGACAAGAAAAATAAGGCTAAAAATAATATTTTATAATATTGATCATAAGAAGAATTGATGAGGGGATTTTTTGGCATCTCCGAGTCAGCACTTGATATCCAGCCACGTGTCTGTCGTTATAGTGATAGGGACGCATTCCGAAATCCACAAACTTCACACTAGAGCATACGCCGACCACGGCTCCTCCCTGGAACTCATTTGCATCCAAGGAAAAGCGAGGAGCCCCGTTGGAACGTGTCGCTCTGAGCTTTACGCCGTGCCCTGGATAGTCAGTTTTAGGGACTCAACTGTTCACCACGACCGGCTCCCCCTTTCACTTTGTTTCTTCTCCAAGACTCCACGGATCTCCGCTCTCCTCCACTATCTTACTGCTGTAAGCTTGACAAAGGCCCGCGGGCTTCGCCAAATGGGTCCAAAAGCCCAAACCCAACGATTATCTCCTAAACGCCTTGTATTATCGGCTAAACACAGGGTTTCGACTACTTAACCGTATTTAGGCCCGACTAATCATTTCCAACGCCTATATATATCGGGGGCTATGTAAGCCCGAGGTACGCTTGAATACACTTACATTACGCGCGAGTTCATTTGTTTACCTGCTATATTCTGTACCGTTTCTCTCTGAACGTTTGATTACCACGCCGGAGGGGCTTCACCGGGATAAACCCCGGTTTGAGCCTTCTACAGGTACACTCTCTGAGGAGCAAGACTCTGGGCACAGCAGGTCAGTCCTTCCAAGACCCAGCACAGCTCATGCGAAGACTTTTCAACCGACGACTCCACCTCAGTAAGAGGACCCACCTGTCATCTGACTGGACCATACTCGAGGTGTGTATCAGTTTTATGCACCAACAAGAATAAATTCATAAAAAAATAATAACATCAGATCAATTGATTAAAAAAAATCCAACAACAATTTTGACATTTATTGTTAATAAATAAAAAGAGATGTTAAAATTAAGAACTCCATTGAAATGCCCCCACAAAATTAAGTGAAAAGTGTTTTGCTTAATTTTTTATTTACATTTTGACTTAATTTTTAAGTTAATTTAATTAATTAAGTGATTCTAGTTGCATTTCTCAAACAAACTTAATTAATTAAGTGCTTAATATAATAAGTTTTAAGTGCTTAATTTAATTATTAAACAAGCCCTAAGTCAATATGTTTTGAGGAGAAGAAAAATAAGTACTCTAATTTTTATTGTTACTAGCACGCATATATATAAATAAAATTTATACTTGAATTAAAAAATAATGAAGTGGTTTTATTCAACACACCTTATAGGATATCAACTATTAGGTTCATTCAGACACTAAGGCCATATTTGATAAACACTTAAATTTTAAGTACTAAAATTATAAGTGTTGAATTTATTAAGTGTTAAATATATTAAGTATTTAATTTTTTTAATACTTTTAAATTCAAAAAAAATATTTTTGTGCCAATATTTATTCCTAAAATAATTTTTACATTTTTTTTTCCTAAAATATTTCTTCTCTAGAATTTTATCTCTATTTTTTTTTTCAATTTAATATTTTTTCCGTCTATAATTTTTTGTATATAATTTTTTTTTTTTTTTGGGTGGGATTTTATAGTATTGATTTAAAATGTTGTTTATGATAATTAAATATTGTATGGTATTAAGTCATAAATGCTTAAAAATTAATTGAATCACACATCTATTAAAATTTTGAATAATTTTTGAAGTGATATTTATTTTTAAGTGATTTTTTAATTTCGTTATTAAATACACATAATTTGATAAGTAATTAATGCATTCTCTTTTCTTTTTGAGTGTTTAATTACTTATCAAACCGTACTGAACTCGTTACGGCATATTTGGTTGGATGGAATCGGGGGCGGAATGGAATCGCATTCCGCCCCCGATTCCTAATCCGTTTGAGATAGGGTGGAATGGGATTCCAATCCAATAGAATCAACATCCTAAATTAGATAATAGCCCTTGTATTTAAGCTCTTGAAAATTGAGAACAAAAATTAAAAATTGAGAACAGAAACAAAAATTAAAAAATATAAATAGAAATTAGAGAATAGAAAATTGCGAATAGAAACAGAAATTGAGAACAAAAAATTAAGAACAAAAACAGAAAATTGAGAACATAAATATAAAATTAGAGAACATAAAATTGAGAACAAAAACTGAAAATTGAGAACAAAAACTGAAAATTGAGAACAAAAAATGAAAATTAAGAACAAAAATAGAAATTTAGAGAATAAAAATTTGAGAACGAAAACTGAAAATTGAGAACAAAAACTGAAAATTGAGAACAGAAACAAAAAATTGAGAATATAAACTGAAAATTGAGAATAAAAACAAAAAATTAGAGAAGAAAAAATTGAAAACGGAAACTGAAAATTGTGAACAGAAACAGAAATTAGAGAATAGAAACTGAAAATTGAGAACAAAAACGTAAAATTGAATGTAATAGTGAAATATAATAAAATGAGTGAAGGAATGAAATAGTAAAATATAATAAAATTTTGTAATAAGGGTATAATGAGAATTTTATTATATTTCATTTCATTTCATTCCTTCATTCATTTCATACCAACCAAACAAGATAATGAAATAATAATTTCATAAGAACATAATGTGAATTTTATTATATTTTACTATTTCATTCATTCTCTCATTCCATACCAACCAAACAAGAAAATGAAATAGCGATTCCATTGACAATTTCATTTCATTTCTTCTCTTATTTCATTACTTATTTCATTCCATTCCACCTTCATTCCATTCCATCCAACCAAAGGAGTTAGGGTACATATCTTGTTTTTACCCTCATTAATTTTATATACAGTTAAGTCGTCATTGTAGGGAGTAGCCATGCTGTGTTATCCCAAAGTTAATAATCTAAAAGTTCGCGGTTTCGGAGAGCATCTTGGTTTGAAACTTGATATGAGTGAAGCAATATATGAAGTAAAAAAAAAAAAAAAAGATTCATTGCACATTCCACCCCTATGATTAGACCAAATTACGCTTTACACTCCTATACTTTATTCATCACTACTCATCACTACCTATACACTCCATATACTTAACACTTGAGTGCAACGATGAAAAATTTGGAAAAATCGGTGAAAAGTCTCATTTTCAAAATCTAATTGATAAAAAGTCTTTTTGTATTATTAGGCTTTGATTTAGTCCTTTAAATTAGATTTTATTTATTTTTTAGTCATGCATTGTAAGAATTATAAGGATATTGTAAGGATTGTAGGAAGCCCTTAATGAGTACATTTGGTTTTTATAGTGAATTATGTTATATGTAACTAATGTTAGTTATAATTTCATAATTGTTATTTTTCACACATATTTGAGTATTTTTTATTACATATACTTTAGTTACATGTTACAACATATATATGTATAATATTTTGTGACGTAACTGAAAAAATATCAAACTTTTTATTTACATATTAGAGATATGTAACTAAAAAGTTACTTATTATTGGAACATATACCTGAAAAATATCAAACTTTTTAGTTTTATATCAGAGATATGTAACTAAAAAGTTACATATAATTAGTTACAAGTAACTAATTATATGTATTTTGTGTGATTGTGTGATATCTAACAATTTTTTTACAAACAAAATTGTTACAAAGTTACTATATGTAAAAAAGATGTAGTTACTTGTAACTAATACAATAATATAACACACAAATTTGTTACATGTAACTGGCGCGTGGTTATCACGTGTGCAAGACTTCCGTTTTTTTAAAACAGATGAGACTAAATCAAAAAAAATTACCGCCTCTACGACTTTTAACTAATTAGAGCTCAAATGTAGAACCTCCCACCGATTATCCCTAAAAATTTAACATAATTGAGTATATTTTGGTCATTTTACTTAAAAATGGTTTTTCTTTCAAATGCCCTAATTAAAAATCTAAAAGGGATAAAGATTTTTTTGGTGCACATATTTTTACTAAGAATCAACAAATACCCAACAAAAAAGCAGTGGCGGGATTAGTTTTGGTAGCAGCAGTAGCAAAAGGAGGACCGTCGGATTCGGCGGTAGCGATGGTGAGTGGTCTGGGGCATCTCCGATTCTCTGCACTGCCAAACAACACCAACGACTTCATGACAACACCACCACCGACTCTCTGCACCACCGAACCAAACAAACAACATAGCACCACCACCGATTCTCTGCACCACCAAACCAAACAACACAACACCACCACCGAACGACTACCGAACGAACCAACACCGCCGCCTCCGCCAAAAAATTACCATCTTCAACACCGTCTCCAAAGCCATTTGCGGCAAATAAATAAAATTGAACGAGAAATAGAAACAGAAATTGAAATATGGGAATCAGAAGCAAAAACAAAAACATGGGAAACAGAAACAGAACAATTGAACGAGAAATGAATTTGTAAAATTAAGAAAAAATTAGAAATCATCCAATAATCTTCAAAATTTTCTTGAGAATTTTAGCAATCAACACAACAGTTGGTTTGTAGATGGAGAATGAAGAACGTGAATCAAATTGATCTATTTTAATTTCAGTTCCCACTCATTTAGCCCAATTAAGAAAAGCATTTCTAGAGGCAGAACATTTAGCAGTTCACGAATTCAAAATCGAACTGATTTGATCCAACTAACCTATAAGGAATCGCAGCGACTTCAGAATCTTGATTGCCCTCCCCATTCTTCAATTCATTCAACAATTCTCTCATCGTAAACGTCATGTTCCCTTCGTCTTTTTGAAGCATTGACGGATTGCTCTCAGCTCCCCTCGTTTCCGTCGTCCGCTCTTTCTGTTCTCCCACCTTAGGATCCGAATCAGTAACCACCGGTGCCTCACCGGCTTCACGGGAGTTGGGATCTGGCTGGTATGTGGACCACCCGTTGCAAGTCCTTCGATGGTGTTGTTCAGCGGTGGTGTTTTGGTTTGGGGTCTTCAGGGATATGGCTTTGCAGATGGTGTTTGGTTCGGTAATGGTGGAGACGGTGGTGGAGGTGGTCTTTGGTTTGGCGATGGTGGAGGCGGTAGTGTTGTGGTGTTTGATTCGGTGGTGTTGTGGTGTTTTGCTTCGGTGGAATGAGAGAGTCGTCTGCGGCCTGTGATTCGAAAGAGAGGAGATCGAGAGAGAAGATCAAAGAGCGAAGAGAGAGAAGATCGAGAGCCATGAGGGAGGAGATTGGGGTTGTGAAGACGGAAGAGGATGAGGTAAAACATTTTGACCCTTTAAGCTTAACAAAATATGCAAATAGGTCCCATTAAATTTATAAGAATGAAATGACACATGTACTATTGGCCAAATAGTCATGTGCTTGTCACGTGACTATTTCCATCCATTTTCCCCAAATTTTGCTAACGGAATCTGTCTTAGGGGGCCAATTTGACACTATTTTGAAATGTCAAGAACAATTTTTTAAGGACTACTACAGTTATACTTTATTTAAAAGTACCAACATATTTATCATTCCAATATTACTCCTCATTTATATACACAAAATTCATTTAATTTTTAAAATTTCACTTAATTTTTAAACATTCTACTTAATTTTTAAAAGTACATTGAAATTTTATTTTTAAATAAAAAATTTATTAATTTATTCTTTATTAAAAATATATTTTTTTTTTAAAAATGTCATAGATATTCTTATGTACGTTTCACTGATTTTTTTTTTTTTTTTTTTTTTTTTTTTTTGTATATTTCCACTGAATTCCATTTTTCAATAGAAATTCCACTGATTTTTTTTTATTTTTTTTTAATTCAGAATATATAATTTTTTCAAATACACTAAATACCCCTAAATCAGTTACATAAATTCACTTTATAAATTAAGCGAAAATCCACTAAAATTTATAAAACTCAAAAATTGAAATTATGAATTAAGACATTCAAATATCGAATCACCATCAAATAAACCATCACCTTACCACATGCCTATGAATAATTCCATCGAACATCAAATGGAGAACCCAGATTCATTGAATTCAAAATCAAAAATTAAAAAGATTCTATTGAATTATCAAATGGATTTCCACTAAAAAAAAAAAAAAAAAAAAAAAAAAAAAAAAAAAAAAAAAGCAAATAGAAATCCACTACACATAATTAAAATGAAAAAGTAACAAATTAGTTTTGTGATGGTTTTTCCTTAAAAAAAATAAAATAAAATCACGAACATATCTCAAAATATATATTGACTTCAAAACTCTATCTTCAACCTCTGAATAATATTTCGCTCAATGACCTGAAAATAAACCAATTTCAACAATTCAGCAAAAACACGTATAAAATACACAATACATTTCAATTTTATCTACACAAATCAACAATTAAAAATATGAAACATTTATTTAAAAATTTATTCAATTAAAGTGAAAATATACTTAAACATGAGCAAAAATATACTACACGTATGTAAAATTTTAAATTCCACTTAAAATTACACAATCAATATTATACATTAGTGGATATCCACTAAAAATCAATCAGTGGATATCTACTAACAAACAATAAGTGGATATCCATATAAATGATGACAACGGCGAGCAATGGATAAAACGACAAATAAATCAACTTAATGAAATAGTTAAGAACTTATTTGAATCTAAGTGGTTGTCCTGAACAATAGCAAAATTCTAATTCAATTTCATTTATCTTCCTCCACCTCGCAACCAATCAAACAATTGAAATGCATAATTATCCAATTTATCAAAATTTAAAACAAAAAAGAAAAAAAAAATGCATGACGACTTCAAGGCAGTGATGACTGCGATGAAGACGATGGCAAAGATTAGATACGATGGAAAAAAGCAACACGGAGAATGAGGCGAGCAGTGGAATAGAGAGAATGCGAGGAATTCGGAGTGGTAATGATGAATTGGAGCTGAGACGATGACGAATTCGGAGAGGTATGGTGAATCGGAGCAGAGACGACGAGGAATTAGATATGGTGAGATCTAACCAAGATCTAACTAGATCTAGGCTAGGTATGCAGCAATCAAACGCACCAGCGGTGGCAACGACGACAGTTGGCGGAGGAAAGACGACGGTAGCCTGCGCTTCGGCGATGAACGGCAGGTTGTATATGCTGCAGAGACGATCGGTAGCAAAGGCAATGACGATGAACGGTAGCGATTTTGCAGCAATCGAATGTCAGCGGCAGTGGTAGCATGAGAGGCGTCGATACAGCAACATGGCGGCGGCGATACAACAACAGTTATGTTGAGAGAGAGAGAGAGAGAGAGAGAGCATGAGAGATGAGAGAGAGGCGGGATAGAGAATGTTGCAACGGTCATTATATATTTTTAGGGTTAAAAATAGCTGGAAGGGGTAATTTGGTCATTAATAATTATTATGGGGAGTCTGTGCGTAATTTTTTATTTTTTTTAAACAAAAAAAAAGAAAAAAAGAAAAAAGAGTTTGAACAAAGTTTTAATGTGTAAGGATGAAGAAAAAAACAAAAGAGGGAGTTTTAGAAGAAAATTCCTAATATGAATGCACAAGTTCACGCTTTCACATACCTCGTTGGTCTTAAACCATATGACATCTTTCATAACCACTTAAAAAAAATTAAGTATTAAAAATTTAAATATTAAATTTTAGTGTTAAAATTTTAAGTGTTGAAAATAGGGATAATGAAATTTTTGGTTCGTTACAAATGCAATCGGTGTTCAATTGATCTCTCATATTTGGAAATAGACACATTTTGTACTTGACATTTTATTTTCGTTTCAAATTGACCCTTATGTTAGGTCAACATTAACGGTCAACATGAAAGTAAGGGTATTCTGGTAATTTCATGCTAAAAAATAAGAGTAATTTGTCCTTTTATTCAAACAAATTTAATAAGATCTATTTATAAATTATTCCAAATTTAGGGGCCAACGTGTATTTTTTCTTTGTCACACCATCTTCCTCCCTGCACCTTTCACACTTTTGCCCACCACCATCCCTCTATTTCCGTCACGGTCGATCCAACCACCACCACGGCCACACCAATGGCAAACCAACACCACCAACACATATATACCTCTCTCTCTCTCTCTCTCTCTATCTCTCTCTCTCTACTCTCAGCTTTGAAATGGGTATTGTGATAGCGGAATCTCTCAGCTCAGTCCACTCCGTTTCGAGAGAGAGAGAGAGAGAGAGAGAGAGAGGGCTATGGCCATGGCGATGCTTTGGAACTCAAGAACAAGCAAATAGGTCTTAGTTTATGTCCATCTGGTGGCACATTTGATTGCTATTCTTGCAGAAAGATGGTCTCTTACTCAACGGCGATTTCGAGACCCCGCCGACCGGCGGCTTCTCGTCCAACGAAGGTGCCGTCGACGGGGCCTCAACGATCCTCAGCTGGAGATCAGTCGGCACCGTTGAGCTCGTCGAGTCCGGGTAAAGACAGGGTGGGTTGATCCTCATCGCACCGCTGGGTACACACGCGGCTCGGCTCAACAACGACGCCGACGTGAGCCAGGACGTCAAGGTCGAGAAGGGTTCGGTTTACTCCGTCATGTTCAGTGCATCACTGAACGTGTCCGTCCCGCCAGCATCACAGACCATCAATCTGCAGACGCTGTACAGCGTGCAGGGCTGGGATTCTTACGCGTGGGCCTTTCAGGCGCAGGACGATGACGTGCTGGTGGTTTTTAAAAATCCTGGCACGGAGGATGATCTCACCTGTGGCTTAACCTTTTGGCATGGGAATGTTGGTAAAAGAAAACAATGCTACTTTCTTATATCATGTTAAGAAAAGAAAGAAAATGGGTATTGTGAGAGAGAGAATAGTGGGTTGGGTTGAGGAAGAAGATAATGAATAATATACAAAATATAAATTTGATCTTTAAATTTTAGATGTGAAATATTATGAGTCTAATTAAGAACTTGAAAGGGTATAACTATAATTTAATAATAATTAAAAAAAAAAGTTAATATTTTTGGTCCCTAACAAATAATTTAGATGCTCAATTGATCTCAATGTTTAGAAGTTGACACATTAAATCCTTAACATTTTATTTTCTTTTTAAATTGACATTTCATTTTCTTTTTAAATTAACATTTCCCTTTAAGTTTTTAGTTAATAATTGTTAAAATACATTTATATCCTTTAAATTTTTGAATTGGGACTATTTTATATTCCATTTAAAACTTAAGTGTCAAATGTGAAAAGACTATTCATCTATCCCATTTGGATGCCTCCTCCCTCAACACCCGACGGCCAACCCCCACCCCTGCTCCATCTCCGGCCGCTTCCCTGCCTTCACTTAAAAAACCCACCTCACTGTTCTACTCGTGGAAGCCTAATTTCAAACATACTCAGAACAATACTCAAATCGGAGCTCCTAAATTTAGTTAACAATATTTACAGTGAGAACATATGAAGAACACGAAGTTCATACAGCTAGAAAACCCTAATTCCACAACAAATTTGTCAGAACAAAGGAAACCCATAAACGAACTTACCTCCAATCAGAATATACACAAAATCAATCTTATATGCAGCTAAAAATCATTGTTCTTGACGAAAATCGAGCATCAGAAGAATCAATTGGAAATGGAAACTAAGGAGTAGGAGTAGGACCATATTGTGGATAGACGAGAGCTTCTCTCTCTAACTTGAGCGCTCTTTCAAGAAACCCTAGGTGAGGGAGGCGGCTCACTGACTCCCCATACTCTATTCATCTCATGCTCTCTCTCTTGTCCTTGCTCTCTCTCCGATCTCCGATCTCGTGACGTCGCGTTCTCGAAGACGACTCCTTTCGCCGCCGATATCTCCGTTGTCCTTCCTCGCCATCCCCGATCTTGCTACCCATCCCTTAGCGGAGGACTGTATTCGAAATGAGCTGATCTCGATGGTAGTGGTCGGATTTCAAGGCGGCGTTCCCCGGCGCCGGTCGTTGTGCTGCGATGTCCGGAGGTAGTCGGATCTGGACGCTCTCGGCCCTGCTCTCTCCGTCGACGGCCACCCATAATAGCAATCGCCGCTCTTCGTTACGCTAACCCCGGTGGAATCCCATGGCCGGCCATCGTTCTCCTCGCCCTCGTTGGTATATTAGATCAAGTCCCTGTCTTTCAGCTGGATTTGATTTTTGGCTCTCTTTACCAGTAAATTCTGTTGTTAAAATCGATGTTTCTTGCTCTTTGTTAGGATTATTCATTTCCTTTCAACTTTTGTTGTTAGGATCTTTGAATTTGCTGCCTTTGTGTGGGCGGTGTGTTGCTCTGTTTGTTTGGATTCCTCATTGTTTGAGGTTGTTTTTGTTTTGTTCGCCTGGATGTTTGAATTTGCTGCTTTTGTGTAGTGTTCTTGATTCGCTTGTGCAGGCAATGTTCTCCCCTGGTGTAGACAGTGTTCTGCAGTGTTATTGTTCTTGAGCTAGCTCGCTTGTGGGTTAGTTCATTCTGAATCTTGTCTGCTGAATGCAGCAATGGTCGCCGTCTCTCTTTTGCTCCTGGATTGCTGGATCACCAAACTGATCTGCAGTTCTTTGTGCTTGTGCTTAGAAGGCATAGTATGTTATGCTTTTTTATGCATTTTGTTGTTTTTGATTGTTATATTCCCTCATTTGGTTGAGGTTGTTGGTTTCCTATGTTGTATTTCCTCTTTGATAGCCATTCCTTTTGTACTCTTCGGATTTTTAATTCCCCTTCTAATATTACAGTATTTGGTTCGAAAAAAAAAAAATAGAAATGGAAACCCAAAAAACAACAAAGACTCAGAAAATCCTCTCTCACACACTCGGACACACAGTTGCTTCTCTATCTAAAACCAGGAATGATCATCGAAGAAGAGACAGGGCACGCCTCGGGGAGTATCGCAATTCAATCTTGTTTTTGCATTTTTTACAGCTTTTCTTTTCTGTGTTTGTGTTGCTTTTACAAACCGTTTGAATGGATGGATTCTCTCTCTTGATTTCTTGGGTAGAGCCAAAGCACCATCTTCTTGATCGAACGGTGAGGCCACTCAGATCTCTTCGCCGCAACAAGGACTGTCGGTGGTGGTGGGTTTTAGAGAGAATAGAGAGAGCAGAAGAGAGAGAGACAGCTTGTATGAGTGGCGGTGGTAGTTCACCGTTAGAGCGGCGGTGGTGGTTGGTTCGTCGTCGCCGGGAGGGGGAGGGGCTGGACGAATGAAACAAAGGGAGAGGTTGGAGCAGGGGCTCGAACCATTGGGCAGTGGGTGTGGGGAGAGGGGGTTTGGATGACCTCTAAATTTAGAATAATTTACAAATAGACCTATTAAATTTGTTAAGAGTAAAAAGACGAAATTATTTTTATTTTTGAACATGAAATGACTAAAATACCCTTAGTTTCACATTGACCGTTAATGGTGACCTAACAGAAAGGCCAATTTGGAACGAAAATGAAATGTTATGTACCCAATGTGTCGATTTCCAAATACTATGGGACAATTGAACACCTGAACTATTTATCAAAGACTAAAAAAATCATTTTCTCTCCATATGAACCCCTGTTTTGCTCTATCATAATTAAACCCTTGCTAGGGGGCTAGGGGCCTCAACATAATCCAAATCATACTCGGGGCTACACAGTGATCCATTCTCTGCTCCTAAATTTTGCTGACCGCATTCAACAAAATTAAAGTAAGCGATCCACCATTGCTGAAATTTTAATTGAAATTTTGGCTGAAATGTTAAGTAATTAATTGATACTAATTATATTTAGGGACATGCACCATTTAGTCCCAAAATACAAAAGAAATTATCAATTACTCCTATCACTTTTTTTTTTTTACACCAATAAGTCCTTTTGTTTTTTTCTGACCAAAATACCCTTTATATGAATGTTGAATGTAACATCAAAATTATTAAATTTTTTTATGCTATTTTTTTCTGACTAAAATACTCCAAATGTGAATGTTAAATGTAACATCAATTGTTTTTTTTTTTTTATATATTTTTTTCTAACCAAAATACCCCTCATGTGGATGTTGAATATAATATCAAGTGTTTTGTTTTTTTTTTTGTTTTTTTTTTTATGATGTTATTTTTTTGTGACCAAAATACCCTCATGTGGATATTGAATATAACATCCATTATTCTCTTATTTTTGTATGCAGAGTAAAATACATATAATATCACATTGAACACCTGTAGATGTTACATTGAACATCTGTAGATATTACATTCAACACCTGTAAATGTTGAATATAATATCAATTGTTCTCTTATTTTACGTTACGTTTAGTAACGATTTTATCCTAAAATCAAGATTTTTTATTTTTTGGAACATATAAAAAGTGACAAAAAGTCATAAAGTTTGGGGTGAAAGCTGTAATTTATGGCGGCGGTGGTGGCGGCTGCTGACAGCGGTAGTGCATCAATTTGACGACCTTCCTTCTCGATGTGAAACTCACGGGAGGACATTTCGGTAAACTCAATTCTCACTATTTTTTAAAACGAGACTAATTGGTGCAAGAAAATGTATTGATGGGACTAATTGGTGTAAGAAAAAAGTGTTGATGGGACTAATCGATGCAAATAAAAGTTGATGGGAGTAGGTGGTAAATAATTTCTATTTTTGGGATTAATAGGTAATTTTTCTTTATATTTATCAAACAAATTTAATTAACTTAATACTAATCAGTTTTAAACACTTATTATACCTTATCAAACATTCTCTTAATAGGAGTGAATTAGATTACAATTTATTGCGTTTATCCCATAAAAGGGTCTGGTGATTAGGTTATAAGTGTGAGGAAAATCTTCACTTCATGACCTAAGTTCGGGTATTGAGAGATACTCAAAATCATGTGCCCCGCACTGATATCAGAGCTCAGGGTTATTGAATTGATCCCACATCGAATGTGGAAATGACTGGTGGTCAGATTACAAGCGTGAGGGAAACCCTCATCTCATGAGTTAGAGTTTGGGATTGAAAGAGTGCTAAGATCACCCTACATTAATTCTTAACAATTGATAGTGTTAATATTATGTATATGGGTTTTGACCAATTAGGTTAACCAAACCATAATCCAACAATGGAAAACCTAATCATTCTCTATACAAAGAATCTTGTATATGTCTATATAATATACATTTTTTTAATATCGGTTTAATATTTTTTCAATATTTCGCCACTCAATTATTGTAAAAATGAGTCATTTCATTTGGATAAATTAGAATCAGGTTCTAGTGTTTCCCCCATTATCCATAAAAGAATCATGACATATATATCCAATATTGAATTGGATAAATTAGAATCAGGTTCTAGTGTCCCCCATCCATAAAAGAATCATGGCATATATTTCCAATATTGAATTGATTCCTTTTTTGCGTATTACAGTCACTTTATCGCCCTATATGTATTTCGAATGGATCCAATAGTAATTAAGTAGCACCACCAAATTTTGAAGTGCTGTGCGTTAGTTGCCCTGCAGCAAATGGATACCAGAATATTTGGAAAGCCCATCACTAACTCATTTCTTCAGGGTATGCCCGAGTATGCTGGCAAGACGATAACACGAAAGGATAGAGCACGTGTGGCTCTCAACATGAAAAATATGGACGGTAAGGAAGACGATGCTCTCAACTACTTGGACAATCTGAATGCATGGGTGCTTGCCATGGCACCAGCTACAGCTGCTGATGGCAAAGTGGCGGACAACCTGCTGGACTCCAATGTTGTTGTCTCCGTTTACAATGCTACTGGGGACCCTATAACACGAGTCAGTCGACATGTTTGGAACGGTCTCGGGGTGAAGGCTGAACAAAAGATTGAAAATGGACAGTTCGCAACATTTGTCCATACCGGTAAATGGAATGGTGGAGCATGTGCTGCACTTGTCTATCGTGCCGAGAATGAGGAAGAGAGTGAATCTGACTGGATGCTATCATGGTCCGCCCCTGATACTCCTACAAACAAGGTAATTTTATATCTCTTCACAAAAGAATTCACTTTGTTTTTTATCGATACAATGGACGAATACGTGAAATACATAACTATATATGTTACTTATTATATTTGTAGGCTTATACTGAGATCAGAGAACCCGATCACTTTGAAGGTAAAGTTTGGGACGAAATATATAAGAAATTGAAATTGAAGGCCATTGGCCCTGTGCAAGTGGATAAACAAAGGGGACTCTTAGCAACGGTCAATATTGGCCTAGGAACTAAGCCAAAATATGTGGCCTTCATAACGCGAGACGGACTCGAATAATTGCCTGTTGATGGTTGTATGGGGGTTGGGGGATTGTTAATTTTAATACTACTGTAATAAGAGATCGAACAAAATATTGCTCGATCAATATTCTCTATTCTCTATATATTTCTAGTAAATCTCTAAAATAATATTTTTGATCCTCCCTCAATAATTTCCTAGGTTCGGCAATTTACCAATTCTGTTTGTGATTCGTACATAAAAATTTGTTGTTTCTATACTTTGTGGATGAAGATAAGAACAAAGTAGGGAAAAGGAAATGACAAGTACGTATAAAGAAAAAAAATCAAATGTAGGAGGCACATGTGCTCTGCATATTAATTTAAATTTCAAATAGATAATTGTTAGGTTACAAACCTTTGATTAATTTCAAACAGAAACATGATGTCAATACCAAACAGGAATTACGAAGAAAGAAACCGAACTACATAGCACATGAAGGCACATGATATGCCTATTATTTAGAAGCACATATATAACTATTATCAATTGTGTTATGTTATCATACAGTACAATCATAAAAATGCATTTATGATTCTGCAGTACAATCACATAATACAAATTTGATAACACAAACTGGAATAAGACATGAAGACAAATTTTGATTTATAAGCTAGTTTGGTGGAATGCCCTGATGCGCAATTTGCCGTGCGATGACCTGACTGTCCAGCAAGGCAGCTACTCCGCAATGATGGGTTTGAAGGTTCAATTTGGCAGTAGCCCCGGAGTCAAAAATCAAATCAATCAACAACCCAGCGGCTGCCCCGACGATAAAAGCTCCGGCAAAGCTTGACACAATGCCGACCATCAGCAGAACAGATGCCTCCACGTCAACGAACGCAACTTCAACCACGGCGTTCACAACACCTGCTATTGCAGCGCCGGCAACAGGTGCAGCGACCAGAGCTACGTCCCTTGCTGCCGTTTCAATGGGCCGCTCAGCCGAAAATATGTCCCACGCCATCATGGCTACTGTGAAAAGGATCACCGCTTCACCACCTATCCCCAGAGCTGTTTTTAACGCGGTCGTTATTCGGCCTCCACGTCCAGACAACTCACCAATTTCGCAGTATACATATATCTTTTGCACATTTTCTAATTCGTCAAATTCCCGGCCACCCAACCCTATGTTCTTCATGCCCCTGTAAAATGAATAATTAATATATATATATATATATATATATAGAGAGAGAGAGAGAGAGAGAGAGAGAGAGAGAGAGGTAGGCGAACGTTTTGACAAGATCCTTAAACTTGGTTTCGCTGGAGTGTATCCACTTTGAGAAGTTACGAGATATTGTGTTCTGCATCTTCTCTGTGTACTCCGCCATGAAGTTCTTGTATTCGACCGCCGCCTTTCCCAGTTTTGCAGCTTCCTCCACATCGCTAGGGGCTAACGCCTTCAGAAAACCCACAATCGTATCGGCATGGTCTTTAATTTTGGCCAAGTTTGTCAGGCGCAGATGATAGTTGCGGACACTCTGGATAGCTATGTTAAAGGCCTTGACGATGTAGGTGAAGATGTCATAAGCGATTGGAGACCGGGTGGTGCAACCTTTTGTGTGGAAGCGTGTTAGGCGGACCCAACACAGAACCAATATTATAGGAGATGAAATGAAAATACATACACACTCACAAACAATAACACAAGGTTCGGTAATTTCGCCTACTCCTCGGGAACAACTATGGAACTTCTTTATTTGATAATGAAATACAAATAAAGAATACAAATCAAGACCTTAAAATAACTTAAGACACTTGAGCGAAAATTCACTCAATTGTAACTATTGAGGAATTTGATCTCTCACTCTCTTCCCGTTCTACAATTGTGAGATCACTCTACTTTTCTGAGAATGCAACTCTACGCCTTTTATAGGCAATGAAGGACAAATGAGAACAGATCTAATTTCTCTAATTTGCTTAGTCGCAAATAAGAGAAAATCTAATCATTGCCAAAAACTTCCTTCAACTTCTTCTATTTTTCAAAATCAGGCACCGACTGCAATTAAAGTTGCTCCTTAGTTTCCATTTCCAATTGCTTCTTCTAATGCTCGATTTTCGTCAAGAACAATGATTTCTAGCTGCATATAAGCGATTGATTTTGTGTATATTCTGATTGGAGGTAGGTTCGATTCTGGGTTTCCTTTGTTCTGACAAATTTGTTGTGGAAATAGGGTTTTCTAACTGTATGAACTTCGTGTTCTTCATATGTTCTCACTGTAAATATTGTTAACTAAATTTAAGAGCTCCGATTTGAGTATTGTTCTGAGTATGTTTGAAATTAGGCTTCCAAGAGTAGAACAGTGAGGTGGGTTTTTTAAGTGAAGGCAAGGAAGTGGCCGGAGATGGAACAGGGGTGGGGGTGGGCCGTCGGGTGTTGAGGGAGGAGAAATCCAAATGGGATAGATGAATAGTATTTTCACATTTGACACTTAAGTTTTAGATGGAATATAAAATAGTCTCAATTAAAAAATTTAAAGGACATAAATGTATTTTAACAATTATTAACTAAAAACTTAAGAGAAATGTCAATTTAGAAAGAAAATGAAATGTTAAACAAAATGTCAATTTAGAAAGAAAATAAAATGTTAAGGACTCAATATGTCGACTTCTAAATATTAAGGGCCAATTGAGCACCTAAATCATTTGTTAGGGACCAAAAATATTATTTTTTCTTTCTGTTAATTATTGTTAAATTTTGCAACTTCTCAATGTTTCTTTCCTGGATCATGCATGTATCTGCTAACCATACTAACAGTTTGAGAAATATCAGGTCTTGTGCATACCATTGCATACATAAGGCTTTCAATCAAACTTGTATACGACACTTGAGCCATATACATCATTTCTTCATTTGTACTTGGTAACAGTTCCGCACTTAATTTAAAGTGAGGAGCCAAAGGTGTACTAACTGGTTTAGTATTTTCATCTATACAAAATTGATTTAGTACAATTTTCAAATATTGTTTGTGTCAGCCACATAGTCCCAACCACTTTGTCACGAGTAATTTCCATGCCCAAAATTTTCTTGGCTTCGCCAAGATCTTTCATTTCGAATTCCTTCCAAAATTGGGCTTTCAACTTTTCAATCTCCACTAAACTCTTAGATGCGATCAACATATCATTAACATATAAGAGCAAATAAATGAAGGTACCATTTTTCAATTTACGAAAGTACACACAATGATCGTATTGACTTCGCGTAAAGTTGTGTACCTTCATAAATTTGTCGAATCTCAAATACCACTGTCATGGAGATTGCTTCAAACCATACAGGGACCTCTGCAACTTGGACACCATTTGTTCTTTGCCAACAACTTTGAAACCATCTAGTTGCGACATATAAAATTCTCATCCAAATCTCCATGTAGAAAAGCAATTTTCACATTAAGCTGTGCCAACTCCAAGTCAAATTGTGCGATCAAAGCAAATAAAATTCGAATGGAGGAATGCTTCACTACCGGTGAAAAGACTTTATTGTAGTCAATCCATTCCTTTTGAGCATACCCTTTTACAACTAGTCTTGCCTTGAATCTCACACTATCTTTCCCATGAGAGTTTTCGTTCTTTGCATACACCCATTTATATCCAATTGTCTTTACCCCTTTTGGTAACTCTACGAGTTCCCAAGTCATATTCTTATGGAGAGAATTTAATTCTTCATTCATGGCTTTATTTCATTCCACACTTTTAGAACTTTGCATAGCTTCTTTGTAGGTGGTTGGAATATCTTCACTGACAATTAGTAGGGCATAAGCAACCATATCCGCAAACTTGGCTGGTCTCCAAAGTGTCATTTTTGGTTTGCTAGCTGCTATCGATTCTTCGATTTGTGGAGGCCTTTCAGGAAAAGGCTCCACCTCAATTCTATCTTCTGCATTCCCGTTATTTTCATCATCTGTAGAAGTGTCTTCTGAAGGAGAATCTGCTGGACTTTGAATCTGCACCTGCTGCACCAGACTGCCTTTTTTTATTCTCTTCATTGGACACTTCTTCTTCACAAATTTACTTTTGTCGAAAGTAACATCCCTACTCAAGATCATTTTTTTGAAAGTAGGGCACCATAATCTGAACCCTTTCACTCCACTGCTGAAGCCTAGAAATATGGCCTCTTTTGCCCTTAGATCAAGTTTGCTATCTTCGGTCTCGTGAAAGAACGCCGAGCAACCGAGAGATACGCAAAGAATCATAATCTGATGCAGGTGATCCTGGCCACATTTCAATAGAAGTTTTTCCATCAATTACAGCAGAAGACAGATAGTTAATTAGATGACATGCATAAGTAACAGTTTCTGCCCAAAAACTCTTCGTCAAACCAGAATTGGATAACATGCACCTTACTTTTTCAAGTAAAGTTCGATTCATATATTTCACTACACCATTCTGTTGTGGAGTCTTTTACACAGAAAAATACCTTACTATTCCTTCTTATTTGCACAAAGAATAAAATGGATCGGACGTGTATTCACTACCGTTGTCCGATCTCAACACCTTAATCTTCCTTTCGATTTGATTCTCCACCATCTTTTTCCAAGACAAGAAGGTCTCTAGGACTTGATACTTGTGTTTCATAGTATACACCCAGAGTCTTTTTGAGAAGTCATCTACAAATGTAACAAACCAGTGCCTTTTACTCAAAGATACAGTATTCGTTGGACCCCAAACATCAGTATGCACATAGTCTAGGATCTCTTTTGTTTTGTGGATGGCCATGCCAAATTTAACTCTGATTTGCTTTTCCAGCACACAATGCTCACAGAAGTCCATCTTACAAGTCTTGGCACCCTTCAAAAGATCCTGTTTCACCAGGCCTTGCATGGCCTTCTTTCCAGCATGTCCAAGCCTCATGTACCAAAACTTGGTTGTATCAATAGCAGTTTCTACAGTGGCAACTCTACCGACAACGATTTTTCCTTGTAAGAAATACAAATTATTTCTCCTTAGGCCTTTCAAGACAACCATAGCACCTCGTGTGACTTTCAACGATTCGGCTTCCATAGTGACTTTGAAACCATTTGATTCCAAAGCACCCAAAGAAATTAGATTCCTCTTCAAATCTGGTACATACTAGACATTGGTCAGATCCCTCATGGTTTCGTTGTGCAGCTTCAATTGAATCACGCTAACTCTTTTCCTTTCACATGCATGATCGCTTCCCATAAGAACTGCTCCACCTCTACCAAGATCCAAACTGGTGAAACAATCCCTATCAGGACACATATGATAGGAGCATGCAAAGTCAAGAATCCACTCGTCTGAGTCAATTCTAACTGTAGTAGCCAGAGCAAAATTTGAATCATCATCTTTAATTTGGGCCACGTTTGCATTTGTATTACCCTTGTTTTTTAGCTTGGGGCAATCCTTCTTCCATTGGCCCTTCTCTCGGCAAAAAACACATTCATCATTCGCCAGAATCTTCCTACCATTTGATGAAACTCCTCTCAACTTGGAATGAGAGTTGTTTCTACCTTTATTGTGCTTTTTGGTCTCCGATCTGCCCCTCGTCATCAAAATAGTAGATGTATCAGGTTGGGACACCTTGACATGTCTATAAACTTCGTTATTCATCAACGCGTCTGATACATCCTTGAATTTCACTGAGTTTTTTCCGTAGATCAAAGTGGTTGCCAAGTATTCGTATGAATCCGATAAGGAATTCAACAACACAAGAGCTTTGTTCTCATCTTTGACCTCTTCATCCAGGTTCAATAGATCAGCAATCAATTTGTTGAAGTTATTCAAATGGTCTATCATAAATGTACCTTCTTGGTATTGAAATCAGAAAAGCTTTCGCTTAAGATACAATTGATTCTCAATACTCTTCGTCATATACTTTTTTTCAAGTACCCTCCATAAGTACTTCACCATCGTCTCTCTCATTACAAAGTATTTGACGTTATTTGCAAGACAGAGACGATTAAAACCACACACCATTTTGTTGATCTTCAACTACTATGCTTTCTCCATAAAATCTAGTTTTTCCTCCAGGATTATATCCAAATTTTATTGGACCAACATATCCATCATCTCACATTGCCACACGCCAAAACTATTTGTTCCATCAAATTTTTCAAAATCAAATTTGTCATTTGATATTGACAATTTTGTTTGTGAACTGGAAGAGGTTGATGGCGATTCAATCTCTTCCATTTTTCGATTCGATTTCCGCCATAATCCCAAGCTCTCAACCGGAACTCCGATACCACTTGTTGTGCGGAAGCGTGTTAGGTGGACCCAACACAGAACCAATATTATGGGAGATAAAATGAAAACACACACATACACTCACAAACAATAACACAAGATTTAACGAGGTTCGGCAATTTCGCCTGCTCCTTGAGAGCAACTATGGAACTTTTTTATTTGATGATGAAATACAAATAAAAAATACAAATTAAGGTCTTTAAACAACTTAAGACACTTGAGCAAAAATTCACTCAATATGCTTGATCCGAGCATGATGGACTTCTTCGCTAGATGTATTGCGCTTTGACTGTCGCAATATATCTCCACATATTTCTGAAGAAGACCCAAGTATGAAATCAGTCCATGTATCAAAATGGCTTCCTTCATGGCTTCTCCAGCAGCCATGTATTCAGCCTCCGTGGTAGACAATACTACAACCATGTATTCACTCAATTGTGGCTATTAAGCAAAAATTCCCTCAATTGTGACTATTGAGGAATTTGATCTCTCACTGTCTTCCCGTTATACAATTGTGAAATCACTCTACTTTTCTGAGCCCGCAACTCTGCCCCTTTTATAGGCAGTGAAGGACAATGAGAACATATCTAATTTATCTAATTCCTCAATAGCCACAATTGATTGAATTTTTGCTCAAGTGTTTTAAGGCCTTGATTTGTATTCTTTATTTGTATTTCATCATTAAATAAAGAAATTTCATAGGTGCTCCCGAGGAGTAAGCGAAATTGCCGAACCTCGTTAAGCCTTGTATTATTGTTTGTGAGTGTGTGTGTGTGTTTTCATTTTATCTCCCATAATATTGATTTTGCGTTGGGTCCACCTAACACGCTTCTACACAATAAGTGATATCGAAGCTCCAGTTGAGAGCTTGGGATTATGGCGGAGATCAAATCGAAAACGGAAGAGATTGAATCGCCATCAACCTCTTCCAGTTCACAAACAAAATTGTCAATATCAAATGGCAAATTTGATATCGAAAACTTTGATAGAACAAACAGTTTTGGCATGTGATAATGTGAGATGATGGATATGCTGGTCCAACAGGGTTTGGATATAACCCAGGAGGAAAAACTAGATTTTATGAAGAAAGCAGAGTGCTTGAAGATCAACAAAATGGCATTTTATTCTATTCGTCTCTGTCTTGTAAAGAACATCAAATATTTTGTAATGAAAGAGACGATGGCGAAGGACTTATGGAGGGTACTTGAAGAAAAGTACATGACGAAGAGTATTGAGAATCTGTTGTATCTGAAGCGAAATCTTTTCCGATTTCAATACCAAGAAGGTATATCTATGATGGACCATTTGAATGACTTCAACAAGTTAATTGCCGATCTATTGAACCTGGATGAAGAGATCAAAGATGAGGACAAAGACCTTGTGTTGTTGAATTCCTTATTGGATTCATACGAACACTTGACAACCACTTTGATCTACGGAAAAGACTTGGTGAAATTCAAGGATGTATCAGACGCGTTGATGAATAACGAAGTTCGTAGACGTGACAAGGTGTCCCAAACTAATACACCTACTGCTTTAATGACGAGGGGAAAATCGAAAACCAAAAAGCACAACAAAGGTAGAAACAACTCTCGTTCCAAGTCGAGGGGAGTTTCATCAAATGGCAGGAAGATTCCAATGAAGGATGGATGTGCTTTTTCTCTCGAGAAGGGCTATTGGAAGAAGGATTGCCCCAAGCTGAAAAACAGGGGCAATACAAATGCAAACGTGGCCTAAATTGAAGATGATGATTCAAATTTGGCTCTGGTTACTACAGTTGGAATTGCCTTAAACGAGTGGATTCTTGACTCCGTGTGCTCTTATCATATGTGTACTGATAGGGATTGTTTCACCAGTTTAGATCTCGGTAGAAGTGGAACAGTTCTTATGGGAAACGATCATGCGTGTGAAATGAAAGGAGTTGACATGATTCGATTGAAGTTGCACGACGGAACCACGAGGGATCTGACCAATGTCTGGTATGTACCAGATTTAAAGAGGAATCTAATTTTTTTAGGTACTTTGGAATCAAATGGTTTCAAGTCACTACGGAAGCCGGATCGTTGAAAGTCACACGAGGTGCTATGGTTGTGTTGAAAGGCCTAAGGAGAAATAATTTATATTTCTTACAAGGAAATACCATTGTCGGTGGAGCTGCCACCGTAGAAACTGCTATTGATACCACTAAACTTTAGCACATGAGGCTTGGGCATGCTGGAGAGAAGGTCATGCAAGGCCTAGTGAAGCAAGGTCTTTTGAAGAGTGACAGGACTTGTAAGATGGACTTCTGTAAGCACTGTGTGTTGGGCAAGTAAACCAGAGTTAAATTTGGCACGGCCATCCACAAAACAAAAGGGATCTTAGACTATGTGCATATTGATGTTTGGGGTCCAACGAAGATTGCATATTTGAGTGGAAGGCACTGGTTTGTTACATTTGTAGATGACTTCTCAAGAAGACTCTGGATATATACTATGAAATACAAGTATCAAGTCCTAGAGATCTTCTTGGCTTGGAAAACGATGGTAGAGAATCAAACCGGAAGGAAGATTAAGACGTTAAGATCAGACAACGGCGGCGAATACACATCCGGTCCATTTTATTCCTTGTATAAACAATAAGGAATAGTGAGACATTTTTCTGTGAAAAAGACTCCACAGCAGAATGGTGTAGCGAAACGTATGAATCGGACTTTACTTGAAAAAGTAAGGTGCATGTTATCCAATTCTAATTTGACGAGGGCAGAAGCAGTTACTTATGCATGTCATCTAATTAACTGTCTGCCTTCTGCTGCAATTGATGGAAAAACTCCTATTGAAGTGTGGTCAGGATCACCTACATCAGATTATGATTCTTTGAGTATCTTCGGTTGCTCGGTGTTCTTTCACATGATCGAAGATAGAAAACTTGATCCAAGGGCAAATGAGGCCACATTTCTGGGCTTCAACAGCGGAGTGAAAGGGTTCAGATTATGGTGCCCTGCTTTGAAGAAAATGATTTTGAGCAGAGATGTTACTTTCGACGAAAGTAAATTTGTGAAGAAGAAAGTGTCCAATGAAGAGAATAAAAAAAGACAGTCTGGTGCAGCAGGTGGAGATTCAAAGTCCAGTAGATTCTTCTTTAGAAGACACTTCTTCAGGTAATGAAAATGACGGGGATGCAGGAGAGAGAACTAAGATGGAGCTTTCTCCTCAAAAGCCTCCACAAATCAAAGAATCGATAGCAGCTAGCAAACCAAAAAGGACAATTTGGAGACCAGCAAAGTTTGCGGATATAGTTGCTTATGCCCTACTAATTGTCAGTGAAGATATTCCGACCACCTACAAAGAAACTGTGCAAAGTTCTGAAAGTGTGGAATTGAATAAGGCCATGAATGAAGAATTGGATTCTCTCCATAAAAATATGACTTGGTAACTCGTAGAGTTACCCTAAGGGAAAAAAGACAATTGGATGTAAATGGGTGTATGCAAAGAAGGAAGATTCTCATGAGAAAAATAGTGTGAGATTCAAGGCAAGACTAGTTGCAAAAATGTATGCTCAAAAGGAAGGGATTGACTACAATGAAGTTTTCTCACCGGTAGTGAAGTATTTTTCCATTTGAATTTTATTTGCCATGGTCGCACAATTTGACTTGGAGTTGGCGCAACTTGATGTGAAAACTGTTTTTTCTATATGGAGATTTGGATGAGGCAATTTATATGTCGTAACCTGATGGTTACAAAGCTGCTGGCAAAGAACAAATGGTGTGCAAGTTGCAGAGGTCCCTGTATGGTTTGAAACACTCTCCAGGATAGTGGTATTTGAGATTCGACAAATTTATAAAGGTACATGACTTTACGTGAAATCAATACGATCATTGTGTGTACTTCTATAAATTGAAAAATGGTACCTTCATTTATTTGCTCTTATATATGTTGATGATATGTTAATCGCATCTAAGAGTTCTGTGGAGATTGAGAAGTTGAAAGCCCAACTTCGAAAGGAATTTGAAATGAAGGATCTTGGCAAAGCCAAGAAAATTTTGAGCGTGGAAATTACTCGTGACAAAATGGTTGGGACTGTGTGACTGACACAAAAACAATATTTGAAAAATATACTAAATCGATTTGGTATAGATGAAAATACCAAATCGGTTAGTACACCTTTGGCTCTTCATTTTAAATTAAGTACGGAACTGTCACCGAGTACAAATGAAGAAAGGATGTATATGGCTCAAGTGCCATATGCAAGTTTGATTAGAAGCCTCATGTAAGCAATGGTATACACGAGACCTGATATTTCTCAAGCTGTTAGTATGGTTAGCAGATATATGCATGATCCAAGAAAGAAGCATTAGGAAGCTGCAAAATAGGTTTTGAAGTATATCAAAGGTACTGAGGATGTGAGTTTGAAATTTGTGAGAAATCAAATGGAAGTCGAAAGATTTCTCATTGGATATGTGGATTTGGACTACACTGGTGATTTGGATAAGCGATGGTCTACTACTGGGTATTTATTTACCATGGCTAGTGGTCCAGTCAGTTAGAGGTTTACTTTGCAGTCCACTGTAGCATTGTCTACCATGGAGGCTGAATACATAGCTGCTGGAGAAGCCATGAAGGGAGCCATTTGGATACATGAACTGATTTCAGACTTGGGTCTTCTTCAGAAACAGATGGAGATATATTACGACAGTCAAAGCACAATACATCTAGCGAAGAACCAAGTCCATCATGCTCTAACCAAGCATATTGATGTTGGATTCCACTTTATTCGAGCAATTGTAGATGCAGGTGTTATTCTTCTTACGAAGATTGAGACAACCGATAACCCTACAGATATGTTGACAAAAGTCGTTGGAAGTGCCAAGTTTCAGTATTGCCTAAACTTGGTCAATATTGTTCATACATTTATAGTATGATTTTGGAA